>OZ038467.1:16620835-17830002 GCA_964036295.1 Plumapathes pennacea | reverse complement strand
ATTATGGTTAGGGTTAGGTTTAGAGTTAGATTTAGGCCCGATTGCCATGTGCTAGAAAGTGGAAATTCAATTTTGTCACATGCACTGTGTGGTGATACCTTAACTGTGTACAAGCAAAACTTATAATATCTGATGTGAAATTCCAAGGTTTGATGTTGAATTTCGAAATTTGAACTTTGCTATCTTCTTGTACGAGGTGAAATCTACATCATGAAGTAAAATTTTTGGATTCGGGAAAGCTGATCGTACCACCACCATAATTTAGCAGTGTCTTTAGCGGCGGCTGGTTGGTGAAAGATACAAAAGTTTACGAGACGGCGAATTGGTTTTAGCCGTCTCAAATATCAACAAATTTTACCAGCTTCTCTGGTAATTGTTTTGCAGTGTGCTTTATTATAGAGCGTGATAAATTATAACACCTCGCACTAGGAATAAAGTAAGGCTCGTGAAGGTAGTTCTGATTAACCTGCGCACACAAAAATTCAATTGGTTAAGAACAATGGTGTGTCAGTTAAAGTTTAAAGAAGATTTCCACGTTCCAACCGAAACTGTTCAATGAGCGGAAAATTTCAGCCTTCCAGTTGGATGAGAATTTAATACGATGAGTTGTAATTTAAGAAATATCTTTGTCACAATGGCCGCACATAATTATCACGTTTGGTCGAAATGCTTTGATCTACAGCACTGACTCCTTGGTCAGTGCGTGCTAATCCTCGCAAATATCTCTTAGTTTGTCACACCAGTTGGAAGGCTGAAAATTTCCGCTCATTGAAACTTTCCGATGGAATGTGGAAAGTTTCTTCAACCTTTAATCGACACACTATTTTTCTTAACCAATTGAATTTTTGTTTGCGCCAAAACATTCGCCGCGAGCTACCAGACTTTCGATATCATATTGCTATCAAGGTTAACCAGAAATGCCTTCATAAGCCCCACTTTATTCCTACTATAAATGCGTGCAAGATGTTACAATTTATTAGGCTCTATAATAAATCACACTGCAAAACGTTTACTGGAGAAGATGGGAAAATTTGCTGAAATTTGAGACGGCAAAAACCAACCTGCCGACCCGTAACTTTTGGTATCTTTCAACAACCAGCTGCTGCTAAAAGCACTGTTCCATTAGTCAAAGTGCAGGCTTTCTGTGATAATACGGGTGAGGTTGGGGTGCACTAGTGTGACCATTAGAGTCAAAACGAAACTGGATGTCAAAAAGCATGTGCCTTTTTATGATATTTCAATTTTCAATTTCAAGTTTACGTATGCGCTGAAAGAGAGGATTTCCTGTGTAAAATGTTCTGAGGTATTGTACTTCTGGGTACAAACTTTTACCGAAAATTAGAGTTTTAGACAATTAAAGTTCGCAATAATTCGAAGAAAAAGCGGTCACAATTTTGAAATTATAAAAAAAAAAAAACTTTTAAATGGGTAAACAAGTTCAACTTCTCATATGTCAAACCAAACTTGAAGGAGTGGCCACCCAAATGAAAGATCTCGACGGGTACACTGGTAATAGCACAGAAGGTTTTGTGTTATAACTGGGGAAAGTTTATAATTCTTGGATTTTGCAACATCGATTTGGACAAAGAATTGCGACGTTAAAGAGTTTTAACTTAAAAGGTTTAGTTTCCTTAAAAGGTTTAGCTTAGTTGCATTTTGAGCTGGACACCTTTTGACATTTGAAAATCTCTGATAGACGATGAAACAACCTAGTTGTTCTGAAATTCACGTAAACTGTAAGTTCAATGAGAAGCCCCTCATGAGTCTACGTTTGTTTTCTAAACGTGACAGCAACTCATCGAGTGAATGTTCATCTGTCATTCATTCAGTCAAGGGGCAGACAACACTTCATGTAAAGACCAACGGAAAACTATTCTCTCCTTATAAGTGAGTTCGTTCTTTATAAAGGATGCGTTTAACAGATTTGAACTGAACTTTGAATGAGGATCGAGCAGAAAATCCGTCTTGAGCAAGGACGCATAGTATAAAGTCTTCGAAACAAAAGGAGAGACCAGAAATTGCTGCCGCAAAAGGATACTATAAGACAACAACAGACAACTGAACTCTGCGAAAGCAAAAGCACATAAAACTAGCGGCTTTGAGGCATCTGCTCTGAGGACAACAAACTCCGGATCGCGACTCCGTTTGTTTTGTTAAACTCGGGTATTTATTCAGAAAGGAAAAGGCAACAAAGGTTTGCAGTCAGTGAAAATTGAACTATAACCGTGACAAATTGCAAGTATGTTTATATCCTATCTCGTATCCTGTGACTTGATCATTCAAGAAAGCCATAATCTACATGCTGATCATTTCTCTCGAAGTATTGTTTTTTTATATGCTTCTGTTGCCGGTTTGGGCGTCTGACAGATTTAGTCAGATGGAGTTACTGCATGTTTTCTTTCAAGGTCAAGCAATTCAGTTGGAACTGCAACTGTCCAATTTGATAAATGCGACTGCTGTTTGACCGGCTGCGATTGCAGTGAGATTTCTTGACGAGCCCTTTCAAGGATGACTAGGTTTGAAGCACGTGGACAACTTGAAGTAAACCCTTTAGGTTTTGCTTTGATTCTTGGAGAAATTTAGGCTGTTTTGTAGTACAAAACAATTTGGTATCATAAATATGCACGCTCAAGACAATACCGTGGTTCAGTGCACTCACAGGGTTTAAAATATATTCCACAGGAAGCTTGTACTTCTACTGCATATGAATAAATTCAAAACTGGAAAACTAAACTAGAAATACGATAATCGCAGATACCCCCTCACTCTGCCATTGATGGGAAATTACTTTGGAAACTCCCAACAAGAGTAGCCTTCATTTTACCGAAATGTTGACTCAATCTTTTCTTCGAACTCAAGTGCTACACGCAAAGGAAGGAGAAAAAGAATGGTGTGTGTTATACTTTTGCGTTGAAAAAAGAGTCGATTGCGTGACGAAGTACGTATTTCCAACGGTCGGCACGTCAAATTAATTCATACAGTTTGCCAAGCACGTTCTCAAAATTTAATACTCAAATTTTGAAGTTGGTTGGCCGTCGTAGTACGGGAAAAAAGGAACACTGATTTTCCAATTTTGAATTCATAGGCAGTACAATTTAATAGGCTTCCTGTGCGATTTGTTTTTACTCTGGATTGCATGCTCCAGACTCAGGCATGCATATTTAATAGGCTCGAATTGTTTTGTATGTCAACCCACTCAAAACAGCAAGATTTCTCCCAGAATCAAAGCAAAACTTGAAGAGTTTACTTCAAATTATGCACGGGCTTCAGACCCAGTAATACGTCTAAGTGCTTGTGAACGATTCTCGCTGCAATCACCGCGTGTCAGATTACAGAAAAATAAGACATCTGACTAAATTATTCAAGACTCCAAGTTCCGATTGCTCTGAGCAAATACGGTAGCCGAAACTGGCGAAAATGATCAGCATACAGATTTTAGTACATTCTTGAAGTGATCGAGTTACAAGCTATACGGGATAGAAATTATTTGTCACGGTGATTGTTCGATTTCCACTGACTAACCTTTGTTGCTTGTCCTTTCTAAATAAGTATCTGAGTTTAACACAAAACCGATTTGCTTTCAAGCGCTGTTCCCTTTGCGGAGTTGTCTGTGTTACCCGCTTCTGTTCATGTCGCTTTTGGTCGGCATTTATGCGCTGTTGTCTTTGCGGAGTCTTCTCTTCGGCCCGCTTTTTCTCCTGAAGGTCTCGATTCGCTTTCAAGCGCTGTTCTCTTTGCGGAGTTGTCTGTGTTACCCGCTTCTCTTCATGTCGCTTTCGATCCGCATTCATGCGCTGTTTTCTTTTCGGTCATAGTTCCGTCTTTTGTCGAGACGAACTTAGCGCTGTTTGATCGTTTCACGATTCCGCCTTGCTCGTGCCTGTTCCCTTCTCTTTTGAAGACGAGCTTCGCGAGACTGTTGTGTTTCAAGTTTTCTATTTTCGTGAACACAGCTACGATATACTGTAGTTGCTTCGTTCAATCTAATTTCTTATATTGCGAGTAAAACTACAGGGCCACACGTGATCGATCCGGCCTTTGTTATTGGTTCTGCAGCGACGCGATAGGAACTGGGGACGAGGTCGCACGCAAGACTGACAGACGAACATTAGATTTCGAGATGGCGGCAGGCTTGGAGTCTCCGATAAGGCGATAATACTACTGCATTAGCGTCTTGAGTATTTCCCTCACTTCGTTCGGGGACTACAAACACACTTCTTTGTTTGTGTGTATTTTTTTCCGTACTACGGCCGGTCAAGCAGACAGCAAATTTATATTGGCGCAATGATGTCCTCACCGTGAGAAAGGCGTACGGTTCACGAACGAATTATTTTTCAACGGGATGTTTTTTCGCCTTTCTTGGCGAGAAGCACTTGACTTCGAAGAAATGTTTGCGTCAAAACTTTAGTAAATCATCCATGTCAGGGCGAGGGGATATCTGCGATTATCGTATTTCTAGTAAACTTTGGTCTTGATGAAATCCACGGATTATTCAATTTAATCCAATCTACCTAAATTCTCTCTTGACCAATAAGACACATGGATTTTGCCGTCCTCGTGTTTTCTACCGTAAGCTGTGATTAAAACGGTAAGAAAGCACTAGCGAAAATTTCGTATTTTGACGTTTTGTACTTTCTTGTTTTAATGTTAGCGTTAAATTATCGTAAAAAGCACAGAAACCATTTTTTTAACAATTTTCCTGCTAATCTGAGATTACCGGGTTTGAAATTTGAATTAAAAGTATAAGACGAAACAGGAAAAAAACAACAAAGGCCTGGAGTGTATAACAATTATCTAACAGGTGGACAGATTTCTTTCTTTCTTTGTTTTTCTGGCTTTCGCTTTAGTGCCAGCGTTAAACTTTTGAAAACTCCACAAGGCCTTCTTTTAACTTTGTCCCGACTAATCTGAGATTGCTGAGATTTCCAAATTTGTAGTTTTAATTAAAAGTGAAGGCGACGCTGGATGAGAATTTAATACGATGAGTTGTAATTTAAGAAACGTCTTTGTCACTGTGGACGCACATAATTATCACGTTTGGTCGGAATGCTTCGATCTACCGCACTGACTCCCAGGTTTGGCGTGCCAATCCTGGAAAATCACTTTTAACTAGTCACGCCCGCTGGAAGACTGAACATTTCCGCTGATTGTATGAAGCTTTCTGATGAAACGTGGGAATTTTGTTCAACCTTTAATTGATACGCCATTTGTTCTTAACCAGTTGGATTTCCGTCTGCGCTATGGTATTGACTGCGAGCTGCCAGACTTTCGATGTCATATTGCCGTCAAGAGTAACCAGAACTGCCTTCACGAGCTTTGCTTTATTCCTATAAATGTATACAAGGAGTTACAATTGACTAGGCTCTATAATAAAGCACACTCAGACATTTACCGTAGAAGCTGGGAAAATTTGCTGATATTTGAGACGGGTAATACCAACTTGCCGACCCGTAGGTTTTGGTATCTTTCAACAACCAGCAGCCCCTAAAGACATTGTTCCATTACCCAAAGTGCAGACTTTGTGAGAGAATATGGGTGAGGTTGGGGTGCGCTAGTTTGACTATTGGTCACAGTTTGAAATGGGTAAGCATGTTCAACTTCTCACGTGTCAGACCAAACTTGAAGGAGTGGCCATCAAAATGAAAGATCGCAACGGGCACATTGGTAATGGCAAAAAAAGCTATCTGTGTCGAAACTTGAGAAAGTTAAAATTCTCACATCTTTTTAGATTTTTTAAAGTTTATTGGACAAAAGAATCATGACATCAAAGAGTTAAGGTTTGATTGCCTGCAAAAGGTTGCTTTTTGAGCATCTTTTTGAATTTTTCTGATAAGCGATGAAACAACCTCTTTGCTCTGTAAAATTGACTGAAATAAAGTCCATTGCAAAGGTCCCTGTAAATTTCATAGACTTTGATCTTGAGGAAATCCAAGGGTGGTTCAATTCTTACACCATCTACCTAAATCCTCTCTTGACCAATAAAGCACACGAGTTTGACTTCCTCTTGTTTTCAATCGTAACTGTGATTAAAACGGCAAGAAAGCGCTAGCAAAAATGTCGTGTTTTGGACGTTCTGCAGCTTTCTTGTTTCATTGTTAGCGTTAATTTTTCGTACATAGCACAGAAGCAATTTTCCAACAGTTTTGCTATTCTACTAAGTTTGAAATTTAAATTGAAAGTGAAAGACGAAACAAGAAAAAATTAAAGGAACAAAGGCATCACGTGTATAGGCGTTTATCTAACAGGTGGACAAATTGCTTTCTTTCTTTTTTTTTTCTTTTTTTTTTCCTGGCTTTCGTTCAGCTGCAGTCAATACTTTTATAATACAATTTGTCACAATAATATTTTTATACCCCTGTTATCCTGCTTCATTCTGTTTGCTTAATCTGCGGGCTCAAAGATGATGCTTGAACAACGACTGCGAGAGCCGTTATGTTTCAATCCATGTGTTAAAGTGCAGTGAATAAAAGACGGTGAGATTCGTGTTGTATTTGTGTTTGTATTATTATATTTTTGTATTAAAAGTTCAGAAAGAAGAAAACAAAGTAACGGACATCCGCACGCTTTTGATTATTTTACAATTACACAACCGAAACTCGACAGCAATTGTTAAACGCTTAGTTATTTAAGTTCAAATCCCCAAAAGGTTCATGTCCAGTCGTTCAGGATTTACCTTCCAAAACAGGCAGACAGTGTTCTTTCGCAGGGATAAAATTGGGACCGCCGTGGTTATACAATTTAAAACCGGTGAAATCCATTCACGCGTGAACTGATAAGTTGTTTTTTTGCAAATTTAAGGTGCGTTTGATTGACCGTCTTCCGGAATAGAAGTAGATAAATTGATCAAAAGTTTTGCTAGGTCTGGGGAAACGTTTTCGGGGATTGTTTTCAAAACCTTCACCCTGACATTTTAAACAGCTCCCGATACATCGATCTCGACACAATTCAATATTTTATTAATCTGAAATATCGCTATTGCTATTCCAGAGTAGCTTGAATACACCCAATTGAACGCGTCCTTAAATGGCTTAGTTTAGAACGGCCGTCGCAAGAAACATTAGAACGGCAGTTGTAAGAATCCGTAGAACGTCCATTATAAGAGACCTAGTTTATGTTGACGCTTATATAACAAAATACACTTAAATAGAGGTAATTTCCTGAAAAGTTTGCCTTTTTTATATAGTGGTCTCTGCCAAGATAGCAATATTGATCCAACACTCTTCACCGTTATGATTCCTTGTTCAGTAAAATAGATTTTGGGAAATGCAAGAATATGAACTTTATTGACAAGTGAAAGTTTTTCTTGCAGTGATCTAGTAGTTTAAACTGTTACAAATATAAAAATATATGAGATTCTTATAGGATTTGAACCCCAAGGGATTGCAACGGAATTTGATCTATATCTCGTACACAACACGTCAACATGAACTGATTGGCAGTCGGCGACTTGGTTTGAGTCGTCTCAAACATTAGCAAAATATACCAACTTCTCCGTCAAATATTCTGCAGTGTTATTTACTATATCCTAATATATTAGAACACCTTGTACTATGCATTGGTAGGAATAGCTGTAAAGCTCGTGAAAGTAGTTTTGGGCAATCTTGACAGCAATTTGCAAAAGTCTTGTAACTCGCGGCTTGTTGGAACCAATGGTTAAGAACAGTATCAATTAAAGTTGAAAGAAGTTCCCACGTTCCATCAGAAAGCAGTTCCAATAAATTAGCAGAAAATTTCAGCCTTCCAGCGGATGTGAGTGGATACGAATTGAGCGACGAATGCAACTAAGTATTGTTCAAAGGTCTCATTGTTCAAACAAAGCACGCTCTCTCTTAATCCCTTAGTTAAGTTGTTTACGTTAAGTTACGCTTCTTTCTGAAGGCGGAGTTTAGTTTAAAGCTCCAAAACCCTTACGTAATGTTATCTGGTCAGTTTTGTTGACTATGCAACTTTAGTTGCCAAGGACTTTTTTTATATCTCTTACAACTTAAGACTTTAATATTTTTATACCAAGTGGTACTGCGCTCGTCAGACTTTAAGTAGGGCACTCTGTTAGTTTAGCAAGTGAACTCTGCCTATTCGTAAACTATGAAAGTTTGAGTTAGCTGACGGAGCGCTTCTCTTTACATTTACTTTTCAGTCGCTATGTAGTGACGTACTACTTGCCTCCTCATTGGCTTTTAATTTTGATGGACAGCTAATTAGAGTTAGAGTTAGCGTCCGTACTTAAGGGCGCGCACACCTAGTTTTGCCAGAGAGAACCAAAGCCAGGCCTGTAACATTAAGTGTGAAGACTTGTAATAAAGTCTAGAAAAGTGAGACGAGCTTGACTGGTCAGATCCTGCGTGTACCTCCGTTGCCACAGCGAGAAAACCCCTTGTATCACAAGGCAATCAAGCGATGGTCAGTGCCTAATTTTGGCAACATCTACATGATAATACACTTGTTCGTCTGTTCGTAAGTGTATGTGGATGTCATACAGAGGCTGGTATATAAGAAGCGCCGTACCCACAACATTTTCCAAAAGGTCTGAGCGCAAATTGGATTGTGTGATTCAAGTTATTTATTCGCTTTAAGAGAGTTGGTATTAGTAAGGGTTCAGTAAAGGGCGTGGAGGGGAGGCGCAGTCACTGACATGAGCCTTCCCCCAGTTTCCTTAATTAATTATTCTGGGACGGCTTTGCAATCTATATTTCTGAGAACTTAGGAATAAAGCTAAGAACTGACATCAAAATATTGTTTTCCTGAAGTTTCAAAAGTGTATCTTAAAGAAAAGCTACTATAGGGTTCTTCTTGCTTCGCCAAAAGCATAACATATTTCTTTCTTCTTTTAATTGACGGTTGTTTAGGACAACTTTCTTCTTGCAGTATGAAAGAAACCACAGACATTAATTCCCGGTTTTCTTTTACGTTTATTGTCGTTTCAGAACTTTGTCTTAGTTTACAACTTATACGGGTGGTGGGTTCACTGTAATGTGTAGAGCCGCATTTCCTCCATTGGTCATGGATCCTATGGCCGCTTCTCTCTCGTACCAGCCGTTATCTCCTTCAAACGCTTTCTTTTTCATTTCTTCGTAAATAGCCTTTTTGGCAGGAATATGTCCTAGTCTGAAACCGACATTCCACCAGTTATTGCGGAATTGTTGGAATATGTTAGGAACTTTGAACATAATGATCAGTGTCTTTCGCAATGTTGCAATGTAGTATGCCGTCACTCCACTGACGCCAGATGGTGAAGGGATTCCTTTACGCACAGTATACTGCAAACGTTCATCTGCATAAGTCACAAGAACTGCGTTATCAGGGTTGTAAGCGGCACTACACCTTTTCCAGAAACTTCAGAATTATAAAGAAAACAGTTTTGGTGGCGAGTGAAAGTTGTTTTCGCTATTAAAGTATATTACAACTTAACACAAGGAAAAAAATGACAAAAAAGTGTAGAATGTCAGAGATGTGTCTGTTAGGCGTGTTTCCAATGGAGCCAAAATGTCACAAAGGACAACACAAAAAGTAGGGTGGGGTTGGGGGCTGGGAGCCAGCTATGATGGGTGTCAAAGTTGTGTCTAAATTTAAACTCCGACGCCCGGTTTTTCAAAGCACGATTAGGCTAATTCTGGATTAGGTCTGAACTTTCTTGCCCTTTATACGCCTGAAAATGTGAAGGTTTTGTTCACAACGACTTCTTTGATACCTTTTCAGCTGGAGCAAGCTTTTTAATCCATCTTCGAACAAAACCCTGCAGTTTATTGGCAGGCAGGTCGAGAGAAAGTGTTTCGTTAAACCTGGATTAGCTTAATCGGCTTTCGAGCAACCGGGCGTAAGTTAACAAAGGAGGTGAAAAGGAAGAAGGAAGAGAGTTGGGTATCAGTGTTCTCAAAGAGGATATTTTACTGCAGTGATTATACAAAGAGCGGGAAACGATGAAAAGATCGAATATCTTTCTTGTCTTTTTGTCTAAGTATCCTTAGAAGCCATGTTAAGGCGCGCACATTTTTTCAATAATATCACAATACTTGGCACAGCTATAACATGTTACCTACCTGGAGGGACCCTGTAGGGAATCACGTCGTCTAGGGTACCGGACTCGAGGTAGCAATTCATTGCTTCCCACTCCTCTCCACTGTTATTAATAACGGAGATACTGACCGTGCGATCTGTTCTCCCTAACACTGCTCCCACCAAAGACGCTGCTGCAGTGCCGCCGAGTTTAGCGATTGCCTCCAAAGTTCCTGTATATAAAGCATTGTCTACTCTGTAAATATAAGCGCATTTTACGAATGTACGCATCGGAAATATCACGCCTTAGAATGCAATGGTAAAATTTTAAATGTACTAGGATCAAGAAAAAAATATTTACGCTTTGCGGTGACATTGTCCAGTTTGCTTTCGTAGTCATTCAAGTTTGATGGCAGCCTCTCATCCTCCTTTATGAAGACAAAAAATTTATTGAACGTCAACTCCATTTAACAAACTTGCCAAATGACTGTATTTGTTTGTTTGTTTGTTTGTGTTTTCTTTGCTTTTGTTTGTTTTGTTTTTGTTTCCTTTTACCTGGCTTTCCGTAGATATCTGTGGAGGCTCCTGCTTAGCAGAAGATCCCAGAACAGCGGCAGTTCCCGCAATAATCAACAACAAACAAATGTTTAGCTTGGAGTTTCCCATTTTAGATCTGAGGAGAAACAGCAAGGAATAGACTAGTAACGAAGTTTAAAACACTAAAAAAAAGGAAAAAGGAAATGAATGTATGCTACAGTTTTAACCCTACCTTGCTTGAGTGTATTCTCGGAGTGTTTTGTTGACTTTGTGAAGTCTACTCTAATTTATCTCCAATATTTTACACAGTCATAATTGACAACCTGCACGCTGCTTGAAAATTTAATAAGATTAGCTGTGATTGAAAAAATGTCTTTTTCGCAGAAGATACACGTAATGATCACGGTTGGCTGAATTGCTTCGCTCGATTGCACTGACTCCCAGGCTTTACGTGCCAGTCCTGGCAAACAGTTCGTCGCTCAATTCGTATCTACTCACATCCGCTAGGAGGCTAAAACTTTCTGCTTAAGCCGCGAGCTACAAGACTTTCGCAAATTACTGTCAAGATTGCCCAAAACTACTTTCACGAGCTTTACAGTTTTTCCTACCAATGTGTTGTATAAGATGCTATAATTTATTAGGTTATAGTAAAGCACACTGCAGAATATTTGATGGAGAAGTTGGGGTATTTTGCTGGTGTTTGAGACGGCTCAATGAATTATGACTTTGTGGAGTGTTCGAAAATTTAACTAAACGAAAGCCAGAAAAAAAATGAAAGGAAGAAACTATTATGTCCACCTGTTAGATAAGTGCTTATACACGCCATGCCTTTGTTTCTTTTTTCTTTTGCCGTCTTTCTCTTTAAATTTCAATATCAACTTGGTAATCTAAGATTGGTTGGAAAATTGTTGAAAAATGCCTTCTGTGCCGTTTTAATCACAGTTACGGTAGAGAACACGAGGATGACAAAACGCATGTGTCTTATTGGTCAAAAGAGGATTTAGGTACATGGAGTCAAATTTAATCACCCCTGGATTTCAGTTTTTTAATTTCAAATTTAGAAATCTCAGCAATCTCAGATTAGTCGGAAAATTGTTGAAAAATGGCTTTTGTGGAGTGTTCAAAAAGTTAACGCTAACACTAAACGAAAGCCAGAGAAACAAAGAATTATGTCCACCTGTTAGGTAAGTGCTTAAACACGCCATGCCTTTGTTTCTTTTTTCTTGTTTTGTCTTTCACTTCTAATTCAAATTTCAAACTCGGTAGTGAATCTCAGATAAGCCGGAAAATTGTTGAAAAATGGCTTTTTTACCCATTTCAAACTTTAATAATTTCAAAGTTGTGACCTCCTTTTCTTTCACGAGCTTTACAGTTTTTCCTACCAATGCGTAGTATAAGATGCTATAATTTATTAGGTTATAGTAAAGCACACTGCAGAATATTTGATGGAGAAGTTGGGGTATTTTGCTGATGTTTGAGACGGCTCAAACCAAGTCGCCCACTGCCCATCAGTTCATGTTGACGAGTTGTGTACAAGATAAAGAACAAATTCCGTTGCAATCCCTTTGGGTTCGAACCCTATGAGAATCTCATTATTTTTCTATTTGTTACAGATTTAACTGGTATATCACTACAAGGAAAACTTTCACTTGACAATAAAGCACGTGTTCTTGCATTTCTCAAAATTTATTTTGAACAAAGAATCGTGACGGTGAAGAGTTGGATCAATATCGCTATCTGGGCACAGACCCCTAAATAAAAAGCAGCAAACATTTAACGGAAGTGCCTCTATTTAAGTGTAGTTTGCTATATTATTAAGCGTCAACACAAGCTGGGATTCCTACAACGGCCGTTCCAAGGTTTCTTAAAACGGCCGTTCTACGGATTCTTACAACGGCCGTTCTAATGTTTCTTACGACGGCTGCTATAAGCCAATTAAGGGCGCGTTCTATTGGGCCTATTTAAGCTACTCCGGAATAGGAATAGCGATACTGACCGATAAAAATTTTGCTTTGGAGCTGAATTGTGTCAAGATCGATATATCGGAAGCTGTTCCAAATGCCAGCGTAAATTAAGGTTTTGAAAGCAATCCCCAAAACAATTTCCCCAGAACAAGCAAAACTTTTGATCATTTTAGCTACACTTCTTTTCCGGAATACGGTCAATCAAACGCACCCTAGTTTTGACACATTCAACTTATCAGTTCACGCGTGAACGGTTTTCACCGATTTTAAATTGTATAACCACGGTGGTCCCAATTTTATCTCTCGAAAGAATACCGTCTGCCTGTTTTGGAAGTTAAATCCTGAACGACTGGACATGATCCCGTTTTGGGGATTTAAAGTTAGATAATGAGCATTTAACGATTGCTGTTGAGTTTCGGTTGCGTAATTGTAAAATATTCAAAAGCATGCGGATATCTGATTTTTGTTTTTCTTCTTTCTGAACTTTAAATACAAATACAAAAAAACTAAATAAAATAAAAAGGATACAAATGCGAATACAAATACAAATCTCACGGTCGTCTTCTATTCGCTGCACAATGGACTGAACGCCAACTTGTTTCTCACTTGCAATGGAAAACCAGCTCTGGCAATCGTTGTTTAGACATCATCTTTGAGCACATAGATTAAGCAAACAGAATGAACTTAAACAGTATAACAGCGGTATAAAAAATATTATTGTGACAAATAGATACAGATATTGACTACGGCTAAACAAAAGACAAAAAAAAAAAAAAAAAAAATTAAAAAAAAAAAAAAAAAAAAAGAGAGAGAGAAAGAAAGAAATGTGTCCACCTGTTAGGTAAGTGCTTATACACGCCATGCCTTTGTCTCTTTTCTTTTGTTTCGTTTTTCACTTTAATTCAAATTTGAAAATCGGTAATCTTAGATTAGCCTGAAGTTGTTGAAAAATGGCTTTTGGGCTGTGTACGAAAATTTAACACTAACACTATATCAAGAAAGCTGCAGAACGTCTCAATACGACGAGAAATCAAGAAATCAAGACAACAAGAACTCAACTTTACACACAAGAAATCCTCTCTTTCAGTGCAAACGTAAAACTTGAAATCTTGAAAAAGTAGTTGGGCAAATTTACAAATCATAAAAACGCACATGTTTTTGACATCCAGTTTTGTTTTGACCTCAATAGAACACTAACAAACCCCGATTCCTCATCCATATTCTCACACGAAGTCTGCACTTTGGCTAATGGAGCAATGCTTTTAGCGGCGGCTGGTTGATGAAAAATACCAAAATTTACGGATCGGCAAGTTGGTTTTAGCCGTGTCTTAAATATCAACAATTTTTCCCACCTTCCCCAATAAATGTTTGCAGTGTTCTTTATTATAGAGCCTAATAAATTGTAACACCTTGCACGTATTTATAGGAATAAAGCAAGGCTCGTGAAGGCAGTTCTCTTGACAGAAAAATGAAATCAGTCTTGTTGCTCGCGGCTAATGCCATGGCGCACACGAAAATTCAATTGGTTAAGAGCAATGGCGTGTCAATGAGCGTATCATCCCTGTCAACTTTGGATTGGGTCAGCGAAATTAGTCTTTTTTTTCTAATCTTGTAATTCACTTCAAAAGCGTGCAATTGCAACAAATTCCGGAAAAAATCTCTTTCCAAAGGCAAGTTAAGCAAAAAACCAATTTCTTGACCAGATGTTTGTTTTTGACTGGTGACATATTCTGCCAGCATTAATACACGACCCTCCACAAACCACGCGTCTCACGCTTGCGTCCTCTAACTGATGTGACAAGAGCACGCTATTTAGAAAGTTTCGTTTATTCGTTCGGTGTCGTCTTCAAATCTGAAGAGAAGGTCAGATCCTTTCGTCACATCCTCAAAGAGGCCTTCCCTCCAGCTCTGTCACTTTGCCGCCATCGCTACCTCTGTTACTGAAAGCCCATATACGGCGACATCCATCGACACCTAACTAGAAATACGATAATCGCAGATATCCCCTCGCTCAGTAGTGGGTTTTCGGAAAGCGGGATTCTTGTTTATTTTCCGTTCGGACATTATTTAATTTTTTTTTTGCAAACCACGGCTGTGTAGCGACGTCACCAGTCGGCCGCTAAAAAAAATCTTTGTCACACGGCAGTCTGGTTTAGTTCAGACAACGTGCACAGTCTGCAATTTTCGTAGACACTAGCTGAACTTCAAAATTCGCTGAGAAAACATTTACACGCAACTACAGAATACTCCCGAGGCTTGAAAGCCAAGCAAAGTCGATCTTGGACATCGAAATTTTCATGAATTTCAAGAAAAGCCGCGATTTCTCCAGCCAATGCTTTATCCTAATCACATACGTGTATGTTTTTTTTTGTGTGTGTGTGTGTGCCAAATTTAGAACCGTCAAAGCGATTCGCTTGTTTACACGCTTTCGAAGTCTCGGAATCGTGTGAATTTTGGCAGGGATTCAATTTTGAACACAACAACTTTTCAAACTGCGTTTGACGATTTTAAAATCTTTGGCAGAAAAAAGAAACCAAGTCACTAAATAATACAAGGTCCGATTTTATTGAGCGAGCAAACCCGATCACTAAATAATACAAAGTCCGATTGTGTTGAGCGAGTATCTTACGGGGGTCCCGCTAGTAGACATATTGTTCAATTTGGAAAGCAATGGCCGGATATTTTCTACTTTAATAGCCTTCAAAAAGCAAAAGCATTTTAACCCGGTTACATTTTATCCTTGAATACAGTGTGCCAACAAACGCGGCGACAAAACTTCACAGCATGTGTCAGACTGTCAATGAAATTATGCAAACATGTCAGGAATCGGATGACACAATCTTGCACGAAGGCACTCTGAAATAGCTTTGAAAACCAGTGAAAAGATAACAGTAAAATCCTACTTGGCCTTCATCACAGTTCCCGGGGCATCAAACGACAAAATATACGGCAATTGTTGAAATACCATAATGATAACACAACCGTCGCAGGGGCGGATCCAGCATTTTTAGTGGGTAGTTTTCGAAATGGAACGCCGAAGGCGCGAGTATGCTAGGGGGGGGGGGGGGGGGGGGGTCCGGGGGCATGCTCCCCCGGGGAAATTTTAAAATCTAGGAGGCCAGAAACGCCATTTCCTGCAATTTTTGACAAAGGGGCGAGAAACAAAATTGAATGAAGGTGATTTCGTAAATGCTGCGGTCAGGTATCCCGCATGTTTGATCTTCCGAGACCACATGCTGGATAACCGAGCGCAATCTGTTTGCTAAACTTTTTGTGGCTATCTAGTCCACATTCAGCAAAGAGATTGTCCGCCAATTTTTCAGCAATTCCGAATTGTCCTTCTTAAACAAAAGTCAGAGAACCGCTCGGCGCTGTGTTACAGAGAGCTCGCCTTTGTCATAGCTATAATTCAGCGTGTTGACAAGGTCAGGCCCTTGGTGACCCCAGAATCTTAAATAAAACTCAGCAGGCAAACCATCCGGACCGAGAGATTTGCAAGACTCCATTGAGTTGAGAGCGTCATAACAGTCAGAAAATCATAGTCTTGAACAGCGGCGATAGGATCTTGCAATTCTTGTAAATTTGCTAGTGCTGCATCAAGTTGTCGAGCTGCTGACGGACTGGGACAGCCCGGCATTTCATAACTTTCACGGTTAAGTTATCCATGGCAAGGACTGCGTAATTGTGGTTCTCGTATTAATGACAGTGTTTCTTGAATCGGCCGGTGGCGCTTGTCCAAAACGTTAGCGGCGATTTCACCAACTTGCACACATTGTTCGCATTTCGGCCAAATAGAACACAATGTAAACAAAATGCGCCATCCAGGTACTTAGAATAAGCCAGCCAAGGATACTGTTGCAGCCAGACTAGTTGGAACTTACGAGATTTTCCGCCATTCTCGATCGACGAAGGGAATTGAAAGAGGGGATCACCGCGTGGGCTCCAAACGCTCTCGATGTACTCTAACTTCTGGGGATCGGAAAAAGAACTAACACCGCTAAATACCACACCAGTATCAAAGCGAGAACAATCCTCCTTTCGAAAAATAGGTTCTCCACGCGGTCTGTTGTCTTGATTCAATGCCATGTTCGATAAACCGCACTGTATAATACTGTTCACGAGTTCAAAATCACTCAAACGGAACAGAGGACCTCACTGGGGTAGCCTGCCCCTTTTATACTTTGTCAGGTAGTTTCCAAGGTAGTTTCCGGCCAATGAGAGGCAAGCTTGGGGTGTTTCCGGCCAATGAGAGGCGAGTTTGGGGTGTTTCCGAATATCGCTTCAGTGGTTTCCTCCCATGGGTCCCCTCCCCGCGGTTCTCCATGCATAGAAACCGAAGAGAAGCGCATTTTTGCCGTCCAATGACACGAATAAACGCGGAGCGCGGGACGCAAGGTACTGGAAATGGCGTGAATTGGATTCCGGTACTCAGTGGAAACAAGAAACGTCTCAGTCATTTGTCAATTTATTTTGTATTTTTTATTTTTTCCCCAAAATTCAGGTAGTTTCCGGAAACTAAGGAAACTACCCTGGATCCGCCCGTGCGTCGTTTAACAAAAGTGTATTGTACGTTAATTGCTTGTGACGTTACAAGCTATAAAATGCAGCGATTTTTTTCATTTTTTTTATTTTTCTGGGTTAGAGATCTGCATGCGATGATTGGTTGATATTATCATGTGATTTGTGATGACGTTGTGATCACGTGACTTGTCGAGCAAGCAGTTTCGCCATTTTGAAGACAGCAAGTTGCTTGCCTTAGTTGGCTCTGTGGATTATTTTATGGACCGCTCATCTTACTTACAAACGCATACGCCGGCTGCGGTAGACCCATACTAAATTTCATTGAGCGGTTTTGGCTTGGGTCGGTCCGTTCAGCCTCAAAAGCCACATTGAAAGCCATGAAAGCAAATGCAATGAATTTATCAATGAACTGCATAACTATGCACAACTGTACAGAAATGTACGAAGAATCTAATATCTAGAACCTTGAGAACTTGAAGGAACAAGCTGAACGAAGGCGCTCGAGATACAAAGACGAGAACCTGTGTAAAGACGGCGATTCTTGACAAGCGCTTGATAGCGGATTATATGGAACTGTTTAGTATGAGGGTGAACTTGAAGGTACTTTGTATTCTTTTACTTTGTATTATTCTTGCTGATACAAGTAAAGCGTCAGAAAATCTGACTTTTGTTTGGAATCAAAATTTCACTCTGCGTGCATTTATGTTGTTGTTGCGAGATTTTGGCTCGGTGCCATGAAGGTCAAACAATCAGTGGAACAGATGGCGTTATTATTTGAAAATTAGGAAATGGCTGAGGAAAAAGTGACCGTTGGTAGATCTTGCTTCGCTCAGTTTTATTGTATTCCAATAAATGTTTATGTGAAAGAAAACCGAAGTCCTCCAAGACGAAGTCGTGAGCCAAGCCACGTACCATTGAATTACCTTTCACGCATTTTGAACAAGAGTAAAAAAAGCAGGCGACTAATACAAGAATACATTTCAAAGAATGTCCCAAAGTCGTCAAAAGTTCATGATTATACCCGAGCTTACGTACTTCACAATGCTAATGCGTTCCGTGAACGTGCATGTAAACAACATGGAAACAATAAAAAGCCACAGATGGAAATGGAAAGAGAAAATTAGGATCAATAAACCATCGCTGCGAGAAAGCTAGAAGCTCAAAAAGAAGATTGCCAAAAGTAACCGAGGTGCTAAGATACGTTTGTATTTTAAAATGTGTTAAAACACAGGCATTGCAAGATCAGACGTATTCAGAGATCAAAATCACAGAACCAAGTACAATGGGTTTTCTCTGTCAAGGGATATAGAAAAAAATTCCGGTCCTTCAGTTGTTGATCCAAACAAAACGATCATCGGTTGGCTTTCTGGATGCACGGAAGCCATACTTTAGGAGCGATTTTGGCTTGCATTGTTTTTAAGCGTCGGAAGACTTGAAAATAGCCGTACCCAAATGCTTGATGTGTTACCAGCGGGACCCCCGTAAAGTACGAAGGGTTGTGTTTTGCAAATGCTCGATTATAGATACCGCTTCAACCAATGTATCTGTGCTCTGAGCAATATTTGTGTGAAAGAACATCGAATAAGTAGTAGAAGACGTGTCGAAACTTGATAGAACTTGAACTTTTCCCTGCGGGCAGAGCGTCTCCCTTTGTCGGAAACTCTGCGGCTTTGTGTAACGCGCGGCGTATACGAACAGTCGGCGTTTAACTTCGTTTTGCGTGCAGTAAAGGTTCTTTGTTTATTGTCTGAGGATATTGAATTACTAATAGGATTGAGGCAAATATCACGCGAGATTAAGATACAAGATCTGTCAATGAAATGTCACGAGCATAATATCATAGAACGGGGAATCCCGAATCATCAGCTACTCAGCTTTCACTCACGCCGCTTTAACAAAAGCAGGAAAGACCGGCAGGCGATTACATCGAGAATATTTGTCACTGAATACCTCGAAGTCTTCAAGGTTGATATCCGACTATCCGAGCCGTAATGTTCGCTCCACAAGCCCGTGATGCACGCCTTTGTTGTCACGGTATTCAAACGTCTGCAGCTTCCGATAGAGATTAATTTCGTATCGACCCAGAATTTTGCGTTAAAGCTTAATGCATAGCAGTCTTGAACATATTAGTGATCAGACTTGTACATGTAGGATGCGTAACGTCTGAGATGGCTTTTTCATACGAAGTAATTTCATCATGGGAAGTGTCATGTTTTAGGCCCCGTCCACACTACGCCGGATAAATTTGAAAACGCAACTTTATTCTTACGGTTAGGAAAACGCTCTTCAAAGTGGATAAATTTGAAAGCGCCGGCTTTGCGTTTTGGTGTGGACGAAAAACATTTTGAAAACGGAACTTTTCGAAAACCCTGACTCACGTGGCCACGTCAAGTGGTTTCAAAGATTGTCAGGGACGTTTGTAGAGCAATAACAATACATTTGGGCCCGGAAACATTTTATCCGTTTCCAGTGTGGACGGAAAACATTTCTTGCGTTTTCAGAGTGAAAGTTGCGTTTTCAAATTTATCCGGCGTAGTGTGGACGGGGCCTTAATGTGCTACAGCTACTTGAACATGATGCACACGCTGGGAAGATGAGATAAGGCTATTACGCTGTCTTACAGCTACTTAAGATGTCGGGTATTCCCCAGTCAATCCCATTACAAAATGACAACACAGTTCCTCCACAAAACATGTCAGCTTGAAAATTCACTCAACAAGGTTGCCAGGTTGTATAGAAAGCGTCACACAAGTACTGTCACGTGCATCGGAAAGCAATGAAAACTGGGTTGTTGCAAACGAAGAATATTCCTACGGGGCCTTCGATAATTGTTTTCTCTCAATTATTATAATACACTTTTTCGTGAATATCTGTTTGACCAAAATTAGAAGAAAAGAGGGCAAGAAAAATAAAGGGAGCTCTTGGATCCGTCATTTGCAAAAACTGACTCGGCTATAATATCTTTTGCATATAAACGCACGACAAAAGTTCCTCTCCCGGGACCCCGCGTGTCTCTATTCATTGTACTAATGACGTCACAAGCGCACTGGCCACGGGCCTGTCCTGTTGATTTAAATTTTCAAAACTCACCGGTTCCTGAAAGCCATAGCTTTAGCTCTTTTCCAGCAAAGGAAACAAAACCCAAAACACTATTGTTTACGTCTTCAATGATTTCAAAGTACACTGTATAGAGCAGTCCTCGTACAGTACGAAAATTCCACTTTCCATTGTATTGTGTTGTCATCTTGTCAAACTTGGATTCTGAAAACTGCATTCCTGTTATTGCGAAAGGTGAAATTTGCCACGGTGATTGTTCGATTTCCACCGACTGTATTTTGCTATTCCTTTCTGAAGAAGTGTCTGCGTTTTAACACAATACTGGCGTCTGGGATTGTGTTCAGGTCGACCAGTTGGGCCTTAAAGAATCCGTTTTACGTCTAGTAGAGCTTGCCTCCCATGCACTGGCAAAATATCCGGGCAATTTACAGCCGTCCGTCGAACTGCTTGGCCTTGTATCTGCATCTTCTTGTACAAAATCACTTCAGTTCGTACTCTACCGCATGTCACCAAGAAAATGGCGGTTTACAGTTAAGCTGCCGATGTAACCTCGCCTACTGTGGTCGCTCGACGCGGAGGGCCTTGGGACGAGGTCGTATCGCACACACAAACACACAAACACACGAACATTAGATTTCGAGATGGCGACACGCTTGGAGTCACCGATAAGGCGATAATACTACTGCATTAGCGTCGTGAGTATTTCCCTCACTTCGTTCGGGGATTACTTTCACACATTGCACGACCTTGTGTAAACAAACCCGCTTAATCTGTTTTCTTCGATAAGGGCCCGGTCGCACTGGGCAATTTAATCAATAATAACCAAGCATCGAGAGCAATACGACGCGACTTCTTCAGTGTTTGGTAGCGACCTGCTGACATATATTTCTGGTGACAAGCGCTGTTTGCATTTCAAATGATGCAAATGTCGATATTTATGTCGTTAAAGTTACAAGTGCGACCGGAGCCTAACTTGAAACTAAAAATACGCTAAAATAAGGGTATATTTTGAGTTCCAGTACATAGGTGTTTTAACAGATTCATCTGAAATTTAGCATATCGCTTAACACATACGCTCTCTTGAATACTGTTCTTCCGATTTCTTTTTATTTTGGTTAATTTTTAAGTTATAGGTTGAATTGTGACAGTAGACTCTAAATTCGGCCCATCCTGAATTTTAGTAGTGTGTAAAAATCGAACGCGTCAATTCATCAAAAATAGGAGAGAAATTAGACACACATGTATGAAACAATCGAAGGGGTTCTTATTCTTTTCCGATGTATTCCACGCTTCAAGGAACTCATTTTGTTCGACCATGTGATTTTCTTAAACAGTTGATATATCTCAAAGAGATTAATTTAAGTTCTTTTAGTTAGCCTTATGTCGTGATCTACTGTCATTCAGCTGTTCGATCGTTTCACGATTTCGCCTTGCCTGTGCCTTTTCCCTTCTCTTTTGAAGACGAGCTTCGCGAGACTGTTGTGTTTTAAGTTTTCCAGTTTGAAGTTTTCCATTTTCATAAACACAGCTACGATATACTGCAGTTACTTCGTTCAATCTAATTTCTCTTATTGCGAGTAAAATACAGGGCCTCACGTGATCAATCCGACCTTTGTTATTGGTTAAGCAGCGATAGGAACTGGGGAGAGGTCGTACGCCAGACAGACTGACTGACTGACAGACGAACATTAAATTTCGAGATGGCGACACGCTTGGAGTCTTCGAATGAGACGATACTACTGCATTAGCGTTGTGGTTATTTCCCTCGCTTCGCTCGGGGATGAACGAAGATTCCAGAACATATCGCTCTAATGATTTTCTTCGTCTTTCTACACTTTTGTTTTCTTCTTGAACACGCTATTTTGTTACGAACAGATCTTCACAAACAACAAGCCCTATTATAACAGTGAGTGACGTTTTTGACCTCTGACGTCGACGCGTGCCGGGGAATCCCCAAATTTTATGGGCACGTTTATTATTAGCTTCTAATTACGAACAGAAGCGAATGAAACTTTTCTCAATTCGTCTATATATGTTCTTTCTTTATATAAACGAGTGCTTTTCTCATATTTTTGTACCTTCAATTCCTAATTTTTCTTCTCTCCCTATATCCAAATTAATCAGTTTACCACAGTTTGTTCTATCTTAATGTGTCCATACCTTACTCTTTTTATATTCCAGCTGTTACCATGTATTGTGTTTATTTAATTCTGGACGTGAAAAAAGAGTGAATGTTTGTGTACTGTGATTATTATCATGAGGAAACTTTGGAACATGAACGGAGTCTTGAACTTTAAATTTAACAAATTGACGTCAGTTTTTTATGTGTCTGTCCTCTTATTGATCATGAAACGCGTCATAACATTGTCAAAAAGTTGTGGATCCACGAGGCGCTTCGCCGAGGACAGACACATAAAAAACTGACGTCAATTTGTTTTTTACAATGACAAAAACCAAGCGACGACGCGGGGAAAACACGCACTAAAACTGCACTTTATTCGATCTGACAAAATCATTGTCAATAACTTTCACGCTGTCTGATTGGTTAACGTTAAATTTCAAGACATTTTATTGGCTAAAAAATGACAGTTTGACGTCAGCATTTGAAGCATAATAAATTAAGAAGGCAAAACTCAGTCAAGGAAAGTTCGGCAAAATTTGCACAATTGTTCAAGAATTAGAGGTGTTTTGTGGCAAGATAAAAACCTGTGCTTGGCCAATGTTACAAGAATTGAAAATCCCGTTAAGGGAGCCATTTGTCGCCAACGCAGCCACCGATCTTCACGAGCTGGAAGACAAGGTTGCGCTTTGGCTCGGAGCTTGACTACCTTGCTCGAGAGCACGTGAAATAATTTCTGAGCAATTCTTCAGCTGAGTTTTGGAGGGCCGTCTGTTATAGCTCGCCAAACTTTGCTCATTAGCATGGCCAAAGATGCTCATGATGTGGTGGTCTGGAACGCTTGCATCTGACCACAGGGTAATGGCTGTTGCACGAACAGAATGGTTCGTGTAGAATTTGGACAAACCAGCTCCCAAGGAGATTTCTTTCATAATCGTCGACAGACGATTAACCCCCAGAGGCTTGTTTTGGAACCAAACAGCATCCGACCACTCGAACTTGGTTTTCGGTTTTTGGAAGAATGCTTCCTGTGCGGGGTTCAGTTTAGACAGGTACATTTTCAAGCAAGAAAATGCATCGCCTTCCCTTCCAGTGCTGTACAGACGGGTCTGCCTTTCGTCGTTGGGCCGGTCATTAAATCCTCCCTGGTGATTTTTTGTTAGTTCCTCGTGTGTCATGGTTGCATAATCAGTCCCGTCTGCGTCCTTCTTAAACTGAAAGCTGGAACTGCGAAGTGAACGCTGTCCTTCGCAGCCTCGGCGACACCAGTGCAGTGACAGTGAAGCAAACCTTCCGAAGGAGTCCGTCGGGCGTATTGTGATCCATGAAGGGGCTGTCCTTCAGCTTCAGTAGGTCTTCAGGCTCGATTACTGGCTTGTGTTTTATGTTTTCCTTCCCCGCTCTGCGTATGGATTTTAACTTTGACTCCAACATTTTGTTGCTTCGGCTAAAAGCCGGATTCTTCGTCAGTTTCAAAGATCGCCCACTGGCATTGAAGTGGCGCTCTACCGAGTTTCTGAAACCCAGGAGCGAGGATCGGCTGTATTCCTCGCCTGATTTGGTTCTCGCTTCTGCATAGAACCTCCGAAGATTTTCGTCCAGCTCGGCGACCGTCATGTTGAAAAGGGTTTTCTTGATGCCCCTCTCGCTACACCAATCTGTAAAAACGAGGTACGTACAAACTTTTAGTTCGTGTTTATGTTCAGGTAATAGGTCATGTAAAAACACCAGGAAAAATAAACTGATATTTACCTTCAAATGCCTTCACAAACCATTTTGTATTTCTTTTTGTCCCTTTGGAGTCCGCATTTGTCACAATATTCTGTAGCTCATTGTTATTGAGCGTAGCGGAGCGACCACTTATCTCTAGTTCGGCCTCGGCAACCTCAGCACAAGCTAGAAGTTCTTCATCAGAACACTCCGGTTCTTTGCTCCAATCCGGAATGTAGTTTTCGAAAGCATTCAGACCTAAATCGAGTTCAAAACGTGGCTCTTCGCCCATATTGAGTGCTTGCTCGCGCAATGTTTCGCTCGCGTAAATTTTGCTCACGTAGTTTTTGCTCACGCAAGCTATCATTTTATGTATCTATCCTCTTATTGATCATGAAAATTAGCCAATCACAAAGCGAGAAACTGACGTGTTATTTTAAAAACCCGGTTAAACTGTAAACTTGATTGTTCTTTGCATTTTAAACAAAAGTAGACATTAGGTTGATTGTGATCTTCAGGGTTAGAGTAGTCTCCAGAAAGACTGTTGTTTGTGACTGACGTTTCAACTACCTGAGCGGAAGTCATCTTCAGAGTCAAGTGAAAGTATTCGTCAGATGGCGGTATATATGTCTCTGGTTGTTGAAGTGATTGGTCCGTTATGTCGGCCTATGGTTGTTCGAGTCGGCTTGGTTGTGCTTCGTTATTGGTCAGTAGATGTTCTGTTCTGTTGTCCTGGTGATTTGTCTATTGTTCGTTCGGTTGCGTTTGATGTCATCTATCAGTCCCTTGTAAGGTGCCGGTAAGTGGTTTCCGTTCTAAGTTTTTTTTTTTTTTTTTTTTTTTTTATTTAAACAATATTTGTTCTTTACATTTGCTCCAGGAGCTAGAGCTCAACGAGGGAGCTTGCGTAAATTTGATACACAACAAACGCTGCTTAAAACGGGATAACAAAAAGACAAAATAAAAGCAAAAACAAAAAAGGAAAAAGCAGAGCAAGAGAATTATGAGCTTAGATAACTATGTGACTTGCAATATAAAGTGATTAAGATCTGAAACGAGCAGACTGCAAGATGTACAATTGCACGGCTTTGAAAAGGCCTACATTAGCCTGAAAATCGAGATGTGGACATCCATTTAAAAGCCATTGAATTTTTTGAGCTTTTGTCGAATGTAGCCAAGTGCTTTGTAGTTTCTGAGCAGCATAGGTAAGCAATGGATCGCGCAGAGCAGCAAATCGTGGACACGACAAAAGAAAGTGCGCAACGGTTTCGATTGAGCCACCGCAAGCACACAATGGTGAAGAAATGCAACCCTTTTTAAATAAGTGAGCATTTAAAGAGCTGTTACCTAGCCTGAGTCTTGTATGAAGAACTGAAGGATATCGGTCGCCAACATAAAATAAGTAATTGCGATTTGTTGAGTGGGAAAATGTTGTAAGTATTTGTTTTTTGAAGGAAGCTAATGAATTGCATTGTCTGACCCTGTCTGACAGACTGTTCCATAAGCGGATAGTGGAGTAAATAAACGATTTTTTAAATCTCTCAGTACGTGCCTGGGGCAAGCTAAGGTTGTCACTTGTACGGAGAGAGTATAGTGTGCGATCACTAACGTAATTGGGACATATAGACTGCAAATATGATGGTACTAACTTATTAACAATTTTGTACATAACAAGTAACTTGTGAACAGATCGCCTATTTTCCAACCTTTGCCAAGACGTTTCTTCAAGTAAGCTCTCTCTACAAGTCCCTTTTATTCCACCAGTAACAAGTCTAGCGGCCTCATACTGCACACTTTCTAGTAAATCTTGTTCTCCAATTGAGCATCCGTCCCAGACAACATCGGCATATTCTATGATAGAACGAACAATACTTTTATACAATATTTCTAAAGTACGCCTGGTCAATCTAAACTTTAAACCTTTTAACAAATTTAGCTTTTTGGAGGCTTTTTGATGCACTTTCAGAACATGTAAACGCCAAGACAGATCGCCTGAGAGAGTAACACCGAGATGTTCGTGGTTGCTAACCTCTTCGATTGTGTCAAACGCAAGATATAATGAAGGATGTACAGGTTTAATGCGTTTAGAGGAGAAAGTAATAGCTTTCGTTTAAGAGGCATTTAACGTGACCAGCCACTGGTCCGACCATTTGGAAATGAAATTTAAGTCGTCATTCAATTTCTGAGCCGAGACGTCAGGTGAAGTTACTTCTTCTAGCAAAAAAGAATCATCAGCAAAAAGAAAGCAGTCGGAGGCAATACCAGTTGTAATGTCATTAATGTAAATAAGGAAAAGTAGAGGCCCGAGTACAGAGCCTTGGGGAACACCCGCTTCAATTTTACGCCACCCTGAATTTTGACCATCTATTACAACTCTTTGAGAACGTCCCGACAAATAACTTTCAAACCATTTAAATAAACTGCCTGATATACCTACTTGTTTCAGCTTTACCAGCAAGCCTTTATGCCATACCTTGTCAAAAGCTTTGGATATATCCAAAAACACGGCTCTGACTTCGTTCCCACGTTCTAATGCATTGACAATTTTATCAACTATATAAATTACAGTTAATGCCGGCCTGAAGCCAGATTGCAAATGATAAAAAAAAATCAGACTCGTTTAGAAAATTATAAAGTCGGGTGCAGACAATTTTTTCACAAATCTTAGATAAACAAGGTAACAGGGAAACCGGACGGTAGTTGGCTTTAACTTGACGATCGCCTTTCTTAAATAAAGGCAAGACATTGGCCATCTTCCAAGGAGATGGATACTGACCAGAGGAAAGAGATAAATTGATCAAACGAGTGAGAGATGAGTAAATGCCGAAACTGCATACTTTAAGAATTTTATTGCCAATTCCATCGTGGCCACACGCTTTGGCGATGTCTAAACTGTTTAAGGTATTGAGCACTTCATCGGGAGACACTATTAGATTTGGAAGGGTACAATAATTAATTATTGGGATCGAGTCGATCTAGATTAGGAATGTTAGTTGAACTGGCCCTCGGAAGAATTGTTTGAGCAACACAATATTCGT
This sequence comes from Plumapathes pennacea, assembly GCA_964036295.1. Classification (NCBI taxonomy): domain Eukaryota; kingdom Metazoa; phylum Cnidaria; class Anthozoa; order Antipatharia; family Myriopathidae; genus Plumapathes; species Plumapathes pennacea. Next base: position 17,803,063 of record OZ038467.1, on the reverse strand, counting down.
TGAAAACGTCAGCTTTTTTCTTAGAGTCACAAATTAGATCAGAACTTTCCTTTAACGCAGGAATAGAGGAACATATTTTGCCGCCATACAGAGATTGAGTAATTCGCCACCATTGTTTGGTAGATAAATTAGGATCGGACAGGAGGTTGGTCATCTTTTCGTCATGTTTAGATTTCGCGAGTCGGATTTGGCTTACAACCTGATTGCGCAGTCTTCGGTATTTTTCCCAGTGTTCGGTAGATTTAGTCCTGGAGAATAATTTGAAAAGGCGGTCACGTTTACGCATCGCACCGCGAATTGACCCATTCATCCACAACTTATCACGTGGGCGTATAGTGACATTTTTGTGTGGGATATGTGAAACAACAATACTGAAGAATAAAGAGAACCACTTGTCATAAATAGTATCAATATCAGGTTCGACCCCGGCGCTTGGAAAAATACTGGCCCAATTTGCCTGCGAAAGAGCGCTATTCAAAGCGTCCTGATTAACACCGTTAAAGTTCCAAATTTGTCTGATATAGGATCGCTGTTTTCTAGTAGGAAAGTTTAAAGTGGCAAAAATCACATTATGGTCAGTATTAGCAAGAGGACTAAAAGTGCCAGAATGGGTGAATAAGCTGGGGGAATCGGATATGATCAAATCAAGGATTGATTCTCTTGACGGTGTAATACGAGTCGGTTCATCGATAATTTGGAACAAATTATTGCATTCAAGAAAGTGGTAAAGTTTGATTCCCACATCAGTATTTGGCGAAGCTGTGACTGCAAAATTATAATGTGCATTCAAGTCACCAAGTAAAAGGATAGCTGTGTAATTCTTGGCTCTAATTCTGTCTAAGCTGATTTGCAACGAAGCAAAAAAGTCATCGACTTGTGAGGATAACGAATTTGGCGGTCTATAGCAAACACCGCAAATAATTTTGAATTTAGGAAAAACGAGTTCAGTCCATAATAGTTCTAAGCTGGGTACCTCAAACTCAAACCGCCTTGTAAAAGCCAGATGGTTAGCAATATACAATGCGACCCCACCTCCACGTCCCAGTGCACGATATTTTCTTAAGGGAGCATTGTATCCTGGAATGCTGATTGGATCATTTGGTACATTTGCGTTTAGCCACGTTTCAGATATTGGAAAAATGTCAAACTTATGCTCTAGCGTAATGGCAAAAATCTCATTCAATTTGTCTTTTACGTTCAAACTGCGAGCGTTCATATGGGCCATGGAAAAGCTGAGTTGTCTGGGACCAGGATTTAAATGAATATCGCCTGACAATAAAATTAAAAACAGCAAGAAAAGAGACAAACTTGATGATAACAAAAGAGTTGCAAATGAAACACCTACACGAGACTTGATTACTGAGATAAAATAGGAGTTGAAAATGCCGATCGCTGCTCTGTATATTTCCAGGCTAACCCCGGTCATAACTAAAGTTTATAAAATATAAATCAGAATTGCTTACCTTATTCTGCTCAGTATGCTCTTCACAAAAACCAAGACAAAAAAGAAAAACAGTAGAATAGGGAAACGTGATAAGATACAAAGACACAAAAAGGGAAAATCGTATCATGAAAGTTATGAAACTCAGGACAGAGGCGAGTTATTTACACAAGGGCACGAGCATCCTCAACACTTTTGATACGATGGTAACGGCCATTTTCCTCACTGCTGCGATTCTTGGCGAAGATGTTCCCATCCATGGAAAACACGGACAAGTTGCGACCTTGACACATTCTACGTGTGGACATCAGTAAATCTTGATTTACCTTGGTCAAGTCCTCATTGATGTAGATGTTCTTTCCACGCAGCTTTGACTTGCTCTTTAATATGCTCCTCCTGGTGGCATAGCTCTTGAACTTAACAATCAACGGCCTGGGTCGTGGCGGGTCGCCATTTTGCATTCTGCCAATGCGGTGTGCTCGATCAATATCACTCCCAACATCAATGCCAAGCTGATCTTTGCAAAATTTAGTCACCTCTTCGGGGCAATTCTCGTCGGATTTCTCTTCCAAGCCAAAGATTCTGATATTGCATCTGCGCGAATATTGTTCGTTGTCGTTTGCTTTTTCTCGGACTTCGGCAAGTTCCTTCTTGAGCTGGCTGATTTCATCACGCAGAGGTTTGACTACAACATTGACTGCTTCGCTAATAGCATCTTTCAGAGAATCTCTCAGCGCCTCTATAAGAACATCTTTGAATTCACGTGAAGACAAATAGTCCTGTAGTTCTTGTTTCAGGAGCTCCTAGACATCGAGGTCTGCTGCTGAACTTGCTCTAGATCTTGTACCAGAGGCCATTTTGAATTTCCGTGGCTCGTCAAAACATCAAAAATACCATATGGTCGCCTCTCTTTGTATAGTCTTACATAACACGGCTGCTAATGTCCCTTGAAATAAAGATGAGCGAACCAAGGGATAGAAAAGGGTTGAAAAGTCGAGATGGTAGCGGAGAAAAAATGAAGCGTCCGTCCCGCTCAGCAACCTCGCAGGAATATATGGGAAGAAAGAAAACTAGGAGTGTGACACTACAAATACTGCAACTGCTGTAGCTAGTACTCCAAATGCAACGAGATTCTAAGTTTGTGTACCAGCTTTACAGTGTAGGTCGTTGGTAGTAGTTGGTACTGTGGCTGATGCATTCAGCAGAGTCCCAGTTGATGTCGTGTTCAGTCTGTCGGTGGTGTTCAGAAATGTGATTTCTGATGTCGCCGTTTCTGGTAGCTCGTTTGTGTTCAGTAAGTCTCGTGTTCAGGTTTCTGCCAGTTTCACCGATGTAGGTCTCTTCGCAGTCAGTACAAGATATTCTGTATACTGTTCCCTGTCTGTTGATGGGTTCGTCTTTGTCCTTCACGTTGGTCAGTAAGTCGCGTAGAATGGTGATGGGTTTGTGAACTACCCGGATGTTGTAGGGTCGTAGAATACGTGCTATCGTCTCAGATGTGCCTCTGATATACGGTAGTGTAGCCAAGGTCAATGGAGTTGTGTCGTCAGTGGTTTCGTTGTCGGTACTTTTGTTGGGTGCGGTGTCCTTGTGAGTGTTGCGTTTGACAAAGTTTAGGTCGTAGTCGTTCTTCTGGAAAACGCGTTTCAGGTGTCGGGTCTCGTTAAGTAAAGTAGATACATGAGCCCACCGGCTTCTTTTAGTTTTATTAATCAAAGACTTGACCTTGATCAAAACCAGTTGCACAACACACAGTAATCATCTCCCACAGGCGGGGACATATTCAGTTACAGGGCATCACGCGTATCACATGATATGATAGCCGTAATATTTTGGCGAATGTTCCCTCCATCCGAACTTTTGTTCCCCACAAATCACTTGATATGGCAAATGGTTTGAACCCAGGAGTGTGAACAGTAGGTTGGTTGTGATCGTCCGGGTTAGAGTAGTCTCCAGAAAGACTGTTGTTGGTGACTGACGTTTCGACTACCTGAGCGGAAGTCATCTTCAGAGTCAAGTGAAAAGTATTCGTCAGTAGGCGGTATATATGTCTGTCTGAGACATATATACCGCCATCTGACGAATACTTTTCACTTGACTCTGAAGATGACTTCCGCTCAGTTAGTCGAAACGTCAGTCACCAACAACAGTCTTTCTGGAGACTACTCTAACCCGGACGATCACAACCAACCTACCAAATCACTTGATGACATATTTTATTTCAATTGCAGATCACCCTCACACAACCACGCTTAAAGATATGTTTATCCAGTTCTTGTACTCCACGCGTCCGGCGTGTCGAGCTCCGATTGGCTTTCTCCATGACATAACCACTAATCCCCCTCTCGTTTTACTACAAATTTCTTTATCTGTCAATTACCTCACTCTCTCACATTACAACATTCCCCAGTATCTATATCTTTATCAAAAGTCAGCGCCCATATTTTCATCAAGATGGCTGCTTCAAGTATGTCGACTGCGCTCAAGGAACAGCTGTCCTGTTCAATCTGTTTAAACGTTTTCACTGCCCCGAAGACTCTCAAGTGTCTTCACAGCTTCTGTCTGCCATGTCTCAAAGAAATGGCGCTTAAAACTCCACCAAATATACCTCTACGATGCCCGGATTGTCAAGAAAATATTCGATTGCAACCAGGTGCTTCCTTAGACGACTTTCCGAACTCGTTTTACTTCAGGCGCAAACTACGGCCAACTGTGGAAGTTGTGGAAGAAACCAGCCCATGACGAGTTTCTGTTTTGATTGTGGACAGTTCCTGTGCGGCGAGTGCGTTAATGCTCACAACCTTTTCGGAGCCCTGAAAGGTCACAGACGCGTTGCGCTGAAGCAGCTTAAAGATAAAGACGTCCATGACTTCTTGGAGCAACCTGACAGCTGTAGCATCGAGTATCACGAACGCGAAAAGCTGGAATACTACTGTGAAGATTGCAGGACTTGCATTTGTCAGAAATGCGCATTAGTTGAGACAAAAACCTCACAAGTATGTCCACATTAAGAAAGCTGGCAACCAACGAAAAGCAGCCGGGTGGAACACTGTGCGTATTTCTTGGCCAGGCGACGTACAACGCATCTAATCGGACAAAGGTTGACTTTCATAAATTTTTGCATTGAAATCTGTATATGGAGGTATTGCGACTTGCGTGATGAATGTGACCAGCCGGCCAAGGCTTTAACTGCCACAAGTGCGACAAATATGGCCTGCCAATCGTATAATCGAACTTTAGAGAATCCGAATCAGAACTTTCGAAAGGCTATAGGCAACGAGGCGAGCTTGGCGGCGACATTGCTTAGATATACAGTTTACGCTAACATTGGCCCGACATCAAAGCACTGCTATTCATCTCATTGATCAGGGCAAAGGTTACGCCGGAAGATGATATTGTTTACAGTTGCTAACATCTGCCTGCTTTTACTGTGATTAGAGCTCCGGATGAGTGCAGCTACAGTTGTGGCAGTGTTAATCACAGGTTTTGTTAAGGCTCTGTTAAACTTGGCGGCAGCTCATAGCAGAATTTGACAAACATTCAGCCGTCTCACCGCCATGGTGAGACACGTACTGACTTAGCAACCGCGCCAAAAGCTAACACACCGAGTGAGTGAGTGAGTGAGTGAGTGAACGACAGATTGTAGACACCAATGACTCCCAGATATGCTACGCATATCCGTGAGTCAAAAACGAAAACAAACAAACTCCGTTTATAAGGTCACCGCAGCCGCGAGCAAATACACCGAAATAGTCCTGAACATTGAGTTTGTTAGTCACAAATGACTGAACACGTTGTGAACAAAACCGCAATATTATTGTAAACAAGACTGGTTGCCAGTGAGCTCGTTGGCGGGGTCGACACCAGAAGAAACTAAATTGGAAAGTAGGGACAAGAGCGAAACTCCCAAAAGAGACTTTCAGTTTCTCACCAGAAAAATATCACACAGTATAGATAACTTGACTTTTCACACCTTGCTGAAATGAAACCTATTGGTATAAATTGTCATTACAACACTCATACACTTGCTTCTGAAAGGTTGAGCGACTCTGCATTTTGGGCTTTGGAGTGAAAAGTTAGCCAGCAAGAAAAGAGTAATGTGTGACTGATCTTTTCATGCACAGTCGATCCACGATAAGCTAGGCTTCGATTCAATACTTATGTTTTTTTTACTAAGTGCGTTTCTTCTATGAGGCTTTCGAGTATGCGCGTTCATCCATCCGAAGACGAAAAGCGAATTTATCTTTACAAAACTTGAGTGAAATGGTTCTAAAGTTCAGATTGATATTCTAAAATAACAGATCAATCTCTTTAAAGTAAATCTATTAAGTCTGCAGACAAAATAAGAGCAAAATTAGCAATCGAACTAGAAATAATTTTGCGAAGTACATCGCCGCGTGGTGATAAACACCGTCAGTTTCACGAAGAAATTGATCGAAATTTTTTCCCTACGGATTCGTTTCGCAGTCACTATTAAGACGAATAATTCCACAATTCCATCTCCGGTAAACACAATGAAGAAACAAACTGCCTTGGACAGATCAGAAGCTTACAAGAATCCGCGTTCGTACCTCCGCCATTGTATGTTTAAACAACATGACATCTCTCCTTTCGTCTTCATCGGCCAAAGGCTCTTTTAGATTGTAAATCTGTCAAAATCTGTTCATAAGACGCCAGTTATTGTTGAGGAGATAATCTTCCACATTTAGCAGCATAAAAGTCGCTTTTCTTGTCCGTGAAAGTACAGAAACAAATGGCGTACGCGCGGATGGCGCCGCGACGGAAATCGTGAAACTTCATCCTCTTCTGATCGCTTTGTTTAGCTGTCAAAAAAAGCGCAAAACACAGATTCTGATTGGTTCATTAATACAATAAGGGTTTATCCCCGAGCGAAGCGAAGTGAGGGTAATAATCACGGCGCTAATGCATTATTTATCGCCTAACTTGGGGACTCCAAGCGTGTCGCCATCTCGAAATTTAACGTTCGTCTGTCAGTCAGTCAGTCAGTAAGTCAGTCTGACGTACGACTTTAGGCGCGGTTACCCTGCATAACCAATAACAAAGGCCGGATCGATCACGTGTGCAATGTAGTTTTACTCGGAATAACAGAAATTAGATTTGAGCGAAGCAATTAGATTTGAACGAAGCAACAATATATCGTAGCTGCGTTCACGAAAATGGAAAACTTGAAACACAACAGTCTCACGAAGCTCGTCTTCAAATAAGAAGGGAACAGGCACGAGCAAGGCGAAATCGTGAAACGGTCGAACAGCGCCAAATACGTCTAGAGAAAAGACGACAATCATGTTATGACCGACAGCATCATGAACAGAAGCGTGCCGAAGAAACGACTCCGCAAAAAGAACAGCGCTTGAGAGGAAATTGGGAGCTTCAGAAGCAAAAGCGAGCCAAAGAAAATACTCCGCAAAGAGAACAGCGCTTGAAAGCAAATCGGGAGCTATATATCCAGGATATATGTAAGAGCAGAATCGAACCGAAGAAAAGACACATCGCACAACAAAGTACGATCGCGACGCCGTTTTGTGTTAAACTCAGATACTTATTCAGAAAGGACAAGCAACAAAAGTCAGTCAGTGGAAATCGAACAATCACCGTGGCAAATTTCACCGTTTGACCGTTCACAGGATTATCCAAGTTTTGACAAGATCGCCGCGGGCGTTCAATGCAATGGAGATTTGAATTTTCGAATTGTATGAGGGCTGCTCAGTATTTCGAATCACTGAAGGATAATGTAGACAATAATGTTTGGGGTTTTGCTTCATTTGCCGGAAAAGAAACACTACGACTTTCAGGAACCGGTGAGTTTTTAATAAATACAGTTGACTGCACTTGCAAACGTCTTTCGTGTACATTTCAACAGTCGCAGTATATTTTGTGGTTTGATGCCCCGGGACTGTGATGAAGGCGAGTTGTGACCTTTTCGCTAATTTTCGAATCTATTTCAGAGTGCCTTCGTGCAAGATAACCTTTGCCGTTATTTTGAATCGTGTGTGAACCAGACAATATAACTAGTATATTCGCATAATTAACGTATTCCGAGACAAACAAGCAGCTCTCGCTTCCAGTTTTAAATGTTTTTCGCACTTGAAGAAACGTACTTTATAAAATAAAAAAAACATACACGTATTTGGTTAGGATGCAGCGTTGGTTGGAGCAATCGCGGCTTCTGTTAAAAGAAAAAAAAAAAGAAATCGAAGATCGACTTCGCTGACCGGGAAAACTGATTGACATGCCATATTTACACCCGACACATTTACCTCGGTGAAAGCATTTACTTTACTGCAGTAAACGTACCACGCGTGTAGACAATTTATAAAACCTTGCTAAATGTAGTTCATGAAGAAATGTACTGTAATAAATGCAAATTTACCACCTTGCAGATTACAAATTTACCGCGGTAATTTTTTTACTGCGGTAAATGTCTCTCGTGTAAACACGGCATCTGAGTCACGATTCTAATTGCGCTTTCCTTAGCTTGCTGTAGTTCGTCTGGAAAGTTGTCTCAGCGAATTTTAGAGTTTAGCTTCCACGAAAACTTCAAAACGCATCACTCTGTATTACACGTAGTCTGAACTATACCAAACTCCGTGCGACAAACGTATTTTTTAGCGGCCGACCGACTGGTGACGTTGCGATACACAACCATGGTTTGTAAACGATTGATAATCACCAAAGGGACAATAGAGAAGAATCCCACATCCCGAAAATCCACCCACAGAGCGAGGGGATATCTGCGATTATCGTATTTCTAGTAACAATAGATTCGACAACAATTGACCATGGAAGGGTGGGAAGAGGTTTTTCTACGGGCGGTTTGGGGCGGCGTAGGGGCGAATGGGTTAAAGTGCACATAAGCCTTCAGAGGATACATTTTTATACGAAATTAGGAAGTAATCTAAGCAACTTATGCCCAAAAGAAAGCCTTTCCGAAGGGTTCTTATATTTTTTTCACGCGTTTGAAATCGGTAATATAAAGTCCAGGCCGCGCAAAGTAGGAGACTGGGACCTGTAACGTCAGAGGAGGGGCGCGTTTCGGCTCGGCACCTCTTCATAGCTCTTATTTATCAGGTTTTTCTACGTTTTTCTCGCCGTTTCCCTTGTTTTTGGACTCGTACAGCAATGGCGAGCTCTAGAAGCGATGAGGAAAGCGTTATATCTGATATATGAATTATATTACATTGATTCCGCGTGTATACTGTACGATATCCACTATGAAGTCCAACCCGTGCTCTGACAAGAGCTACTTGCTGATCAAGAATGGCATGAAGCGTAACATAAAGGAAAGGGAGGGAAAAGAACAAGAACCATAACACTGCAAGATTGCTCGGAAGAAAATTTTGGAGCCAGTAGTTGGTAAGCGTAAAATATGTCCCGAGTTTTGGATTTGTTTACGTGGTACATCTGTAATTGCTTCTCTGTGTTTTACTCATATTTTAGGTGTCATGTGGAAATTGCAATGTTCATGTGCTACGGCAGCATCGTCATTCACAAGCATTGAGATTCTGCGGATGTCTCGCAATAACTCTCGCTCGGGATTTCGACTTAGAGCAGTTGCGTAATTCGTCACGGTCACTAGTTATATTTGACTTCGAGAGAGCGCGGCTCTTCTGAAAACTCCTGGAATGTACAAAAACAGTCATTCTAAACTTCCCTGTACGGGTAGACAATAAAGTATTACACTTTAATTGCGGTTTATGGCGCCCTTCTTCACCGTTTGGAGGATTTTGCTTTCGCCGCGGTGGATCAACAGGCGGGAGTACAACTTCAGACCAACTGTCAGCAGTCAGCACGACTCCTTTCGCAGTTTGCCAAAAAATTCCCACTTCTGCGGCCGCCGTCTAACTTCGGCGATGTGGAAACCAAAGTTGTTTGAGTAAATAGGTGCCACAAATCCGGCACACGGTCGACTGTAGCCCTACAAAAATCTAGCCGAAATCCCATCTTTCGCTCGGTTTCAAACATGAATTGCAGTGTGTCGCAGTGTGACCTCATCGACCATAAACCTTCGGCGAACGCGATAGTTTGCTCATTTGATATTCGATACCTACGATAGAAAAGGTATCAAACTTCCCACATCTGAATATATTTTGGATTAAATATAATTAATTACTGCCCGTCGACAAATTGTGGGACCCGACGATTACCCGGTCAATCTTTCTCCTTCATATCAACTTTGTACTACAATACCGAGATTGTCCTTTATCAGTATTCGTTTATTGTCAATTCCATGCAGATCCGGGATTGATTGTTAGTTCCCATTTCACACGTTTGGCCTTAACAAACTGGACCATTTTCTCTTTCGCTTCCTTGCTTCACCTCTTTGGTCATTCGGAAATTGAATCATATAAAATGCGAATCCTTGCTTATGATCTGGCTCCGTGGAGTAGTCTCCAACAACACATCTACAAGGCATTTCGGAGTAAAACCGGTGAAAACTCTGTTCGGACGAGTCGAGACGCCACTCCTCTGACGACACAGCCCAGGCCCTTAATCGATCATCTTACGCGGACAAAATCTAAACCGGAAGTCAAAATGGCGCTTTTTCGCATGTTTACCAGGCGAAAAAAAAATATAAGAACGCTTCGGAAGGGCCTTCTTTTGGGCATACGTTGCTTAGATTACTTCCTAATTTCATATAAAAATGTATCCTCTGAAGGCTTATGTGCACTTTAAGATCTTGGTAAGATCTTGGCAAGATCTTAGCAAGATCTTGCCAAGATTCTGGACAAGGGAAATGATTTACTCTAATCAAATGCATAGAAACACCAAGATTCTTCTGTATGAGTGATATGTTCTGATTTTGTCTGAGCAAGTTGTCAAGTGGCAAAAATAACCTCTGCATTGTATGCGACACTGGAAGTTGATTTAAATGTCGAGACTCAAAAGGTCCAAACAATTTTCTGTCGTGAAAATGTATAGCATTCCAACAACCAAGTTTTACCGCGGTCACAAAATGTTCGATAAACTCGAAGCAATGCAGAACGAACGAATTCAGTGACGTGAACAAAGTAAATTTACGTGTCTTACCTTCCCCTTGGAGCTATCAACCGGCCTTCAAGCACTATTTTCTGTCCTGAATTGTTTCTCGGGCCTTGCTCTTGATCATAACTTGCTTTTAAGTGCCAGTAACCATGTTAGGCAGTTCAAATGGTTTATAAAAGTTCGATCCAAGAAGGTAAATGCGAGTCAGCTGTGAACGGTCGACCGATTATCTCAGCTATAAATCAACCGCTAGTGTTTCTCCCATCGGATTTTTCGTCCTGTTTCTCGGTGTACCGTTGTTCGCTTGTCTTGTCATCGTCTTTGAAGGTACAGTACCTTCCCAGATGAAGTGATGGTCTGTTGCTTCGCGACGGACTCCCAAAAGACCCTGCGGTGCGTTTGGTAGGTCGCTCCATGAAGAACATTCAAATCGCAGAAAAGCCAACTTGTTGGGCCGAGAGAGGCAAGAGCCTGGGAACGAGGTTGAAGGTTTTACCCAGCAATCCCCGCTGCGCTTGGACGTGATTTTTTCCTGGTAAACCCTGCTGCGCGGTGACGTGATTCTGTTCTGAGGTTCTTCCCAGCAAACCCCGCTGCGCGAGGAGGTCGCCCCGTGAACGACATTAAAAAACGATATGTGTTCAGATTAGTACCCACGCAGGGCGTGGGAATAATAATTTTTACCACAACACATTAGTTTCTCGCTCTCTGATTGGTCAATTAACCGTGGTAAATAAGAGTCCAGACAACGATGTGACGCCAGCTGACGCCAGCGTGTCACGTTTTGCAACGAAATACAGCAAAATTTTCTTGTATATTTCTAAATAGTGTGGTAAAAAACAAATTTCCACTGGTTTGCCGTGGTGTGGACTCTTATTTACCACGATTTACGTCATCACATGGTCAAAATGTTGTGGACTCACGAGGCGCTTCGCCGAGTGAGTCCACAACAAATTTTGACCTTGTGATGGCATAAATCGTGGTAAATAAGAGTCCACACCACGGCAAACCAGTGGAAATTTATTAAACATATATCTTATTGACCGAGTGCGAGGGCCGTATTGGGAGAATATCGGCCAGAGGTCTTGACAGTACGGACCGAGCGCAGCAAGGTCCGTACAAAAAAGACTGAGGGCCGATATTCTTCCAGTACGGTCCCAAGCAAACTCGGTCAATAAGATTATTATTATTACACGGCTTTGTGATCATTGAAACCTGCAGCGATCAGCAAAATTTTATGCCGTACGTAAATCGTAAACAATAAATTTCAGAGTACAAATCTTGCAAGCATAGGGAAAACGAGTGGGATGAAAGACAAAACTATAATTTGCGGATGCATCATAAGTCCACAAAGATTGACCAGTCTTACTGTGTACTGTCGAAGAAAACAAACAATTAAACGCAAATCCTCACCTGCTACCTAGCTCAATACGCATCTCGGCGAATTCATTAATTCAAAACAAAATGGCTGAGACCGCCGCCACCATTTTGAAAGTAGTCCTGTGAGAGTCCAAGGAAGCTTTGTTGGAACGACAAGCAATTAAAATTTACATCTTTTGGAGACGAGATATTAGAGAATTTAGGACTGAAAGGATACTGACTTACTTGAAGATTGTTTCTGGTTCCGAAGAGAACTTATATCTTTCGCTTAACTTTGAAGACAATGTCGGGTTTTGCGAGCGACTCTATTCGTTGCCATCCGTTTCAGCAAGTTACGAGAAACTTTCTGCATTAACTTCCCCATGCTACTTTCCGCAGAACTCAACCAGTTTTCCTCTTCACCATTCACAAGTCAATAAGAAGAATTCAAACTACAAAAACTTTTCAGACTCGACGATTCACCTTTGCTGCAAACGTCAAATGCTCATCAAATTTGACAGCCGCACTTGTAGGGTTTTCTTCAAATTTCATTTCCGTTTCCGTTATAAATGTGGTCATTTAATATTCCTTATTACCCGAGCTTGTTCTGCCACATTGATTATTTTTTTAGCTCAGAAAAGCATGCGTAATCTTACGTGATCATACCCGGTCTGATACAGCCGGTCTGAAATATCAGACCGGCAAAGGAGCAATCTGATTGGTGGATTTTCTGTATCGGCCCGCTCAGCAGTCTAGTCGTGTAATAAACTCTGATATTATCTTTACTGACGGCAATTAGAGATCTTATCACTCTTCCAACCTGATGCCGTCATGTGTTTCATACACGCGTCCCCCCAAACGATCCCAGAAACACTTTCGGTACTCCATTCATTCCCAGTCCTATTTTCATTTCCAAAGTGGCGAATACAGGCAACTGTTTCAGTGCAACTTGTCGCCAACGATGCTGTGTTGCAAGTTGCACTATAATATTGTGCATACCAGCATGTTGGAAGTGGTTTCTACTTCCTGCAACATTGTTGCTCCAACATTCAGCATGTGGTAATATGTGCAACATTAGGTTGGTTGTGATCGTCAGGGTTAGAGTAGTCTCCAGAAAGACTGTTGTTGGTGACTCACAGTCACCAACAACAGTCTTTCTGGAGACTACTCTAACCCGGACGATCACAACCAACCTACTGTTCACACTCCTGGGTTCAAACCATTTGCCATGTGCAACATTACAGTGCAACTTGCAACGCCATATTGTTGTGTGGCAAATTGCACTGAAAATGTTGCCCAACTTGCACACTAGCTGCTAATGCTTGTGCACTACATTTAATTAACAGACTCAACTAAATACAGACTAGCACCTAATGCTCATGCATAACAATATCATTATACTGAGAACCAACAGAATGAAAAACAATTCAAGCTTGCACAACCTTTCGATCAAGGAAACTCTTAAAAAAAATTAAGATCTTGAGAACCCCCTCTGATCATGTTTGTATTATCCCCAAGGTACACTGCGACAAGTTAGAAGACATGTCTACCCCACTAACTCACTTCCTGGAAAAGGCAAGATTTTATGGGATTGGGACGGTGATTATGACTGGGTGCCTTATGATGTTCACACTGTGTGTGCCCTGGAAAAGGCTCGTGAAATGAAACAATCTATAGTGGATCTGAGCAAGACACAACTTAATATTCCTAACACAGTCGATTTGAAACAAATGGAGCAATGGAACCATTTAACCCAGAATTCTCGACAGGTTCGGCGGACCAAGATGTCCAAGTCATACCCTATAGAAAGCAGCAGTGAAAGTACAAGCTTGTCCAAAGATTTTGCCAGACAGTTATCCACAGGAAAATGCAATACTGTAATTTCTAGTTCTGGTTTCGCTGCCAACTCATCTGCTGTTTCGTCTTCGTCGCTGGGTGCTCAGAGTAACAGTTTTACATTATCTGCCGTGTCTTCATCTGCTTCACCATTCCCACTACCCACTAGTTCACAGACTAGTACTGCTTTGGCGCCACCAGGTCCTAATAGCAATGTTTGGCCTGCAACTTCATGTGGGGTTGATCCAGATTCAAAACAAATAAAAAAACTGAAGACAAAGCACAGCACCCAGGGTAAGTTGATGCAGGTCACTCAAAGGAAGATATTAATACAGTATTATTAAATAAACTAGTTGTAGCTTTCACTAAGTGCCAACGAGAGAAAAAGAACTCGATGACAGATGCTAGTGAGCGCATGTGTTAACCTCGTGCAAAATACTCCCTCCTGATTGGCTAAGAACGGTCATACCATAAATCAACATCCGTCTTTTCATTGGCTCTGTTGGCTCTAATATTTCCGGCACCAAAGTCTTCAGGGAATCTACACCTTACATTACACTTTTAACAGCTCGATCGATAATTTTTATGCCTGCTGCAATACTTCGCGTGGCATTATGCTGGCCGCCTCTCAAGCTGACCGTCTTCGCTCGGCTTGCTCGTTGGCAATAACGCGTACTTGACAGCCTCATGGTTTCCCTCCTCATGTTCTCCCAACTCCCCAATTATTGTTTCAAGATGAGGTTATATCATACATGTGAATGTGTTTTATATATATATATATATTTATGCCAGGTATCACGTCAGCATGTAATATATTCTCATTTAGCCAATCATAACACAGTCCACGTAGTATCATATAGTTATTCTATAAACCAACATTTTGATCAGCTTTCATAGCTTTTGTACGACAAACTGCAGTTTGAAACAAAAGATATATGGTTTGACAAAAAGTGTTTTTCATATAATATTAGTATAATGTAAAGTTGGAACACAATAATAATATTGTATATAATTGTATATATGGCTGGTGTGTTCAGTAGCGTACAAGGCATTGGTCATGACTTTGTTCCAGTGAACTTTATAGTAAGTTAATTGTGTTTTATTTTCCTTACAGACAACAGTGATCCACTGTCTGTGTTTTGTTCTACAGTACAAACAGTTTCTGATGAGGTAAGCCATGATACATTTCTTTGTGTGCTGAGTGCATGGTTGGTTTTGTCTTGAAAAACAATATGGTAACAAGAATAATGTTATTATTCTTTTATATTAGATATAAGCACTATACTTTGTAAACTTACCACTCCTAAAATTTGTATGAAACTTCACTCAGGAGTCCTCGAGTGGCATCTTTTCCATATCCTCACAAAAGCACTTTCTATACAATAAAAAGAAAATTACATGGTGGCTTGAAGATATGGATTCTATTTTCTTGTGGTAAATTTAATAAATTTCCACTGGTTTGTTGTGGTGTGGACTCTTATTTACCACAATTTGCATCATCACATGGTCGCAAAGTGTTGTGGACTCACGAGGCGCTTCATCAAGTGAGTCCACAACTAATTTTGACCATGTGATGACATAAATTATGGTAAATAAGAGTCCACACCATGGCAAACCAGTGGTAATTTGTTTTTTACCACGGTATTTAGAAATATACAGGAAACTTTTGTTGTATTTTGCTGCAAAACGTGACATGCTGGCGTCAGCATCGTTGTCTGGACTCTTATTTACCACTGTAAATCGACCAATCAGAGAGCGAGAAACTAAGTGTGTTGTGGTAAAAGCAATATTTTACAACTTGAAAACAGTTTTTACAACTCGAAAATAAATTATATCCTCTATATTCAGCTATTCATATTACACTGTAAAAATACAAACCATAATGTAAATAACTCGTAGCTAGTAGAAAGACATTTGATTTTCTTTCTTGCAGGAGTGTTCCATATGTTTTGATAAATTATCTTCCCCATCAAACTTTGAAGATGATTCAGCCAATGGACACACACCATATGATATAAAACAGCTGGATAAGTGCAGACATTTGTTACACAGCTTGTGTCTGAAAGCCATGTACAACAGCGGCACTAAGGTAATAAAAAGTCCTTCGCAGTGTGTTACATTCTGCTAATGGATCAATCCCCTTAACAGCAGTTGAGACTTCAGATGAGTTACAATTCTGTACTAGATGAAATAGTCCTAGCAGTAGGTTTGTTGTATATATAGTAAATATAATATGCACACTTTCAACCAGAAATCACTCCAACTCTGAACATTTGTAAGTCATAACATACCCACACATCGATTTTGTTTCACCCACCAAAATGTTTGGAAAAAACTCTATCACAACACATCTTTATTATAATATTATAAATCCATGACATAATGCTTTTGATTCTACAAATTGCTGTCTGCACATACGCCTTAATTGCCCTTCCCTGATCAGTAGTCTTTTAAAGCAATAAACAAACACTGGAATAAGTACAATTACCCTGGGTGCCAGAGGGGTCGGCCTTACTCCACCCATGGATTCGCCCCCCGCCCTGCGCGGCTACGCAGCTCAGAGTTTCCAAGAGCACAGTCTCTGGCACCCAGGGTAAAGTACAATAGGATAGTACACGCATGTTAAATTGAGTCCCAACATAATTTTATGGGTACATTATTACGACCACTTCTTTTTGTCCCGACCAAACGCCCAGTCATTTTCTTATCAGAAACGTCAATGCGACCAACGACCACTTTTTGAAATCCCAATGGGATTTTCCCTTTCTAAATTTACCCCATTAATATGACAAAACAAAATGGAGAGCTCTGGAGCTTTGTTTCGAAACAAGAAATTTGTAGCATTTTGTTCCTTCTTTAAAAACTCTTAGTTCTGTTGCAATAAATGTATTGCATCTGCATTCTGGATGCTCACAAAGAGTCAATAGGAGAGTGAAATTTCATCATGACGTCATTTGATAGAGGCCAGCTACAAAACTTGACCCTACCCCAATAAATACGACCACCCCATTAATATGACCAGTATTTGTTGGCCTGTTGGTGGTCGTATTAATGGGGTTCCACTGTATTATTATAATAGTAAAATGGTGATTTTTGACACTTTTCAGGATGGCAGTTTGCAGTGCCCTGTATGCAAGACAATTCACGGTGTGAAACATGGCACACAACCCAGCACCGGAACCATGCATGTTACAAAGTCCAAGCACCCCAGCCTTCCTGGACATCCAGGCTGTGGAACTATAATTATAAACTATGACTTCACACCAGGAATACAGGTATAATCATAGTCACTCATAGTCACTCATACTAGGCCTAATTGGAGCTGCTGGCTGCACAGACACACACATAATATTGCAGTACATTTCTAAGGCACAGGTCATTATTTAAGCTAGGGGGAGGGAGGTGGGGATGCTGGTGAAAGTTTTGAACTGACATTAAAGAAGCTCTTGACCTCCCCTCCCCCCTTGACTACAATTGAAAATAAAGTGATCTGTTCCCTCCTTCTTGTGATCTGAAGAAGGAGTAGCCCCCCTCCCCTAGCATAAATATTGACTGGTCCCCAAGGGCATTTGATGTTTAATACATATTATTCCAAATCAATGCCAGGATGTGGGTCTTGCATGTGATATGAGTGTCTATTTAACAGGTATCCTCTCTATTTTGAACTCGGTTGTCTCAAACTCCCCATTATCTTGAACAGAATCCGATTTCCCTCGGAAATGAACTTGTTATGAATTTCCCTTGGTAGAACCCTGCTATATTGATCCCCCACTATATTGAACAACTACTGTATTTCTCACTTCCCTTGAGAGTTCAAGATAGCAAAGTTCTACAGATTCAGAAGAAATTATTTAATGTATCCTGCATTCCACAAATACCCATCCCCTATACCATCACAACACTTTTCGAATACTCCAGTAAAGTTAAGGATAGATAGGTACAGTATGCCAACACATTTAGGTCATGCCAAAGGCAGATGAAATTATAACATGGATTGGTTATTGAGAGATGTGAAATGATTTTATACATACGCATAGATCAAAAGTAAAATAAAAGCATTGTCCTCATACATGTAGGTACCATACTTTGTTAAAAATATTAATGCTGTTACATTTAGGGTCCTGAGCACCCAAATGCAGGGAAGCATTTCAAGGCCCGTGGCTTCCCTCGAGTTTGTTACCTGCCTGATGGTGACAAAGGACGTAAGGTAAACTTTAAAAGCTTTATGTTCATTAAACCATATTTCAAACTGAATAGCATGGGTGTGAAAGCAACTTTCTTCTCTGTATTTACTGTGGCAGAAAATTTAGGCTTTTTTTGCAGATGGGTTCAGTGATCAACCCTGGCTGACAGACAGACACCTTTATTTCTTGAGGGTAGTGTCTAAAAGTCACTTCTATCAACAGGAGCCCTCCTGAAAAGCTAATTTTCTCAACAATGAAATCAAAAAACGTAAAATATAGATAAAAATTACAGATAGTAATATTAAGTTAATCCTTAAATACTAATACCAATCCTAAAAACTAATAATGAAAACTAAAACTAAACTAATAATAATATATAACAATAGTGAATACAATCAGTTCAATCACTGCATATTGTTAAAAACTATGCAGCCGCTAACACATATTTCTTCACCACTGTGGTGTAGAGTTTCGGTAGATGTAGTTAGTTACTTTGTCTAAGTGAAACGCCTGATATTATGTGCCATTTTGCTTGTGACACCAGGTTCTGCGGCTTCTGAGGATAGCATGGGATAGGAGACTGATTTTTACTATTGGCACATCTAACACATCAGGACAACAAGACACAGTGGTATGGAATGAAATCCACCACAAGACAGAAGCATTCTCCAATCACTCAGAACATGGCTACCCAGATCCTAACTATCTGGACAATGTGCTCGCAGAACTGGCTGCACATGGAGGGAGTGGAAGAGGACGAGGCCAATACCAAGTCTAACTGAGAATATACATCAGGAAACGTGCAAAGTAGCACATCAGGAAATTGCATTGAAGGGAAATGTCTGTATTTATGATCCATCAAATATTTCCTCTCGCGCGTGATTGGTAGAAGCGAGACAAGTGACCGAATATTGTCCGCTATCAGGAAATAACCCCTGCCTGGCGAACTGTCACTACAATAACAAGCACATGCAGTACAGTATTTTTAATCAGTCACAAAAATATTACGGGATGAAACAGTTTGCGTCAACTACTGAAGAGGACATAGATTCATCGGTCGAAAAAGCAGTTCAGGAAAGCACCAAAACTCGATACTTTTTGCTGCTCGAGAGGCTATTTGATAAAGATAATAAACTACTTTTGGCTTCAGAAATATGCACAGATAATTGTTCTTGGACATTACCTGTTCCTAGAAACTGTTTGCTACTCGGAACAAATAATATCCTCGGACAATATTACCCATGCATATCTCCTTGCCAAAAGTAGTCTATTGTGTATACATATGAGTAGAAAAATTGACCCATGACACAAATTCTGTCTTTCTAATAAATTCCTCTAACATTAATATTGATATTGGTGATCAGTATAGATTTTATCAGTTGTGTGTCTGACCAATAGTTCCATTTCAGATTTACTGTTCTTGAATGATCAATAAAGACACAGCAGTTACTATCTTTGCAATGCGTTTATGTTGTTTCATTCAATTCATTTGTTTCCTTGTTGTTTGTTTGTAACATCATAAGCACTCCAGGCATTAGGAAAAGTATTGATCTACTTTAAGTGGAACCCCCTCCCCGACACCCAGAAAAAAAAATACAACGCTCACAAGATATAGGAGTAAAACAAGTTGTGATAATTATGTCGTGTTGCCTGCTTTTATATTTACAATTTCTTCGCGGGTAATTATATAGGACATGAAATATAGTTTGAGTAACACTTTAGTTGGCCTATTGGGTAAAGATATAAAAACTGGATAAAAGTATAAAAATATGGAATGATATCTCTGATAATATTCGGTAACAAACTGAACCTTCATTCAAAGCAAAGATAATCAAAATACTTTTGCAAGTTTTCGAAAAAAGGATACTTCAGCTGACGTCCCAACCTTAATCAAAACAATTAAGTTACTTAGAGTTTAGATTCTTGTACTAAGAGTACAGAAACTTCTACGTTTTTTTCCATACTTTACTTGTCTCTAGCTCCTATATTGTACCTTTGAACTATATATATTTAATGTTCCCTTTTCCTATACCAGATCTTATCTGCATCCCACAAAATGTCCTATTCCTATATTGTAATAATTGTGTCCCACTTTCGTAATAACAGTGTTAAATCCGGTTCACTTATCCTATTTTTCCTCTACTTTTCTATCAATATGTAACTCTGCCCGCCTCGATTGGCTTGTGCTACCAGCAGTGTAGCGTTTTCTGTAATGTAATCTGTTCTCTATAATCTGTAATGAAATATGAATGAGGCGGGTCTAAAGACGAGTGGCCTCTTTTACACTTTCTAAATCCATTTTCAATGAATATTAACCAAAAATTGATCTGTAAAGACATCAAAGCCCTTAAATTAGCGTTCTTAAAGTCACTACTGAACATTTTGCTGCATCATGGCTTTGGAAAAGGAGTCACATCTTCTCCCAGGAGGACAAAAGGAGCCCAGTACCGGGGATGGTGGAATTTCTTGTATTCTCTCACGTCTTTCATAGCTTGATTGAGTGCCCCATTAGCACTTTCGCCATTTTTGAGGTACACGTAGAAACGAGACATAAAACACGTAGTAGCCCCATCGTCAACCGCCCACAGTGTTACAAGAACCGCTCTAGCTCCAGCTCCGAGAAACGCACGAGCTATACCGACTACCCCCTCTCCTTTCATGACGTCACCACATCCACTGTGACAGCAACTAAGAACAACCAGCTTTGCCTTGATGCGTTTACGTTCGAGATCGGAAATGAGAAGCATGAGATCTGTAGCTTGAGGAATTTCAGGCATTTCAGGAGAACGGGCAAGCAAGATCTCTCCCCTATCTTTGTCTCCGTGTGCTGCAACATGAATTAAACTGGCACTTTCAACCCTCCGTAGAAACCTCCTTTTGGTTGCCTTGTCCCCCACAAGAGGCTTAACGTGGAGAATTTCACTGATCAACCCCACTTCTTTCATTGCAAATGGTAATCTTGGCGCAGTAATAACTTTACCATTCTTCCATACTTTGCCCACTTCTGGCTCTCCCACTATTAAGGGTCTTGCCTGGCCTGACAATACCTCAACCGAATGTTCCTTGATTATCTTTGCTGTTGTTAAAGACGGAATTAGTCTCATTCGTAAGGATTCCGCCACGTAGTGTCCGTTCTCATCTTTGAGGGCGGCAAATGGAACAAGAGCGAGTCTTCCATCAGGGACGATAATTAGCTGAGACCCAATCACATGTTGTCGAACAGGCTCCAGAAGAATCTTGTAAAGAGTTTTTAGGAAACCGTTCATTTCTAAATCGTCCGGTTCTTTAGAGGAGCTCCCGGATATCGTCGTATTGCCTACACCCTGTTTTTGCGCAGATGCGAGTTGTGGGGACATGGACTGATATGATGCTAATTCTTGAACTGTACAATCAATAGGCTTGGCGTTACGAGCTAGTACCCATTCTGGTTTCTTCTTTAGGAGTCTTGACAATATTTGGGGGTAAAGAAACAATAGTGAGCGATCTTCGCACCTGACATTCTTACTTGGTTGTATCGACTCCACAGCCTTGCTAATAAGAGAGTCCAAATCCTCAGTACAAGTTCTGTGAAGAAACAAAACATCTCCATTTGGCTGAATTACCCAAGAACAAATATCACGGTTAAGTAACGAAAAATATAGGACTGTTTTTTCCAGGGCCTTGACCATCTTACGAGTTTCATAGAGGTCTTCAATTCTGGATTCACACTTGAGGAGATTGGTGGACATCAGGTCACCTAAAGCTCTGGAACGTCCGTTTTCAGCAACAATAAGAGCCTCCCCATTTTTCTTTTGATACAAAAGAGTCTTAATCAAAAGTTTATTTATCTCCTCAAATTTATCGATGAAAGTAACTTTATATTCATCCCAATTAGGCACAGCTTCCAGCAATTTAGAGTAGCACTTTACACTTTTTCTTAAATTTCTTTCAGCATCGCTAAACTGGCCGAGACAGCGATAGGAAGCACCAAGGTTGCCACAGGCTGTTCCTTCACCGTTTTTATCTCCAATCTCTTTTGCGATAGTAAGGCACATTTTCTGATATTTAATAGCTTTGTCGTACTGGCTGAGATATTCATAGGAAGCACCAAGGTTGCCATAGGCTGTTCCTTCTCCTTTTTTATCCCCAATCTCTTTTGCGATAGTAAGGCACATTTTCTGATATTTAATAGCCTTGTCGTACTGGCTGAGAGATTCACAGAAAACACCAAGGTTGCCATAGGCTATTCCTTCTCCATTTTTGTCTCCAATCTCTTTTGCGATAATAAGGCGCATTTTCTGATATTTAATAGCCTTGTAGTACTGGCTGAGAGAGAGATAGGAAATACCTAGGTTGCCACAAGCTGCTCCTTCTCCAAATTTGTCTCCAATCTCTTTTGCGATAGTAAGGCTCATTTTCTGATATTCAATAGCCTTGTCGTGTTGACCAAAAGATTCATAGGAAACACCGAGGTTGCCATAGGCTCTTCCTTCTCCGCTTTTATTTCCAATCTCTTTTGCGATAGTAAGGTGCATTTTGTGATATTTAATAGCCTTGTCGTACTGGCTGAGAGAGAGATAGGAAACACCAAGGTTGCCATAAGCTATTCCTTCTCCATTTTTGTCTCTAATCTCCTTTGCGATAGTAAGGCGCATTTTCAGATATTCAATAGCCTTGTCGCACTGGCCGAGAGATTCATAGGACAAACCAAGGTTGCCATAAGCTGTTCCTTCTCCGTTTTTATCTCCAATCTCTTTTGCGATTGTAAGGCTCATTTTCTGATATTTAATAGCTTTGTCGTACTGACTGAGAGAGTAATAGGAAACACCAAGATTGCCACAAGCTGCTCCTTCCAAAATTTTGTGTCCAATCTCTTTTGCGATAGTTAGGCACATTTTCTGATATTCAATAGCCTTGTCGCACTGGCCGAGACAGCAATAGGAGGCACCAAGGTTGCCAAAAGCTGCTCCTTCTCCGTTTTTATCTCCAATCTGTTTTGCGATAGTAAGGCACATTTTCTGATATTTTTAAATATGGGGTGATATCTCTGATAATATTCGGTATTAAAATAGCCTTGTCGTACTGGCTGAGAGACTCATAGGAAGCACCAAGGTTGCCATAAGCTGCTCCTTCTCCATCTTTGTCTCCGATCTCTTTCGCGATAGTAAGGAACATTCTCTGATATTCAATAGCCTTGTCGTACTGGCTGAGAGATTCATAGAACACACCAAGGTTGCCATAAGCTGTTCCTTCTCCTTTTTTGTCTCCAATCTCTTTTGCGATGGAAAGGCTCATTTTCTGATATTCAATTGCCTTCTCGTACCGACTGAGAAAGAAATAGGAAACACCAAGGTTGCCATAAGCTGCTCCTTCTCCATTTTTGTGTCCAATCTCTTTTGCGATAGTAAGGCTCATTTTCTGATATTCAATAGCCTTGTCGGACTGGCCGAGACAGCGATAGGAAACACCAAGGTTGCCATAAGCTTTTTCTTCTCCGTTTTTATCTCCAATATCTTTTGCGATAGTAAGGCGCATTTTCTCATATTCAATAGCCTTGTCGTACTGGCCAAGAGAGCAATAGGAAACACCAAGGTTGCCATAAGCTGTTCCTTCTCCGTTTTTATCTCCAATCTCTTTCGCGATAGTAAGCCACGTTTTCTTATATTTAATAGCCTTGTTATACTGGCCGAGAGAGTGATAGGAAGCACCAAGGTTGCCATAAGCTCTTCCTTCTCCATTTTTGTCTCCAGTCTCTTTTGTGATAGTAAGGCACATATTCAGATATTCAATAGCTTTGTCGTATTGGCCGAGACAGCGATGGGAAGCACCAAGGTTGCCATAAGCTCTTCCTTCTCCATTTTTGTCTCCAATCTCTTTTGCGATAGTAAGGCGGATTTTCTGATAATCAATAGCCTTGTCGTACTGGCCGAGAGAGTGATAGGAAGCACCAAGGTTGCCATAAGCTCTTCCTTCTCCATTTTTGTCTCCAATCTCTTTTGCGATAGTAAGGCTCATTTTCTGATAATCAATAGCCTTGTCGTACTGGCCGAGAGAGTGATAGGAAACACCAAGGATGCCATAAACTCTTCTTTCTCCATTTTTGTCTCCAATCTCTTTTGCGATAGTAAGGCTCATTTTCTGATATTCAATAGCTTTGTTGTACTGGCCGAGAGAGTCATAGGAATCACTAAGGCTGCCATAAGCTGCTCCTTCTCCATATTTGTCTCCAATCTCTTTTGCAATAGTAAGTCTCATTTTCTGATATCTAATAGCCTTGTTGTATTGGCCGAGAGAGTGATAGGAAGCACCAAGGTTGCCATAAACTCTTCCTTCTCCATTTTTGACTCCAATCTCTTTTGCGATAGTAAGGCACACTTGAAAATGTTTTATAGCATCTTTGTACCGTCCGGTAGAATAGTAACGACAACCGATTGTGTTGTGAGCTTGTATTTTTGATTGCTTGTTCATAGTTTTTTTCCGCGAACTCTAAGGAGTTGGCGAGAAGAAGCAATTCCTGCATTAGTGATTCTCGTCCTGCATAAGCGAAAAACTTCGTTAGATATTCTTAATGCTTTCATCAGGACGAATCCGTGTATTTATTGATGGATATGTCTATAATTATCGTATGGCGTGTTTCTTGATGCATAACTGGAACATCTGATTAGAAACATATTAGGTCAAAATTTCATACCCCCTGCATCCTTTTCTTCAATCTCTCTCTTTTTCCTTCATACCCAATGTTTGTGTAGACAAGTCGTTTCTATGTTTCTTGATGCATGACTGGAACATCTGACTAAGAACATATTGGTTCAGTCTATGGAGTCAGACCAAATCACCAAGAGGAACTGACGTTAACAGGCTCATGTCGTCCTGGGATCTTTAAATTTTTCAAATCAATAAAATCGTCACATTTCTAAATCCTAACATCCATGACATCTGCGATTGCTGCGTTTTTTCATGTTCTATTTTCTTGCAGAAATTTGCGCGAGAGAAAAATTCTAGATGAGGCTCTATAAAAAAGTATTTTCATGCCTTTTTGAAAATGAAAATTAGCCGTTATGATAGAACGTACTAACTATGAAAGTGTGTGATTCGTTACTGCGTGACCGTTCTCCAGCAAATCTGGTTTACGTTTTTGAAGAAAGTTATTTGGGGCGGATGAATTAAAGAATCGTTAATTGAAAGAGAAAGTTCAAGTTTGAACGAAGGTTCAGTCCCCAGCAGTCGGTGTTTCGGCGCCTGCGATCATAATCCATGTATGAAGGAACAACCGGATGAGCAAATACCTGGCCCGCATGAGCAAATACGTGGCCCTGACTCGCAAATTCGTGACTTTGAATAATAAATAGTTGTAAAATGCAACGGGATAAATAGTCCTTGGGTTATCTTTTTAGGCTTAGATTGAGGGTTAAGGTTAGGATTAGGGTTATGGTCAGGGTTAGGCCGTTATTCTCACGCAAGAAAGTAAGTGGCGATGGCGTGTTCTCGTACTGCTGATTGGTTGGTAAAACCAATCGTAATTACTTGATTTGGGTTTTGGTTTTAGTCAGACTTCTAATTGGTCTGATATATTTTTGCTGGCCTCATTGATTGCTTTGGTTTTGGTTTTCGACAGTCATCCGTAAAGCGCTTTACTATTCAAGGTCGCGTATTTGCTCTTTAGGGCCAGGTATTTGCTCGTCCGGTTGAGCCTCAAGAAATACGTATTAATATACTTATCCGATCTTCGCCCCTGACCAAAACGTGAGGAGGATCGCGGGCGCCGAAACATCAACTGAGCTGCGAAGGCAAAAAATCTTCAGAGGGGTTGCCCCCCCCCCCCCCTCTCTCTCTCTCTCTCTCTCTCTCTCTCTCTTTCAACATAACTGAATAATATCTAAACTCTAGAGCCCCTGTCAACTCCCACTTACTCCACTACGAGATATAAATAACAGTTCCTTTATCGGATTAGGACAAGAACAATTTTACGGTTGGTCCCTCGAACCGACGTCCTAAAAAATGCTTTCATAATAAGCGTTTCTATTCTCCTTATAAAATAACTAAATGTGTTTTACGCTACAATTGAATATAGAAATATTACAGTCTGATAAAACACGCCACTCATTCTCAGTTAAATACGGCTTTTATCTGTCTTTGTTGAAAATACATGTCTACGAGACCACAACAGCGAGTTTGTTTTAATGACTTCAGACAGTTATAAACAATACAGGAAAGAATAAATTGAAAACTAGTTTGCTTCCCTAGAACATGCAAATGTGGTCAAAAAGCCAGAAAACTAGAATGTTTACTGCAAAGGTTGAAACTTCATTATGACACTCTTTGTTCTTCCATGCCAATCAACTCTTTTAGGAGCTCGAAACTTGCTGAATTCATATTTCGGTTTCATATAGACGGAACGACTTCATGATTTAGATAACTCTCTGTTTTCATATTTTGTTGTGCATTTTTTAATCTTTGACCCAGCGATAGTCATCATGACAATGAACTTTGTACGACTTTCATTTTTTTTTCATATTTGGAAAGATATATCGAACCAAACGTAAAAATAAACAGTAGATAAGTATACTCACCCCAGAAATAATTGTTGTGAGCTTCCTGTAACCACTGAATGACGCACTTGGTGGGACGTTATGCCCTCGATCGGTGTGTTCTGTTGGTGTAGATAGACAAAAATATATAAATAGAATTTATTATATCCATCAATGCCACGTAATCATGGTAAATATTTTTCTTGTTCCTAGTGCCAGGGTTAGACGTAGTTTTCTCACACTTTAAACATCCCTGTTACATTTTCTGTGCATAGTTGGTTGATTCGTGTTTTGATTCTAGAGCATAAGGTAAGTTTTTAGACCTTTTGCCTAGATATCGAAAAATGGGCGCGTCGAAAACTTAGTCCTTTGACAAAAGTGCCGTTGACATAATTGAACACCTTTCAACAAATTACATTAACATGAAGGAAGTCAGGCCATTCGCCCATTGATTACAGAAAATAAAATGCTTCGTTTCGCGATAAAAGAAATTAGTTCCCTCATATATTCACATCTGTCATGCCAAGTTATACAGAGACACATCTTGATACAGGATTTTTTGATGAAAAGAAGAACTGAGATAAAACTCGCAAAACTCGCGGTCTCGAGCGAGTTCCGTGCGGTTTTTCTAAACGTTTACCTGTTCAAATGCGTAAAAAGAGTGTGGGTTTCTACTAGAGGTAAATGAGAAGGTCACCATTTCGACCCCAGAAAGGTATTTAAAGGGGTAAGGGGTTGAAAGTCTGGGCGGAGCCTCCACGTAAAAAAGTTATTGTGCCCCACCCCCTCTCACCGCGATTTTTGTAGCGAGTTTCATTGCAGAGCAATTGTTCTATCAGTAATTTGTGTGTGCCAAATGCGCAACCTCCATAAGGGGGTAGCCCTTTGAGAACTTGTGGTTTGCTTTTGAAAGACTTATGTTGCATCACACCTAAAATAACTCATTGCACTTTCAGCGAACTTGGCTAAATCAAGTTTCGGCCATTTGCGAAATAAGGAAGAAAATACTAATACAAAGGAACACGACTAAGAATCAAGAAAAAAAAATAACGTTCAAGGAAACAAACAATAAATAAGAATACTCACCACGGTAATAATTGTTGTGAGCTTCCTGTAACCACTGAATGACGCACTTGGTGACACATTGTGTGCTCGCCTGGTGTGTTCTGTTTGTGTAGATACACAAAACTATATAGTGAGAATATTATATCCATCAATGCCACGTCATTATGGTAAAAAGTTTTCATGTTCTTAGTGTGAGCTAAGCCAGTTGGTTGAAATCGTGTCTTAAATCTGACGGTATATGTAATATTTTAGACCATTTGTCTACATATCGAAAAATGGGCACACGTTGACATAATTTAACACTTTTCAACAAATTCCTATAACACGAAGGAAGTCAAGCTATTCGCCCATTGATCACAGAAGATAAAATGCTTCGTTTTGCAAAAAAAAAAAATGTTTTCTTCATATATTAACATCGTTCATAATAAGTTAGGCTCCGGTCACACTCGTAACTTTAACGACATTAATGTCGACATTTGCATCATTTGAAGAAAAAAAAACAGTGCTTGTCACCAGAAATATATGTCAGCAAGTTTCTCACAAACATTATAGAAGCGGTCATATGGTCAGATATTATCGACTAAACTTCCTAGTGTGACCGGGCCCTTATACACAGGAAAACGTTGATGCAGCATTTTTTTATGAAAGAAAACTGAGATAAATCTCGCAAAAGTCGCGTTCCCGAGCAAGTTGCGTGCGGTTTTTCAGGAAGTTTACCGGTTCGAAGGCGTAACAAAGGTGCGAATTTCTACAAAAGGTATATGAAAGTGTCACCATTTCGACCCCAGAATGGTATTTAAAGTGGTAAGGAGTTGAAAGCCTGGACGGAGCCTCCACGTATAAAAATTCTCGTGCCCCTTCTCCCCTACCCCCCCCCCGTCCGCGCGAATTCTGTAGCGAGTTTCATTGCATAGTAACTGCTCTGTCAGTAATTTGCGACCTCTATAAGGGGAAAACCCCTTTCACATCTAAAATAGCCTTTTTTTCTGTTAGTACTTTGCGTGTGCCAGATGCGCAACCTCCATAAAGGGGAAACCCTTCTGTGAACTTGTGGTTCCCTTTGAAAGAGTAATGTTGAAGCACACTTAAAATACCTGATTGCACTTTCTGCGAACTTGGCTAAATGAAGTTTCGGCCATTTGCGAAATAAGGAAGAAAATACGATTAAGAATGGAGAAAAAATAACGCTCAAGGAAACACGAACCAATGTATTTAAATATCAAGTAGAAATAGTTCAAGTAAGATCAGCAAATTTCCAGTGACCTGGAAAATCTTCTGGTATTATTTAATATCAGAAAAGCACATCAAATGTTGGGTATGTCCGAGTCGAAACGAACAGTCTATGCATTTTGGGCGAATTTATCCAGTCATCCCATTCTTCGCCTCGTTTGTATATTATTTTGATAGTTAAGCACAGAAACCTTTCGATATCGTGTCAGGGTTTTACATGCCAAACTAAAATACTTACCTTTGCAGAGGTTTATCCCAAATTTCTCTCCATTACGTTAGGTAAAGACACTGATCGTTATACATGAACTGGGCTGATAGAGGTTTGTTTATATTTCCTGTCAAAAGACTTCCGCTTGATCATCAATTTCATTTTCGAACAATGACGTGTGTGACACATGTCAATCACTCAGGGTGTGAAGTGTTCTATCTCAAAACAAGACAGGTCCGTGGCCAGTGCGCTTGTGACGTCATTAGTACAATGAATAGAGACACGCGGGGTCCCGGGAGAGGAACTTTTGTCGTGCGTTTATATGCAAAAGATATTATAGCCGAGTCAGTTTTTGTACATGACGGATCCAAGAGCTCCCTTTATTTTTCTTGCCCTCTTTTCTTCTAATTTCGGTCAAACAGATATTCACGAAAAAGTGTATTATAATAATTGAGAGAAAACAATTATCGAAGGCCCGTAGGAATATTCTTCGTTTGCAACAACCCAGTTTTCATAACTCCCGACTCATGCCGGGTATGATGTTTCATACGGAATAATATTTTCAGTGAGTGATTTGCTTTTGCCTTGAGTGATCGTTTTTGCGGGGAGCATTTTGAACTTGCTTTCCGATGCACGTGACAGTACTTGTGTGACGCTTGCTATACAACCTGGCAACCTTGTTGAGTGAATTTTCAAGCTGACATGTTTTGTGGAGGAACTGTGTTGTCATTTTGTAATGGGATTGACTGGGGAATACCCGACATCTTAAGTAGCTGTAAGAGAGCGTAATAGCCTTATCTCATCTTCCCAGCGTGTGCATCATGTTCAAGTAGCTGTAATTGAAAGCTTTTAGACTTATCTCTGCAGCACATTAAAACATGACACTTCCCATGATGAAATTACTTCGTATGAAAAAGCCATCTCAGACGTTACGCATCCTACATGTACAAGTCTGATCACTAATATGTTCAAGACTGCTATGCATTAAGCTTTAACGCAAAATTCTGTAATTGTTTTTTGTGGAGCGAACATTACGGCTCGGATAGTCCGATAGCAACCTTGAGCTTTTGAAGACTTCGAGGTATTCAGTGACAAATATTCTTGATGTAATCGCCTGCCGGTCTTTCCTGCTTTTGTTAAAGCGGCGTGAGTGAAAGCTAAGTAGCTGATGATTCGGGATTCCCCGTTCTATGATATTATGCTCGTGACATTTCATTGACAGATCTTGTATCTTAATCTCGTAATTCAGTATCCTCAGACAATAAACAAAGAACCTTTACTGTACGCAAAACGAAGTTAAACGCCGACTGTTCGTATACGCCGCGCGTTACACAAAGCCGCAGAGTTTCCGACAAAGGGAGACGCTCTGCCCACAGGGAAAAGTTCAAGTTTTATCAAGTTTCGACACGTCTTCTACTACTTATTCGATGTTCTTTCACACAAATATTGCTCAGAACACAGATACATTGGTTGAAGCGGTATCTATAATCGAGCATTTGCAAAACACAACCCTTCTTACTTTACGGGGGTCCCGCCGGTAACACATCAAGCATTTGTGTACGGCTATTTTGAAGTCTTCCGACGCTTAAAAACAATGCAAGCCAAAATCGCTCTTAAAGTATGGCTTCCGTGCATCCAGAAAGCCAACCGATGTTCAGTTCGGATGGGATACAGCAGTAAGCAAAGCCTTCAATGGGAATGCAAGTTCCGAACAAATTACCCACGTAACTTTCACTGTATTGCAGCTCATACTGAGTTTCATATATTGTAACTGTTCCAGGTAGATCTGTCAGTAAGAAAAAGTAGTCATCCGATGATTGCGAAAGAGTGGAATAGAGATTGTTCCCAGCATTCATAATTTCAACTAAATCCTCCGATAAACAAATAAAATTTGTGTGGTTAAATATAAGAGCTGCTAGAGACATAGTTGCACATTGTCGCCCAGCATTATCTCCAAATATTGCAGCATTACCTTGACTGTACGGTGCAATGATCGTTTTGTTTGGATCAACAACTGAAGGACCGGAATTTTTTTCTAGCGAAGCGAGATCTACCAATGGTCACTTTTTCCTCAGCCATTTCCCAATTTTCAAATAATAACGCCATCTGTTCCACTGACTGTTTGACCTTCATGGCACCGAGCCAAAATGTCGCAACAACAACATAAATGCACAGCAGAGTGAAATTTTGATCCCAAACAAAAGTCAGATTTTCTGACGCTTTACTTGTATCAGCAAGAATAATACAAAGTAAAAGAATACAAAGTACCTTCAAGTTCACCTTCATACTAAACAGTTCCATATATAATCCGCTATCAAGCGCTTAGAATCGAAGTTGCTTCGCCGTCTTTACACAGGTTCTCGTCTTTGTATCTCGAGCGCCTTCGTTCAGCTTGTTCCTTCAAGTTCTCAAGGTTCTGGATATCAGATTCTTCGTACATTTCTGTACAGTTGTGCATAGTACAGTACAGTTCTGTACAGTTCTGTACAGTTGTGCATCGGGAAGTGCGTGTTTCGACACGAATCTTTTTAACACTGACCTCCGATATATCTGTAACTGGCTTAATAATAATCTGTTAACCCTAAACGTGGACAAATGCAAATTTGTCATATTTGGAAGCACGCGCAAGGTCAACTCTTTATTTCCCAACCTATCGCTGGTGATAAACGGCCAACTCCTCGAACGTGAAGAGTCTTTCAAATACTTAGGCGTCACACTTAGCCATAATATGACTTGGTTGGACCATATAGACGCCCTGAGCAAAAAGGTTTGTCAAAGACTTGGACTATTACGTCGTGTTAGGCACTTACTACCACAGCACAGTCGCCTGACATTATACAATAGCCTTGTCCTACCATTGTTCGACTACGCAGACCTGGTCTGGGGCGAAAAAAATAACGAAGTCCTCATGCAACACTTGCAAGTGCTACAGGATTATAATGGACCTCCCGAGACACTCCTCTGGCACAGAGGCCCTGGAAAAATTGACCTGGCAACCTCTGTATGCCCGCCGCCACTTCCATCGCTGTGTTGCTATCTATAAACACCTGAATAACCTCGTTTCATCTGAATTTAGTTTTATAAGAAACAATGATGTCCATGGACACAATACGCGCCGCTGTCAAGATCTACGTCTTCCACGTGTGCGCACCAACTGGGGCAAGCAACGCTTCATTTATCATGCGGTTAAGGACTGGAACAATTTAGATCTACAGACAAGACAATCACCTAGTTTGGCTGTTTTTAAGAACTCTTTGATACGATAAGATAATTTTTAGACGTATTTTTAATCTTGTAACTTTGAAATATATCTTGTTAAGGTTTTAGCCTTTTAAAATGTTTAGCTTTAGTTTTTTTTTTTTTTTTTTTTTTTTTTTTGTAGGACCTCCCTGAAAATCACCTAGGTGAGCGGAGCTTCCTACCAAAATATTGCTATTATTATTATTATTATTATTATTAGTTATGCAGTTCATTGATAAGTTCATTGCATTTGCTTTCATGGCTTTCAATATGGCTTTTGAGGCTGAACGGACCGACCCAAGCCACAACCGCTCAATGAAATTTAGTGTGGGTCTACCACAGCCGGCGTATGCGTTTGTAAGTAAGATGAGCGGTCCCTAAAATAATCCACAGAGCCAACTAAGGCAAGCAACTTGCTGTCTTCAAAATGGCGAAACTGCTCGCCCGCCAAGTCACTTGATCACAACGTCATCACAAATCACATGATAATATGAACCAATCACCGCATGATTTGTAACCCAGAAAAAAAAAAAAATCTCTCCATTTTAAAACTTGTGTCGTCACAAGCAATAAATCGAGCAGTGACTAGTCTTGGGTAATCAGTCATGATGTGGTATATTCTTAGTCAGGGCTACTCCACTGCGATGCGGCGCATGTATTTCTCATAATTGTTACAAGATATATGCTACTGCAATGCTGCGCATGTATTCCTCATAATTGCTTCATGATATCTGGTGATGTATTATATTCTGGGCCAGGGATACTCTACTGGGATGCGGCGCATGTAGTCCTCATAAATTAACTGCTCTCTCACTTCAAACAGTCGCAGTGCTAAGTGTCTTCCTATGGATGGTATTTATCAGGCGGTCACGCGACCGCAACACCCTCTAAAATAACAGATAACTGCTTGGCTGACTCCAGAAATGAATCCCACATAACAATGACCGGAACGCTCGTCAGAAACTTTCGTTTTGACCCCTAAGAGATACTGAAATGGGCGCGGCTCGAGCTTATTTTGACCCCTAAAAGGTGCAAATAAAAGTATAGCAATACAATAAATGTTTATTTGACTGAAACCAGACCCCTAAACGGTAATACGTCACATAATAATGTCAGCACCTTAAAGGGCCCAAGTCATCCAGTGTGCTTTGCGCGCTTGTGTTTTTGTTGTTATCTGAATAATTGGGGTGGTCTCCGGTAACCAAAAGGGCACACTGAATTGAATGATATGGCGTCGATCGATGTCCGATGTGGAAGCTTACCGGCGTGGATTTTGGTGAATTTCTTTCCGAAGAGAAGATTGCGGTCTCATTTCTTCGCGTCTTGAGACTATCAGGGTAATCATAGTCTGAAATAGTGTCGGAATTTAATGACTTCGCTCGGATTTCACATAAGATATCTTTGTCGTATCTTTCACTGCCATGTTTGTTTTGTAATCGTGAAGTTTCATGTATGCCTAAATTGTCAAATTATGAGGTTAAGCTAAGCAGACTCGTGAATTTTTTTGCGCAAATGATCATTTGTAGTCGTGAATTCTTCAACCATCGGCCCAATCGTGTGATGTATAACTTATTTGGAAGCATTGTGTTGAACAGCAAAGCCGATTTTAAAACTATTTAATTCCCCACCAGTTTACAAAAGCGTTCCATCGCTTCACGCCTCGAAAAATCCGATAGCCAGAAGCGTTTAGTTGGCAGAAAATATTTTTGCAGTCCTGCATGTGCATGCGCAATTTTTTTTCGCTAGTGTGACATTGTATGTTTTCTTCAGATTGACTCTGTTGCTATCTTGTTCTTTGCTGTAATCATGCACCCCAATAAAAATTTAGCTGTCCCAATGAGGATTTGGAGTTGAAATAAGTGGATTAAACAGAAACTTAGAGCAACTGCAAGGTACTCTGCCACTCTCAATTCTAACATATTCGACAGGAATACTGTATTGTTATGGAAAGTGCATTCCAGAAGTTGCAGTACATTTATAGAAGTTTTAGACTTGAGATACAGTAACATTGTTACTTATCAGTCCCTCTATTAATGTAAATCGTAAGTCAACATATTTCTGAGCTTTTTCTTTCATTCTCTGGACATGCTGTGAGTACAAATTGATGCGTGCTGCAAGAAATGGACTTTAGTGACTGTCTGTGCACTCTTTCACTCTGTGTAGAAACCAGACTACTGTAATCTAGTACTAATGTCTCAGAGGCAGTGCTGTCTTTGGAGATATGGTAGGAAAGGTACTTCAAATGTCTTGCGATCTTTCTGTGTAAGGACTACAAGGATAAAACTTTCAAAATCCCTATCATAATATTCCTCAGGTTACCTAGTTTCTTCTCAACAGTCGATTGTACCGCTACTGCTAACTAGACTGGCGTTGCCAGTGAGCTCGCGGCGTGAGTTGCGTCGAGACCAGAATATACTAAAATGGAAAGTAGGGACAAGAGTGGAACTCCCAAGACAGACTTCCAGTTTCTCACCAGAAAAATATCACACAGTTATAGAGAACTTGGCTGTTGACACCTTGCTCAAACACTTGCTTAAAGGTTGAGCGACCCTGCATTTTAAGAATGCGTGACATATCTTTTTATGCACAATGGATTTTTAGCTCGCAATCCCACTGGGATTGCGAGGTTTTGCGGTTTTCCAAATTAGGGCATGATGAAGGTCGCGGTTACAGAGTGTGTCGAACAACGCAG
Organism: Plumapathes pennacea; assembly: GCA_964036295.1. Lineage (NCBI taxonomy): Eukaryota > Metazoa > Cnidaria > Anthozoa > Antipatharia > Myriopathidae > Plumapathes > Plumapathes pennacea. The sequence goes on along the minus strand of OZ038467.1, from coordinate 17,768,298 downwards.
TTTTAAAAGGAAGATGTTGTTGTAGTTGTTGCGACCATAGTTTTGTTCGGAACGTGTTTTCATTTTGAAGGTTTTCATGGGTCTGAAGTTTGTTTGGCCATTGATTCTGACATCGATTGTGTTTCACTCTGCTGTGTTTTGCGTTGTTATTGCGACATTTTGGCGCGGTGCCATGAAGGTCAAACAATCAGTGGCACCGATGGCGTTTTGATACATCGTAAACAAATCTGAAGCCGTTGGTTTAGTATCCGCCAAAATTTCTGTAGTGACAGTAAATACGGCTTGGAAGATAGTAGACCGAGAGATGTCGAATCTCTCGGCTATAAAAAAAAATGCCAAAAATTATCCTTTTCCGGTGAATGTTTACAAGTTCATACAGTATGCAAATTAGTCAGGTATTTCAATTGTATGTGACGTCATAAAAAGCCATTTCAAAAGTAACGTATTCTGTAAGTCCATTACACTGATATGTTCAAGACTATTGTGCCTTAAGACTTAAAGCAAAATTCTGGGTCGATACAAAATATCTATCGGGAGCTATGGACGTTTGAATACCGTGACAATAAAGCCGTGTGACACGCGCGTGGCTGACTAAAAGCGTGCTTGTGTCTGAATCATAAAGTTTTCCTTCGCGAAACATTTTAAAATTGGCACTGCGAGAGATGTGAAGTAACACAACATCAAGCTGATTCAAAGATCAGGTTCATTTCGTGTTCCGAGTTCCATTAACATGCCGCATGCCGCCTTGTGTGTAAAATTGAGCAAATTTTACAATGTGGCCTTCAACCTCGTTCCCAGGCTCTTTCATCTCCCGGCCCCCGCCCCCGAAGAAAGACCCTGGTTCAGGCTGGTCACGTGCCTTGCTCACAAAGATAATCCGTTGGGAGGGGTCCCCCTGTCAAAGAAATTTGTCGTGCTGTGCGTTTGTCAAATCAAAACGAGGCTGGCACAAACGACACAAATCAGCTACGTTTGGCAAGCTTCCTATAAAAGGGCGCTTCCCAGGGAAGCGCAGAGCCACTTGTCAATCAACAGCGACCGAGACAACAGCTCCTAATTAGTAGAAAGCCAAAAATGTCCAAATTTTGTTTTTCCTTGTACTTGAATACCACGCAAAACAAGATAATGTTGAATCGCCAATTTTCCATCACATAAACATTCATTTTGAGTGCAATTTGAGTAAAATCCAAAAATAATCTTTAAAGTAAAAAATTAAATATGCTTGGTGGGCAGCCATGCGTCGCATTGCACCGCGAAATTCAAAATGTATTTTGGCAGCCATGAGAAAAATTTTGTTTCAAACCCTTCCGTCCAGGACTCCACATTAAAGTTGCCCGTATGTGTTTAATTTTAGGTATACTTTTAGTTGCTGCAGAGAAATTTCATGGACAGAGTGACTTCTGAACGCTGTGGACGCACGTGCGATTCAGCAAACATTATGCAAATTTCATGTCGAAAGAGGCGGCCAACGGCCTTTTATAGCGCACCTTTGTGTTTAAATGCATCTTTTCACCCTTCCGAAGGAGCCTTGACTCTCGAAATTACCTTTTTGAAAGCTCTGAAGTTGTCGAGGCGTCTTTCACATGGTCTGCAGATTTAATGCGGCAGACCTTCGCTCTGTGGCAACAAGCTGCTGTAAAACTCTTTCGCTGTTTCGAGAAGTGCCTTATTAGCTCAGTTTTCCTCATGCGTTTTTGCAGTGGTCTCCCACAGAACTACAAGGCCTTCAACAACTTGACTTGTTGTTCAGACGCAGCGTAAACTACATGGGAGGTGTTTTTATATCCAAATTTTTCTTTCCCCAGTAGACAAAGTAAAGTAAATTTCCGACTTAACGGCCCCTCCCTTGGTTTCCTTTTTTGCAACCGGCCAGATTCTGGCCGACACGTGACCAGCCTGAACCAGGGTCTTTCTTCGGGGGCGGGGCCCGGGAGATGAAAGAGCCTGGGAACGAGGTTGTGTGGCCTTCACCCAGTTCTATCAAAAACCTACTTCCGCAAAAAAGGTACCTTTTACAAATTTGCGAGCTCACAGCTGCCTTGCTGCTTTGATTGACAGTTTGACTTCGACTCTTATTTCTAACGAGAGGCCACGATTAATCCAGCCTTCGCTTCAATACTTTTGTGTTTTCTTTTATTAACTGAATACGTTTCTTCTATCAGGCTTTCGAGTATTCGTGTTCCGTAACAAGCGACTTCTAACTGGTCTCATATGTTCTTTCTTGCCTCATTGATTGGCTCTGTGATTGCTTTGGTTTTGGTTTTCGACAGTCACCCGTAAAGCGCTTTATTATTCAAGGTCGCCTATTTGCTCATTAGGGCCAGCTATTTGCTCGTCCAGTTGAGCCTTATAAGAAATACGTACTATATAGCTATCCGATCCTCGCCCCTCACCAAAATAAGAAGAGGACGCCGAAATATCGACTGAGCCCAGGTTGAGCTGCGAAGCCAAATCTTCAGAGGGTTCCGCCCCCCCCCCCCCCCCCCCCCCCTCTCTCTCTCTCTCTCTCTCTCCACAAAACTAAATGATCGCTAAAATCGAGTGCCCCTGTCCCCTCCCACCTGCCCTACTACGAGATATAAATTACAGTTCCCTTATCGGGTTAGGAAAATAACAAATTTATGGTTGGTCCTTCAAACTGACGTTCTAAATAATGCTTCCATATTAAGCGTTTATTTTTTCCTTATAACTGCTATGGGTAAATATTTTTTACGCTACAACTGAATATAGGAGTCTGATAAAACACGCCACTCATTCTCAGTTAAAACGGCCTTTTATCTGTCTTTATTGAAAATACATGTCTGTGAGACCACAACAGCGAGTTTGTTTAATGATTTCAGACAGTTATAAACAATACAGGAAAGAATAAATTGAAAACTATTTTACTTCCCTAGAACATGGAAATAAAGTCAAAAAGCCAGAAAACAAAATTTTTTATTTTAAAGGTTGTAACTTTTACCATGACACTCTTTGTTCTTCCATGCCAATCAACTCTTTTAGAAGCTCGAAACTTGCTGAATTCATATTTCGGTTTCATATAGACGGAACAACTTCATAATTTAAATAAATTCTATTTTCACATTTTGTTGTGCCTTTTTTATCTTTGATCCAGCGATACTCATCATAATAATGAACTTTGTACGACTTTCATTCATTTTTCATATTTGGAAAGATCTATCGAACAAAACGTAAAGATAAGCAATAAATGAAACTACTGTACTCACCAAGGAAATAGTTGTTGTGAGCTTCCTATAACCAACGAATGACGCACTTAGTGGCACGTTGTGCGCTCGACCGATGCGTTCTGTTGGTGTAGATAGATAAAAATATGTAAAGAAAATTAATTATATCCAGCAATGCCACTTAATCATGGCAAATATTTTTCTTGTTCCAAATGTGAGAGTATGCTCACAATTGTAACAACTCTGTTGCACTTTCTGTGCATAGTTGGTTAAAATCGTGTTTTAATTCTAGAAGCATAAGTTGATTTTTTCAGACCATTTGCCTACATATCGAAAAATGGGCACGTCGAAAACTTAGTCCGTTGACAAAGGCGCCGTTGACATAATTCAACACCTGATCAACAAATGCCACTAACATGAAGGAAGTCAGGGCTATAGCCCATTGATCACAGAAAATAGAATGCTTCGTTTTGCTTAAAAATAAGTCAGTTTCTTCATATAAAAACATCTTTCATACTAAGTTAGGCTCCGGTCGCACTCGTAACTTTAAAGACATTAATGTCGACATTTGCATCATTTGAAGACAGCGCTTGTCACCAGAAATATATGTCAGCAAGTTGCTCACAAACATTTAATAATCAATCATATTGCTGTCGATTATCAGTTATTATCGACTAAACTTCCTAGTGCGACAGGGCCCTATACACAAAAAAATGTTGATACAGCATTTTTTTTATGAAAGGAAAAGCTGAGATAACTCTCGCAAAAGTCGCGTTCCCGAGCTAGTTGCGTGCGGTTTTTAAGGACGTTACCTGTTTGAAGGTGTACAAAAGGTGTAAATTTCTATTACAGGTTAATAAAGGGTCACCAATTCGACCCCAAAATGATATTTAAAGGAGTAATGGGTTGAAAACCTGGGAAGAGCCTCCCCGTGTAAAAGTTATTGTGGGATAAATTGGAAACTAGTTCACTTTCCTAGGACACTTGTGGTCAAAAAGCCAGAAAATTAAACTGTTTACAGCAAAGGTTGAAACTTTATCATGGACATTATTTGTTCTTCCATGCCCATTACCTTGTTTAGGATCTCGAAACTTGCTGAATTTCTATTTCGGTTTCATATAGATAATGACGACTTCATAATTTAGATAACTTTTTATTTTCATATACTTTTATCATTGATCTGACGATAGGCATCGTAATAATGAATTTTGTACAACTGTCATTCATTTTTCATATTATAAAAGTTATTATCGAACCAAACGTAAAGATAAACATTAAATGAGAATACTCACCACGGAAATAATTGTTGTGAGATTCCTGTAACCACTGAATGACGCAGTTGATGACACGCTGTGTGCTTGACAGGTGTGTTCTGTTGGTGTCGATAGATAAAAATATATAAAGATAATTTTTTATATCATTCAATGCCACGTAATCATGGTAAATATTTTTCTTGTAGCTAGTGTGAGGGTTAGACGTAGTCCACTCAAACTTTAAACATTCCTATTGCACTTTCTGAGCTTAGTTGGTTGAAATCGTGTCTTAAATCTGAAGGTATATGATAGTTTGTCACCATTTACATATCAAAAATTGGGCATGTCGCATGTGGACGTGTCAACTTGGTCCGTTGACAAGAGCGCCGTTGACATGATTCAACACCTTTCAACAAATTACATTAACATGAAGGAAGTCAGGCCATTCGCCCATTGATCACAGAAAATATAATGCTACGTTTCGCGATAAAAGAAGTCAATTCTTCATATATTCACATCGTTCATGCTAAGTTATACACAGACACATGTTGATACTGGATTTTTTGATGAAAAGAAAAACTGAGATAAACTCGCAAAAGTCGGGTTCCCGAGCGAGTTGCGTGCGGTTTTTCAGGACGTTTACCTGTTCAAAGACGTAAAAGGGGTGTGAATTTCTACTAAAGGAAGGAAAGATCCCACAATGGCATTTAAAGGAGTAAGGCGTTGAAAGCCTGGGCCTATCCTCCACGTATAAAAGCTCTTGTGCCCCCCTACCCCCGCAATTTTTGTAGCGAGTGTTATTGCAGAGCAATTTTCCTGTTTGTAATTCGCGACCGCCATTAGGGGGAGACCCTTGTGGTTTGCTTTCGAAACAGTGATGTTGCTTCACACCTAAAATAGCAATTGTTCTGTCAGTACTTTGTGGGTTGCCAAATGCGCAACCTCAATAAGGGGGAAACCCTAAAATACCTCATTGTACTTTCTTGAAGAATCTTGGTATTATATATTATCAGAAAAGCATCAACTAAAGTTTTACGTGGTCGTCGCCTATTCAGTCAAATTTTGAAAATGTTCGAGTCGAAACGAACAGATTATGCATTTTGGGCGAGTTCATTTAGTCATGCCATTATTCGCCTCGTTTGTATATTATTTTGATAGTTCAGCACAAAAACCTTTCGATATCATGTAAGGGTTTTACATGCCAAACTAAAATACTCACCTTTGCAGAGGTTTATTCCGAATTTCTCTCAATTACAGAGTGACACGTTAGGTACAGACACTGATCGTTATACATGAATTGGGCTGATAGAGTTTCGTTTATACTTTCTGCCAAAGACTTCTGCCTGATCATCAATTTCATTTTCGAACAATGACGTGTGCGACACATGTTAATCACTCAGGGTGTGGTGTGTTGTATCTCGAAATAAATTGAGGAGCGACCAGTCTTGGATAATCAGTCGTGATGTGGTATATTCTTAGTCAGGCCTACTCCTCTGCGATGCGGCGCATGTTGTCCTTATGAATGCTACAAGATATTTGGTGATGGGTTATATTTCTGGCTAGGGCTACTCTATTAGGATGCCGTACATGTAGTCCTCGTAATTCTTCCAAACAATCTGGCGATGTATAGTATTCTTAGTCAGGGTTTAAGTGTTCCATAATAACTGGTAATGTATTATATTCTAGGCCAAGGATACTCTACCGCGATGCGGCGCATGTAGCCCTTATGAATGTTACAAGATATTTGGTGATGGGTTATATTTCTGGCTAGGGCTACTCGATTAGGATGCCGTACATGTAGTCCTCATAATTCTTCCAAACAATCTGGCGATGTATAATATTCTTAGTCAGGGTTTAAGTGTTCCATAATAACTGGTAATGTATTATATTCTAGGCCAGGGATACTCTACCGCGATGCGGCGCATGTAGATATTTGGTGATGGGTTATATTTCTGGCTAGGGCTACTCTATTAGGATGCCGTACATATAGTCCTCATAATTCTTCCAAACAATCTGGTGATGTATAATATTCTTAGTCAGGGTTTAAATGTTCCATAATAACTGGTGATGTATTATATTCTAGGCCAAGGATACTCTACTGCGATGCGGCGCATGTAGCCCTTATAATTATTCCATGATATCTGGTGATGTATTATATTCTGGGCCAGGGATACTCTACCGCGATGTGGCGCATGTAGTCCTTATGAATTTACTGCTCCCTCACTTCAAACAGTCGCAGTGCTAAGTTATTTTCTATGGATGGTATTTATCAAGCGGTCACGCGACCACAACACCCTCTAAAATAACAGATAACTGCTTGGTTGACTCCAGAAATGAATCTACATGGCATAAAAATGACGGTATGCTCGTCGGAAATTTTCGTGTTGACCCCTGAGAGGTACTGAAATGAGTGCAGCTCGAGCTTATTTTGACTCCTTAAAGGTATAAATAAAAGTATACCAATACAGTAGATGTGTTTTTGCTGAAACCAGACCCCTAAACGGTACCACGTCACACAAAAATGTCAGCATTTGATGGTGAGTGCTCTAAGCGGTACCCCCCCTCCCACTCGGGAGTTTTAACATGTAAAATAAACTTGTCTGTCTGTCTGACATGTTTCGAGAAGAAAAACGTCATAATTTAGACCACAAGCATCGAACTTAGATGGCCACAAACGTGACACACCGCTCTTTTGTCACGGTGTTCAAACGTACATAGTTCCCGAGACTTCGTATCGACCCAGAATTTTGCGATAATGCTCAAGACATTATAGTACTGAAAAATATTAGTGAATTAGGCTTGTAGGATGCGTATCTTTTGATGACGTCACCATCTAATTTTCCTTCACAAAATGCGTTAACAGACATACTATCAGAATCTTTAAAAAATATGATTTCGCGAAATGCGCAAGCTAAATTAGTAACTGTTTGAAATCAGTCGATTGCTTTGTTTTAAAACCCCTTTGCCAAGAAACAAGAGGCATACATAAAAGACACAACTGATTTCATCAACTTTATCGAGGAAACATCTTTACCAGACTCGGCTATTTTAGCTTCACTTGATGTCCATTCTACACAAACATCCCCCAAAACGAGGGAATCAACACTGTTTGTCGCTATTATGAAGACCACTACAAGTCCGCACTACCTATCCCTACAGCAGATCTTAGTGAACTCATGCGACTCATTTTAGAAGAAAACTCCTTCAAATTCAATGACAAACATTGTCTGGAGACCCACGGTATAACAATGGGTACCAAGATGGCTGTGGCTTTCTCGGTTATTTTTTTGGCCGACATTGAGACAAAGCTACTCTCAGCCAGTCCATTCAAACCCATTATCTGAAAAAGATTCATTGATGCCTGTGTGGACTATACCAGAAGTACAAGTCGATAACTTTGTTGATTTCGCTAACTCATTCCATCCAAAAATCAAATTCACTTGTGAAAATCATCTTCCGAAATTGTTTTTTTCTCAGCACTAAAGTATAAAAAGACTCCCGCTTCCCTATACAAACGTTTTAGATGTTCAAACGTTTTTTAAGCCGACAGAGACTTTCCAATATACACACTTCTCATCTTGCCACCCTTCCAGCGTTAAAAAGGGTTTTATTAACGGAGAAGCTTTACGTCCACTTAGAACCAACTTTGTTAAAAAATCGTGAAAAAAAATTGTTCAAAGTCGTCCAAATGGTTCTTAACGAAGTCCAGTTCTCATCAAGACAATCGCCTCTTAGTAAGAAAACCCAAATATCGAATAGGTCAGTCCTACCGTTTGTCACAACTTTTAATCCGGCCGCACCGAATCTCAACAAGATTCTTATGAAACACTGGCACTTGATATCTAATCAGCCAAACCTTGTTAGAATTTTTTCAGATTCTCCCATCGTCTCTCACAGAAAGGAAAACTCGCTTAAAAACATTACAACAAAGCAACAAAGCAACAAAAAATTACAACGCACAACCCCCCTCCCCGTTAGTTTGCTCATTCCGGAAAATATTTAAGGGCGCGTTCGATTGAGTCTATTCTGAAGGGAATAGCTAAAATGACCAAAGTGTTGCCTCAGTTGCGGGAGGAATTTTGTTCAGAATTGCTTTGAAAACCTTTAAACTGGCATTTCGAACAGGTCCCGATGCATTTCTACTCAAGTCAGCTCCAAACCAAAGAATTATATTGATCAACATTGCTATTCGTATTCCGGAATAGACCCAATCGAACACACCATTAACCCTTTCACTCCTGAGCTCATAACAGAAGTTCTACCCACCTTTCAAGAAGAACGCGCCTTTAATTTTTTTTTTTACTGATTCTGAAAGTATGTCTCTTAACGTAATTTGTGTGCAAAACTTAGGCCTTTGGTATAGAAACGAAAGACTTAGTATTGCGACTGTTTGAAGTCAGGGGGAAGTTAATATTATAAGGAATGTTATCGAAGTGTGTTCTGTGGTTGGAGATGGTTGGGTGGTGAGGCGGGGAGGGGGGAGGGAGGGGGTATTGATATTGGTGGTAACAGTTGGAATAAGTATCTCACCAGAAATTAATCTCATGCAGCTGTATGGGAATCTTGCTCGAACGAAAACTTATTGAACTATCAATTCTCGTAACACCATTCAGACCCTTTTCTTCTCAAGGAAAAAGAGGAAACTGATGTCGTAAACAGAAACTGATGTCGTAAACAGCAGGCATAAATAGAATGATACTAATTGTGGTAAATACAAATTGATTCTTTTGGCTTATAATTATGTATCCGTGCAAATTAATTTTTGACCTGGACTCAAATTCTACCTAGTGTATTTAATAGTCTCTGTCAGTGCTATCAAATTTCAACTTGTTTAGATGACAAGTTTTTCTGCCCACACCAGCTGCTAATACAGTAAATCTCTTCTGAACATTATTTTATATACAGAGTATTTATACCAGCTAAACAGCTAATTCAATAAAGCAAAATGAATTGCAGCAATAAATTACATTATTTTCCTAATGCTAAGTTGAGAAATCAGTCATAAATTTTGCTTTTATACATTTCATGAATGCATACTATATTATTTTATTCCTGAGCAAAGCGAGGGTAATAATCACGACGCTAGTGCAGCAAAATCGCCTTAGTTGGAGACTCCAAGTGGGTCGCCATCTCGAAATTTAACGTTCGTCAGTCAGTCAGTTTTACGTACGACCAGGCCCAGAATGCATTGAGAGCACCTCACGCGTGACCGACTGAAACAAAAGCGATTTGAACGAAGCAACAATATCGAAGCAACAATATTGTACTGCATTCGTGAAAATGAATTTGAAAACTCGAAAATTGGAAACACAACAGTCTCGCAAATCTCGTCTTTAAAAGAGAAGGGAACGCGGGTAATCGTGGGGAACGTTCGAACAGTCAATTCCGACTTAAGAAAAGACGACATTCATGTGGGCGACAGCGTCGTAAGCAGAATCGCGCCGATGAAATGACTCCGCAAAGAGAACAGCGCATGAATGCCAATCAAGAGCGACATGAACAGAACACCGCTTGAAAGGGTAACTTCAGGAGAAAAAGCGCTTGCAAGTACGCCGTATATATTCTGTCTTGTATCTTGTGACCCGATCGCTTCAAGAAAATATTAAAATCTGCATGTTGATCATTTTCTCTCGAAGTATTGTTTTAATACAGGTGTACCAGTAAATGTGTTCCCCCCTAAAAGTGTTCTCCCCGGAACACATTGCCTAGTAAATATGTTCCCCCCGGGGAACACTTTTCCTGGGATATGCGTTCCACCCTTCGGAAATATGTTCCCCCCAAGTTAGCATTAACTGTAAACGATAACAATTGTCTGAGCAACTGCAACAGGGATTCGGGCAGAGTCAAGCTTATTGCATTTTGCGTTTTACTAGTTCACCCTACAACTATACTAACTATATGTATGCATGTAGATATGCCTTTGATAATTATATGCATGTGCGTGTATGCATATGTATGTGTATGTTTCTGGCTAAGTGTATTTATAGTAATAATGTACTGTATAATATATGCTTGTGTATTAGACCAATAATTTATGAATGTGCATAGCACATTTCTCTTGTAATTTTAGCACTTTATCCCTACCAGTCTACTCCTGTATGTTCCCATAGCACCTTGCATTTTTCATGTTTCCACTAATCTGCTTACTACTTTTTTTTTTTTTTTTTTTTTTATATGTATGTATTATTTTTTTTATTTCTCTGTTAATGTTATTTGATTTGTCAGTCAGTTACACTTCCTTAAGTCTATTTTCCTCCAGCCTATGCAATATAAGCCTCTGGCTTTGGCTATTAATTTCAAATATGTACAAATCATAAAACAATAAAGGCAAATTATTATTTATTATTTCAACTCTGGTCTACACGGAAACGAAAGAATTCGGAGATAAAAATGCATCGATTTGAAAACACAGCCAAAAGTGGATCGTTTTCAAAACGGCCCGAATTCTATTTCCGTGTAAACGCATCCGTGTAAACCGCGCCTCAAACAAAGAACGATGAGTTCAACATTTGAAGCATGCAAATTAACAATGTGGACTAATTTCCCGCTGAAAAAGCCCGCCGTGTCGTGAATAAAATCGTTTCTTTTGTGTTGTGAGGTAATGACGCGAATGATTCACACATTGTTATTATGTTTACTCCACCCATAAAGTGACAAGATGCATTGACCAATTGTAAGACTGGAATAAAAAAAACCTCCCAGGGTTTCTGTGGAGTGAAGAGGAGTAAACTGCGAGGAGAAGCAAAGATGGATTCAAAGGAGTATAGTGTTATCTATAATTATGTTGCAAGAGGAGAGTATCCAGATAGGTTCTCTAAAGAAGAAAAGAGATCTCTGAGAGTGAAGGTCGACGCGAGAGGAACGCAGAAACGGACTATTGAAAGATATAAACTTTGATCAAGTGAAGATGAGGGTGCAGAAGCAATAAGATTAGCTGTGATTTAAGAAATGTCTTTGTTACAGAAGTACCCGTAATGATCACGGTTGGCCGAATTGTTTCGCTCGACTGCACTAACTCCCAGGTTTCGCGTGCTAGTCCTGGCAAACAATTCGTCGCGAATTTGAAGTTAAATAATATGCATTTAACTATTGCTGTCGAGTTTCGGTTGTGTAATTGTAAAATAATCAAAAGCGTGCGGATGTCCGTTTCTTTGTTTTTCTTCTTTCTGACAAAAAAATAATAATATAAATACAAATACAAATACAAATCTCACCGTCTTTTATTCACTGCACTTTAACAAGGATTGAAACAGAACGGCTCTCGCAGTCGTTGTTCAAACATCATTTTTAAGCCCGTAGATTAAGCAAACACAAGGAAACAGGATAACAGCGGTATAAAAAAAATCTTATTGTGACAAATAGATACAGGTATTGATTTGACTAATAGTCAGATTAGCGCACCACAACCTCACCCATATCCTCTCACAAAGTCTACACTTTGGCTAATGGAGCAATGTCTTTAGGGGTGGCTGGTTGTTGAAAGATACCAAAACTTACGGATCGGCAAGTTGGCTTTAGCCGTCTCAAATATCAGCAAATTTTCCCAGCTTCTACGGTAAATGTTTGAATGCGCTTTATTATAGAGCCTAGTCAATTGTAACTCCTTGCATACATTTATAGGAATAAAGCAACGCTCGTGAAGGCAGTTCTGGTTAATCTTGACGACAATATGAGATCGAAAGTCTGGTAGCTCGCAGCCAATGCCATAGCGCAGACGGAAATTCAACTGGTTAAGAACAATGGCGTGTCAATTAAACGTCAAAGAAACTTTCCACGTTTCATCAGAAAGCTTTATACAATCAGCGGAAATGTTCAGCCTTCCAGTGGATGTGACTAGCTAAGAGTTATTTGCCAGGATTGGCACGCAAAACCTTGGAATCAATGGGGTAGATCGAAGTATTTCGACCAACCGTGATAACTTTGTGCGTCCACAGTGACAAAGACGTTTCTTAAATTACAACTCATCATATTAAATTCTCATCCAGCGTCGTTTTCACTTTTAATTTAAATTACAAATATGGAAAGCTCAGCAATCTCAGATTAGTTGGAAAAATGTTAAAATACGGCATTGTGGAGTGTTCAAAAGTTTCACGCTGACACTGAAACGAAAGCCAGAAGAACAAAGAAAGAAAGAAATATGTCCACCTGTTAGATAATTGTTATACACGCCAGGTCTTTGTCATCTTTTTCCTGTTTCGTCTTATACTTTTAATTCAAATTTCAAACCCGGTAATCTCAGATTAGCCGGAAAATTGTTAAAAAAATGGCTTCTGCGCTTTTTACGAACATTTAACGCTAACATTAAAACAGAAAGCTACAAAATGTCTAAATACGAAATTTACGCTAGTGCTCTCCTACCATCTTAATCACACCTACGGTAGAAAACACGAAGACGTCAAAACAGTCATGTGTCGTATTGGTCAAGAGAGAATTTAGGTAGATTAGGTTAAATCGAATAATCGCTGGATTTCATCAGGACCGAAGTTTACTAAAAATACGATAATCGCAGATACCCTCTCGCCCTGGTATGGATGTTTTACAAATGTTTTGATGCAAACACTTCTTCGAAGTCAAGTGCTTCTCGCCAAGAAAGGCGAAAAAAAACATCCCGTTGAAAAATAATGCTTGCGTGAACCGTACGCCTTTCTCACGGTGAGGACATCGTCGCGCCAAAATAATTTATGCTGTCTGCTTGACCGGCCGTAGTACGGAAAAATACACACAAACGAAGAAGTGTGTTTCTAGTTTTCCAGTTTTGAATTTATTCCTATGCAGTACAAATAAACAGGCTTCCTGTACAATATAATTTAAACTCTGGAGTGCACTGAACCGTGGTATTGTCTTGAGCATGGATATGTATGAGACCAAGTTGTTTTGTACATCAAAACAGCCTAAATTTCTCCAAGAATCGAAACAAAACCTAAAGGGTTTACTTCAAGTTGTCCACGTGCTTCAAAGGTAGTCATCCTTCGAAGGGCTCGTCAAGGAATCTCACTGCAATCGCCGCCGGTCAAAACGGAGTCGCATTTATTGAGTTAGACAGTTGCAGTTCCAACTGAATTGTTTGATCTTCAAAGAAAACATGCAGTAACTCCATCTGACTAAATCACTCAAGACCCCAAGTTCCGGATTGCGCTGAGCGAATACGCCGGCCCAAACTGGCGACAGAAGCATATTAAACACAAAACTTTCAGAGGAAATGATCAGCTTGTAGATCTTAATACTTTCTTGAATGATCGAGTCACAGGATACGTGATATAAACGTACTTGCAATTTTTCACGGTGATTGTTAAATTCCCACTTTAAACTTTTGTTGCCTTGTCCTTTCTGAATAAGTACCCGAGTTTAACAAAAAACGGAGTAGCGATCGCGAGTTTGTTGTCCTCAGATCAGATGCCTCAAGGCCGCTAGTTTTATGTGCTGTTGCTTTCGCAGAGTTCAGTGTTCTGCTGTTCCCGCTTTTGCTTCTGATACTCTGTCATAGCATCCTTTTGTGGCAGCAATTTGTGGTCTCTCCTTTTGTTTTCGAAGGCTTTGTACTTTGCGTCTTTGCTCAAGACGGATTTTCCGCTCAATCCTCGTTCAAAGTTCAGCTCAAATCTGCCAAACCCATCCTTTATAAAGAACGAAGTCCCTTATAAGGAGTACAATAGTTTTCCGTTAGTCTTTACATGGAGTGTTGTCTTCTCCATGACTGAATAAATGACAGACGAACATTTGCTCGATGAGTTGCTGTCACGTTCAGAAACCCCTCGCTTTGCTCGGGGGATGATAATTATGAGGGGCTTCTTATTGAACTTAAAGTTTACGTGAATTTCAGAGCACGAGATTGTTTCATCGCCTATCAGAAAAGTTACCACAAGGTTCTACTTGCTTCGCCAAAAGGACAACAGTTTTAATTCTTCTTTTATTTGACAGTTGTTCAGGACAATTTTCTTCTTTGAGTATGAAAGAAACCAGACATTAATTCCCGGTTTTCTTTTACATTTATTGCCGCATCAGAATTTTCTTGAACTTTATCTCATATGCCTCTTTTGGGAGTGGGTTCACTATAATTTGTAGAGCCGCATTTCCTCCGTTGGTCATGGATCCTAGGATGTGTCCATTTTTGTGCCAGCCGTTATCCCCTTTAAACGAGTTCTTGTACATTCTTTTGTATATAGCCTTGTCTGCAAGAAGTTTTCTTCCTTCGAGCTCGACATTCCACCAGTTATTTCGAATTTGCTGGAAAGCGTTAGGAACTTTGAACATGATAAAAAGCGTCTTTTTCAATTCTTCGATGTAGTATGCCGTCACTCCAGCGGCACCCGATGCTGAAGTGGTTCCTTTACGTACACTATACTGCAAACTTTCACCTGCATAAGTCACAAGAACTGCGTTATCAGGGTTGTAATCCGCACTTCACCCTTCCCCGAAAGTTAAGAAATGTATAAAAAGCAGTAATCGGCGGCGAGTGAAAGTTGTTTTCGCTATTCAAGTACATTACAACTTTTAACACCAAAAAAATGGCGAAAAGTGTAGAATGTCAGAGATGTGTCTGACTAACCGTGTTTCCAATGGAGCCAAAATGTCACAAAGGACAACACAAAAAGTAAGGTGGGGTTGGGGGTGGGAGCCAGCTATGACACGTGTCAAAGTTGTGTCTTAAACTCCAAGTTAACAAAGGAGATGAAAAGAAAGAAGGAAGAAGGAAGAGAATTGGGTGTCAGTGTTCTCAATGGGTAATATATTTTACAGCAGTGATTGTACAAAGAGCGGGAAACGATGAAAAGATTGAATATCATTCTCGTCTTTTTGTCTTAGTATCCTTAAAAGCCATGTTAAGGCGCGCACATTTTTTTAGTAATATCACAATATTGGCACGAGCTATAAAATGTTGCCTACCATTAGTGACCTTGTAGGGAATGACGTCATCTAAGGTACCAGACTCAAGGTAACAATTGATTGCTTGCCAATCATTTCCACTTTTGTTATCAACGGAGATAGTGACCGTGCGATCTGTTCTCGCTAACACTGCTGCCACCAAAGCGCCGCCGACTTCAGCGATCTTCTTCAAAGTTCCTGTATATAAAGCATGGTCTACTCTGTAATTAAGCGCATTTTACAAATGTACGCATTGGAAATATCACGCCTTAGAGTGCAATATGGTAAAATTTTGAATGTATTAGGATCAAGGAAAAAAATACTTACGCTTTGCGGTGCCATTATTCATTTTGTTTTCGTAGTCATTCAAGTTTAATGGCAGCCTCTCATTCTCCTTTATGAAGACAAAAAAATTATTGAACGTCAATTCCATACAACAAGCCAAATCAAATCACTGTATGGTTTCTTTGAGTTTTGATTCGTTGCTTTTAGTTTCTTCTTCTTTTACCTGGCTTTCTGTAGATATCTGTGGGGACTCCTGCTTGACAGATAATCCCAGAACAGCGGCAGTTCCCGCAGCGATCAGCAACAAACAAATATTCAGCTTGGAGTTTCCCATTTTAGATCTGAGGAGAAACAACAGGGAATAGACCAGTAACGTAGCTTAAAAGACTCAAAAATAAGAAAAGAAAAAGAAAAATGAATGAATGCAGCATTAGTTTTAATCCTACCTTGCTCGAGTGTATTCTCGGAGTGTTCTGTCTCTTTTGTGAGGTCTACCGTATTTTATCTCCAATATTTTACGCAGGAATAAAACCTGCACGCTGCTTGAAAATTTAATAAGATTAGCTGTGATTTAAGAAATGTCTTTGTCACAGAAGTACCCGTTATGATCACGGTTGGCCGAATTACTTCGCTCGACTGCACTAGGCTTTCCGTGCCAGTCCTGGCAAAAAAACAATTCGTCGCTCAATTCGTATCCACTCACATCCGCTGGAAGGCTGAAATTTTCTGCTAATTTAATGGAACTGCTTTCTGATGGAACGTGGAAACTTCTTTCAACTTTAATTGATACTGTTATTAACCATTGGTTCCAACAAGCCGCGAGTTACAAGACTTTCGCAAATTGCTGTCAAGATTGCCCAAAACTACTTTCACGAGCTTTACAGCTATTCCTATCAATGCATAGTACAAGGTGTTATAATTTATTAGGATATAGTAAAGAACACTGCAGAATATTTGACGGAGAAGTTGGTATATTTTGCTGATGTTTGAGACGGCTCAAACCAAGTCGCCGACTGCCCGTCAGTTCATGTTGACGTGTTGTGCATAAGATATAGAACAAATTCCGTTGCAATCCCTTTGGGTTCAAATCCTATAAGAATCTCATATATTTTTTATATTTGTAACAGTTTAAACTACTAGATCACCGCAAGGAAAACTTTCACTTGTCAATAATGTTCATATTCTTGCATTTCCCAAAATCTAATTTTACTGAACAAGGAATGATAACGGTGAAGAGTGTTGGATCAATATTGCTATCTTGGCAGAGACCACTATATAAAAAGCAGGCAAACATTTGAGGAAATTACCTCTATTTAAGTGTATTTTGCTATATAAGCGTCAACATAAACTAGGTCTCTTATAACGGACGTTCTTTGAATTCTTACAACTGCCGTTCTAATGTTTCTTGCGACGGCCGCTCTAAACTAAGCCAATTAAGGACGCGTTCGATTGGGTGTATTCAAGCTACTCCGGAATAGCGATATTACAGATTAATAAGATATTGAACTGTGTCGAGATTGATGTATCGAGAGCTGTTTAAAATGCCAAGGTGAAGGTTTTGAAAACAATCCCCGAAAACGTATTTCCAGAACTAGCAAAACTTTTGATCATTTTATCTACTTCATTAAAAGAAGAAGAAGAAGGAAGAGGAAGGCGGTCAATCAAACGCTCCTTAAATTTGACACAAACAACTTATCAGTTCACGCGTGAACGGAGTTTATCGATTTTAAATTGTATAACCACGGCGGTCCCAATTTTATCCCTGCGAAAGAACACTGTCTGCCTGTTTTGGAAGGAAAATCCTGAACGACTGGACATGAACTTTTGGGGATTTGAACTTAAATACTAAGCATTTAACAATTGTTGTCGAGTTTCGGTTGTGTAATTGTAAAATAATCAAAAGCGTGCGGATGTCCGTTACTTTGTTTTCTTCTTTCTGAACTTTTAATACAAAAATATCATAATACAAACGCAAATACAAATACAAAGACGAATCTCACCGTCTTTTATTCACTGCACTTTAACACATGGATTGAAACAGAACGGCTCTCGCAGTCGTTGTTCAAGCATCATCTTTGAGCCCGTAGATTAAGCAAACAGAATGAAGCAGGATAACATGGGTATAAAAAAATATGATTGTGACAAATTGATACAAGTATTGACTGCAGCTGAACGAAAGCCAGAAAAAAAAAAGAAAAAAAAAAAGAAAGAAAGCAATATGTTCACCTGTTAGATGAACGCTTATTCACGTAGTGCCTTTGTTCCTTTTTTTCTTGTTTCGTCTTTCACTTTCAATTCAAATTACAAACTTGGTAGTCTCAGATTTGCAAAATTGTTGGAAAATTGCTTCTGTGCTATGTACGAAAATTTAACGCTAACAACAATGAAACAAGAAAGCTGCAGAATCCAAGAATTATAAACTTTCCCCAGTTATAACACAAAACCTTCTGTGCCATTACTAGTGTACCCGTCGAGATCTTTCATTTGGGTAGTCACTCCTTTAAGTTTGGTTTGACATATGAGAAGTTGAACTTGTTTACCCATTTAAAAGTTTTTTTCTATAATTTCAAAATTTGTGACCGCTTTTTCTTCGAATTATTTCGAACTTTAATTGTCCAAAACTCTAATTTTCGGTAAAATTTTGTACCTAGAAGTACAATACCTCAGAACATTTTACACAGGAAATCCTCTCTTTCAGCGCATATACGTACACTTGAAATTGAAAATCGAGAAATCATAAAAAGGCACATGCTTTTTGACATCCAGTTTCGTTTTGACTCTGTCACACTAGTGCACCCCAACCTCACCCGTATTCTCACAGAAAGCCTACACTTTAACTAATGGAACAGTGCTTTTAGTAGCAGCTGGTGTTGAAAGGTACCAAAAGTTACGGGTCGGCAGGTTGGATTTTGCCGTCTCAAATATTAGCAAATTTTCCCAGCTTCTCCAGTAAATGTTTTGCAGTGTGATTTATTATAGAGCCTAATAAATTGTAACATCTTGCACGCATAGGAATAAAGTAGGGCTTATGAAGGCATTTCTGGTTAATCTTGATAGCAATATGATATCGAAAGTCTGGTAGCTCGCGGCCAATGTTATGGCGCAAACAAAAATTCAATTGGTTAAGAACAATAGTGTGTCAATTAAAGGTTGAAGAAACTTTCCACATTCCATCAGAAAGTTGCAATGAGCGGAAATTTTCAGCCTTCCAACTGGTGTGACAAGCTAAGAGTTATTTGCGAGGATTGGCACGCAAAACCTGGGAGTCAGTGCTGTAGATCGAAGCATTTCGACCAAACGTGATAATTATGTGCGGCCATTGTGACAAAGACATTTCTTAAATTACAACTCATCGTATTAAATTCTCCTCCAGCTGGAAGGCTGAAATTTTCCGCTCATTGAAAAGTTTCTATTGGAACATGGAAATCTTCTTTAAACTTTAACTGACACACCATTGTTCTTAACCAATTGGATTTTTATGTGCGCAGGTTAATCAGAACTACCTTCATGAGCCTTACTTTATTCCTAGTGCGAGGTGTTATAACTTATCAGGCTCTATAATAAAGCACACTGCAAAACAATTACCGGAGAAGCTGGTAAAATTTGTTGATATTTGAGACGGCTAAAACCAACCCGCCGCCTCGTAAACTTTTGTATCTTTCACCAATCAGCCGCCACTAAAGACACTGCTAAATTAAAGTGGTAGTACGATCAACTTTCCCGAATACAAAAATTTTACTTCATGATGTAGATTTCACCTCGTACAAGAAGGTAGCAAAGTTCAAATTTCGAAATTCAACATCAAACCTTCGATTTTTCGCCTGGTAGCGGCGAGGAATTTTCGCCGCCATTAATTTGACCCGCAGACTGCCGGAGGAATGGGTCGAGGGAGTAGTGACGTCATCTACTCAACACGGCAACCACTCCAGTGTCGTTCCTTGTGCGAAAACAACACCGACCTGGTAAAAGTAAGGGCCTTTGAGGGGTTACTTTGTTCAGATTGGCAGCAAGAAAGATAACGGCGACTGAAATGTCCAGCCATTTACTTCGATAAATAAGAACGAGCGAAATATAGCGGGTAAAGTTATCAAGAATCCGCGCTACGTGCTCGATCGTAGTGCTGGAAGGTTTGTCGTATCCAACCATGATATTGTCAACATCGCTTTGAGAGAACTCGTTAGGACCAGAATCGGCCAGTGTTTCTTTAAGAAGAAAAAAGCTCGAAGGAGATTTCACAGCGGAATCGGAAACGCACGAAGTTCGATCGCACGATGTGTATAATCAGTTCTCGGACTTGTAAATAAATCGTTTCAACTCAATGGTCGATACTGCAAGACTAATGGAGAAGGCTTGAACTTTGGAAGAAGCAAACCGTAAATAAACAAGGCGACGTGTGAGAATGAGTTTATAATTTAATATTTATTTATCCCTTGTATTTGATCAGTTTATACTATGCATATGGTTCTGTTTTGGGACTGAAAAACTTGGTAACCTGAAAGAAAAAACAAGCTTTGTGAGACTTGTGAGAGCTGAGTCCTGTACTGTGTTGTCTGATGCACTCACATTTAAAGATGGAGAAGCAACAATGAGACAAATCAAGGAAATTCATGAATATTACAAACATAAGTGCAATGATACCACCAACAGTGGGCCTGCAGGAGCACAAAAAGAGCTTCTCAAAAAACGTGCAAAATTTCCCCAAAACAGGGATGGGGTAAGAGAGTCATTACATCATATTTAAACAATGCACTCAGCATGCCTGATGAGTAAACAGTTCACCAAACACACAAATTGTTGTATCCCACAGGAATATAAAGAGACCTACAAATACACTGGTCACATGGACCACTAAAAGAACATATAATAATTCCCACGCCCTGCGTGGGTACTTATCTGAACACATATCGTTTTTGAATTTCGTTCACGGGGCGACCTCACCGTGCAGCGGGGTTTGCCAGGAAAATAACATTGGAACGGAATCACGTCCACGCGCAGCGGGGATTTCTGGGTAAAACCTTCAACCTCGTTCCTAGTTTCTTCCCTTTCTCGGCCTAACACGTACGTTGGCACCGCAGGGTCGTTTGGGAGTCCAACATGCATTTAGCAACAGCGCGTCTCTCAAGCTCGGCCAAGACTGGGTCGAGTTCGGCCAAGACTGAGTACCAGTAAATATAAAGAGTAGAAACTGGTGCCGAAAACTGGTAATGCCTAGTGGTGGTTGTAAGGTCTTTATGATTATCAACTTTAGCTATAATTATTATGTTTACCAAGAGGGCTGCGTCATAAATGTTTTGAAGCTTGTTTTGCACTTCACTGGGCAAATATGTTCACAGCAAAAAAACAAAAACAAAAAACAAAAAGAAAAAAGAAAAAAGAAAAACAGATTTACCTGGTTTATCCTAATATCATCATGCACAAATTTTAACTTTAAACAAGTTGAGCAGTTTTCAGCCAAACAAGATCCATGAATTGGGTACATTTTCTCTAATCAATCAAGGTGCTCTTCATCTTTGGAGAATAAAAATTGCCATCAGCCCTCACAAAGAAACATGCAGGAATGTGTCAGACCAAATAAGTGGTATGGGTAATCTCCTATTATCATGCCATGTATAACTTTTCAGTTTATCACCTGTGATGTATACATTGATAGACTGTAATATCAAGTAATATCAAGTTCATTTGCAAGTTCATTTGCAAAGGGCACTTATAATTTTAAAAGCCCGAAATGGTTTAGATTATTAGCTCTTCTCCTTGAAATGTAATCTACATCTTATTCTTACAATATTGATTGTAATATGATTCACATGTGTAGGGAAATAAGAAAATTGAATTAAATAATTATTGCTATATAGAAGGGGGCTTATTAGAGCATTTAGGGTACATGTACAGTATATTGTTTTGTCCCGGTTTTGTCATTATGTGCAATAAAATTTATTCAAGTCAACTGAGTGATGTGCTTGTTACTTTTTAAAATAATCAACAGAAGACTGGAATGAGGCATAATCACCACAACACGTTTTTTTTATTTTTGCCCTATGGCAATTTTATCAAAATAATGATAATTGGAATATAAATGTGGTTTTTGCCCAATTATCCTACAAAGTAGAGCATGTATACTGTGCACATTTTAGTAAAATTATTTCTTATTTTTAGGCCACTTACAATACCATACCTTGTAAATAAACAACTAGCTTCTTATGCACCAAATTACTTTTTTTAAAAGCTAAGTATAACGAAGTCTCTCACCCAAAATCGTAATGAAAATATTATGATGAATCCTGGAATGTGACACATTGGATGAAACACCACATAATTGTATATATAACCGTTTAATTTCACCTGTGGTGGTTTGACCTTCAAACTGAACCTAAGTCGAGGCAAAGAAAAACAAAGCCAAGCTGGAACAAAGACAAACTAAACATCTTGTATGCCAAAGATAAGGAAGCGAAGGAAGACGATTTCTAATGAGAACTTCACATTTTCAGGCTAGCACACTTGGATTGCCCTCGGTTACAACTTAATTGCACTAAGTGTCTATGATACATTTAATAAATTTCCACTGGTTGGCCGTGGTGTGGACTCTTATTTACCACGATTTACGTCATCACATGGTCAAAATGTTGCGCAACTAATTTTGACCATGTGATGACGTAAATCGTGGTAAATAAGAGTCCACACCACGGCAAACCAGTGGAAATTTGTTTTTTACCACAACATTTAGAAATATACAGGAAACTTTCGTTGTATTTCGCTGCAAAACGTGACATACTGGCGTCAGCTGGCGTCAGCATCGTTGTCTGGACTCTTATTTACCACGCTAAATCGACCAATCAGAGAGCGAGAAACTAGTGTGTTGTGGTAAAAACAAAGTTTTACCGCGGTCACAAAATGTTCGATAAACTCGAAGCAATGCAGAACGAACAAGTTGAGTGACGTGAACAAAGTAAATTTACGTGTCTTACCTTCCCCTTGGAGCTATCGGCCGGCATTCAAGCACTATTTTCTGACCTGAATTGTTTCTCGGGCCTTGCTCTTGATCATAACCACAGGCGGCCCAAGCTGATTGACTGTGTGACGTCACGGTTGGGTTTTATAAGAAAATGTATGGGAGATTTTAGTCGATCGATAACTCGAAAAATAATGCGAGAATAGAGCTTAGACTTGCTAACCTTGTCGTGGTGGTGGTTTTCTTGCTGCTGTAGCGATTTCAGCGTGTTTCGCTGAATTTTTCCTCTCTAACAGAAAGAATTTTCGCATGGGTCACATGTCTTATACAGACCAATCAGAGGTTGGGAGACGCGCTGTCGCTAAATGCCTGTGGGAGTCCATCGCGAAGCAACAGACCATCACTTCATCTGGGAAGGTACTGTACTAACACGATGGCCTTGAAAGGCGATGACAAGACAAGCGAACAACGGTACACCGAGAAACAGGACGAAAAATCCGGTGGGAGAAACACTAGCGGTTGATTTATAGCTGAGATAATCGGTCCGCAACTAATTTTGACCATGTGATGACGTAAATCGTGGTAAATAAGAGTCCACACCACGGTAAACCAGTGGAAATTTGTTTTTTACCACAACATTTAGAAATATACAGGAAACTTTCGTTGTATTTCGCTGCAAAACGCCTCGTGAGTCCACAACATTTTGACCATGTGATGACGTAAATTGTGGTAAATAAGAGTCCACACCACGGCAAACCAGTGGAAATTTATTAATGTTGCAATGCTATACATTTTCACGACAAAAAATTGTTTTAACCGTTTGAGTCTCGAAATTTAAATCAACTTCCAGTGTCGCATACAATGCAGATATTATTTTGCCACTTGACAACTTGCTCAGACAAAATCACAACATATCACTCACACAGAAGAATCTTGGTGTTTCTGTGCATTTGATTAGAGAAACCATTTCAGTCTATCAAAGAACAGATCAAAATATTTGTCCTCTGTGAAATTATACCTGCAGTGCTCAGTCAAAGTTTTGAACACAGAGTAAAAAAATCGTAAAACCTTTTGTATTTCAAGAGCTTGTGAGTTTTGGTTTGAACATGCAGTTTTTTAACTGCCCAGCCGCTGTTCATGTACTGTATAACACTGTATAAGTACTATAAG
Organism: Plumapathes pennacea; assembly: GCA_964036295.1. Lineage (NCBI taxonomy): Eukaryota > Metazoa > Cnidaria > Anthozoa > Antipatharia > Myriopathidae > Plumapathes > Plumapathes pennacea. The sequence goes on along the minus strand of OZ038467.1, from coordinate 17,744,599 downwards.
TCAGTGGCCTAAACTTTAGAGTACCCAGCCAATAACTTTCTTATACAGTCTTTGTTCTAGAAGTATCAGATATATCAGAATGTATTAGAAATAATAAGTGGCTTGGTGTGCTATAGTTCCTTCATACAGGTAACCATCCCTCTCTAAGTAAGCTTCTCTCACAAGGTCAATTTTAGAAATATGCCTCTCAGTCTATTAAGCTCCTCCCCCTTTCCCTTGCTATAAATACATATCCTATATGAAATGTGTATAAACAGAATGATGTTTCAGTAAACTAGAAATTATTATGAATTATTATTTTATCAATTTGGCATCAGGAAAAGAAGTGTAATTTATTGCTGCATTTCCTTTTGCTTTTTTGAATTAGCTGTTTAGCTGTACTATATAACATTACTGTATATAAAATAGTGTTCAGAAGAGATTAACTGTATTAGTAGCTGGTGTGGGCAGAAAAAAATTGCCATGATCTAAACAAGTTCAAATTAGATAACACTGACAAGTCAATGCCCCAATCAGTGACTCCAGGTCAACAATCAATTTGCAAACTAAAAGATACATATTCTGATTTATATGCCAGAAGAGTCAATTTGCATTTATCACAGTTAGTATCATTTTACTTAAGCCAGCACTTTACTACATTAATTTCTTCCTTTTCCTAGATAGATTTGATGATAATTGCTCGCGGGTGTGGCCCCGGCGAGCTTAAAAATGAAGTATTTTTTTCTTCTGGGTCGAGAATCAGCACACGGTGATTGGTTCATATGATCACGTGATATGCGATGACGTAAACCGCCGCCCGGCTGGCTCAGTTGGTTGAGTGCCGGTCCTTCGTGCGGGATGTCGCGGGTTCGAACCCCGGCCGGACCAGCACTCAGGGTCTTAAAATAACTGAACAGAAGTTGCTGCCTTTGTTTCTAACAGCAGATGGTAAGATCTTCACTTGGCTCGGCTGACTACATAAAATGGCGGTCCCGTCTCCCTATACTTCTATACTTCATGACAGGGGGGACGTAAAAGAACCACTGAGGACGTAAACAAATCTCTGGCAGTGACCACCCTCAGTGCCTGTACTCCACAGTAATATGGCGAAGCCAAATTGTTGCTGAAAAGCCCCTTGACCTCCCCCCTTGACTACAATTGAAAATAAAGTGATCTGAAGAAGGAGTAGCCCCCCCCCCCCTGGCATAAATATTGACTGGTCCCCAAGGGCATTTGATGTTTAATACATATTATTCCAAATCAATGCCAGGATGTGGGTCTTGCATGTGATACGAGTGTCTATTTAACAGGTATCCTCTCTATTTTGAACTCGGTTATCTCAAACTCCCCATTATCTTGAACAGAATCCGATTTCCCTCGGAAATGAACTTGTATGAATTTCCCTTGGTAGAACCCTGCTGTATTGATCCCCCACTATATTGAACAACTACTGTATTTCTCACTTCCCTTGAGAGTTCAAGATAGCAAAGTTCTACAGATTCAGAAAAAATTATTTGATGTATCCTGCATTCCACAAATTCCCATCCCCTATACCATCACAACACTTTTCGAATACTCCAGTAAAGTTAAGGATAGATAGGTACAGTATGCCAACACATTTAGGTCATGTCAAAGGCAGATGAAATTAGAACATGGATTGGTTATTGAGAGATGTGAAATGATTTTATACATACGCATAGATCAAAAGTAAAATAAAAGCATTGTCCTCATACATGTAGGTACCATACTTTGTTTAAAATATTAATGCTGTTATATTTAGGTTCCTGAGCACCCAAATGCAGGGAAGCATTTCAAGGCCCGCGGCTTCCCTCGAGTTTGTTACCTGCCTGATAGTGACAAAGGACGTAAGGTAAACTTTAAAGCTTTGTGTTCACTAAACCATATTTTAAACTGAATAGCATGGGTGTGAAAGCAACTTTCTTCTTGGTATTTACTGTGGCAGAAAATTTAGGCTTTTTTTTTGCAGATGGGTTCAGTGATCAACTCTGGCTGACAGACAGACACCTTTATTTATTGAGGGTAGTCCCATCAATGTCTAAAAGTCACTTCTATCAACAGGAGCCCTCCTGAAAAGCTAATTTTCTTAACAATGAAATAAAAAAACGTAAAATAAAGATAAAAATTACAGAAAGTAATGTTAAGTTAATCCTAAAATACTAATACCAATCCTAAAAACTAATAATGAAAATTAAAACTAAACTAATAATAATATATAACAATAGTGAATACAATCAGTTCAATCACTGCATTTTGTTAAAAACTATGCAGCCGCTAACACATATTTCTTCACCACTGTGGTGTGGAGTTTTGGTAGATGTAGTTAGTTACTTTGTCTAGTGAAACGCCTGATATTATGTGCCATTTTGCTTGTGACACCAGGTTCTGCGGCTTCTGAGGATAGCATGGGATAGGAGACTGATTTTTACTATTGGCACATCTAACACATCAGGACAACAAGACACAGTGGTATGGAATGAAATCCACCACAAGACAGAAGCATTCTCCAATCACTCAGGACATGGCTACCCAGATCCTAACTATCTGGACAATGTGCTCGCAGAACTGGCTGCACATGGAGTGGAAGAGGACGAGGCCAATACCAAATCTAACTGAGAATATACATCAGGAAACGTGCAAAGTATACACATCAGGAAATTGCATTGAAGAGAAATGTCTGTATTTATGACACATCAAATATTTCCTCTCGCGCGTGATTGGTAGAAGCGAGACAAGTGACCGAATATTGTCCGCTATCAGGAAATAACCCCTGCCTGGCGAACTGTCACTACAATAACAAGCACATGCAATTAATCAGTCACAAAGACATTACGGGATGAAACAATTTGCGTCAACTACACTGAAGAGGACATCGATTCATTGGTTGAAAAAGCAGTTCAGGAAACCACCAAAACTCGATACATTTTGCTGCTCGAGAGGCTATTTGATAAAGATAATAAACTACTTTTGGCTTCAGAAATATGCACAGATAATTGTTCTTGGGCATTACCTGTTCCTAGAAACTGTTTGCTACTCGGAACAAATATCCTTGGACAATATTACCCATGCATATCTCCTTGCCAAAAGTAGTCTATTGTGTATATATATGAGTGGAAAAATTGACCCATGACATAAGTTCTGTCTTTCTAATAAATTCCTCTAACATTAATATTGATATTGGTAATCAGTAGAGATTTTATCAGTTGTGTGTCTGACCAATAGTTCCATTTCAGATTTACTGTTCTTGAATGATCAATAAAGACACAGCAGTTACTATCTTTGCAATACGTTTATGTTGTTTCATTCAATTTATTTGTTTCCTTGTTGTTTGTTTGTAACATCATAAGCGCTCCAGGCATTAGGAAAAATATTGATCTACTTTAAGTGGAACCCCCTCCCTGACACCCAGAAAAAAAAATACAACGCTCACAAGATATAGGAGTAAAACAAGTTGTGATAATTATGTCGTGTTGCCTCCTTTAATATTTACAATTTCTTCACGGGTAATTACTTAGGACATGTGAAATATAGTTTGAGTAACACTCTAGTTGGTCTATTGGGTAAAGATATAAAAACTGGATAAAAATATAAAAATATGGAATGAGATCTCTGATAATATTCGGAAACAAACTAAACCTTCATTCAAAGCAAAGATAATCAAAATACTTTCGCAAGTTTTCGAAAAAAAGAATACTTCAGCTGACGTTCCAACCTTAATCAAAACAATTAAGTTACTTAGAGTTTAGATTCTTGTACTAAGAGTGCAGAAACTTCTACGTTTTTCCCATACTTTACTTGTCTCTAGCTCCTATATTGAACCTTTGAAATATATATTTAATGTTCCCTTTTCCTATACTAGATCTTATCTGCATCCCACATAATGTCCTATTCCTATATTGTAATAATTGTGCTCCAATTTCATAATAACTGTTAAATCCGGTTCACTTATCCAATTTTTCCTCTACTTTTCTATCAATATGTAACTCTGCCCGCCTCAATTAGCTTGTGCTACCAGCGGTGTAGCGTTTTCTGTAATGTAATCTGTTCTCTGTAATCTGTTCTCTGTAATCTGTTCTCTGTAATCTGTAGTGAAATATGAATGAGGCGGGTCTAAAGAAGAGTGGCCTCTTTTACACTTTCTAAATCCATTTTCAATGAGTATTAACCAAAAATTGGTCTGTAAAGACATCAAAGCCCTTAAATTAGCGTTCTTAAAGTCACTACTGAACATTTTGCTGCATCATGGCTTTGGAAAAGGAGTCACATCATCTCCCAGGAGGACAAAAGGAGCCCAGTAGCGGGGATGGTGGAATTTCTTGTAATCTCTCACATCTTTCATAGCTTGATTGAGTGCCCCATTTGCACTTTCGCCACTCTTGAGGTATTCGTAGAAACGAGACATAAAACACATAGTAGCCCCATCGTCAACCGCCCACAGTGTTACAAGAACCGCTCTAGCTCCAGCTCCGAGAAACGCACGAGCTATACCGACTACCCCCTCTCCTTTCATGACGTCACCACATCCACTGTGACAGCAACTAAGAACAACCAGCTTTGCCTTGATGCGTTTGCGTTCGAGATCGGAAATGAGAAGCATGAGATCTGTAGCTTTGGGAATTTCAGGCATTTCAGGAGAACGGGCAAGCAAAATCTCTCCCCTATCTTTATCTCCGTGTGCTGCAACATGAATTAAACTGGCACTTTCAACTCTCCGCAGAAACCTCCTTTTGGTCGCCTTGTCCCCCACAAGTGGCTTAACGTGGAGAATTTCACTGATCAATTCCGCTTCTTTCATTGCAAATGGTAGTCTTGGCGCAGTAATAACTTTACCATCCTTCCACACTTTGCCCACTTCTGGCTCTCCAACTATTAAGGGTCTTGCCTGGCCTGACAGTACCTCAACCGGGTGTTCTTTGATTATCTTTGCTGTTGTTAAAGACGGAATTAGTCTCAGTCGTAAGGATTCTGCCACGTAGTGTCCGTTCTCATCCTTGAGGGCGGCAAATGGAACCAGAGCGAGTCTTCCATCAGGGACAATAATTAACTGAGATCCTACCACATATCGTCGAACAGGCTCAAGAAGAATCTGGTAAAGAGCATTCAGCAAACTGTTCATTTCTAAATCGTCCGGTTCTTTAGAAGACCCCCCCGATACCGGCATTCTGCCTAAACCCTGTTCTTCCGCAGATGCGAATTGTGGGAACCTGGGCTGAGATGATACTAATTCTTGAACTGTCCGATCGACAGGCTTGGCGGCACGAGCTAGTACCCATTCTGGTTTCTTCTTAAGGGGTCTTGACAAATCTTCAGGGTAAAGAAACGATAGTGAGCGATCTTCGCACCTGGCATTCTTATTTGGTTGTATCGATTCTACAGCCTTACTAGTAAGAGAGTCCAAATCCTCAGTACAAGTTTTGTGATGAAACAAAACATCTCCATTTGGCTGAATGACCCAAGTACAAAAACCACGGCTAAGTAACGAAAAGAAAATGACTGTACTACTCAGTGTTTTGACCACCTTATGGATTTCATAGAGATCTTCAATTCTGGATTCAGACTTGACTGAATTGGTGGACATCAGATCAACTAAAGCTCTTGAACGTCCGTTTTCCGCTGCAATAAGAGCCTCGCCCTTTTTCTTTTGATACAGAAGAGTTTTAATCAAACGTTTATACGTCTTCACAAATGTTTCGATGAAAGTAACTTTGTATTGATCCCAATTGGGAACAGCTTCCAGCAGCTTAAAGTAGTACTTTACACTTTTTCTTAAATTGCTTTCAGCATCGCCATACTGGCCGATAGAATTATAGCAAGCACCAAGGTTTGCATAAGCTGCTCCTTCTCCATTTTTGTCTTTAATCTTCTTTGCGATAGTAAGGAACATTTTCTCATATTCAATAGCTGTGTCGTACTGGCCGAGAGAGTAATAGAAAGCACCAAGGTTGCCATAACTTTTTCCTTCTTCATTTTTGTCTCCAATCTCTTTTGCGATAATAAGGCCCATTTTCTGATATTCAAAAGCCTTCTCGAACTGGCTCAGAGAATCATAAAAAGCACCAAGGTTACCATAAGCTGTTCCTTCTTCATTTTTGTCTCCAATCTCTTTTGCAATAATAAGGTAAATTTTCTGATATTCACTAGTCTTGTCGTACTGGCCGAGAAAGTAATAGGAAGCACCAAGGTTGCGATAAGCTGCTCCTTCTCCATTTTTGTCTCCAATCTCTTTTGCGATAATAAGGCCCATTTTCTGATATTCAATAGCCTTGTCGTACTGGCCGATAGAATTATAGCAAGTACCAAGGTTGCCATAAGCTGCTCCTTCTCCATTTTTGTCTTTAATCTTCTTTGCGATAGTAAGGGACATTTTCTGATATTCAATAGCCTTGTCGTACTGGCCGAGAGAGCGATAGGAAACACCAAGGTTGCCATAAGCTGCTCCTTCTCCATTTTTGTCGCCAATCTCTTTTGCTATAATAAGGCGCATTTTCTGATATTCAATAGCCTTGTCGTACTGGCCGAAAGAGTGATGAGAAGAACCAAGGTGGCCGTAAGCTGCTCCTTCTCCATATTTGTCTCCAATCTCTTTTGCGATAATAAGGCGCATTTTCTGATATTCAATAGCCTTGTCGAACTGGCCGAGAAAGTGATACGAAGCACCAAGGTTACCATAAGCTGCTCCTTCTCCATTTTTGTCTCCTATATCCTTTGCGATAATAAGGCCCATTTTCTGAAATTCAATAGCCTTGTCACACTGGCTGAGAGAGTGATAGGAAGCACCAAGGTTGCCATAAGCACTTCCTTCTCCACTTTTGTCTCCAATCTCTTTTGCGATATTAAGGCGCATTTTCTGATATTCAATAGCTTTGTCGTACTGGCCGAGAAAGTGATAGGAAGCACCAAGGTTGCCATAAGCTGTTCCTTCTCCACTTTTGTTTCCAATCTCTTTTGCGATAATAAGGCTCAATTTTTGATATTCAATAGCTTTGTCGTACTGGCCAAGAAAGACATAAGAAACACTAAGGTTGCTATAAGCTGTTCCTTCTCCATTTTTGTCTCCAATCTCTTTTGCGATAATAAGGCGCATTTTCTGATATTCAATAGCCTTGTCATACTGGCCGAGAGAGCGATAGGAAATACCAAGGTTGCCATAAGCTCTTCCTTTTCCATTTTTGTCTCCAATCTCTTTTGTGATGATAAGGCTCATTTTCTGGTATTCAATAGCCTTGCCGTACTGGCCAAGAGAGTTATAGGAAGCACCAAGATGTCCATAAGCTATTCCTTCCCCACTTTTGTCTCCAATCTCTTTTGCGATAATAAGGCCCATTTTTTGATATTCAATAGCTTTGTCGTACTGGCCGAGAGAGCAATAGGAAACACCAAGGTTGCCATAAGCTGCTCCCTCTCCCTTTCTGTCTCCAATCTCTTTTGCGATAATAAGGCACATTTTTTTATGTTCAATAGCCTTGTCGTACTGGCCGAGAGAGTGATAGGAAGCACCAAGGTGGCTATAAGCTGCTCCTTCTCCCTTTCTGTTTCCAATCTCTTTTGCGATAATAAGGCACATTTTTTGATGTTCAATAGCCTTGTCGTACTGGCCGAGAGCGTGATAGGAAGCACCAAGGTTGCCATAAACTGCTCCTTCTCCATTTTTGTCTCCAATTTCTTTTGCGATACTAAAGCCTTTTTTATGATATTCAATAGCCTTGTCGTACTGACCAAGAGAGTGATAGGAAATACCAAGGTTGCCATAAGCTGTTCCTTCTCCCCCTTTGTCACCAATCTCTTTTGCGATAGTAAGGCTCGTTTTCTGATATTCAATAGCCTTGTCGTACTGGCCGAAAGAGTTATAGGAAACACCGAGTTTCCCATAAGTTTCTGCTTCTCCATTTTTGTCTCCAAACTTTTTTGCAATAATAAGGCCCATTTTCTGATATTCAATAGCCTTGTCGTACTGGCCGAGAGAGCAATAGGAAGAACCAAGGTTGCTATAAGCTACTCCTTCTCTTGTTTTGTTTCCAATTTCTTTTGCGATAATAAGGCACATTTTATGATTTTCAATAGCCTTGTCGTACTGGCCGAGAAAGTGATAGGAAGCACCAAGGTTGCCATAAGCTGCTCCTTCTCCATTTTTGCTTCTAATCTCTTTTGCGATAATAAGGCCCATTTTCTGATATTCAATAGCCTTGTCATACTGGCCGAGAGAGTGATAGGAAGCGCCAAGGTTGATATAAACTGTTCCTTCTCCATTTTTGTCTCCAATCTCTTTTGCAATAATAAGGCGCATTTTCTGATACTCAATAGCCTTGTTATACTGGCAGAGAGAGCGATAGGAAGCAGCAAGATTGCCATAAGCTGCTCCTTCTCCATTTTTGTCTCCAATTTCTTTTGTAATAATAAGGCGCATTTTCTGATATTCAATAGCCTTGTCGTACTGGCCGAGAGAGTTACAGGATACACCAAGGTTGCCATAAGCTGCTCCTTCTCCATTTTTGTCTCCAATCTCTTTTGCGATAATAAGGCGCATTTTCTGATATTCAATAGCCTTGTCGCACTGGCGTAGAGAGTAATAGGAAGCACTAAGGTTGCCATAAGCTGTTTCTTCTCCATTTTTGTCTCGAATCTCTTTTGCGATTGCAAGGCATACTTGAAAATGTTGTATAGCATCTTTGTACCTTCCGGTAGAATGGTAACGACAACCGATTGTGTTGTGAACTTGTATTTTTGATTGCTTGTTCATAGTTTTCTCCGCGGACTCTAAGGAGTTGTCGAGAAGGAACAGTTCCTCCATTAGTGATTCTCGTCCTGCATAATCGAAGAACTTTGTGAGATATTCCTAATATTTTCATCAGGACGAGTCTGTGTACTTATTGATGGACATGCCCATATTTATCGTATGGTGGGATGGGGCTTATCCTTTCTGAAATGTCTGGTATGTTTTCATGTTGTCCCTACTGATTAGCAACACTTCTTGCCCCACCCCCTGCCCCTATCCTTCCTAACCCCTCTCTTTCTCCTCCATCCCCAATGTTTATGTAAACAAATCGCGTTTATTTTTCTTTAATTGATGCATGACTGGAACATCTGTTTGGGAACATATTGGGTCCCCCCCTCCCCCCTCATCCTTTTCTTCCCACTCTCTCTCTCTCTTTCCTTCTTTCCCAATGTTTTTGTAAACGAGTGTTTCTTGGTGCATAACTGGAACATCTGATTGAGAACATATTGGGTCAGTCTATGGAGTCCGATCAAATCACGGAGAGGAACTGGCGTCATTAGGCTCATGTCTTCCTTGGATCTTTAAAATTTTCAAACCAATAAAAATTTCAAAATTTCAAAATGCTAACATCGATGACATCTGCAATTGCTACGTTCTTTCCATGTCTTTTTTTTCTGCCAGAAACTTGCACTAGAGAAGAGTGTTTTCCTGCCTTTCTGAGAATGAAAATCAACCGTTGGGATAAAACATACAAACGATAAAAGGATGGGTGTCGTTATTGCGGGACCGTTCTCCAGTAAAACTAGTTCACGCTTTTGAAGTAAATTCTTTGAGGCGGATTCAGGAATCTTTAACTGAGAGAGAGAGAGAGAGAGAGAGAGAGAGAGAGAGAGAGAGAGAGAGAGAGAGAGAGAGAGAGAGAGAGAGAGGGAGAGTTAAAGTTTGAGCAAAAGCTCGGTCCCCGGCAGTCGGTGTTTCGGCGCCTGCGATCCTAATTCATAAAAGGAACAACCAGACGAGAAAATACCTGGCCCGCACGAGCAAATATGTGGCCCTGACTAGCAAATTTGTGACTTTGAAGAATAAATAGCGGTAAATTGCAACTGGATAAAGAGTGTTTGGGTTATAGTGTAGGGTTAGAATTAGGCTTAGGCTTAGGCTTAGGGATAGGATTAAGGTTAGGATTAGGGTTAGGGTTAGGATTAGGGTTATGGTCAGGGTTGGGCCGTAATTTTCGTATATATATAATGTCTGTGTTTCGTTGACTTGTCCTGCGAACATTATTGATGTTGACTAGCAGATTTTGCCGTAAGAGTACACTGTTTAATTAAAACCGCCCCTCTCAGCGCAAACTGTTGTCGCAATTAGCGGATTTACAGGCGAAAGAGACGCGTCTCTCTCGCTCGGGGCTTGGGTTGAGGGCCGAGGAGACGACTGACATTTCAAGCTAAATATTTTTGCGCTATTGAAGTATTTCTCATTCGCGTCAATGTAAATTACGGCTAATTATTTTTCAAGGTCGCGTATTTGCTCATTAGGGACAGGTATTTGCTATGTGAAGAGGATTGCGGTCGCCGAAACATCGACTGAGCCCTGGCTGAACCGCGAAGGCAAAAATCCTTCAGGGAGTCCCCCCTCTCCCCCTTCCCTCTTTCTCTGTCTCTCCACAAAACTGAACGATCCCTAAAATCGAGTGCCCCTGCCCCCTCCTACTTGCCCCACTACAAAACATATCATGACAGTTCCCTTATCGGGTCAGGACAATAAACATTTTATGGTTGGTCCCTCGAACTGACGTAAAAAAATCCTCCCATAATGTTTCTATTTTCCTCATAACTGCTTCAGGCATTTTTTTAAAGCTACAACTGATTGCAGAAACATTATGGTCTGAAAAAAAACACGCCACTCATTCTCAGTTAAAGTGCACCAATACGGCTTTTTATCTGTCTTTGCTGAAAATATATGTCTGTGAGACCGCAACAGCGAGTTTGCTTAATGACTTCAGATAAGTATAAACAAGACAGGAATGAATAGATTGAAAACTAGTCCTTTTTCCTAGAGCACGCAAAATGTGGTCAAAAAGCCAAAAAATTAGAATGTTTACTGTTAATATTGTAACTTTATCATGACCCTCTTTGTTCTTACACGCCCATCAACTCTTTTAGAAGCTCGAAACTTGCTGAATTCTTATTTCGGATTTATGTAGAGGGAACGACCTCATAATTCAGATAATTTAGTTTTTTGTACATTTTATTATTTATTATTTATCTTTGATCCAGCGATAGCCATCATAGTAATGAACTTTGTACGACATTCATTCATTTTTCATATTATTTTTAAAAGACCTATGGAACCAAACAAAAAAAAGGAATAGACAAGTACACTCACCACGGAAATAATTATTGTGAGCTTCCTGCAACCACTGAATGACGCAGTTGGTGACACGTTGTGCACTTGACCGGTGTGTTCTGTTGGTGTAGATAGATATAAACATATAAGATAATATTATATCCATTATATCCATCAATGCCACGTAATCATGGTGAATTTCTACTAAAGGTATATGGAAGGGTCACCATTTCGATCCCAGCATGGTATTTAAAGGGGTTGAAAGCCTGGGCGGAACCTCCCCCTTCCCCTCCCCCCCCCCCCTCCCCTCAATGTGCGACCTCCATAAGGGAGCAACCCTTTCAAAACTTGTGGTTTGTTTTCGAAACAGTAAGGTTGCATCGAACCTAAAATAGCAATTGTTCTGTCAGTACTTTTTGTGTGCCAAATGTGCAACCTCCATAAGGAGGGAACTCTTCTGAGAACTTTTGGTTTGCTTTTGAAAGTGTAATGTTGCATTACACTTAAAATACCTTATTGCACTTTCTGCAAACTTGGATAAATTAAGTTTCGGCCATTTGCGAAATAAGGAAGAAAACACTAAGAAGAAACACGATAGAGAATCAAGACAAAATAACGCTCAAGAAAACATGAACCATTGCATTTAAAAATTAAAATCGAAATATTTCAATTAAGATCAGCAAATTTCCATTGACCTTGAAAACCTTCTGCAATCTCGTACCCAGACCCTCCGATGTCTTACGCGCATGCTTGACAAAATCAAAGGCTCTGGCAGAATCCATTTCAGGAAGTCCGCGATTCTCGGACTTCCGGCTTCTCTGCCCATGCTCTTGGGTAAATCGCAAGTTAGATTTATTTTTGGATTTTGGCAGCTTTTATTGTTATGTATGGGGTTTGAAAGTGAATAAAACACCACTATATCGTTGAACGTAAACATCAAGTTTTAAAAAGTCAGACCGCAGAAAGATTTTCCGTTGCACGAACGGATTTTTTATACAAGTCCACCGATTGATTGACTTATTTTATTGATACTGCAAATACAGTAATTCTGTTGGCCTGGTCAGGTTGACATGCTCACAATGTACATATGAAGAATGCCGTACACATAATCCGTGCACGTATCGCGCAAATACAAAGCAGCAGCACAGAAAACAAATTACCGCTGTAATAAATGAAAAGTCACAGAGCTGGACTTATTGAAACGACAGCATATGGCACGAGTACAAATATCTGACTTGACACTTCGCTTCGTCGCTCTCAGCTGGTTCTTTAGGGACAGAAATGGACTTCAAAGTTGCCTGAAGACATAATGTACCGACGGGAAGTTGCTTCAAACTTTGAAGTGCTCGATCGCGAAGGCCGCGTTTAACAACGACAACCGGGCCCAGAATTTGGTTGCAAAGCCACCGTTGGGTCAAGTTGCAATCTAGCGAACTGCTTCAGCTTGTTACCTTCGCTGCCTTATGCAGATACAATCAACTTGGGTTCCCGCAAACTTCATTGCCGCTGTGAAAGTTCCGCCGTCGTTGGTGTAGTTCCGATTGTTTTCGCTGTATATGAAATAACCAACCAGACTGGCGTTGCCAGTGAGCTCGCGGCGTGAGTTGCGTCGAGACCAGAATATACTAAAATGGAAAGTAGGGCCAAGAGTGGAACTCCCAAGAGAGACTTCTAGTTTCTCACCAGAAAAATAGCACACAGTTATAGAGAACTTGGCTGTTGACACCTTACTCAAATGAAACCTGATTAAACTATAAAGTTATTATTACACACTCATACACTTGCTTCTTAAAGGTTGAGCGACCCTGCATTTTGAGAATGCGTGACATATCTTTTTATGCACAATCGATTTTTGACAGTTTGACTTCGACTCTTATTTCTAACCAGAGGCCACGATTAATCCAGCCTTCGCTTCAATACTTTTGTATTTTCTTTTATTAACTGAATACGTTTCTCCTATCAGGCTTTCGAGTATTCGTGTTCTGTAACAAATATAAAATTGAAAGCGAGGAATGTAACACGACACTTGTTTACAATATTATTGCGGTTTTGTTCACAGTGTGTTCAGTCATTTGTGACTGCAAACTCAATGCTTAGGACTATTTCGGTGTATTTTTCATATCTGGTATACAATGACCATTGCAAAACAAAGGCTACACGATCGAATGAAAGAAACATTTCAACAGGCAATGTACGATAAGCAGAAGAATGTTATGAAGCAACAGATGTTATGTACAGAGTAAAGCATAAATCGCCATTGTTTTGCGGTTAAAACTCATCGTAGCTTTGGTTTCCGTTTTCGGCCTGTTATCTTCCCAGAAGTATTTCGTGCCGCCACAGTAAGTTTCGTCGGGACTAAATAGGGACCTTAAGATGCAGGACGGGAGAGAGGACGGCGACGTCTCCGGAAGTGAAATTGCCACTCAGACGATCACTGCGCATGTTAGGAATAAATTATGTCCCCGTCCTGTCGCGTCTCCGACGGCAAAAACAGTGATCTCACGTTGTGGTGACAACGTCGTACTTTTTCGCTTGATTTAGGCAAGAAAGATAATGTTTACGATCTGAAATCTAAACGAGGAACACTGAACATATTCTTGAGCCGTATGGAAGTTTACTTGAGCATTTAATTGCGGAGTATTCCGCGATTTGCGAGCATTGCTGTCACAGGAGATTTTGCAGCTCGTTCGAGATATGTCAAGCGACCAGGAAAAGCAAATTATTCGCCCTTAAACCTCGTAAGTACGATCAACAGAGTATAAACTCTCCACGGTTTTATGAATTGTCTTTTTTGAACCATTTTCTTTCCTTGATATATTCGAGTATCGAAAAACATGTATTGTTTGCTTGGGTCATTAAATCGTTTGTTTACTGCGTGTGTTTGATGTATTTGTCCGAATGCTGATCTTCACAACACAAGCTCTCAATATAGATGTTTAGCCCGCTGAATGTGTTTGTTTTAATCCCTGTGTATTGCAATGTCGCACATGCCGATTTCGCAAATTACGGCAGAACAAATCGAGACAGCTTAGTCAGCTTGTTAACTGTAATTTTAACATGTCGCGGAAAGCTCGCTGTTGCCACTTATAATATTTATCCTCGATTACTAACGATTCAACATAGTAGGAAGGTTTCTGTCGAACGAGTCTGCACTCGGCAGGATAAATATATTCCTCGACACGAAGGGGCTTTTAGAAACGTTTGGCTCGTACAAAACCACAAATTCATCGGAGTCAATGTTCTATAGTTATATGTCTCATGTGCCATGATCATAGAGTCGCCAGTGTTTAAAATGGTACGGCAAAACTAATCAGGTTATCCGACGTTCTGCTCAGCCGTCGTGCTGCTTCTTAACTACTTTTAAGAGCATGACACGACCGCGTCCTCTGCCCAATCCTCTCGCGGATTTGCCGTCGCCGTCGTGCTCTCCCGTCCTGTATCTTAAGGTCCCTAATATTTAGCGGCGACAGAGAAATTTGAAATCTCCCAGCGGTATCCATCAAACATTTAGTGTTAACGGCTATTCTCAAAGCTTCCGCGGTGAACTTAAGAACACAAGCCAAAATCGTTCCCTAAAATCCAGTTTATCCGTACATGTTCCACAAAGCCCAATGGTGTTGAGTTTGGATGGGATGCAGTTAACTTTTACGCACAAGTAACGAGCAATATTCACTGGCCACATCTCGAGTTGTTTAGCGAAGTCAATTACATACAATACATACATACATACATACATACATACATACATACATACATACATATTTTTATTGATGCTCCCCTCAAGGGGCTTTTCAGCAACAATTTGGCTTCGCCATATTACTGTGGAGTACAGGCACTGAGGGTGGCACTGAGGGTCACTGCCAGAGTTTGTTTACGTCCTCAGTGGTTCTTTTACGTCCCCCCTGTAATCAAGTATAGAAGTATAGGGAGACGGGACCGCCATTTTACGTAGTCATCAGAGCCACGTGAAGATCTTACCATTTGCTGATAGAAAGAAAGGCAGCATCTTCTCCTTAGTTATTTTAAGACCCCGAGTGCTGGTCCGGCCGGGGTTCGAACCCGCGACCTTCTGCACGAAAGACCGGCACTCAGCCAACTGAACCAACCGGGCGGCGGTTTACGTCATCGCATATCACGTGATAATATGAACCAATCACCGTGTGCTGATTCTCGACCCAGAAAAAGGAAAACAAAAATAAACTCCATTTTTAAGCTCGCTGCAGCTGCGCATCCGCGAGCAATCAGGATCATCTAAAACTCGGATTCTGCCAGAGCCTTTGATTTCATCGAGTATGCGCGTAAGACATCGGAGGGTCTGGGTACGAGATTGAATCTTATGGTATTATATAAAATCAGAAAAGGACATCAACTAAAGTTTGACGTGGTTGTCGCAGATTAAGTCAAATTCTGGAGATGTCTGAGTCGAAACGAGCGACTGTGCGTTTTGGGCAAGTTCATCCAATCATGCCATATTTTGCCTCATTTGTATATTATTTTGATAGTTGTACACACAAGCCTGTAGATATCATGTCTGGGTTTTACACTCCAAACTGATATTGCAGATTTCCCCGCAAAAACTACACTGTCTCATTAAAACCGCCCCATCTCAATGCCTAGCCGAATCAATGCAATTTACCGAATTATATTTGTCCATTACTGAGGTTACGGTTTTTCACTCGCATCAATGCAATTTACGGCTAATTATCATTCAAGGTTGCGTATTTGCTCATTAGGGCTAGGTATTTGCTCGTCCGTTTATAATATAACCGCTTATAATACGTTCTATAGTTGAAGCTCTTGTTGGCGACCACCTCAGAAATTCGAAAAAGTGGTCGTAACTAAAGCTAGTTGCTTACGATAAAGGGCTCTCGTAAACGACCACACGTTGAAAAAATAGAGGCTGGTCTCTTACAAAAGTTTTTAGCATAAAGCCGCTTGGATGCTCAATCCAAAACTCCCTTGAATTATTCAATTCGAGACTTATTAAACGAACCATTAGGCGCACTATGTCATAATACTAGAAATACGATATTCGCAGAGGCCCGACGCCCAAGTAATCGATTATGTATGACATTGTTTAGAGCTCTTATGTACTGTATGCTTTCACTACACATCTCAATATTATATGATGTAACAAGACAGGACCGTGGCCAGTGCGCTTGTGGCGTCATTAGTACAATGAATAGAGACACGCGGGGTCCCGGGAGAGGAACTTTTGTCGTGCGTTTATATGCAAAAGATATTATAGCCGAGTCAGTTTTTGCACATGACGGATCCAAGAGCTTCCTTTATTTTTCTTGCCCTCTTTTCTTCTAATTTCGGTCAAACAGATATTCACGAAAAAGTGTTTTATAATAATTGAGAGAAAACAATTATCGAAGGCCCCGTAGGAATATTCTTCGTTTGTAACAACCCAGTTTTCATAGCTCCCGACTCAAGCCGGGTATGATGTTTCATACGGAATAATATTTTCAATGAGTGATTTGCTTTTGACTTAAGTGATCGTTTTTGAACTTGCTTTCCGATGCACGTGACAGTACTGGTGTGACGTTTGCTATATAACCTGGCAACTTTGTTGAGTGAATTTTCAAGCTGACATGTTTTTTGGAGGAACTGTGTTGTCATTTTGTACTGGGATTGACTGGGGAATACCCGACATCTTAAGTAGCTGTAAGACAGCGTACTGAAAACAAAGACCTATAACCCCGGAAAACGAAGACCCTAACAGCAACAACAAAAAGCTTTCTCAGTGCCACTCTCTTTAATATTGCTTGTTTATGCCTATCTCTGCAGCAGGTGTTGGAATGTTTGCGTATGTATCATGTACAAGTAGCTGTAATAACAGCTTTTTAGTCTTATCTCGTCTTTGCTAATCTTCCCAGCGTGTGCATCATGTTCAAGTAGCTGTAATTGAAAGCTTTTTAGACTTATCTCTGCAGCACATTAAAACATGATACTTCCCATGGTGAAGTTACTTCGTATGAAAAAGCCATCTCAGAAGTTACGCATCCTACATGTACAAGTCTGATCACTAATATGTTCAAGACTGCTATGCATTAAGCTTTAACGCAAAATTCTGGGTCGATGCAAAATTAATCTTTATCGGAAGCTGCAGACGTTTGAATACCGTGACAACAAAGGCGTGCATCACGCTTGTGGAGCGAACATTAGGCTCGGATAGTCGGATATCAACCTTGAGCTTTTGAAGACTTCGAGGTATTCAGTGACAAATATTCTCGATGTAATCGTCTGCCGGTCTTCCCTGCTTTTGTTAAAGCGGCGTGAGTGAAAGCTAAGTAGCTGATGATTTGGGATTCCCCGTTCTATGATATTATGCTCGTGACATTTGATTGACAGATCTTGTATCTTAATCTCGCGTAATATTTGCCTCAAACCTATTAGTAATTCAGTATCCTCAGACAATAAACAAAGAACCTTTACTTCACGCAAAACGAAGTTAAACGCCGACTGTTCGTATACGCCGCGCGTTACACAAAGCCCTAGAGTTTCCGACAAAGGGAAACGCTCTGCCCGTAGGGAAAAGTTCAAGTTTTATCAAGTTTTAACACGTCTTCTACTACTTATTCGATGTTCTTTCACACAAATATTGCTCAGAACACAGATACATTGGTTGAAGTGGTATCTATAATCGAACATTTGCAAAAACACAACCCTTCGTACTTTACGGGGGTCCCGCTGGTAACACATCAAGCATTTGTGTACGGCTATTTTCAAATCTTCCGACGTTTAAAAACAATGCAAGCCAAAATCGTTCTTAAAGTATGGCTTTCGTGCATCCAGAAAGCCAACCGATATTTAGTTCGGATGGGATACAGGCTAACTTTAACACAATTCAATTTCAGTCTCTTGCTTCAATCGCCGACATCTTAAGTCGCTCACGAGGAAAGTCAACTGCATAGCGTCATCGCAAATCACGTGATAATGCAAACCAATCACCGTGTGCTGATTCGTAACCCAGAAAAAAAAAACACTCTCCATTTTAAAGCTTGTGTTAGCCACAAACAATGATAGTTACAACACTCGTACATTTGCTTCAAAAGGATAAGAGAATTTACATTTTGAGCTTGGGAGTATGCGTGACTAGTCTCATTTTCATGCATAATTGATTTTGACAGTTTGACTTCAAACATTTGTTTCTAATTACAGGCCTCGATTAATGTAGCCTGCGCTTCATTACTTATCTGTTTCTTTTGTCTTCAAAATTGCGTTTCTTCTACCAGGCTTTCTAAATTTCCAGTCGGCCCGTTTTGTTTCAGAGCTATTATCACCGCAGGTTTGATAAATTCACGGTTGTTTGACGAGCGTATGATAAAACTAAAAAACCCAGCCAGGAGCGACTTCAGCTTGTCGAAATGGTATCGTTTGATTATGTTTGTTCATTGCTTCGCATTCACAAGTTAAAAAGGGAAAAAAAGACAAAAGAATTATTAGGAAAAAAGAATTTCGATCACCGTATTTTACGAAGGTCCTGTGCGATATATTTAGCGGCGACAGAGAAATTTGCAATCCCCCAGCGGTATCCATCAAACATTTAGTGTTAACGGCTATTCTCAAAGCTTCCGCGGTGAACTTAAGAACACAAGCCAAAATCGTTCCCTAAATATATATAATATAATATAATGAACTTGTAGTTTGTCAGAATTTACCCTCTTCTGCTGTATTGTAGTCACTAGGAAATGTCATTATGATTTGTACCGGTCGTGTCGAGAGAAACCCCATATGGGTTGCTTTTAGTGTTGCACAACACATGTACCTGGCTACTGTCGGATGTGACGTAGTTGACTGTCACTGATCCCCATATAAGCTCGGGTTTCGCAATTAATAAACGTTCTGCTTCACTCGTGTCTAAGCTGCGTTTGGTAGTTGTTCTTCGGCCTTCTAAGGCTCCGGTGAAAGGTCAGAGCGCACTGGCCTTGGTCCGTTACATTGGTGGCAGCGGTGGGATGCGAATCAGTGCTTTGATCCGATCAAGATGGCCAAAGACGACATGAAACGTTGTAATGACGGAGGCAGAACCAGATCAAAGTAATGGTCGCCCTTTGATCTTATCCGAGACCCGGCAAATTTTGAGCAAATTTGGAGGAACTACATCAAGTAGGAGGACTGAAGTCTGTGGCTACACGGAAAAGCCAGAGATCCGCAGAGTGCCAGCACCGGAGGAGCCTAGTGTTCGTGGAAGACGCGGAAGTGGCGCAACGGCAGGGTAAAGCTTGGTGGCTGAGAAGCGGATGGCTTGGTGGTCAGCACAGAGCCAGTAGTCTTAAAAGAAGAGAGGAACTGTATCGGATGAAGTCTGAAGTCTGTGGCTACACGGAAAAGCCACAGATCCGCAGAGTGCCAGCACCGGAGGAGCCTAGTGTTCATGAAAGACGCAGAAATGGCGTAACGGTACGCTAAAGCTTGGGGGCTGAGGAGCGGATGGCTCGGTGGACAGCACAGAAACGGAATGGTTTTCGATGACAGTTGGAACTGGATACAAGAAGTTTTGTGTTTTCAGATGTTGTTTGCCGTCATTGCAATCGGAGACTCGAGAGCAAATCACTCTATGACTGTTATGAACATTGGTCAAATCAAAGTTGATGAACGTTACTAGATTTATTTGCTGGACTAGTTGAATCATGTAGTGCATGAGATCCGGTGGTGTAAGCGTCCATGCCCACTCAACGGTAACTGCCTACAATCATCAGTTATCTACCAAGCCACCGCTACACGCCAGGACGATAACACCACTGAAACATACATCGGACTCACAGAAAACCAGTTCAAGACAAGATACAGAAATGACACTGCATCATTCCGCCATATAAAGCACAGAAACTCCACCGAACTCAGCAAACACATCTGGACGCTTAAGGAAAGTAACATCAACTATTCTATTTCATGGCGTATTCTTTCATCTAGCTCGCCTTATAACAGCTCAAGTAAAAGATGTAACCTCTGCCTCAAAGAAAAATTTCTAATAATCTGCCGACCTGAACTATCATCGCTTAACAAACGTAATGAACTTGTATCTTCATGCCGCCATAGAAACAAAGCATTACTACGTAACACCTGAACAATACATTCAAATTTACCGCCGCCAAATATGTAAATCTATAGTATAAATGTGATGGTCGAGAGCATTCTATCTATTAAATCCCGTGAAGAGTGAGTTCATCACGAAACATGCTTGTAGGGATGAAAGCGTAGTCTCTTTGGTTTTTTCCCTTATATATATATATATATATATATATATATATATATATATTATATATATATATATATATATATATATATATATATATATATATATATATATATATATATATATATATATATATATATATATATATATATATATACAGTCAATCCCGAAAAGGTTGTCCACTCAAAATATATAAATATACAAATATATCTGTCACGTGACCACAAAAAACTATCGTGTTTTGAGCTGGAAATACTCCAAATGCTCTTGGTTTTACCTTTTAAATGACTAGCAACCATAAAATTATAAAAAAACATGCTCATATGATGTATTTCGTTGTAGTTATACGGTGTTTCTCAGCAGTCACGTGATAGATATAATTGCCTAAGTATATATTTCAACTGGACAACCTTTTCGGGATTGACTGTATATATATATATATATATATATATATATATATATATATATATATATATATATATATATCTGCAAGCGTGCTCCGTTCAGAAATAAAGCACGGAGCAAGTGACGAGAACACGAAAGAAGTGTAGGGAGAAACGCGAGCCGAAGGCGACCGTTTTACTCCACTTCTTGATTGCTCTCGGCACTTGCTAAGTGATTTATTTCTGAACGGAGCACGCTTGAAGCTGGTTTATTTGTTTTACAACATAGAACCTTTTCAGTT
The DNA here is from genome assembly GCA_964036295.1 of Plumapathes pennacea. Lineage (NCBI taxonomy): Eukaryota > Metazoa > Cnidaria > Anthozoa > Antipatharia > Myriopathidae > Plumapathes > Plumapathes pennacea. Next base: position 17,723,650 of record OZ038467.1, on the reverse strand, counting down.
TTACAAAAAGTTGTCTTTATTTATAAATGTTGGAATGCTAACAGCGATGAAAAAACAAATTCTCCTAAACGGCTCGGCGGTCCGAACTGTCAAGTCAGTACAGATTAACTTCAACTTTTCAACCAGCTCGTCTGTTCTATAAAATTAGACAACATCTCATAGTAAAGAACTATATTTTCCCGTAGAAATTTAGACTATAAGTACGTAAAACCATACATTGGGCTAGTGCATAAAATGCAAATTTGAAGGGAATCAACAAACGCTTCAACGGCCGACTTGAAAATTGTGTGAATGAAAACTTACCAATTTCTTGACTCTACCTCGTAGTATAATCATTTGAAGTCCGTCCGAAAACTCTTCAATCATTTTTTTTAGTCACATTTTCGGAAATTCTTTCTCTTGCATCACTGCAGACACGTCTGTCTTCGCCGTTCATGTTTAGTGATTGCTCACGGTTGAGCTTCTTCAACTGAATGATTTGCTCTCTCCTTCCTTGTTGAAGTATTCAACTTCAAACAACCCATTTGTGTAATTGTAACTCCCAAATATGCTGTACTTAGGGACAGTGCTTAAACCGAGTCGTAAGAACACTTGTGCCGCGGCCGTTCGCCACATAGATTTTCCATCTCCAAACTGTTGAAGTGCTTTTTGATGAGGTCACGTTTACCGATTCACGGTGAACTGCTTTGACCATACTGTACTAGGCGGTGTCTTTCACTTAAAGCCAAATTTTATCTCGAAGTTGAGCAATGGTGACTCTCGCATAATTTTTTTTTGCCAGAGGATGACGTAAGCGTGGTTTATAACTTATAAACCACGGGTAAGCGTGGTTTATACTTGGCAAACCACGGTTTTCGACCAATCAGCGCGCGGCTTGTATCGTGACTATGGGTATATATATATAACATAGTCACGATACAAGCCGCGCGCTGATTGGTTATATATATATAACATAGGCACACGAAATACGAGGGAAAACAAATTTTCATTTCTGATTGAATGCAAAATTCTCTTTCGACGCCGCAAAAGAAAAACAAACTCTCATTGGCTGATTGAAAACACGCCACAACTTACTAACATTTCTGTTATCTAAAAGTTGATGAGAGTCGATGGAAAAGATGTCGTTTAATCGACGAAAACACCGAAAATGCTGTTGAGCCAGCAGCCTGCGGTGACTTTAGAATTTGTGACGATGTAAATGTTCTGAACGGTACAATTGTTGAAGATGAACCCAGGAAATTCAAGTCGCTGCTTCAAAACAACGTGAGATTCACCTTGAACTATGGCAGACAGTGCGGGTCTGGAAAAACAAAGTGATTCGTCAAAGAATGTGAACAATCACCATGAACGAAAGAGAATTGTTTGCCGAGCGGACTTGTTTGTTGAGCTGCCAGCGAACTGTACGGTAAACACTGAAAGTATTGCGGCTTTCGGAATAAGTGAACGTCGCTTCATTTTAAAATTATTGAAGTCTTGACGGACATTTATCTTTGCTGTGATGGATTTCACTGTCCATGAGAATTAAGCCGTCGAGAAATAGGTGAGTTTTTATTCATACAATTTTCTGTGCCGACTGTTGAAACTGACAGAATTTTTTAGACTTGATTTCCTTTGGATGCCGGTGTGACTTCATGTAGTACAACTTTCTTCGGAAAAATAAAGCTATTCTCTTCTGAGTTGTAAAGCGTCTGTTAATTTTTAAACGAGGAAAAGCTAGAAAAAGTCGAAAGGAAGCGGCATTTGCTCACGTCATATTATTGAGCACGGGCGTGCAAGATAAAGGTGGTGTTACACTGGTCGATTTGCAACGACGATTTGCAACGATGCGATGTTGTGCTAAAAAACGTTGAGGTGTAACACGGCATTGCGAACGATTTTTCGCGATGTTTGCAGTGCTGCAACGCGTTGCAAGTTTTTGAAAGCGATTCAAAAACTTGCAACACCGTTGCGTTAGTTTGGAGCAAATCGGCGTTGCAAATCGTCGTTGCAAATCGACCAGTGTAACACCACCTTAAAGTTATGGAGCACGCTTTTTGACCAATCAGAACGTGACTTATATCCTGACTATGTTATAAATATATTTATAAAATAACTATGATACTACGCGCGCTCTGATTAGTTAAAAAAACATTTTATTAATAAGTACAAAGACATGGAAATGACGAATCCTGAAATAAAAAGACTGCGAGTCGTACCCTACTTCAAAGATTCATGTGTTACAGAAACTGCAGTGGGCTATTAGAGCAAATAGTGAAGCCGTGTGCAAATCATGTGCAATTAGTGAAGCAGCGTGAAGAAAAATTGTCTGAATATTGCATGAAATTTAATTCGGAAACCGTGAGACAGAAAGCCAACAATTACACAGTCAAAGAACATTCTCTAAAGTTTCTATCCTTTATACCTTCGTCTCCTGTGACTCGTAGCTAGTAACTAGATGACTTAGATCACCAGAGTTTCACACGAATAATATTGTAGGTTTATGGTGATGAAGGCACAAGGCACTCATCATCGCTGATGAGTCTGTCTTGGCTGTCGGCTCGGTGGCACAAAAGCCGTTGAGTCGATTCAGTGGAGTTTACTGTCGTCCGGCAGAGTTCAAGTAATGCTCAAGTAAAGCAAACAAATGGATTGTACAAACTACCTTCTTCGGCAGGATGTGTTGTGTGCAGACATGTTTACGTCGAGTGACACCGTTGTCCTGAAAGTTGAAACCTGACGGCTCAAAACATTCTCGCCGGTTCTTTTGAATTCTTGACAAACAGCGGTACTAATATCCGACACATTTCTTGTAAAATTCATCTTCATTTAGCAGCCTGTCAACTTATTCAAGTGAACGCGAGTGGTGTTCCGCTTTCATTCAAGGACTGACTTGAGCGAAGTGCCGTGAAACAGACTTTCAGATTGGACGAGCGTGCGTTTTGACGGTTTTCGGGAGAATCTTGAACTTGATCATTTTCAATACTAGAAATACGATAATCGCAGATACCCCCTCACTCTGCCATTGATGGGACTTTTACTTTGGTAACTCCCAACAAGAGTAGCCTTTGTTTTTGTAGCTCCATGGGGAGCCACGTGGGGGCAGCCCAGTCCCCTGGACGCGTTACTTAGTCTTTTCGCGCCCTTTGCGATCACGTGATAAAAATTGAACCAGCAGCGTGTGTCGCTGTTTTTCGTTGCTTCGATATTTTGGTCCTTGGTGCGAGTTACCTACTTCCTACCCTTAAGAAGCTGGATAAAGGTCAATATTACTTTCATCGCCTTTCCCCTTTGATTGTTTTGTATTTACAATCATGCTTGTTATTGTGATATTTCGCTCGTTATACTTTCCGTTCAATCGCCTCATTATGTACATTGTATTGTATTCTTCTCCTTAGTTTTACGTCATCTCAGTAAATACACAGCCTTTTAACCAAGGTCTCTTCTGTGAATCGACCGGCGGTTACAGTAAAACTTTTCCTTGCGAGTTTGATGAAACTCGGCGAGACACGAGGAATTGTGGAACCTGGAATTTGGTACTCGGACCTCGGATTGTGGAAGACCGGCGATGGCGTCGTCGCCACCATGTTTGGAGAGCCAATCCGAAAGGGCACCTGAAGAAGCTCACAGCAACATGTCGGATCACGGTGTCAGAACACGAAAACTTACCGAGAAAGGTATGGAGTTTATGCGTTCCCTGAAAGAAAAAACGTACCACAAGGCCCTAAATGAATTGAAAAATGCAGTTGATCTGATAGACATGCAATGGAATGATATAACAGACACCAACGTTCTGAGAGAGAAAAGAACACAGCTAGAGCAGTGTCGAAAGGGTCTGCAAGCGGCACGGTCTGAATTTACAGCATTATTGTCAGGAGAAGAAATGAAGGACACGCTCGTAGAGTCTAATTTCTCTCTCAAACAAGCTCTGGAGCTGAGGCAAAGGATCGGCGAAATGATCTTCGAGTTAGAGAGAGAAGAGCTGCGCTCTATCAGCGGTAAATCGCACGTCTCGAGAAGCTCCATGAAGTCAGACACCTCCTCATTAAGAATGAAAGCTGCGGCAGAATTGGCCAAAAAACGGGTAGAGTGCAAGTATGCAAAAATGGAAACCCAGAAGAAAATGGAAATCCAGAAGAGAGAGTGCGAAATGGAGGAACTGCAGAAGGCAAAGGACTACGAAAGAGTCAAGGCTGAAGCAGAAGCTATCGCGAAGTTAGAGGAAGAAGACATGAGATTTACCCGAGAAATGCTAGGCCAAGAACCCGTTGAAGAAAAGGTGAAGGAAGAACGAGTCAACCAATATTTGTCCTCTTTGCCTGATTATCCAACTTCACAAGATACAGCCTTTCAGCCTCAACACAACATCTCAGAGGTCATCGCAGAGTGCATGCAAACAGTCAGAATGCCTTTACCAAACCTTACAGTCTTCAACGGAAACCCCCTGGATTGGCCTTTGTGGAAAAGCGCCTTTGAGGCAGTGATAGAGAAAAGAGCAGTCACGTCAAGTGAAAAGATCCTGTATCTACTACAGTATCTTTCTGGAACACCAAAGAAGGTAATTGAAGGTTACCAGTATGTTGAATCACCAGACGCCTATAGAGAGGCAAAAAACATTTTAGAGAAACGTTTTGGTCACCCTTCGGTTGTCGCGGATGCTTTCCGAAGCAAGCTCGAAAACTGGCAGAGAATCGCCCCGAAGGATGGAGCTGCCCTGAGAGAATTCGCAGACTTTTTGAAGACCTGTGAGATGGCAATGAAGTCCATTGAAGATCTAGAAACTCTCAACAAGCAGCATGACAACAAGAAGCTACTTAAGGTCCTTCCTAATTGGGCACATTCTAAGTGGGGAATCAAAGTAAGGAAATATCAGATAAAGAACGGCGACAACAAGTTCCCCCCCCCCCTTTGCAGATTTTGTCCAATTCGTTGATGAGATCGCTGATGTGCAGTGCCTCCCAGTACTCGCTGGCCTGGACTCCACCAGACCAGTAAGGGAGGATAAAGGCAGGATCAGCAAAGAAAGATTTGGACATCGTAGAAGCCCTGGGGCAAGCTCCTTTTCCACTAGAGCAAGAGAAAAACCTCTAGTTCGCAAGGGGGGAAAGGACAAGGCATGCCTTTGGTGTGACGCCTCCCATGATTTGGATTCATGTCAGGAATTCATGTCAAGGCCACTCAAGGAGAGAACGAGGCACATAATAAGAAAGGGATTGTGTCTCCGATGCTTAGAACATGGCCACATGGCTAAGGAGAACAAGTGTACCAGTGCAAGGAACTGTGAGAGGTGTAACCAGCAACACCCCAGTTGCCTCCATAAGGATACATCTGAGAAAGAGGACTATGCAGAGAAGCAGGTAGACAGTGCAGGAACTAACTGTACCAGCGTCTGTAACATCTTGGGGCAACAATCTGGACAAGATCAAAGTTTAATTGTCCCTGTCTGGATCTCCAACACCCAAGAACCCCAGAATGAATGCCTAACGTACGCCATCCTCGACAGTCAATCCAACGCAACGTTCATCAGTGAAGGGTTAAGACAACGGCTGAATGTTCAAGGCGTAGAAAGTCACCTTCTGCTCTCAACCATGCACAAGGAAAATGAAATGGTGGAGTGCCGAAGGATGAAGGACCTTCAGGTAACAGACTTCAAGCGGCAGGTTACCATCCCATTACCAAAGGTGTTCTCAAGACAAGTCATTCCATGCAAGGCCTCCCAGATCCCTAAATCAGAAGTTGCATTGCAATGGGAACATTTAAAGTGCATAGCTAAGGAACTCATGCCATACAGAGAAGATGTAGAAGTTGGCCTGTTGATTGGAGCCAACTGTCCCAAGGCCATTAAACCACGAGAAGTAATACCGGGAGCAGATGATGATCCTTACGCCATAAGGACTGATCTCGGTTGGGGAGTCGTGGGACGAGTGTGCAAGTCGCCCCAAGTAATAGACGAAACGGATGGAAGCTGGGCGAATCGAACCGTAGCAAGCGAGCTGGAGCCCAACCCTCTTGCAGGCACAAACTTCGCTTTTGAATCCCTAGCAAAGGAGGTGTTCAGCCCCGCCAAGGTGAAAGAGATGTTCGAGCTCGACTTTCACGAAAGATCCAAGGACTCGAATTCACCAACCCTGTCAGTCGAAGACAAAAGATTTCTGAAAATCATGGAGGCTGGAATCCATAAGAGGGAAGACGGGCATTACGAAATGCCACTTCCATTCAAGTCAGAAGACGTAAGACTACCGAACAATCGATCACAAGCGCTTAGACGACTGCTCCACCTGAGATCACGCTTCCAAAGAGATCCAGGGTACCAGAGGGATTATGTGGAATTTATGGAAAAGATGATCGAGAACTGCGCTGAGCCAGTACCTCCTCGAGGCGCGGAAGAAGAAGCAGAGACTGACGGAAGAATCAACTATGTTGCTCATCACGGAGTGTACCACCCAAAAAAGCCAAGCAAAATCCGGGTTGTGTTTGACTGCAGTGCACTCTACAAAGGAAGCTCCCTGAACCAGAACCTCCTACAAGGGCCTGACCTTACCAACAACTTGGTGGGAGTTCTCTGTCGCTTCCGACGAGAACCTGTTGCCTTCTCGTGCGACGTAGAGAGCATGTTCCATCAGTTCTTCGTTAACAAAGAAGACAGGGACCTCCTCCGTTTTCTATGGTGGAAAGACAGCAACCCCAAAGCGAAACCCATAGAGTACCGCATGAAGGTCCACCTATTCGGTGCCGGTTCCTCTCCTGGATGCGCGAACTTTGCCTTCAAGAAAGCAGCAGACGACGGGGAAGCTGAGTTCGGCACTAAGGCTGCAGAGTTTGTAAGACGCGATTTCTATGTCGATGACGGATTAACACCAGAGAAAGAGCCTATAGCTGCTGTGGAGCTCATCAAGAGCTGTCAAGGCTTATGTGCAAAGGCCGGCCTGAGACTCCACAAGTTCGTCAGCAATGCGAAGGAAGTAATCCAAGCCATTCCGCCAGAGGATAGAGCCAAAGGCCTCCAGAATATCGACCTGAAACGTGACCCGTTGCCCATTGAACGAACTCTGGGCGTCGTATCGTGCGTGGAACTGGACTGCTTCGAATTCAGAATCGTCGTTCAACCACTCGCAGGGGTATACTATCCACAGTAAGCTCGGTGTACGACCCTCTAGGTTTCGTGTCTCCACTGATTCTTGTTGGCAAGCAAATCTTGCAAGAGCTCTGCAGAGAGAACGCCGATTGGGACGATCCGATCCCTGATTATCTGAAACCAAGATGGGAACAGTGGAAGAAAGATCTTCACACCCTCGAAGACCTCAAGATCAGAAGATGTTACAAGCCTGAAGAGTTTGGAGAACTGGCAAGTGCTGAGATGCATCACTTTTCTGACGCAAGTCAGAAGGGTTATGGCCAGTGCAGCTATCTACGCCTAAAAGACAAGGAGAACAGAGTTCACTGCTCCCTTATCATGGCCAAGGCCAGGGTTACGCCACTGAAACCAGTCACTATCCCTCGACTAGAACTGACGGCAGCCGTCGTTTCAGTCAGGATCAGTCAGTGGCTAAGACGGGAACTCCATTATCCAGGGCTCATCGAACACTTCTGGACAGATAGCCAAGTGGTGCTGGGCTATATCAACAATAATGCCAAGCGATTTCACGTATACGTAGCCAACCGCATTCAAGAGATCCATGACTGCACTAAACCGGATCAATGGCACTACGTTAGAAGTGAGATCAACCCTGCTGACGCTGCCTCACGTGGACTAACAGCTCACCAACTGGTGCATGAATTACTTTGGCTGAGGGGCCCTGAATTCCTGTGGGAGCCAGTTCTCAGTCCACCAGAACCAAGCCCTGATCTACGAGCAGATCCAAACGACCCAGAAGTCAAGAAGGTCTCCAGCCTGGCGACGCAAGCCAAAGAGACCAATTCAGACCACTTTGAAACTAGCAGATTGGATGGTTTTTCCGACTGGTTCAAGACCAAGAGAGCCATTGCAGCCTGCTTACGACTCAAGGAACAGCTAAGAAAAGGAAAACCAAAGTCACAAGACAAGAACGTGTACCACAGAGTCAGTGTAGAAGAAGTTGGACAAGCGGAATTGGAAATCATCCGCTGTCTTCAACATGAGCATTTTTCGGAAGAGATCGACACCTTGAGCAGGTGTGACGTCAGTGGTGAATACTTAGACAGGAAGGACGCCAGGCAGCGCAACAGTGACATGAAGAGGAAGAGCAGCCTGTACCGACTTGACCCTTTCCTTGATGAGAGTCGAATCCTACGCGTTGGCGGTCGTCTAAGGAGAGCGAACATCTCTGTTGTTTCCAAACACCCGGTGATACTTCCAAGGAAATCACACATCACCAAGCTGATCATACGACACTGTCACGACGCAATAAAGCACCAAGGCCTTGGAATGACCCACAACGAACTCCGTCAGCGTGGATACTGGGTGATTGGAGGTGTCTCCGCCGTGTCTAACTACATCTCAAAATGCACCACATGCAAGAAACTGCGTGCCCCAGTGCAACAACAGAAAATGGCGGACCTTCCAGTAGACCGAACAGAACCGGCTCCGCCTTTTACATATTGCGCAGTCGACTACTTTGGCCCATTCATCATCAAGAATGGACGTAAGGAAGTAAAGAGATATGGAGTCTTGTTCACCTGTATGGCCTCCCGAGCCATACACATCGAGACGGCGAACTCATTAGAAACAGATTCCTTCATAAATGCACTCCGTCGTTTCCTCGCCGAACGCGGCCCAGTTCGTCAGATTAGATCTGATCGCGGTACCAATTTTGTGGGAGCAAGACGCGAGCTAAGCGAAGCCTTGGAGGAAATGGACCAGGACAGAATTCACAACCATTTGTTAAAGGAGAGCTGCGAATGGATTGAATTCAAGATGAACGTCCCATCAGCCAGTCACATGGGCGGAGTATGGGAGCGCCAAATAAGATCAGTGCGCAATGTCCTGGAGGCCCTGTTAGAAGAATCAGGAACCCAACTCGATGATGAAGGCTTCAGAACGCTCATGAAGGAAGCACAAAACATTGTCAACTCGCGACCTCTAACTGTCAACGATTCGACGTCTCCTGAAACGCCCGACGCACTGACACCGAATCATCTTCTAATGATGAAGACCAAGATACTGATGCCACCCCCTGGTGTCTTCCAAAGAGAAGACCTGTACTCACGCAGAAGATGGCGCAGAGTACAACATCTGGCCAACCAATTTTGGAGCCGATGGAAGAAGGAATTTCTGCAGACACTCCAAGCACGCAAGAAATGGATCCGGCCACAACGGAACTTGCAAATTGACGACATCGTGCTAGTAAAGGACGAGAACCTCCCAAGAAACCAGTGGAGGATGGCCAGAGTTCAGGAAACCTTTCAGAGCGATGATGGTTTGGAACGGTGAAATTGGCAATGGCCACGACTGAGCTTGACAAGAATGGAAAAGGGCATCGCGAGATCCAGTACCTGGAGTGCCCTGTTCAGAAGCTGGTCGTGATTCAGCCTAGAGACCGGGAAGTCCCCCCTGAGAAGCCCTAACACTGACACAGACAAGTGTTAGGGACAATGATTTCTGAACTGTTTCAATCCAATTTATGGATAATAGAACTTCTACTAGTTGTCGTTTTTAGATAGTTTCATTTGTTTTGTACAGTGGATTCCCACTGTGGGGAGCCATGTAGCTCCATGGGGAGCCACGTGGGGGCAGCCCAGTCCCCTGGACGCGTTACTTAGTCTTTTCGCGCCCTTTGCGATCACGTGATAAAAACTGAACCAGCAGCGTGTGTCGCTGTTTTTCGTTGCTTCGATATTTTGGTCCTTGGTGCGAGTTACCTACTTCCTACCCTTAAGAAGCTGGATAAAGGTCAATATTACTTTCATCGCCTTTCCCCTTTGATTGTTTTGTATTTACAATCATGCTTGTTATTGTGATATTTCGCTCGTTATACTTTCCGTTCAATCGCCTCATTATGTACATTGTATTGTATTCTTCTCCTTAGTTTTACGTCATCTCAGTAAATACACAGCCTTTTAACCAAGGTCTCTTCTGTGAATCGACCGGCGGTTACAGTTTTACCGAAATGTTGACTCAATCTTTTCTTCAAACTCAAGTGCTACACGCAAAGGACGGAGAAAAAGAATGGTGTGCGTTATACTTTTGCGTTGAAAATAGAATCGATTGCGTGACGAAGTACGTATTTCCCACGGTCGGCACGTCAAATTAATTCATACAGTCTGCCAAGCACGTTCTCAAAATGTAATACTCAAAGTTTGAAGTTGGTCGGCCGTTGTAGTACGGGAAATAAGGAACACTGATTTTCCAATTTTGAATTCATAGGCAGTACAATTAAATAGGCTTCCTGTGCGATTTGTTTTTACTCTGGACGGCATGCTCCAGACTCAGGCATGCATATTTAATAGGCTCGAATTGTTTTGTATGTGAACCCACTCAAAACAGCAAGATTTTTCCCAGAATCAAAGCAAAACTTGAACAGTTTACTTCAAATTATACACGGGCTTCAGACCCAGTAATACTTCTAAGGGCTTGTGAACGATTCTCGCTGCAACACCGCGTGTCAGATTACAGAAAAATAAGACATCTGACTAAATCATTCAAGACTCCAAGTTCCGATTGCTCTGAGCGAATACTGTAGCCGAAACTGGCGACAGAAGCGTAGTAAAACAATACTTCGAGGGAAAATGATCAGCATACAGATTTTAATAAATTCCTGAAGTGATCGAGTTACAAGCTATACGGGATAGAATATATTTGTCACGGTGATTGTTCGATTTCCACTGACTAACCTTTGCTGCTTGTCCTTTCTAAATAAGTATCTGAGTTTAACACAAAACGACGTCTGAAGCTCCCGATTTGCTTTCAAGCGCTGTTCCCTTTGCGGAGTTGTCTGTGTTACCCGCTTCTGTTCATGTCGCTTTTGGTCGGCATTCATGCGCTGTTGTCTTTGCGGAGTCTTCTCTTCGGCCCGTTTTTTCTCCTGAAGGTCTCGATTCGCTTTCAAGCGCTGTTCTCTTTGCGGAGTTGTCTGTGTTACCCGCTTCTCTTCATGTCGCTTTCGATCGGCATTCATGCGCTGTTTTCTTTTCGGAGTCGTTTCTTCGGCACGCTTCTTTTGATGATGCTCTCGGTCATAGTTCCGTCTTTTGTCGAGACGAACTTGGCGCTGTTTGATCGTTTCACGATTCCGCCTTGCTCGTGCCTGTTCCCTTCTCTTTTGAAGACGAGCTTCGCGAGACTGTTGTGTTTCAAGTTTTCCGGTTTTTAAGTTTTCCATTTTCGTGAACACAACCACGATATACTGTAGCTGCTTCGTTCAAGCTAATTTCTCAGTAAAACTACAGGGCCACACGTGATCGATCCGGCCTTTGTTATTGGTTCTGCAGCGACGCGATAGAAACTGGGGACGAGGTCGCACGACAGACTGACAGACTGACAGACTGACAGACGAACATTAGATTTCGAGATGGCGACAGGCTTGGAGTCTCCGATAAGGCGATAATACTACTGCATTAGCGTCGTGAGTATTTCCCTCACTTCGTTCGGGGATAAAGTTAATTCTTTCAGGTAATAAAAGCTTTGTTATTTTATAAAAGCAATATGACACTCGTTTCCATGTCTTTGTACTCTTATATAAACACTTGGAATGTTGTGAGAACACGAGAAAAAGTTCAAAATCACTCGCCGAAGCGTCTCGTGATTTTGAACTTTTTCTCGTGTTCTCCCAACATCCCGCGTGTTTATATAAGAGTACAAAGACATGGAAACTCGTGTTATATTGCTTAAATATTGAACGAATGTAAAGGCGCGTGGAACCAGTATAGACAGAGAATTAATCAATTTTTCACCGATATATTTCGGCTACGTGCCGTTCTCAAGGTGAACTGATTACAAAATCATACATATATATATATATATATATATATATATATATATATATATATATATATATATATATATATATATATATATATATATACAGCCGTTTGCAGAAATTTTGAGCCCCCAATATATATATCAGTATATCCAAATATCAAGTGCATTGTGGGAAGGATAATGGCTCTAAAATGCACATAAAACCGCACCAATCATAACATTTTGTCACAAAAACAATACATAAGTTGAAACTGTGATGAACCTTCTACATTTCCCCACTTAATTTGGTTCGGAAAGCAAGTTTTTAAACGAAACTCTTCCCACTATGCATTTGATATTTGTATATACTGATATATATTGATGGCTCAAAATTTCTGCAAACGGCTGTATATATATATATATATATATATATATATATATATATGTATATATATATATATATATATATTACTGCCTAACCCTAATCCTAATCCTAAGCCTAAATCTAACCCTCAACTATAACCCAAACACTATTTATTCAGTTACAAATTACGGCTATTTATTATTAAAAGTCACGTATTTGCTCGTCTGGTTCCTTATTGCTTGTGGATAACACAAGCTTTAAAATGGAGCCTGTTTTTTTTTTTTTTTTTTTTCCTGGGTTACAAATCAGCACACGGTGATTGGTTCGCATTATCACGTGATTTGCGATGACGCTATGCAGTTGACTTTCCTCGCGAGCGACTTGAGATGTCGGCGATTGAAGCAAGAGACTGAAATTGAATTGTGTTAACGTTAGCCTGTATCCCATCCGAACTGTCATCAGTTGGCTTTCTGGATGCACGGAAGCCATACTTTAAGAACGATTTTGGCTTGCATTGTTTTTAAACGTCGGAAGATTTGAAAATAGCCGTACACAAATGCTTGATGTGTTACCAGCGAGACCCCTGTAAAGTACGAAGGGTTGTGTTTTTGCAAATGTTCGATTATAGATACCAATTCAACCAATGTATCTGTGTTCTGAGCAATATTTGTGTGAAAGAACATCGAATAAGTAGTAGAAAACGTGTTGAAACTTGATAAAACTTGAACTTTTCCCTGCGGGCAGAGCGTCTCCCTTTGTCGGAAACTCTGGGACTTTGTGTAACTCTTGGCGTATACAAACAGTCGGCGTTTAACTTCGTTTTGCGTGAAGTAAAGGTTCTTTGTTTATTGTCTGAGGATACTGAATCACTAATAGGTTTGAGGCAAATATCACGCGAGATTAAGATACAAGATCTGTCAATCAAATGTCACGATCATAATATCATAGAACGGGGAATCTCGAATCATCAGCTACTTAGCTTTCGCTCACGCCGCTTTAACAAAAGCAGGGAAGACCGGCAGGCGATTACATCGAGAATATTTGTCACTGAATACCTCGAAGTCTTCAAAAGCTCAAGGTTGATATCCGACTATCCGAGCCTAATGTTCGCTCCACAAGCGTGATGCACGCCTTTGTTGTCACGGTATTCAAACGTCTGCAGCTTCCGATAGAGATTAATTTCGTATCGACCCAGAATTTTGTGTTAAAGTTTAATGCATAGCAGTCTTGAACATATTAGTGATCAGACTTGTACATGTAGGATGCGTAACTTCTGAGATGGCTTTTTCATACGAAGTAACTTCACCATGGGAAGTATCATGCTTTAATGTGCTGCAGAGATAAGTCTAAAAAGCTTTCAATTACAGCTACTTGAACATGATGCACACGCTGGGAAGATTAGCAAAGACGAGATAAGACTAAAAAGCTGTTATTACAGCTACATGTACATGATACATACGCAAACATTCCAACATCTGCTGCAGAGATAGGCATAAACAAGCAATATTAAAGAGAGTGGCACTGAGAAAAGCTTCTTGTTGTTACTGTTAGGGTCTTCGTTTTCCGGGGTTATAGGTCTTCGTTTTCAGTACGCTGTCTTACAGCTACTTAAGATGTCGGGTATTCCCCAGTCAATCCCATTACAAAATGACAACACAGTTCCTCCACAAAACATTTCAGCTTGAAAATTCACTCAACAAAGTTGCCAGATTATATAGCAAGCGTCACACCAGTACTGTCACGTGCATCGGAAAGCAAGTTCAAAATGCTCCCGGCAAAAACGATCACTCAAGGCAAAAGCAAATCGCTCATTGATAATATTATTCCGAATGAAACATCATGCCCGGCATGAGTCGGCAGCTATGAAAACTGGGTTGTTGCAAACAAAGAATATTCCTACAGGGCCTTCGATAATTGTTTTCTCTCAATTATTATAAAACACTTTTTCGTGAATATCTGTTTGAATTAGAAGAAAAGAGGGCAAGAAAAATAAAGGGAGCTCTTGGATCCGTCATGTGCAAAAACTGACTCAGCTATAATATATTTTGCATATAAACGCACGACAAAAGTTCCTCTCCCGGGACCCCGTGTGTCTCTATTCATTGTACTAATGGCGCCACAAGCGGACTGACCATGGGCCTGTTTTGTTTATAGTTTAATCAGGTTCATTGAGCAAGGTGTCAAAAGCCAAGTTCCCTATACTATATAATATTTTTTTGGGGTGAGAAACTGAAAGAGAAAATTGAAGTTGATCACTGTTGGGAGTCTCGCTCTGGTCTAGAGATTGCTTATTCAATAATTCTTATGGTGCGTGCCGACACTTGCCACACCAAGCTTGAATCCCAGCATCTGTCACGTTTTCACGCGACAAAACTTGTTACTGCTATAAATGTGATCAAGTCATTTTCACTTTCAGTAAAGAGTTGACTAATACGAGTCAAACTCTTTGTTGCTTACGAGTTGGTAATTCCCAAAAGTGGTCGCGTCGCTTACGAGAGCTTCTAATTACAGAGTTCGCGTGACAATTCAAACGGGGTTTCAAAATGGTGGTCGCTTACGAGACAAAGAAGAGCTTTGACTGTATATATACGTATCTGATCCTCACCCCTTGTCAAAATGTGAGGAGGATCGCGGGCGCCGAAACATCGACTGAGCCCAAGCTGAGCTGCGAAAGCAAAAATCTTTAGGGGTCCCCCTCCCCCCTCTTTCTCTCTCTTTCCACATATTTGAATGATCACTAAAATTGAGTGCCCCTACCTCTCACACTTACCCCCACTATGAGAAATAGATGACATTTCTTTTATCGGGTTCGGGCAATAACAATGTTGATTTTTGTGGTTGGTCCCTCGAACTGACGTTAAAAAAAATTATTCACTATAAGTGTTTATATTTTACCCATAACTGCTTTAGGTAATAATTTTTAGGGCCCAGCATATAATTGTTTTCACCCTAGAGCCAAGCGTAGGTATCATGGCAATTGGTAAAATCCATCCCCCCTCTAGGATTTTGAAGTTTGATTGATGTGCAAGCACAAATATTATAATTTCATTGGGTAATGTTCACCGCAAAGCGGTGTTCAAGGCTTTATTTTCTAACGTGAGATTTTAGTTGACACCTACTTGCGCTCTTGCGGTTTTTGTTCAATTATACTCACTTTCGCATTCTTCTTTCAGTTGTGTATAGTTTTCTTATTGCTGTTCAAAACTAAGCAAAGCAAAGCAAACGTAATCATCATTTCTCATCGGCAAGTTAAAGTCGCTCCCGGCTGTCACGGGTTTTTCAGCTTTAGCATACGCTTGGTAAACAACCGTGAATTTGCCAAAATCGCAGTGATAATAGCTCTAAATTACAACAAGCCGACTGGAAATTAAGAAAGCCTAATAGAAGAATGCATTTTAGAAAAAGAAAAAACAGATAATTAATGAAGCGCAGGCTAGATTAATTGTAGCTTATGCCGGGTTAGAAACAACTGTTCGAAGTTAAACTGTCAAAGTCAATTATCCATGACGTGAATAAGTCACGCATTACTGTTTTCTTTGCTGCACGACCCTATGTTTTGACCAAGCTCAAAATGTAGATCCTCTCAATCTTGTGAGGGAACCCTGAAGCAAACATACAAGTGTTGTAAATATAATTTATAGTTTAATCAGGTTTCATTTGAGCAAGGTTTTAAGGGCCAAGATCCCTATACTGTATGATATTTTTCTGGTGAGAAACAGAAAGAGACCATTGAAGTTGATCACTCTTGGGGTGGTCCAGAGATTGCTCATTAAAGAATTCTGATGATGCGTGCGGATATTTGCCACGCCAAACTTGAATCCCAGCATCTGTTGTGTTTTCACGAGACAAAACTTGTTTACGCTAAAACTGATTGTAGAAATATTATAGTATGGAAAAATACGCCACTCATTCTCAGGTAAAGCGCACCAATACGGCTCTTAGTCTGTCTTTGTTGAAAATATATGTCTGTGAGACCACAGACATATATATACATATATATATATATATATATATATATATATATATATATATATATATATATATATATATATATATATATATATATATATATATATATATATATATATATATATATATATATATATATATATATATATATATATATATATATATATATATATATATTATATGGCTGAGTTTCTGAGCGGGCAATACGCGCGAAATGGCGCATTCTGATTGGTTGTCTGAGCGGGCAATACTTTCCTGTACGGCCCGCTCAGATTCAGTTCGCACATGTGGATCGCAAATGATTACTCGAGAAGTTCCTAAGCGTTTGCCACAGAAGGTCCAGAAGTTCAATGGGGAGTTTAAACGTCCCGGATACTCACTGTTAAGTTATGATGTTCGGGGAAAGCTTACAATCTGGGAAAATGACCGTTACGAAGAGGGAAAACATCCGAGGAAAAATTTGCTTGCGACCTCAGCCATCATTGACAACAGATCTCTAGAGGGTTGTTTCACGCCTGTGTTGAAATTTGCACACTTGCCAGGAAGAAAGTGGAAAGCGAACAATCACCGTGAACAGTTATGACTAAAACTGTGCAAAAATCAAGTTTTGCAGACATGTTTGCTCGTCATATGGCGCACTGTGAAGAAGTGTAAATATATTTTTCACGATGCACGAAAACTCTTTATATTTCGAAATCACTGACTGGGACAAAGACGCCGTGGTGATTTGAGGATGTTTAGTTTACTGGAAGAAACCTAAATGCTCCACGAGGCGGCAGGACAATTAATCGGTGAGTTTTGAATAATATAATTTTCAACGATGTGTCGGTCGTAGTGTGTGATGAAATGATTTTCCTTTAGTGTAATTTTGCCTTCTACATTATTGTGTGTGAGAAACTTATTCAAAACAATAAAAAATACTGTGAGTTACAGAGCAGTTTCTTCTGGAAAAAGATAATTTCTAAAGACTGCAATAAAAAGACTGCAATTTTTTAAAAGCTTTAGTGAGCGAGCAACCGCTCGAAGGCGAGTTCGTTTACTGAATAAAGTTCACTGCAGCTTGTTTACGCTATCTGCCATTCACTCAGCTCAGAACAACTGGGATGTATTTAGGCAGTTGGTTCGACAGACGCTTTTTTTCTTTCAAGATTTTCAAATCGGTAGAATTGTAAGCTGTTAACTGAATTTTTGTTGTGAAAACAAACGTGCGTAATTCATGCCTGATCGCAATTGATGTTGTTGAATGAACGAGACGAGTACTCATTGTGGTCTTGTTTTGTGTTTGCCAAAAGATCTAAAGCCATATAATAAATATCTTATTAACCTCGTTTGCCTGGTCCGTACCGTAAGTTATGGATCCTGGTTTTTTTCGTCGTCTTATGGCCCTCGCGCGAAGCGTAATATGTATATATAAAGGTATAAACAAGACAGGAAGAGGAGATTGAAAACTGGTTTATTTTCCTAGAACATGCAAAATGTGGTCAAAAAGCCAGAAAACTAGAATGTTTACTGCAAAGGTTGACACTTTATCATCACACTCTTTGTTCCTGAATGCCCATCAACTCCTTTGGGAGATCGAAACTCGCTAAATTCCTATTCCGGTTTCATATAGACTGAACGACTTCATAATTTAGATGACTATTTTTTCAAATTTTGACATCTATTCATTACTTTGATCCAGCGTTAGTCTTCATAATAATGGACTTTGTACGACATTTATTCATTTTTCATATTTTAAAAGACCTATCGAACCAAACGTAAAGATAAACAATAAATAAGAATACTCACCACGGTAATAGTTGTCGTGAGCTTCCTGTAACCATTGAATGACGCACTTGGTGACTAGTGGAGCGCTTAACCGGTGTGTTCTGTTGGTGTAGATAGATATGAACATATAAAGAGTATTAAGTATATCCAATAATTCCACGTAACCATGGTAACTCTTTTTTCTCGTTCCTAGTGTAAGGGTTAGACGTAGATACTTTAAACATCCTGGTTGCACTTTAAAGGCATAGTTGGTTAGAATCGTGTCTTAAATTACTGAATGTATAAGGTAATTTGTCAGACCATTTCCCAACATATTATCGAACTAGACTGGCCTTGCCAGTGAGCTCGCGGCGTGAGTTGGGTCGAGACCAGAATATAAAATGGAAAGTAGGGGACAAGAGCGGAAATCCCAAGAGAGACTTCCAATTTCTCACCATAAAAATATCACACAGTATAGAGAACTTGGCTTTTGACACCTTGCTCTTTTGACACCTTGATTAAACTAAAAATTATTATTACAACACTCATACACTTGCTTCTTAAAGGTTGAGCGTCCCTGCATCTTGAGAATGCGTGACATATCTTTTTATGCACAATCGATTTTGACAGTTTGACCTTGACTCATATTAAGGTTAATCCAGCCTTCGCTTCACTACTTATGTGTTTTCTTTTCTTAACTCAATACGTTTCTTCTATCAGGCTTTCGAGTATTCGTGCTCTGTAACAAATATAAAATTGAAAACGAGGAATGTCACACGAGAGATGTTTACAATATTATTGCGCTTTTGTTCACAGTGTGTTCAGTCCATTTGTGACTGCAAACTCAATCCTCAGAATTATTTCGGTGTATTTTTCATTTCTGGTATTTAATGAACATTGCGAAACAAAGACTACATGATCGAATGAAAGAAACACTTCAACAGGCAATGTACGATACGCAGAAGAATTTTATGAGGCAACAGATGTCATGTACAGAGTAAAGCATAAAGCGTCATTGTTTTACGGCTAAAGCTCACCGTAGCTTTGGTTTCTGTTTTCGCCCTGTTATCTTCCCAAAAGTATTTCGTGTCGCCACAGAAAGTTTCGTCGGGACTAAATACTTATCGGCGACAGAGATATTTGCAATACCCCAGAAGTACCATCAAACATTTGTTTACGGCTATTCTCAAAGCTTGTGCGGTGAACGCGAGCCAAAATCTTTTCCTAAAATCCAGTTTATCCATGCCTTTTCCACAGAGCCAAATGGCGTTGAATTTGAATGGGATGCAGTTTACTTTTTCGCTTCACTACTTATATGTTTTCTTTTATTAAATCAATACGTTTCTTTCTATCAGGCTTTTGAGTATTCGTGCTAAGAAATATAAAATTGACAGCGAGGAATGTCACACGAGAGATGTTTACAATATTATTGCGCTTTTGCTCACAGTGTGTTCAGTCCATTTGTGACTGCAAACTCAATCCTCAGAATTATTTCGGTGTATTTTTCATTTCTGGTATTCACTGACCATTGCG
The DNA here is from genome assembly GCA_964036295.1 of Plumapathes pennacea. Lineage (NCBI taxonomy): Eukaryota > Metazoa > Cnidaria > Anthozoa > Antipatharia > Myriopathidae > Plumapathes > Plumapathes pennacea. The sequence goes on along the minus strand of OZ038467.1, from coordinate 17,704,187 downwards.
AAACAAAGGCTACATGATCGAATGAAAGAAACACTTCAACAGGCAATGTACGATACACAGAAGAATTTTATGAGGCAACAGATGTCATGTACAGAGTAAAGCATAAAGCGTCATTGTTTTACGGCTAAAGCTCACCGTAGCTTTGGTTTCTGCTTTCGCCCTGTTATCTTCCCAAAAGTATTTCGTGTCGCCACAGAAAGTTTCGTCGGGACTAAATATTTATCGGTGACAGCGGTACCATCAAATATTTGTTTACGGCTATTCTCAAAGCTTCCGCGGTGAACGCGAGCCAAAATCGTTCCCGAAAATCCAGTTTATCCGTGCCTATTCCACAGAGCCAAATGGTGTTGAGTTTGGATGGGATGCAGTTAACTTTTACACACAAGTAACGAGCAATTCACTGGCCACATCTCGAGTTGTTTAGCGAACCAATCACCGTGTGCTGATTCTCGACCCACAAAAAGGAAAAAAAAAAAAAAAATCTCCATTTTTAAGCTCTCGTGGGCCCCAGGCCCCTGCGAGCAAAAATGACCAACAAATTCCATAAAGGAAGTCAGGCCATTCACCCACTGATCACAGAAAAAAATAATATGCTTCGTTTCACGAAAAAAGAAGTCAGCTTCTTCATGTGTTAACTTCGCTCATACTAAGTTACACACAGAAACAGGCTGATACAGGGATTATTTGCTATGAAAAGAAAAACTGAGATAAAACTCGCAAACGTCACGTTACCGAGCGACTTGCGTGAGGTGTTTCTGGACGTTTACCGTTTTGAAGGCGTAAAAAGGGTGTGAATTTCTACTAGAAGTATGTGAAAAGGGTCACCACTTCGATCCCAGAAAGGTATTTAAAGAGGCAAGGGGTTGAAAGCCTGCGCGGAGCCTCCCAGTATAAAGATTCTTGTGCCTTCCCTCACCACCTGCCTCCCCGCGACTTCTGTAGCGAGCTTCCTGTTCTGTCAGTAATTTTTTTTTGCGCCAAATGCGCGACCGCCATAAGGGGAAACCTTTTCAGAACTTGTGGTTTGCTTTCGAAACATTAATGTTGCATCACACCTAAAATACCTCATTGCATTTTCTCCGAACTTAGCTGAATCAAGGTACGACCATTTGCGAAATAAAGAAAATGACTAAAGAAGAAGAAGAAATAATAATAATAATAATAATAATAATCAAGAAAAAGATCACGATCAAGGAAACACGAACCACTGCATTTAAAGATCAAAACCGAAATAGTTTAAGTATGATCAGCAAATTCCTAGTGACCTGGAAAATCTTCCGGTGTTATTTAGTATAAGAAAAGCACATCAACTAAAGTTTTACGTGGTCGTCGCAGATTCATTCAAATTTTGGAAATGTCTGAGTCGAAACGAGCAGGCTGTGAATTTTGGGCGAGTTCATCCAATCGTGCCATTCTTCGCAGCAATGGTATATTGTTTTGATAGTTCTACACAGAAACCTTTCAATATCATGTCAGGGTTTTACATGTTAAAACTCACCTTCGCACAGGCTTATCCCGAAAATCTCTCAATTGCTCAATGACGCTTTAGATACAGACACTCGTTATACATGAACTGGGCTGAATGAGTTTCGTTTATATTTTCTATCAAAAGACTTCCGCCTGATCATCATATTTCAATGTCAATTACACAGGTTCGAGAGCACCCAACGGGGATATTTCTCAAAATACATTTCCTTGTGCAAATACAATGGACAGCTTCCCAGAAAATAGTTCTTTAATTAAACTCTGTAATTAAAAGCTTTCGTAAGCGACCGCGACCACTTCTGAGAATTTAATAGCAACTGTTCTTTTCCTCTGGTTTAAGCTCCTTGTTTCAGCGTGTGGTGGCCACGAGAGCCTATTCTCGTGCACTACCAGCTCTAGTTACGACCATTTTTTTCGAATTCCCGAGGTGATCGCCTAAAAGAGCTTCGACTGTATCTCAAACTAGACTGGCGTTGCCGGTGAACTCGCGGCGTGAATTGGGTCGAGACCAGACTAAACTAAAACGAAAAGCAGGGACAAGAGCGGAACTTCAAGAGAGACTTCCAGTTTCTCACCAGAAAACTATCACACAGAAAAGAGAACTTGGCTTTGAAAGTTGACACCTTGCTCATATAAAACTTGATTAAACTATAATTCATCATTACAGCACTCATACATTTGCTTTTTAAAGCCGTTGAGCGACTCTGCATTTTGAGCTTAGGAGCGAAAGGTCAGCCAACAAGAAAAGCTGAGTTATGCGTGACTTACATATCTTTTCATGCACAATCGGTTTTGACAGTTTGACTTCGAACACTTTCTAATCAGAGGCCACGATTAATGCAGACTTGGCTTCAATACTTATCTATTTCTTTTATTAACTGAATGCGTTTCTTCTATCAGGCTTTCGAGTGTTCGTGCTTTGTAACAAATATAAAATTGAAAGCGAGGAATGTAACACGACACAATATTATTGCGGTTTTGTTCACAGCGTGTTCAGTCCATTTGTGACTGCAAACTCAATGCTCAGGACTATTTCGGTGTATTTTTCATTTCTAGTATACAATCACCATTGCGAAACAAAGGCTGCATGATCAAAAGGAAAAAACATTTTAACAAGCAATGTACGATAAATAGAAGCATTTTATTAGGCAACAGATGTCATGTACAGTGTAAAGCATAATTCGGCATTGTTTTGCGGCTAAAGCTCATCGTAGCTTTGGTTTCCGTTTCCGGCCTGGTATCTTCCCAGAAGTATTTGTGTCGCCATAGAAAGTTTCGTCGGGACTAAGTAATTAGCGGCGACAGAGTTATTTGCAATCCCGTAGCGGTATCCATCAAATAATCGAATCCATCAAATTTCCGCGGTCAACTTAGGAACGCGAGCCAAAAGTATTCCCTAAAATCCAGTTTATCCGTACATGTTCCACAGAGCCAAACGGTGTTGAGTTTGGATGGGATGCACTTAACTTTTATACACAAGTAACGAACAGTTCAATACCCACATCTCAAGTTGTTCGCGAAGTCAATTACGTCATTGCATGTCATGTGACAATGTGAACCAATCACCGTGTGCTGATTCTCGACCCAGAAAAAGAAAACGGAAAAAAAGGAAGAATTTGCAAATTTAAGCTCGCCGCAGTCGCGAGCAATTAAATCGGGGAGCGACCAGTCTTGGGTGATCGGTCTTAAAGTGAGAGAAATCAGTAAATCAAATAAACAACGCGAGTGATCCGCTTTGGAAGTAATCAGTGCAGACAATAATTATTTCTGAAAGGCGATAGGTCCGAACCTAATGCAAATGACCTGAAACGATGATTATTGGTCATTTGCATTAGGATCGACTCGTGTGTGATTAGTAGAAACACTTGAACCGGGGTGTGATCAATAGCTAAACCAGGACCTTTTTATGGAACCTCGAACCACGAGCCAAGTAGTTAGATACTACCATTTTTGGCACAAAACGTTTTAACATACTAGAATACGATAATCGCAGATAGCCCCTCGCTCTTCCATTGACTGGACTTTTACTTTGGTACTGCTCAACACGAGCAGCCTTTGTTTTAACGAAATGTTGACTTAATCTTTTCTTCGAAGTCAAGTGCTACACGCAAAGGAAGGAGAAAAAGAATGGAGTGTGTTATAACTTTTGCGTTGAAAAGAACCGATTGTGCGACGCCGTACGTATTTCTCACGGTCGGTACGTAAAATTAATTCAAACAGTCTGCCAAGCACGTTCTCAAAATTTAATATTTAATTTTGAAATTGGTCGGCCGCCATAGCACGGGAAAAAAGGAACACCGAATTTCAAATTTTAAATTCATTTGCAGTACATTTAAATAAGCTTCCTGTGCAATTTTTTTTACCCTGGACTGCATGCACCAGACTCAGGTATGCGTATTTAATGAGCTCGAATTGTTTTGCATGTGAACCGCTCAAAACAGCATGATTTACCCCAAAATCAAAGCAAAACTTTAACAGTTTACCTCAAATTATACATGTGCTTCAGACGTAGGGCCCGTTCACACTTGGATCGGTTCTGAGATTGGTACTGAGATCGGTGCTGAGATCGATCTGAGATCGATCTGAGATCGCATCGGCGCGCGTTCACACTAGAGAACAAAACTATGCCCGTTGGGGGAGGGGCAAGGGTGTTTGCCGGGAAATCTGAAAGATGGCGGAAAGAGCTCTTCTGAAGTATGTGGAGGAAGAATGGCGTCGTTTCACCAGGAAACAGAAAGCGAAAAGATCGGCAAGCGAAGGAGACCTGAGAAGCCTGATGGCTCGAAGAAGAAGGGTGCAGGAATCCTTTTTATTCTTGATCTCGAACGTACTCCAGGTTAAACCACGGATCTATTGGGTAGAACCTGGGAGGGCTGGCAGTTTCTTTTGGGAGAGAACCGTAAGCAGCTGGGATGGCCCTGATTTCGACCACCTTTGGGTCCAAAACTTCCGCCTAAAGAAGACAACTTTCTCTTCATTTGCCAACAACTGGATGCAACGCTGACGAAGCAAAATACTCGAATGAGAGATGCCATCCCTACCGAGAAACGAGTTGCATTGCGTATCTGGCACCTAGCCACGGGGGAGGACATGCGTTCACTAGCGTGGCGATTTGACACTGGAAAGTCAACAGCGTGCACCATAGTAAACGAAGTGTGTCAAGCCATTGTTTGCCAGCTCTTGCCACTGTACGTGAAATGGCCAACTGGGGAAGACCTTGAGAAGTCTGTCGCTGGGTTTCGTTCGACCTGGAATTTCCCGCAGTGTGTGGGCGCAATTGACGGCACACACATTGAAATTGTGGCCCCTCCAGAGTGCAGCTCTGATTATTACAACAGAAAAGGGAGGTACTCCATTATAATGCAGGCTGTCGTGGACCATGCATGCAGGTATGAGTAATTAAGAATATCAAATTGTAAATAATAGTTTTACATTAGGATGGTGGGAACGGTCAGGGATGGGGAATAATTTTGTTTGTTCTTCTGAAGAGATATTAGCTCAAAATATTTTAATTTCTATCCAACTAATTGATTATCACACTTTGTAACTCGATGATCAATTGTATTATATTGAAAGGTTCACAGACATATGCATAAAATGGCCAGGCAAGGTCCATGATGCCAGAGTGCTGGTAAACTCTAGTCTGTATGAGAAGGCTCAAAGTGGAAACCTTTTTCCAAATGTATGTAATATGCATATACATTGTCTGTATACAATCATGTTTTCATGTATGAGTGTATGTATGTAATAGGTATGTATGTATGTACTGTATGTATGTATGTATGTAATAGTATTTATATGTATGTATGTACATTGTGTATGTATGTATTCTTGGTTTGCATGTGACGTCATAAGAAGGCAGTGAGTGCAAACCAAGAATACAAGTGTATGTGTATGCTTAAGTACAGTAGTGGTTGAAATTTTGTCCCTTTTTTGCAGTGCACAGAAGAGATTGCTGGTGTAGATGTTCCTCTGCAGATTATTGGGGACCCAGCCTACCCATTGCTGCCATGGTTGATGAAACGATTCCCTGAAAATGGTACCCTGACAGCAGAGCAAAAGCACTTCAACTACCGTTTGAGCAGAGCAAGGATGGTTGTTGAAGCTGCCTTTGGGAGGCTCAAGGGTAGATTTAGATGTCTACTTAAACGAAATGATACAACTCTGAAATATCTTCCAACAAAAGCAGCTGCTTGCTGTGTGCTACACAATCTTTGTGAATCAAGGAATGAGGAATTTGATGATGAATTGCTAGCCAACATTCAGGTAGACAGCCCTGACCAGTCTGTCTCATTGGACATGGCTGATGGTACAACAGCCAGTGCTATAAGAAATGCTTTGGTTCAATATTGTTCATCATCATAGCTTTTAATTATTTACAAACAAACAACATTTTGTCTTATTGGGCATAATGGTGCAACAGTCTTGCTTGCATAAGATATGCTATGCATGTTTTAATGTTGCTCATCATAATATAGTTATTTCTGTACAAACAAACAAGAGGAAAAAGTGAGACAAGAAAACAGTATAAATGTATTGTCAATCTACCACTGGTAATTTCAACATTTTATCAAGGTAACTTGAAGACAAAGCTAGCTTACACTATTGATAAACGAAAACAGACAGAAAGTCACTGAGCCAATTTACAATTGGAAATATGACTGTGAGTTGGCATAACTGATATTTTGTGACCCTGAAGGATCCTCCCTTGGTACCGAATAAACTAGCTGTTGGGGAGCATTAAAGGACAACATCCTAGCCAACAGTTCAGAAGATTCCTTCTGTGCTTTTATCTCTTCCATTCGCAATGCAGCATCTCTTTCTACTTGCTCTGTCATATGGTTGAGGTACTTAGTATCTGTCTCCTTCTGATACTCAAGAAAAGCTGCCATTGCTTTCTCCATGGCACCAATTTTTTGGGCTTTCACTTTCTTCTTGGGTGGTTTTGCCATTGCCTTCCTTTTCTGGGGAGTCTGTGCTGCTGTTTCAAATTCTGTAGATGTACTGGATGCTTCCGAAGCATCCAATGTTCCATTGCCTGTAAAGTCATTGCCAACATCATTTACAATGCGGAATTGAACAAAAGAATGCCCTTTTTGAAAATCACATCATGTGACATAGGCCATCTATAATGAATTTTGATAGAATAATGGATGTTTCTTGAAGAATAGATAGGGGTGGGCAGGGGGTTAGTGGGGGGAGGGGGGGGGGGAGGAACTTGGGGCACCCTGAGTACTTTTCATAAGGTGTATGCTCAGAAATCTACCTCCAATGCAGTCATCCAGTTGACAGTTTGGGCAATTAAACTCGTCTTCCTCGGCGTAGACTCTGGTGCAACCACTTTCTACAAAAGCTCCTGCTGTGTGCACCATCTCTTTGTAGCCACATTGAGCACATTCTTTTTCCACCATCACCCCCCTCCCATACTTTTCATATAGCTCATCACCTGAGAAAATAAGCGAAAAGCTGTAATTCTGGATTTGGCAAACCACCAAAGTGGTAGTACTTTCTATATGAATAAATACAAAGGCGAACTCGAATCGGACATCATACATAAATAAACAGCTTGATTCAAGGACATACATATTATGATGGACTGGAATAATAATGATGTTCCTGTTATTAGTTAGCTGGCAACAAACGAACTACAAGTGTGACAGGCAGCCTGAGTGTTGACCTTATTCAGTCTATTCCAAGACGAAACGCTTACCGTTTTCTTCATCTGCTTCGTGTTCAGTGGAGGCAGTTCCACGGGTAGATGTGTCAATAGCGTTTTCGAGGCCGGTTGCCTCAGGCCGGTCGCCTAAAAAGTTGTCCAGCTCCTGAAAAAATGGAGGTGGCGTCTTTCTGGAATTCCCAGACTTCGCCAAAGAGTCCTTGAACTTCTTATACTCCGTCTTCAGGTGTTTGACCTTTGTGCGGCATTGCTTCATATCACGGCCCTCAAAGCCAGCATTTAACAAGGCTTCCGCGATGGCTGCATAAACTTCAGCATTTCTGTGCTGCGTATCCATCTTTCCCTGAATTTTTCGATCCCCCCATGCTGCAATTAGTGCTTTTGTCTCAGCAGGAGACCACGCTTCTCCCCGCTTCGCCATAGTTAATCGAAAAACGCGGGAAGGACGCGTACTGACTTTTCACCAGATTTCCCGGTCAGCCCGGTTCTCAGTCCGCTTGCGTTCACACTGGAGGCGGACCGATCTCAGATCGATCTCAGACCACCTCCTAATGCGAGCTGAGTTAGATCGATCTGAGATCGCTTGGAGCGTTCACACTTAAAACGCATTTTGCCAGATCGATCTCAGATCGATCTCAGATCGCTTTTTTCGTCAAGTGTGAACGGGCCCCTAGTCATACTTTAAAGGGCTTGTGAACGATTCGCGCTGCAATCACCGCTTTTGTTAGTTTTAGTCTTGAAGGAAAAAATAAGACATCTGATTAAATCATTCAAGACTCCAGGTTCCGATTGCTCTGAGCAAATACGGTAGCCGAAACTGGTGATAAAAGCGTATTGAAACAATACTTCGAGGGAAAATGATCAGCATACAGATTTTAATACATTCTTGAAGTGATTGAGTTACAAGATACGGGACAGAATATATTTGCCACGGTGATTGTTCGATTTCCACTGTGACTGACCTTTGTTGCTTGTCCTTTCTGAATAAGTATCTGAGTTTAACAAAAAACGGCGTCTGAAGCTCCCGATTTGCTTTTAAGCGCTGTTCCCTTTGCGGAGCCATTTCTTCAGCACGCTTCCGTTCATGATGCTGTCGGTTATAACATGATAGTTGTCTTTTCTCGAGACGTATTTGGCGCTGTTCGATCATTTCACGATTCCGCCTTGCCCGAGCCTGTTCCCTTCTCTTTTGAAGACGAGCTTCACGAGACCTTTGTGTTTAAGTTTTCCACTTTTCAAATTCATTTTCGTAAACGCAGTTACGTACAATTGTTCCTTCGTTTAAATCTTTTTTTTTTGTTCTGAATGTCAGTAAAAACACTGGCAGAGACGCTAATCGATAATTATTACGTCATTGCCCTTGGCACCTGGCCTAAAAAGTCGTACGTAACTCTGAATGACTGACGAACTTTAAATTTCGAGATGGCGATCCACTTGGAGTCTTTAAATAGGGCAATTTTGCTGCATTAGCGTCGTCATTATTACCCTCGCTTCGCTCGGGGATTATTTATGTTAAAAGTCAGTGACGTCATTATGTTAAAACGATGAAATATTTTAACATATTACTTATATGTTAAAAGTGATTGACGTTATATGTTGAAACGATGATTTCAGGGGGTTTCCCTTTTACCAATTTGAATTTTAGCTTAAAAGATTAAGAAATGTTAAAAAAAAGATGGCTTTGAATACTGCGAGAGAACCAAAGAATATTATGGACGAACCGGTACGAGACATTAACACGCCAGTTCTCGAACCGTCTGAGAAGACCTCCTTTGTTGAGAGAGTTGACTTCCAGAGCCTCTAATAAAGACAGGTTAAGGTATTATTGTGAGCATGGAAAGTATAAATAGTTTTGTAAGGGTTGCGAAGGGGCGCAGATATGTAAATACAATAAGCATAAGTCATCTTGCAGAGATTGCGGCGGGTCAATGATGTGTGAATACGGGAGACGAAGGTTCTTTTGTAAGGATTGTGGCGGCGCCGGATGTGCTCTCATGGAAGACAAAAATACTCTTGTAAGGATTTTGATAAATAGAGATGCGTGACGCTGTAACACGACTCTTTGGTTGTGAGACTTAATTTATTGAAGTATGACATGACAAACGAATTCATAACGAATGATGTTATGAATTCTAATCTTTTACATTGTTCTTCACACACAAGGTCCCCACGTGAGAGTGTTCACGTGAAGATTTTTGAGATAAGAATAGGTATCACGCGCGTAACAATGGACAACATTCCAGACCTCCTTACCAACCAGCTAAATCGAAATTAGTTTTTTTGTTTACGACGACCAACTCAAGTTACTAGGGAACTCAGGAATGCAACCTATTGTCCTCCACGTGAACATTTATTGTTATGCAAAACTGTTCACGTGAAAGTAACCTCAAAGCGAAAACAATTGGATTATACGTAATTACGGGGAACCCCCTTCGGGAGAATTTTGTGATGTAAAATAGTTTGAAAGTAATAGGATACAGGTTTAAAGATAAAAATATAACACTCAAGAAGAATGAATATCGAAGATCTAAAAACTGTAAACTTAAGATTTACAGACTTTGAGACGAAGAAGAACCAAAAAGGCGACAAGTTTTACATCATGAAAGTTTACATTGAAAATTTTGAGGGAAAGAGTAAGCCAATAATTTTAAAAAAGAACGTGACAACTTTTCGACTTAGGAAGGTTCTTAGGAAAGACGGATCCGCAAGTCATTACTACTTTCTAATAATTTTGGGAGATCAGGATGAAAACAAAGTTTGCATTAATAAGTTTCATGACATTACGTTCTTCGTAAGACAGCATGTCAACAAACCAGAAGTGAAGAAGCAAATTGGTAAAAAAAAAATAACATCTAACTAAATCATTCAAGACTCTAAGGGGCAATTGCTCCGAGCGAATACGGTAGCCGAAAATGGCGACAGAAGCGTATTAAAACAATACTTCAAGGGAAAATCATCAGCATGCAGTTTAATACATTCTTGAAGTGATCGAGTTACAAGATACGGGATGGAATATATTTATCACGGTGATTGTTCGATTTCCACTTTCTGAATAAGTATCTGAGTTTAACACAAAACGGCGTCTGAAGCTCGCGATTTATTTCAAGCGCTGTTCCCTATGCGGAGCCGTTTCTTTGGCACGCTTCCTTTCATGATGCTGTCGGTTATAACATGTTTGTTGTCTTTTCTCTAGACGTATTTGGCGCTGTTCGATCGTTTCACGATACCACCTTGCCCGTGCCTGTTCCCTTCTCTTTTGAAGACGAGCTTCGCGAGACCGTTCTGTGTCAAGTTTTCCAGTTTTCAAATTCATTTTCGTGAACGCAGTTACGTACAATTATTGCTTCGTTCAAACCTTCGTTTTTGACCTCGCTTTGACGCTAATCGATAATTATTATTACGTCATTGCCTCAGAGGTCGCCCTATGACAGACTGACAGTCTGACAGAGTGACGAACATTGAATTTTGAGATGGCGACCCGCTTGGAGTCTCCAAACAAGACGATTTTGCTGCATTAGCGCCGTGATTATTACCCTCGCTTTGCTGGGGATTAAAACCAGAGAGACGAACCTGTCATCAGATTGCGCTAATTTCGGGTCTGTTATACTAGAAATACAATAATCGCAGATACATCCTCGCTCTGCCATTGATTGGACTTTTACTTTGGTACTGCTCAACAAGAGCAGCCTTTGTTTTACCGAAGTGTTTTCTTAATCTTTTCTTCAAAATCAAGTGCTGACACGCAAAGGAAGGAGAAAAATAATGGTGTGTTATGCGGTACTTTTGCGTTGAAAAAAGCGCCGGTTGATTGTGTGACGCCGTACGTATTTCCCACAGTCGGCACGTAAAATTAATTCATACAGTCTACCAAGCACGTTCTCAAAATTTAATACTTAAGGTTTGAAACTGGTCGGCCGCCGTAGTACGGGAAAAAAGGAACACTGATCTTCCTATTTTGAATCCATAGGGAGCACAATTAAATAGGCTTCCTGTGCGATTTTTTTTACTCTGGACTGCATGCACAAGACTCAAGCATGCATATTTAATGAGCTCAAATTGTTTTGTATGTGAACCCGATCAAAACAGCATGATTTCTCCCAAAATCAAAGCAAAACTTTAACGGTTTACTTCAAATTATACACGGGCTTCAGACCTAGTCATACTTCAAAGGGCTTGTGAACGATTCTCGCTGCAATCACCGCGTCTATGATTACAGCATTTGTTACAGTGTTAGACTTGAAAGAAAAAAATAAGACATTTGACTAAATCATTCAAGACTTCAAGTTCCGATTGCTCTGAGCGAATACGGTAGCCGAAACTGGCGACAGAAGCGTATTAAAACAACACTTCGATGGAAAATGATTAGCATACAGATTTTAATACATTCTTGAAGTGATCGAGTTACAGAAGATACGGGATAGAATATATTTGTCACGGTGATTGTTCGATTTCCACTGACTGACCTTTGTTGTTTGTCCTTTCTGAATAAGTATCTGAGTTTAACACAAAACGGCGTCTGAAGCTCCCGAATTGCTTTCAAGCGCTGTTCTTTTTGCGGAGCCGTTTCTTGGGCACGCTTCCGTTCATGATGCTGTCGGTTATAACATGTTAGTCGTCTTTTCTCTAGACGTATATGGCGCTGTTCGATTTCGCTTTGCCCGCTAGTTCCCTTCTCTTTTGAAGACGAGCATCGTGAGACCGTTCTGTGTCAAGTTTTCCAGTTTTCAAATTCATTTTTGTGAACGCAGTTACGTAAAATTGTTGCTTCGTTCAAACCTTTTTTTGCGCTCGCTTTGACGCTAATCGATAATTATTATTACGTCATTGCCTTAGAGGTCACCCGATGACAGACTGATAGACTGACAGACTGACTGACGAACATTAAATTTCGAGATGGCAACACCTTTATATCTGATACCGAATTTACCATAATTTGTTCTAATTTTGTTAAGTTAGCAAGTGAGCATCTTGCCGGTCCTCTTACCCACATTATTAATGCGTGTATTACCTCTTCGACGTTTCCTCGAACATGGAAAACGGCTCGGCTCTCACCCATCCCTAAGACGGACCACCCTCAAAACGAGAAAGACTACCGCCCAGTATCTATACTGCCGGCTCTTTCAAAAGTGTTTGAGCGGCTAGTGTTAAAACAATTAATTTCCTACATTGAGGAGCTTTCTTTATCGGCCCCAAGTATATCTGGGATTCGTAAAGGCCATTCTAGAATACCTGCGACGTTAGGTATTCGAGATGATCTCCTGCGAGCTATAAAGAGGGGTGAAGTCAGCTTGATGGTTTTTGCAGATTATTCTAAAGCCTTTGACACGGTGCGTTTTAAGACAGTACTAACTAAAATGCACGTTCTAGGCTTTTCAAATGAATTTCTTGCTTGGATGGTCCATTATCTTTCCGATCGCCGCCAGTTCGTTCAAATAGACGACAAGACCTCGTCTATCGAGACTGTACTGTTTGGTGTCCCACAGGGATCGATACTCGGACCTTTCATTTTTAACCTATATGTCTCTGATCTCCAAAGACATCTTAAGTGTCCTTGCTACCAGTATGCGGACGATACCACTTTCCTTGTCCACTCAAAGACCAGGGACTTAGCTAATGGCGTGGTGGAATTAAAAGACGCAATATCACGTCTGGGAGAGTACTCATCTGAATCAAACCTCGCATTGAACAAATCCAAAACAAAGTGGATGCTTGTCTCTACCCGCCAGATGTCTCGAGCTCACGCGTTACAGGATTACTCTCCACCTATCAGCTGCAATGGGAAGCTACTAGAACGTGTCACCAGAGCTAAGATACTAGGGGTACACATGGACAAACATCTAACATGGGCTGACCATGTAACTGCACTTCTTTCATCCTGTTATGCAGCATTGGCAGTTCTCCGGAAATTACGCAACTTATTATTGAAAGGAGAGACCTGGCACTGTTAAAAATAACTCAACATGAAGCCCTATAAGTATCATGAGATACTTGGCCCGATTACCTGCGCCTTAAATTTCACATTGTCAGCGCCTATAATTTAAGATCTCTTGAAGCATCAAAGTTGGCAATTCCAACTGAAAGCGGTACCTTCCAGGACTCGGCAGCGAGATTACTTAATACGTTACCTGATAAGCTAAGGCAAGAAACTGACTATGACAAGTTCGTTAGACTCGTAAAGAATCTTCTAAAGCAGAAAGCGTATGAATGATTTTATATATATATATATTTTATTCTTATTATTTATTTATTTATTTATTTATTTATTTGTTTATTATTTTTTTGTCCTTTTTTAGCTTTCCGCATATATTTAAATGTATTTTAAATGTATTTTAAAATATCCTTTCAATTGCAACTTTATTTTGTATAAAAACTGATTGTAATTTTATAGTATATTAATATTAGTAAATAGTATATCAGTAGGTGAAGAGCCGCCTTCGTGGATATACTACTGATAAAGTCTTTAATATTATTATTATTATTATTATTATTATTATTATTATTATTATTATTATTATTATTATTATTATTATTATTATTATTATTATTATTATTATTATTATTAATTTGTGGAACATGGAGTGAAGCTTTGGAAGCTAACCTAGTGTTATGATTGTGGACTGCAGTAATGGGAGTGAAGAACTTTGCAAAGGCTGATGGAAGATTATCATGATGATAGTCAAACATGAACATTGCAAGCTTTAAGGTTATCAAATCAGTGACTTTGAGAATTTTTGATTTCTAGAATAAAGGATTAGTATGATCATTTAAATTAGAGAATGTACAAAGTAATTCACGTTTGGTCTTGCGTTTGGTTTTACTTTCCAATCAGCAGTGGCGAGTACACGCCATCGCTTGCGTGAGAAGTGTTTGGTTTTGGTTTTGGTTTGTTCCTGATTGGCTGAGCATGCTGACAAACTCGTGTGGACCAATCCGAAAGCGAAGCAAACGTAAAACCAAAGCAATCACACAATTACTTTCGACAATCATCGGAAAACCGCTCTAGTCAAACATGAACATTGCAAGCTTTAAGGTTATCAAATCAATGACTTTGAGAATTTTTTATTTCTAGAATAAAGGATTAGTATGATCATCTAAATTAGAGAATGTACAGATACGTAAGGTTTTCTTTTGCCTTATTACAAGGTTATTCAGTGTAGTCAGGTAAGTGTTTCCCCAGGCTAGTAAGCCATATGTGAGGTAGGGGTATATTATCGAATACTAGATTGTAATTAAGATATTGATATTGATATAATGTCTTAATTTAGATAGAATGCCATTACCTCTAGAAACCTTTTTTTGATATTTCCTGCACTTGATATTTCCAGTTCAAGTATGCATCAATTAAGACTCCAAGATATTCAACATAAAGCTTATCATTAAGATTATCATGATAATAGTCAAACATGTATTTAAAATTATCCTCCCAATTGAAACTTTATTTTGTGCAATAATTGATTGTAATTTTGTAGTATATTAGTATTAGTAGATAGTATGTTAGTAGGTGAAGATGAGCCACCTTTATGGATATACTACTAATAAAGTCTTTATTATTATTATTATTATTATTATTATTATTAAATACATGGAAATACATGGATAACGAATCGTAAAGTCGTGTACGATAAGCTATCTTGGCCGTTCTTAATTTAAGTGCAACTAGACTGGCGTTGCCAGTGAGCTCGCGGCGTTAGTTGGGTCGAGAGCAGAATAAACTAAAATGGAAAGCAAGGACAAGAGCGGAACTTCCGAGAGACTTCCAGTTTCTAACCAGAAATATATCAAACAGTATAGATAACTTGGCTTTTGACACCTTGCTTAAATGAAACCTGATTAAACTATAAATTCATCATTACAACACTCATACACTTGGTTCTTAAAGATTGGGCGGCTCTGCATTTTGAGCTTAGAAGCGAAATGGTTACCCACCGAGTAAATCTGAGTAAAGCGTGACTAGTCTTTTTATGAATTGATTTTGACAGTTTGACTTCGAACATGACAAGCCGGAGCCTCTTTGTAACCGATGGAATGCAGCCGAAATGGCCGCATTTTTAGCTGCCATTAATTACCGGTGACACCTCGTTCGGCACACGGAGCGAGAAAGGTGACAAAATGAAGAGAAGCATAAGTTCATGGTGAACCGACGTTTTTAAAAATAGAGTTTTGTTGCAAACAGGCTCGGTTTGCCGCGGTTTCATGCCGCTGAAATTTTCTTCGGGGCTTTAAAAACGTCCGCTGCCGAAGGTAAGGGTTTTATGAGTTACATATGTTATTATTCGACATCCAGAGATAAAATGCAAACAGTGCGACAACTAACCCAGAACGCATTAAAGGAGAAATTGTTACAACTCTTGCTATTTGCTATTAACAACGAGAAACGTATGAGAAACGCTGAGAATCGTATCAGTAACTGGCATGAATGCTAAATATTCTAACAAAGTGAATCTCCAATGCGCGTACATTGTGCTGATTTATCAGAATGAACTGATTCCCAGCTTGAGGTTCACTAACAGCAAAAACAGCACAACAATTATAAATAAGTGAACCTCAAATGCGCATATATTGTGCCGATTTATCAGAATAAACTGATTCGCATCTTGAGGTTCACTAACAGCAAATAGAATCATAAATAAATGAACCCCCAATGCGCGTACACTGTGCCGATTTATCAGAATGAACTGATTCCCAGCTTGAGGTACACTAATAGCAAAAACAGCACAAGAATCATAAATAAGTGAACCTCCATTGCACGTACATTATGCTGATTTATCAGAATGAACTGACTCCCAGCTTGAGGTACACTAACAGCAAAAGCTCAGTACATCAATAAAATAATAGACAATAAAACGGTAATACTGTTTCCTCATTCCACCATCCGGAGAAGAGAAGAACGCCTAATTCCCGCCTAGGAAATGGGTTTATCGCAGCATCACTCCTTTTAGTTTCTTCGGCTCTGCCGCCTGAAGCACATCGGTGCAATTTGCGCGCCCTGTTCGCGCCACATTTCCACCGCACCGCACGCCGTGTTTACCAGAAACGTTCAAGACCATGAATGCGTGGGTCGAATTGGCCCAGCGATCTATCGATCAATAACTCTTCCGGAATGTTTTGGCCGTTTTATTGACAGGTTATGGGAAAAACGTGATCTTTTAAGTCTTCGCCGTTGCAAAGGCGATATCAACAAAAGTGATCTCTTCCCTCCCTCTTGTAATCTAAAAAAGGAGTAGCCCCCCTCCCCCCACCCGGTATAAATATTGACTGGTTCCCAAGGGCATTTGATGTTTCATACATATTATTCCAAATCAATACCAGGATGTGGGTCTTGCATGTGATACAAGTGTCTATTTAACAGGTATCCTCTCTATTTTGAACTCGGTTATCTCAAACTCCCCATTATCTTGAACAGAATCCGATTTCCCTCGGAAATGAACTTGGTATGAATTTCCCTTGGTAGAACCCTGCTATATTGATCCCCCACTATATTGAACTACTACTGTATTTCTTGCTTCCCTTGAGAGTTCAAGATAGCAAAGTTCTACTGATTCAGAAGAAATTATTTGATGTATCCTGCATTCCACAAATACCCATCCCTTATACCATCACAACACTTTTCGAATACTCCAGTAAAGTTAATGATAGATAGGTATACCGACACATTTAGGTCATGTCAAAGGCAGATGAAATTATAACATGGATTGGTTATTGAAAGATGTGAAATGATTTTATACATACGCACAGATCAAAAGTAAAATAAAAGCATTGTCCTCATACATGTGGGTACCATACTTTGTTTAAAATATTAATGCTGTTACATTTAGGGTCCTGAGCACCCAAATGCAGGGAAGCGTTTCAAGGCCCGCGGCTTCCCTCGAGTTTGTTACCTGCCTGATAGTGACAAAGGACGTAAGGTAAACTTTAAAAGCTTTATGTTCACTAAACCATATTTCAAACTGAATTGCATGGGTGTGAAAGCAACTTTCTTCTCTGTATTTACTGTGGCAGAAAATGTAGGCTTTTTTTGCAGATGGGTTCAGTGATCAACCCTGGCTGACAGACAGACACCTTTATTTCTTGAGGGTAGTCCCATCAATGTCTAAAAGTCACTTCTATCAACAGGAGCCCTCCTGGAAAGCTAATTTTCTCAACAATGAAATCAAAAAACCTAAAATAAAGATAAAAATTACAGATAGTAATATTAAGTTAATCCTAAAATACTAATACCAATCCTAAAAACTAATAATGAAAATTAAAACTAAACTAATAATAATATATAACAATATGACCCATCAAATATTTCTCTCGCGCGTGATTGGTAGAAGCGAGACAAGTGACCGAATATTGTCCGCTATCAGGAAATAACCCCTGCCTGGCGAACTGTCACTACAATAACAAGCACATGCAGTACAGCATTTTTAATCAGTCACAAAAACATTACGGGATGAAACGATTTGCGTCAACTACTGAAGAGGACAGATTCATTGGGCGAAAAAGCAGTTCAGGAAAGCACCTAAAACTCTACACTTTTTGCTGCTCGAGAGGCTATTTAATAAAGATAATAAACTACTTTTGGCTTCAGAAATATGCACAGATAATTGTTCTTGGACATTACCTGTTCCTAGAAACTGTTTTCTACTCGGAACAAATAATATCCTCGGACAATATTACCCATGCATATCTCCTTGCCAAAAGTAGTCTATTGTGTATATATATGAGTGGAAAAATTGACCCATGACACAAGTTCTGTCTTTCTAATAAATTCCTCTAACATTAATATTGATATTGGTAATCAGTAGAGATTTTATCAGTTGTGTGTCTGACCAATAGTTCCATTTCAGATTTACTGTTCTTGAATGATCAATAAAGACACAGCAGTTACTATCTTTGCAATACGTTTATGTTGGTTCATTCAATTCATTTGTTTCCTTGTTGTTTGTTTGTAACATCATAAGCACTCCAGGCATTAGGAAAAATATTGATCTACTTTAAGTGGAACCCCCTCCCTGACACCCAGAAAAAAAAATACAACGCTCACAAGATATAGGAGTAAAACAAGTTGTGATAATTATGTCGTGTTGCCTGCTTTAATATTTACAATTTCTTCACGGGTAATTACTTAGGACATGTGAAATATAGTTTGAGTAACACTCTAGTTGGTCTATTAGGTAAAGATATAAAAACTGGATAAAAATATAAAAATATGGAATGAGATCTCTGATAATATTCGGAAACAAACTAAACCTTCATTCAAAGCAAAGATAATCAAAATACTTTTGCAAGTTTTCGAAAAAAAGAATACTTCAGCTGACGTTCCAACCTTAATCAAAACAATTAAGTTACTTAGAATTTAGATTCTTGTACTAAGAGTACAGAAACTTCTACGTTTTTTCCATACTTTACTTGTCTCTAGCTCCTATATTGAACCTTTGAAATATATATTTAATGTTCCCTTTTCCTATACTAGATCTTATCTGCATCCCACTTAATGTCCTATTCCTATATTGTAATAATTGTGCCCCAATTTCGTAATAACAGTGTTAATTCTAGTTCACTTATCCTATTTTTCCTCTACTTTTCTATCAATATGTAACTCTGCCCACCTCGATTGGCTTGTGCTACCAGCGGTGTAGCGTTTTCTGTAATGTAATCTGTTCTCTGTAATCTGTAATGAAACATGAATGAGGCGGGTCTAAAGACGAGTGGCCTCTTTTACACTTTCTAAATCCATTTTCAATGAGTATTAAACAAAAATTGGTCTGTAAAGACATCAAAGCCCTTAAATTAGCGCTCTTAAAGTCACTACTGAACATTTTGCTGCATCATGGCTTTGGAAAAGGAGTCACATCATCTCCCAGGAGGACAAAAGGAGCCCAGTAGCGGGGATGGTGGAATTTCTTGTATTCTCTCACGTCTTTCATAGCTTGATTGAGTGCCCCATTTGCACTTTCGCCACTCTTGAGGTACTCGTAGAAACGAGACATAAAACACGTAGTAGCCCCATCGTCAACCGCCCACAGTGTTACAAGAACCGCTCTAGCTCCAGCTCCGAGAAACGCACGAGCTATACCGACTATCCCCTCTCCTTTCATGACGTCACCACATCCAGTGTGACAGCAACTAAGAACAACCAGCTTTGCCTTGATGCGTTTGCGTTCGAGATCGGAGATGAGAAGCATGAGATCTGTAGCTTTGGGAATTTCAGGCATTTCAGGAGAACGGGCAAGCAAGATCTCTCCCCTATCTTTTTCTCCATGTGCTGCAACATGAATTAAACTGGCACTTTCAACTCTCCGTAGAAACCTCCTTTTGGTCGCCTTGTCCCCCACAAGAGGCTTAACGTGGAGAATTTCACTGATCAATTCCACTTCTTTCATTGCGAATGGTAGACTTGGCGCAGTAATAACTTTACCATCCTTCCATACTTTACCCACTTCTGGCTCTCCCACTATTAAGGGTCTTGCCTGGCCTGACAGTACCTCAACCGGGCGTTCTTTTATTATCTTTGCTATTGTTAAAGACGGAATTAGTCTCAGTCGTAGGGATTCTGCCACGTAGTGTCCGTTCTCATCCTTGAGGGCGGCAAATGGAACCAGAGCGAGTCTTCCATCAGGGACGATAATTAACTGAGACCCTACCACATGTTGTCGAACAGGCTCCAGAAGAATCTGGTAAAGAGCATTCAGCAAACTGTTCATTTCTAAATCGTCCGGTTCTTTAGAAGACCCCCCGGATACCGGCATTCTGCCTAAACCCTGTTCTTCCGCAGATGCGAATTGTGGGAACCTGGGCTGAGATGAAACTAATTCTTGCACTGTCCGATCGACAGGCTTGGTGGCACGAGCTGGCACCCATTCTTGTTTCATTATAAAGGGTCTTGACAATTCTTTTCGGTAAAGAAAAGATAGTGAGCGATCTTCGCACCTGGCATTCTTACTTGGTTGTATAGACTCTACAGCCTTACTAATAAGAGAGTCCAGATCCTCAGTACAAGTTTGGCGATTAAACAAAACATCTCCATTTGGCTGAATGACCCAAGTACAAACATCACGGCTAAGTAACGCAAAGAAGAGGACTGTAATTTCAAGGGCTTTCACCACCTTACGGGCTTCATAGAGATCTTTAATCCTGGATTCACACTTGACGGGACTGGTGGACATCAGGTCAACTAAAGCTCTTGAACGTCCGTTTTCAGCAACAATGAGGGCCTCGCCCTCTTTCTTTTGATACAGAAGGGTTTTAATCAAATGTTTGTACGTCTTCACAAAACTTTCGATAAAACTAACTTTATATTCATCCCAATTGGGCACAGTTTCCATTAGTTTAAAGTAGCACTTTACACTTTTTCTTAAATTGCTTTCAGCATCACCATACTGGCCGAGAGAGTGATAGCAAACACCAAGGTTGCCATAAGCTATTCCTTCCATCTTTTTGTTTCTAATCTCTTTTGTGATAGTAAGGCTCATTTTCTGATATTCAATAGCCTTGTCGTATTGGCCGACACAGCCATAGGAAGTACCAAGATTTGCATAAGCTAATCCTTCTCCAATTTTGGTTCTAATTTCTTTTGCGATAGTAAGGCTCATTTTCTGATATTCAATAGCCTTGTCGTATTGGCCGACACAGCCATAGGAAGCACCAAAATTGGCATAAGCGTTTTCTTCTCCATTCTTGTCTCCAATTTCTTTTGCGATTGCAAGGCGCATTTTATGATATTCAAAAGCCTTCTCGTATTGGCCGAGAGAGTTATAGGAAGCACCAATGTTGCCATAAGCTCTTCCTTCTCCCTCTTTGTCTCCAAACTCTTCTGCGATATTAAGGTGCATTTTGTGGTAATAAATAGCCTTGTCGTATTGGCCGAGAGAGCCATAGGAAGAACCAAGGTTGCCATAAGCTTTTCCTTCTCCATTCTTGTCTCCAATCTCTTCTGCGATAGTAAGAGACATTTTCTTATATTCAATAGCCTTGTCGTATTGGCCAAGACGGTCATAGATAACACCAAGGCTGCCATAAGCTGTTGATTCTCCATGTTTGTCTCCAATCTCTTCTGTGATATTAAGGTGCATTTTGCTGTAATCAATAGCCTTGTCGTATTGGCCGAGAAAGCGATAGAAAGCACCAAGATTGCAATAAGCTGTTTCTGCTCCTTTTTTGTGTCCAATTTCTTTTGCTATAGTAAGGCCCATTTTCGTATATTCAATAGCCTTTTCGTATTGGCCGACACAGCCATAGGAAGCACCAAAATTGGCATAAGCGTTTTCTTCTCCATTCTTGTCTCCAATTTCTTTTGCGATTGCAAGGTGCATTTTATGATATTCAAAAGCCTTCTCGTATTGGCCGAGAGAGTTATAGGAAGCACCAATGTTGCCATAAGCTCTTCCTTCTCCCTTTTTGTCTCCAATCTCTTTTGCGATAGTAAGGCGCATTTTATGATATTCAATAGCCTTGTCGTAATGGTCCAAACACGTATAGGAAACACCAATATTGCCATAAGCTTTTCCTTCTCCATTTTTGTCTCTAATCTCTTTTGCGATAGTAAGGCTCATTTTCTGATATTCAATAGCCTTGTCGTACTGGCAGAGATAGTGATAGGAAACACCAAGGTTGCAATAAGCTGCTCCTTCTCCACTTTTGTGTCCAGTATCTTTTGCGATAGTAAGGTGCATTTTGGAATATCCAATAGCTGTGTCGTACTGGCCGAGAGAGTTATAGGAATAAGCAAGATTGCCATAAGCTAGTCCTTCTCCATTTTTGTCTCTAATCTCTTTTGCGATTGCAAGGCACATTTTGTGATATCCAATAGCTGTGTCGTACTGGCCGAGACGGCCATAGAAAGTACCAAGGTTATTAAAAGCTTTTCCTTCTCCATTTTTGTCTCTAATCTCTTCTGCGATAGTAAGGTGCATTTTGTGATATCCAATAGCTGTGTCGTACTGGCCGAGACAGTTATAGGAAGCACCAAGATTGCCATAAGCTGCTCCTTCTCCTTTTTTGTCTCCAATCTCTTCTGCGATATTAAGTTGCATTTTGTGGTAATAAATAGCCTTGTCGTATTGGCCGACACAGCCATAGGAAGAACCAAGGTTGCCATAAGCTTTTCCTTCTCCATTTTTGTCTCTAATCTCTTCTGCGATAGTAAGGTGCATTTTGTGATATCCAATAGCTGTGTCGTACTGGCCGAGACAGTTATAGGAAGCACCAAGATTGCCATAAGCTGCTCCTTCTCCTTTTTTGTCTCCAATCTCTTCTGCGATATTAAGTTGCATTTTGTGGTAATAAATAGCCTTGTCGTATTGGCCGAGAAAGCCATAGGAAGAACCAAGGTTGCCATAAGCTTTTCCTTCTCCAATTTTGTCTCTAATCTCTTTTGCAATTGCAAGGTACTTTTTCATATATCCAATAGCTGTGTCGTACTGGCCGAGAGAGTTAGAGGAAGCACCAAGGTTGCCATAAGCTTTTCCTTCTCCATTTTTGTCTCCAATCTCTTTTGCGATTGCAAGGTACATTTTCTGATATCCAATAGCTGTGTCGTACTGGCCGAGAGAGTGATAGGAAGCACCAAGATTGCCATAAGCTTTTCCTTCTCCATTCTTGTCTCCAATCTCTTCTGCGATAGTAAGAGACATTTTCTTATATTCAATAGCCTTGTCGTATTGGCCAAGACGGTCATAGATAACACCAAGGTTGCCATAAGCTGTTGATTCTCCATGTTTGTCTCCAATCTCTTCTGTGATATTAAGGTGCATTTTGCTGTAATCAATAGCCTTGTCGTATTGGCCGAGAAAGCGATAGAAAGCACCAAGATTGCAATAAGCTGTTTCTGCTCCTTTTTTGTGTCCAATTTCTTTTGCTATAGTAAGGCCCATTTTCGTATATTCAATAGCCTTTTCGTATTGGCCGACACAGCCATAGGAAGCACCAAAATTGGCATAAGCGTTTTCTTCTCCATTCTTGTCTCCAATTTCTTTTGCGATTGCAAGGCGCATTTTATGATATTCAAAAGCCTTCTCGTATTGGCCGAGAGAGTTATAGGAAGCACCAATGTTGCCATAAGCTCTTCCTTCTCCCTTTTTGTCTCCAATCTCTTTTGCGATAGTAAGGCGCATTTTATGATATTCAATAGCCTTGTCGTAATGGTCCAAACACGTATAGGAAGCACCAATATTGCCATAAGCTTTTCCTTCTCCATTTTTGTCTCTAATCTCTTTTGCGATAGTAAGGCTCATTTTCTGATATTCAATAGCCTTGTCGTACTGGCAGAGATAGTGATAGGAAACACCAAGGTTGCAATAAGCTGCTCCTTCTCCACTTTTGTGTCCAGTATCTTTTGCGATAGTAAGGTGCATTTTGGAATATCCAATAGCTGTGTCGTACTGGCCGAGAGAGTTATAGGAATAAGCAAGATTGCCATAAGCTAGTCCTTCTCCATTTTTGTCTCTAATCTCTTTTGCGATTGCAAGGCACATTTTGTGATATCCAATAGCTGTGTCGTACTGGCCGAGACGGCCATAGGAAGTACCAAGGTTATTAAAAGCTTTTCCTTCTCCATTTTTGTCTCTAATCTCTTCTGCGATAGTAAGGTGCATTTTGTGATATCCAATAGCTGTGTCGTACTGGCCGAGACAGTTATAGGAAGCACCAAGATTGCCATAAGCTGCTCCTTCTCCTTTTTTGTCTCCAATCTCTTCTGCGATAGTAAGATGCATTTTGTGGTAATCAATTGCCTTGTCGTATTGGCCGAGAGAGCGATAGGAAGCACCGAGGTTGCCATAAGCTGTTCCTTCATTATTTTTTTTTCCAATCTCTTTTGCGATTGCAAGGCACATTTTCTGATATCCAATAGCTGTGTCGTACTGGCCGAGAGAGCGATAGGAAGCACCAAGATTGCCATAAGCTGTTCCTTCTCCATTTTTGTCTCCAATCTCTTTTGCAATTGCAAGGCACATTTTCTGATATTCAATAGCTGTGTCGTACTGGCCGAGATAGTGATAGGAAGAACCAAGATTGCCATAAACTGTTCCTTCTCCCTTTTTGTCTCCAATCTCCTTTGTAATTGCAAGGCACATTTTCTGATATCCAATAGCTGTGTCGCACTGGCCGAGAGAGCGATAGGAAACACCAAGGTTGCCATAAGCTGTTACTTCTCCCTCTTTGTCTCCAATCTCTTCTGCGATAGTAAGGTGTATTTTGTGGTAATCAATAGCTTTGTCGTATTGACCGAGATAGTAATAGGAAGCACCAAGGTTGCCATAAGCTCTTCCTTCTCCCTTTTTGTCTCCAATCTCTTCTGCGATAGTAAGGTGTAATTTGTGGTAATCAATAGCTTTGTCGTATTGGCCGAGAGAGTTATAGGAAACACCAAGGTTGCCATAAGCTGTTCCTTTTCCTCTTTTGTCTCCAATCTCTTCTGCGATAGTAAGGTCTATTTTTTGGTAATCAAAAGCTTTGTCGTGTTGGCCGAGAGAGTGATAGGAAACAGCAAGGTTCAAATAAGCTATTCCTTCTCCCTTTTTGTCTCCAATCTCTTCTGCGATAGTAAGGTGTATTTTGTGGTAATCAATAGCTTTGTCGTATTGACCGAGATAGTAATAGGAAGCACCAAGGTTGCCATAAGCTCTTCCTTCTCCCTTTTTGTCTCCAATCTCTTCTGCGATAGTAAGGTGTAATTTGTGGTAATCAATAGCTTTGTCGTATTGGCCGAGAGAGTTATAGGAAACACCAAGGTTGCCATAAGCTGTTCCTTTTCCTCTTTTGTCTCCAATCTCTTCTGCGATAGTAAGGTGTATTTTTTGGTAATCAAAAGCTTTGTCGTATTGGCCGAGAGAGCGATAGGAAACACCAAGGCTGCCATAAGCTGTTCCTTTTCCTCTTTTGTCTCCAATCTCTTCTGCGATAGTAAGGTGTATTTTGTGGGAATCAATAGCTTTGTCGTATTGGCCGAGATAGTAATAGGAAGCACCAAGGTTGCCATAAGCTCTTCCTTCTCCCTTTTTGTCTCCAATCTCTTCTGCGATAGTAAGGTGTAATTTGTGGTAATCAATAGCTTTGTCGTATTGGCCGAGAGAGTTATAGGAAACACCAAGGTTGCCATAAGCTGTTCCTTTTCCTCTTTTGTCTCCAATCTCTTCTGCGATAGTAAGGTGTAATTTGTGGTAATCAATAGCTTTGTCGTATTGACCGAGAGAGTTATAGGAAACACCAAGGTTGCCATAAGCTGTTCCTTCTCCATTTTTGTCTCCAATCTCTTCTGCGATAGTAAGGTGTATTTTGTGGTAATCAATAGCTTTGTCGTATTGGCCGAGAGAGTGATAGGAAACACCAAGGTTGCCATAAGCTGTTCCTTCTCCTTTTTTGTCTCCAATCTCTTCTGCGATAGTAAGGTGTATTTTGTGGTAATCAATAGCTTTGTCGTATTGGCCGAGAGAGTGATAGGAAACACCAAGGTTGCCATAAGCTGTTCCTTCTCCATTTTTGTCTCCAATCTCTTCTGCGATAGTAAGGTGTATTTTGTGGTAATCAATAGCTTTGTCGTATTGGCCGAGAGAGTGATAGGAAACACCAAGGTTGCCATAAGCTGTTCCTTCTCCATTTTTGTCTCCAATCTCTTTAGCGATTGCAAGGCACATTTTCTGATATCCAATAGCTGTGTCGTACTGTCCGAGAGAGTTATAGGAAGCACCAAGATTGCCATAAGCTGTTCCTTCTCCATTTTTGTCTCTAATCTCTTTTGCGATAGTAAGGCGCATTTTCTGATATTCAATAGCCTTGTCGTATTGGCCGACACAGCCATAGGAAGCAGCAAGGTTGGCATAAGCTTTTCCTTCTCCATTTTTGTCTCTAATCTCTTTTGCGATAGTAAGGCGCATTTTCTGATATTCAATAGCCTTGCCGTATTGGCCGAGAGAGTTATAGGAAACACCAAGGTTGCCATAAGCTTTTCCTTCTCCAATTTTGTCTCTAATCTCTTTTGCAATTGCAAGGTACTTTTTCATATATCCAATAGCTGTGTCGTACTGGCCGAGAGAGTTAGAGGAAGCACCAAGGTTGCCATAAGCTTTTCCTTCTCCATTTTTGTCTGCAATCTCTTTTGCGATTGCAAGGTACATTTTCTGATATCCAATAGCTGTGTCGTACTGGCCGAGAGAGTGATAGGAAGCACCAAGATTGCCATAAGCTTTTCCTTCTCCATTTTTGTCTCTAATCTCTTTTGCGATAGTAAGGCACATTTTCTGATATTTAATAGCCTTGTCGTATTGGCAGAGAGAGTGATAGGAAGCACCAAGGTTGCCATAAGCTGTTCCTTCTCCATTTTTGTCTCTAATCTCTCTTGCGACAGTAAGGCACATTTTCTGATATTTAATAGCCTTGTCGTATTGGCAGAGAGAGTGATAGGAAGCACCAAGATTGGCATAATCTTTTCCTTCTCCATTTTTGTCTCTAATCTCTCTTGCGACAGTAAGGCGCATTTTCTGATATTCAATAGCCTTGCCGTATTGGCAGAGAGAGTGATAGGAAGCACCAAGGTTGCCATAAGCTGTTCCTTCTCCATTTTTGTCTCCAATCTCTTTTGCGATTGCAAGGCACCTTTTCTGATATCCAATAGCTGTGTCGTATTGGCCGAGAGAGTGATAGGAAACACCAAGATTGCCATAAGTTGTTCCTTCTCCATTTTTGTCTCTAATCTCTTTTGCGATTGCAAGGTACTTTTTCTGATATTCAATAGCCTTGCCGTATTGGCCGAGAGAGTGATAGGAAACACCAAGGTTGCCATAAGCTGTTCCTTCTCCATTTTTGTCTCCAATCTTTTTTGCGATTGCAAGGTACATTTTCTGATATCCAATAGCTGTGTCGTATTGGCCGAGAGAGTGATAGGAAACACCAAGATTGCCATAAGTTGTTCCTTCTCCATTTTTATCTCTAATCTCTTTTGCCATGGTAAGGCGCATTTTTTGATATTCAATAGCCTTGTCGTATTGGCCGACACAGCCATAGGAAGCACCGAGATTGCCATAAGCTGTTTCTTCTCCATTTTTGTCTCCAATCTCTTTTGCTATAGTAAGGCGGATTTTCTGATATTCAATAGCCTTGTCGTATTGGCCGAGAGAGTGGTAGGAAACACCAAGGTTGCCATAAGCTGTTCCTACTCCCTTTTTATTTCCAGTATCTTTTGCGATTGCAAGGCACACTTGAAAATGTTGTATAGCATTTTTGAACCGTCCGGTAGAATAGTAACGAAAACCGGTTGTGTTATGAACTTGTAATTTTGATTTCTTGTTCCTAGTTTGCTCCGTGAACTTTAAGGAGTTGGCAAGAAGAAGCAGGTTCTCCATTAGTGTTTATCGTCCTGTATATGGAAAAAAGATGGTGAGATCTTCCTAATATCCTCTAAGGACGATTCAGTTTTTGTGTGCTTGATTATATTTCGATTTGCAAGATTAAGCCTTGAAAACGTTTATATGATTAGTCAAGGTGTTAATTAGTCATACAGGCAAGATTATGTTGCTCGTCAGGTATCGATAGTTTACTTTAATGATTTTTTTGAAAATAGTTTTATTGTCATTATTTATAGCTAACTGTCTGGGCGTTTAGAGAATATTGAAGTACCTAGAGGTTTCCGTCCGAAGTTTTGAAATATCTCACTTTTGCTTTGAATATCTAGTAAAGCTGGGTATTTTTTTTTTATGGATGTCTTTATTTATCGTATGGGGTATAGGGCTGATCCTTCCTTAAATAACTGGTATGTTTTCATGCTCGTCCCTGCCTATTAGCAACACTTCTTGTCCCAGCCCCCCTCCCACACCTTTTCTTCGTTAGGTCGACATCAGCATGAGTGAGACTGTCACACAGGCAGCCATGTAAAGCTGAGGAATGTATGAAATAGTCAGTCGTGCAATTTTTTAAGTTGACCATGCTTTCTTGAGTCATTTCTTGAGTTCTTTTTACCGAAATCATATAAGGTTATTAACCTTGAATCCGCTGTTAGACTTCCGTGTTCAAACGGCATTTGTATAAACACTAGTACGGCAGCAGATACGTGAACGCGCGCGGGCGCGTGTGGATTTCCTCTGCTGCTACCTGCTCAAACGCTTCAGTTGTTCGTCGGATCAGAAACTCAATTCAGGCCCATCTATAAATTACTAAAACGAGACTCTTGACAAGACAGCGTTGTAAACAGCGTTTGAAGCATCCGTGGTTCTTAATCGTCGGAGAAATCTGCTTGTAACGTTTGAATAATAATGTTACACACTCAAAGAAATTGTCCGAATCTTACACAAAATGACTTGTTGGCGGCACGCCGAAGACATATTTACTGTAATTTTCTGACTGCAAGGCAAAATAAACAGCGCATGTTCGCTGCATCAACCAACTTGAAAGTCTGCAACAACGAGCAACGTTGACTATTTAACGCCGAGCGCGCCTTAATCTCAGTCTCTGGGCAGTACAGTCAGAGTCCAAGCGAAATTCTTGACAACCTAAACGGTGAGCCATCGTTCGCGTACGAAAGAACAAGTGTTGTCGACACGATATGAACAAAACCAAAGTACTTTCTTTGTGTCGGCTCTTACGTGGCTCGGCACCGATTTGATCGGGCGGACCTGATATACGAATCGGAAACATTTTACTTCCGATTGGAGTCAATCGGTCAGACCCGATCCGATATTGGATTTGTTTTCGCTTCATTTAATCGAGGTGCAATATCTATTAGGCTTAGTATCCTCCAAGCCGTATTTTATATCGCCACAGAAACTTTGGCCGAAACAAATTCAACGGCTTCCAAGTTACTTGCGATAGTTTGGGACAGTAACAGTAATTTTATGGTTGGTTCCTCGAACTGACGTAAATAGATCTTATTAACCGAGCGCGCGGTCCGTACCGTAAGTTATGGACCGAGTTTTTTTCGTCGCCTTATGGCCCGAGCGCGCTTCGCGCGAGGTCCATAAGGCGACAAAAAAAACGAGGATCCATAACTTACGGTACGGACCAAGCAAACGAGGTTAATAAGATATTTATTATATGGCTTTAGATCTTTCGGCAAACACAAAACAAGGCCCTAACGAGTACTCGTCTCGTTCATTCAACAACATCAATCGCACGTTTGTTTTCACAACAAATTCAGTTAACTGCTTACAATTCTACCGATTTGAAAATCTTGAAAGAAAATAAGCGTCTGTCGAACCAACTGCCTAGATAAATACTAATTTGTTCTGAGCTGAATGAAATGGCCCATAGCGTGTGTCAAACAACGACACTGCAGTGAACTTTATTCGGTGAACGACTCGAACTCGCCCTTGCTCGCTCACTAAAGATTTAAAAAAAACTGCAGTCTTATCTCTTTCCAGAAGAAACTGCTTTGTAACTCAGAGTATTTTTTATTCTTTTGAATAAGTTTCTTACGCGTACAATAATGTAAAAGGCAAAATGGCACTAAAAGAAAATCATTTCATCACAAACTGCGACCAACACATCGTTGAAAGTTATATTATTCAAAGCTCACCGCTTAATTTTCCTGCCTCCTCGTGGAGCGTTTAGGTTTCTTCCAGCAAAATAAACGTCCTCAAATCACCACGGCGTTTTTGTCCCAGTCAGTGATTTCGAAATACAGAGTTCTCGTGCATTGTGAAAAATTTATTTACAGTCTTCACAGTGCGCCATGACGAGCAAACATGTCTGCAAAACTTGATTCTTGCACGGTTTTAGTCATAACTGTTCACGGTGATTGTTCGCTTTCCACTTTCTTCCTGGCAAGTGTGCAAATTTGAACACAGAGGTGAAACAACCCTCCATACTCTGCAGCGCTTGTTGTCAATGACGGCGAGGTCGCAAGCACTTTTTTCCTCGGATGTTTTCCTTCTTCGTAACGGTCATTTTCCAAGATTGTAAGCTTTCCCCGATCATCATAACTTAACAGTGGGTATCCCGAACGTTTAAACTTCCCATTGCACTTCTGGGCCTTTTATGACAAACGTTTAGCAACTTTTCGAGTAATCATTTGCGATCCACATGTACAAACTGATTTTGCGGTACGTACAGTAAGTTATGGACCGGTAAAATTGACGAATCAGAACGTGCGTAAAATCAATTTGCGGTCCGTACAGGAAAGTATGGACCGGTAAATTAACCAATCGTAGCGTGCGTAGTATCAGTACCATATAATAAAAAGAGATACGCTTCCACAATAAGTGTTTCTATTTTTCTCATAACTGCTTTACGTACAGTTGAAGCTCTTGTAAGTGGATACCCTTGGGAAGCAGAATAAGTGTCCGTATTTGGAACTGTCCACTTACGAGAAAAACGTACACAAACCTGATAAATAAGAGCTATGAAGAGGTGCCGAGCCAAAACGCGCCACTCCTCTGACGTCACAGGTCCCAGTCTCCTACATTGCGCGGTCTGAATTTTATATTTCCGATTTTAAACGCGTGAAAAAAATATAAGAACGCTTCGGAAAGGCTTTCTTTTGGGCATAAGTTGCTTAGATTACTTCCTAATTTCGTATAAAAATGTATCCTCTGAAGGCTTATGTGCACTTTAAGAACGCAAGCCAAATCTTCTTTATCCGTGCATGTTCCACAAAGCCAAACGGTGTTAAGCTAGTTTGGATGGGATACATATAACTTTATACACAAGCATTAACGTACAATTCAATCGACTACATCTCAAGTTGTTCGCGAAGTCACCTTACGTCATCACATATCACGTGGCAATGTGAACCAATTACAGATGTACCACGTAAACAAATCCGTTTTTCTCCGTTTTGGATTTGTTTACGTGGTACATCTGTAATTGCTTCTCTGTGTTTTACTCATATTTTAGGTGTTCGTGTGGGAATTGCAATGTTGATGTGCTACGGTAGCATCGGCATTCACAAGCATTGAGATTCTGCGGATGTCTCACGATAACTCTCGCTCGGGATTTCGACTGAGAGCAGTTGCGTAATTCGTCACGGCAGTTGACCACGGTCAGTTATATTTGACTTCGAGAGAGCGCGGCTCTTCTGAAAACTCCTGGAATGTACAAAAACAGTCATTCTAAACTTCCCTGTACGGGTAGACAATAAAGTATTACACTTTAATTGCGGTTTGTGGCGCCCTTCTTCACCGTTTGGAGGATTTTGCTCTCGCCGCGGTGGATCAACAGGCGACTGTCAACAGTTAGAACGACTCCTTTCGGAGTTTGCCAAAAATTTCCAACTTCTGCGGCCGTCGTCTAACTTCGGCGATGTGGAAACCAAGTTGTTTGAGTAAATATGTGCCGCAAATCCGGCACACGGTCGACTATAGCCCTAGAAAAATCTAGCCGAAAAACCATCTTTCGCTCGGTTTCAAGGTGGTGTTACACTGGTCGATTTGCAACGACGATTTGCAACGATACGATGTTGCGCTAAAAATTGTTCAAGTCTAACATCCCATTGCGAACAATTTTTCGCGATGTTTGCAGTGCTGCAAAGCGTTACAAGTTTTTGAAAGCGATTCATAAACTTGCAACACCGTTGCGCGAATTTGGAGCAAATCGGCGTTGCAAATCGTCGTTGCAAATCGAACAGTGTAACACCAGCTTCAAACATGAATTGCAGTGTCGCAGTGTTGACCTCATCGACCATAAACCTCCGGCGAACGCGATGGTTTGCTCATTTGATATTCGATACCTACGATAGAAAAGGTAACAAACTTCCCACAGCTGAATATATTTTGGATTAAATATAATTACTTATTACTACCCGTCGACAAATTGTGGGACCCGACGATTACTCGGTCAATCTTTCCCCTTCTTATCAACTTTGTACTACAATACCGAGATTGTCCTTTACCAGGTCCAAGTCGAGATTGTGCAATTCGTTATTGTCAATTCCATGCAATGTCAAAATCATCTGGTTTGAAATAAGCTGAGCAGAACCGGAATTGATCGTCAGCTCCCATTTCACACGTTTGGCCTTGACAAACTGGACCATTTCTCTTTCGCTTCCTCGCTTCACCTCTTTGGTCATTTGGAAACTGAATCATATAAAATGCGAATTCTTGCTTATGATCTGGCTCCCAGGAGCAGCCTCCAACAACACATCTATAAGGCATTTCGGAGTAAAACCGGTGAAAACTCTGTTCGGACGAGTCGAGACGCCACTCCTCTGACGTCACAGCCCAGGCCCTTGATCAATCATCTTACGCGGACAAATCTAAACCGGAAGTCAAAATGGCACTTTTTCGCATGTTTACCGGGCGAAAAAAAATATAAGAACGCTTCGGAAGGGCTTTCTTTTGGGCATAAGTTGCTTAGATTACTTCCTAATTTCGTATAAAAATGTATCCTCTGAAGGCTTATGTGCACTTTAAGTTCACTGTCATAGCCGCAAAAAATGTTTGATTGATTCGATTATGTTGGCTACCGCTACAGGGTTACAAATAACTTTGTCGCCGCTCATTATTTAGTCTCGAAGAACTTTCTGTGGCGACACGAAATACTTCTGGGAAGATATCAGGCTGAAAACGGAACACCAAAGCCATGACAAACTTTAGCCGTAAACAATGATGATTTATGCTTTACACTGTTAATGACATCTGTTGCCTCCTACATACTGTAGCTGTTTTATAAAGTTTTTTTTTGCCGAAAGTATATCCGTTTTTGAGACAAAAATATTCATTCTCAGGGCTTAAGACTCGACGAATGCGTCTCTGTGCATGGCCAGAAATAGCGGACATTCTGAGCCTGCAACATTGTCAGCGGGCCCCGTTCCACCAAAAACAAGATGGCGGCTAATGCGAAAGTCGATTATCTCCAGTTGCACAGTTGGACATCTACTTTCTCACGGAGAAGAGGTTTGTCCGACATTTTTTTACGCTTTGGGTTGTTTTGCATGCTAATTTAGGCATTTAAACATTTAAACAGCCAATCAGGAAGCTGTAAAGGCCCGGGTATTTCCCGCCACAATGTGCGTCCGCGGCAGCTTTTCCCGCCCAAAATCGCGGGTAGCAGTTTGTTTACCAAGCGTTCTATTAGCTGAAGTATGCCGGATTGCGATCAATCACTGCGATCGCTCAGAAAAGTGTTCAGAGACCGCTGGACTGCTGTAATCACTGCGATTGCCGAAAACTGTTCCGAGATTGTAGTGATTATTGGAAACAGCATGCCCCGAATGAAAAAGCTGAAATGTTTTAAAGCGACTGATGACACGCACGGTCAGTTTTGTAAAACTTGGTGCTGTAGTTTAATTGCAAATTCTATGATGAAGTTAGAAGAAAGGATGAACAAGTCTTACAATTTAGCGGTATTAAAACAGCTCCTGCTTTGCTGGACAGAGTTCCCTTGTCCGTTCTTGAACGGCAACCGTATTTATGCGCCACGATTCGCGACGTCTCTTTCAAAGCCCCATTAAATTCCCAAATCAAATCCTGAACTCATTTTGCAGGATGGTTTACTCACAAGGCTACACAGTTTGTTTTGAACAACTTGGTCGATCGCTGGGGCCGATCAGAGGGAGCTAGAACGGATCGTGAGTAGCACCTTGCTTCACTAAGCGTGCGTATCGAATGATTGTGCGGCTAAATTCAACAAAGCACATCTTTATAATCCAAAAACGCAAGAGATACAAAGTGCCGAGGGTTACCATTAAGTTTGTTCAGAAGAATTACCTTTCTCGAAGTAAGAACCGATTGAACAGCTTCGATATTTCAACAACTTCGAGGCAAAACGGTCAGCTACTCTCATCCAGCTTGCCGTTTTCAGCTTGTCTGCCATACTGTTGTCTCTTAGACGTGTTATGCATCTTTACATTAGAAAAACGCAAGAAGTACATATGGACAGCTACTGATTTTGTGTTAATATTTTCGGTATCCTTGTATTATAAGAGAATCCGGTTGAACAGCTTGCTATTTAGTCTCCAGTTCAAAGGTACGGTAATTTTTGTGTCCATCTCCATAGTAAAGTCTCTTGTTTAGTTTACACTGAAAGCCAAATAAATTGCACCCCCTAATGCGCATGCGTGTCCGCTATCTCTGGCTATGGAATATATTACATGTGTTATACTCCGCACGAGCGTGACAGTTGTCAAAATGCTTCGGCTTATCATACAGTGCATGTTGAAATATTTCTTCCATTCGATCAAGTAGCCTTTGTTTCGCAGTGGTATTGTAAACTAGAAATAAACAAGACAGGCCCGTGGCCAGTGCGCTTGTGACGTCATTAGTACAATGAATAGAGACACGCGGGGTCCCGGGAGAGGAACTTTTGTCGTGCGTTTATATGCAAAAGATATTATAGCCGAGTCAGTTTTTGCACATGACGGATCCAAGAGCTCCCTTTATTTTTCTTGCCCTCTTTTCTTCTAATTTCGGTCAAACAGATATTCACGAAAAAGTGTATTATAATAATTGAGAGAAAACAATTATCGAAGGCCCCGTAGGAATATTCTTCGTTTGCAACAACCCAGTTTTCATTGCTTTCCGATGCACGTGACAGTACTTGTGTGACGCTTGCTATACAACCTGGCAACCTTGTTGAGTGAATTTTCAAGCTGACATGTTTTGTGGAGGAACTGTGTTGTCATTTTGTAATGGGATTGACTGGGGAATACCCGACATCTTAAGTAGCTGTAAGACAGCGTAATAGCCTTATCTCATCTTCCCAGCGTGTGCATCATGTTCAAGTAGCTGTAATTGAAAGCGTTCAGACTTATCTCTGTAGCACATTAAAACATGACACTTCCCATGATGAAATTACTTCGTATGAAAAAGCCATCTCAGACGTTTCTCATCCTACATGTACAAGTCTGATTACTAATATGTTCAAGACTGCTATGCATTAAGCTTTAACGCAAAATTCTGGGTCGATACGAAATTAATCTCTATCGGAAGCTGCAGACGTTTGAATACCGTGACAACAAAGGCGTGCATCACGGGCTTGTGGAGCGAACATTACGGCTCGGATAGTCGGATATCAACCTTGAGCTTTTGAAGACTTCGAGGTATTCAGTGACAAATATTCTCGATGTAATCGCCTGCCGGTCTTTCCTGCTTTTGTTAAAGCGGCGTGAGTGAAAGCTAATTAGCTGATGATTCGGGATTCCCCGTTCTATGATATTATGCTCGTGACATTTCATTGACAGATCTTGTATCTTAATCTCGCGTGATATTTGCCTCAAACCTATTAGTAATTCAATATCCTCAGACAATAAACAAAGAACCTTTACTGCACGCAAAACGAAGTTAAACGCCGACTGTTCGTATACGCCGCGCGTTACACAAAGCCGCAGAGTTTCCGACAAAGGGAGACGCTCTGCCCGCAGGGAAAAGTTCAAGTTCTATGAAGTTTCGCCACGTCTTCTACTACTTATTCGATGTTCTTTCACACAAATATTGCTCAGAACACAGATACATTGGTTGAAGCGGTATCTATAATCGAGCATTTGCAAAACACAACCCTTCGTACTTTACGGGGGTCCCGCTGGTAACACATCAAGCATTTGTGTACGGCTATTTTCAAGTCTTCCGACGCTTAAAAACAATGCAAGCCAAAATCGCTCTTAAAGTATGGCTTCCGTGCATCCAGAAAGCCAACCAATGATCGTTTTGTTTGGATCAACAACTGAAGGACCGGAATTTTTTTCTATATCCCTTGACAGAGAAAACCCATTGTACTTGGTTCTGTGATTTTGATCTCTGAGTACGTCTGATCTTGCAATGCCTGTTTTTTAACACATTTTAAAATACAAACGTATCTTAGCACCTCGGTTACTTTTGGCAATCTTCTTTTTGAGCTTCTAGCTTTCTCGCAACGATGGTTTATTGATCCTAATTTTCTCTTTCCATTTCCATCTGTGGCTTTTTATTGTTTACATGTTGTTTACATGCACGTTCTCGGAACGCATTAGCATTGTGAAGTACGTAAGCTCGGGTATAACCATGGACTTTTGACGACTTTGGGACATTCTTTGAAATGTATTCTTGTATTAGTCGCCTGCTTTTTCTACTCTTGTTCAAAATGCGTGAAAGGTTATTCAAGGGTACGTGGCTTGGCTCACGACTTCGTCTTGCAGGACTTCGGTTTTCTTTCACATAAACATTTGTGGGAATACAATAAAACTGAGCGAAGCGAGATCTACCAACGGTCACTTTTTCCTCAGCCATTTCCCAATTTTCAAATAACAACGCCATCTGTTCCACTGATTGTTTGACCTTCATGGCACCGAGCCAAAATGTCGCAACAACAACATAAATGCACAGCAGAGTGAAATTTTGATCCCAAACAAAAGTCAGATTTTCTGACGCTTTACTTGTATCAGCAAGAATAATACAAAGTAAAAGAATACAAAGTACCTTCAAGTTCACCCTCATACTAAACAGTTCCATATAATCCGCTATCAAGCGCTTGTCAAGAATCGCCGTCTTTACACAGGTTCTCGTCTTTGTATGTCGAGCGGCTTCGTTCAGCTTGTTCCTTCAAGTTCTCAAGGTTCTGGATGTCAGATTCTTCGTACATTTCTGTACAGTTGTGCATAGTTATGCAGTTCATTGATAAGTTCATTGCATTTGCTTTCATGGCTTTCAATATGGCTTTTGAGGCTGAACGGACCGACCCAAGCCAAAACCGCTCAATGAAATTTAGTATGGGTCTACCGCAGCCGGCGTATGCGTTTGTAAGTAAGATGAGCGGTCCATAAAATAATCCACAGAGCCAACTAAGGCAAGCAACTTGCTGTCTTCAAAATGGCGAAACTGCTCGCCCGCCAAGTCACTTGATCACAACGTCATCACAAATCACATGATAATATGAACCAATCACCGCATGCAGATGTCTAACCCAGAAAAATAAAAAAAATAAAAAAATCGTTGCATTTTAAAGCTTGTGACGTCACAAGCAAAAATACACCGAAATAGTCTTGAACATTGAGTTTGTTAGTCACAATTGACTGAACACGCTTTGAACAATAATATTGTACATAAAGTAGACTGGCCTTGCCAGTGAGCTCGCGGCGTGAGTTGGGTCGAGACCAGAATATAAAATGGAAAGTAGGGGACAAGAGCAGAACTCCCAAGAGAGACTTCCAGTTTCTCACCATAAAAATATCACACAGTATAGAGAACTTGGCTTTTGACACCTTGCTCTTTTGACACCTTTATTAAACTAAAAATTATTATTACAACACTCCTACACTTGCTTCTTAAAGGTTGAGCGACCCTGCATCTTGAGAATGCGTGACGTATCTTTTTATGCACAATCGATTATGACAGTTTGACTATGACTCTTATTTCTAAGAGGCCATGATTAATCCAGCCTTCGCTTCACTACTTATGTGTTTTCTTTTATTAACTCGATACGTTTCTTCTCTCTGGCTTTCGAGTATTCGTGCTCTGTAACAAATATAAAATTGAAAGCGAGGAATGTCACACGAGAGATGTTTCCAATATTATTGCGCTTTAGTTCACAGTGTGTTCAGTCCATTTGTGACTGCAAACTCAATCCTCAGAATTATTTCTGTGTATTTTTCATTTCTGGTATTTAATGAACATTGCGAAACAAAGGCTACATGATCGAATGAAAGAAACACTTCAACAGGCAATGTACGATACGCAGAAGAATTTTACGAGGCAACAGATGTCATGTACAGAGTAAAGCATAAAGCGTCATTGTTCTACGGTTAAAGGTCACCGTAGCTTTGCTTTCTGATCTCGCCCTGTTATCTTCCCAAAAGTATTTCGTGTCGCCACAGAAAGTTTCGTCAGGACTAAATACTTATCGGCGACAGAGATATTTGCAATCCCCCAGCGGTATCCATCAAACATTTGTTTTTATAAAAAGTTCCTTTTATTAATTCAATACGTTTCTTCTATCAGGCTTTCGAGTATTCGTGCTCTGTAACAAATATCAAATTGACAGCGAGGAATGTCACACGAGAGATGTTTACAATATTATTGCGCTTTAGTTCACAGTGTGTTCAGTCCATTTGTGACTGCAAACTCAATCCTCAGAATTATTTCTGTGTATTTTTCATTTCTGGTATTTAATGAACATTGTGAAACAAAGACTACATGATCGAATGAAAGAAACACTTCAACAGGCAATGTACGATACGCAGAAGAATTTTATGAGGCAACAGATGTCATGTACAGAGTAAAGCATAAAGCGTCATTGTTTTACGGCTAAAGCTCACCGTAGCTTTGGTTTCTGCTTTCGCCCTGTTATCTTCCCAAAAGTATTTCGTGTCGCCACAGAAAGTTTCGTCAGGACTAAATATTTATCGGCGACAGCGGTACCATCAAATATTTGTTTACGGCTATTCTCAAAGCTTCCGCGGTGAACGCGAGCCAAAATCGTTCCCGGAAATCCAGTTTATCCGTGCATATTCCACAGAGCCAAATGGTGTTGAGTTTGGATAGGATGCAGTTAACTTTTACACACAAGTAACGAGCAATTCACTGGCCGCATCTCGAGTTGTTTAGCGAAGTCAATTACGTCATCGCCCAGCACGTGATAATATGAACCAATCACCGTGTGCTGATTCTCGACCCACAAAAAGGAAAAAAAATAAAATAAAAATTCCCATTTTTAAGCTCTCGTGGGCCCCAGGTCCCCGCGAGCATAATCCACTTACCGCGGTAAACATATCATCTAATTAGAGAGCCGTTCTTAAAAACTTACTCCTGAAATTTCATAATACTATATATCCTTCGAAACATTTATTTATATAAGTACGTTTTCGGTGATTTAAAACTGAATCGCCTTGTAAAATAACATATACAATGATTTTTTGTGGTGCGAAATACGAGATGGGACGTGTGGGAAATTGATATCTGAGAAGTCTGTGTCTGTTGCGAAATACATAGAGAATATTATACGGCGGCGCGAAGATATGAATTTTATCTTCAAGTGGTAAAATATTGTTTTTACCACGAGAAAATGAAATCCATATCTTCAAGCCGCCGTGTAATTTTCTTTTTGCTTGTGACGACACAAGCTTTAAATTGGAACGATTTTCTTTTTTTTTTTATTTTTCTGGGTTAGAAATCTGCATGCGGTGATTGGTTCATATTATCATGTGATTTGTGATGACGTTGTGATCAAGTGACTTGGCGGGCGAGCAGTTTCGCCATTTTGAAGACAGCAAGTTGCTTGCCTTAGTTGGCTCTGTGGATTATTTTATGGACCGCTTATCTTACTTACAAACGCATACGCCGGCTGCGGTAGACCCATACTAAATTTCATTGAGCGGTTTTGGCTTGGGTCGGTCCGTTCAGCCTCAAAAGCCACATTGAAAGCCATGAAAGCAAATGCAATGAACTTATCAATGAACTGCATAACTATGCACAACTGTACAGAAATGTACGAAGAATCTAATATCCAGAACCTTGAGAACTTGAAGGAACAAGCTGAACGAAGGCGCTCGAGATACAAAGACGAGAACCTGTGTAAAGACGGCGATCCCTGACAAGCGCTTGATAGCGGATTATATGGAACTGTTTAGTATGAGGGTGAACTTGAAGGTACTTTGTATTCTTTTACTTTGTATTATTCTTGCTGATACAAGTAAAGCGTCAGAAAATCTGACTTTTGTTTGGAATCAAAATTTCACTCTGCGTGCATTTATGTTGTTGTTGCGACATTTTGGCTCGGTGCCATGAAGGTCAAACAATCAGTGGAACAGATGGCGTTATTATTTGAAAATTGGGAAATGGCTGAGGAAAAAGTGACCGTTGGTAGATCTTGCTTCGCTCAGTTTTATTGTATTCCCACAAATGTTTATTTGAAAGAAAACCGAAGTCCTCCAAGACGAAGTCGTGAGCCAAGCCACGTACCATTGAATTACTTTTCACGCATTTTGAACAAGAGTAGATGTGAAAGAAATGTGTTAAAACACAGGCATTGCAAGATCAGACGTATTCAGAGATCAAAATCACAGAACCAAGTACAATGGGTTTTCTCTGTCAAGGGATATAGAAAAAAATTCCGACCCTTCAGTTGTTGATCCAAACAAAACGATCATTTGTTGGCTTTCTGGATGCACGGAAGCCATACTTTAAGAGCGATTTTGGCTTGCATTGTTTTTAAGCGTCGGAAGACTTGAAAATAGCCGTACACAAATGCTTGATGTGTTACCAGCGGGACCCCCGTAAAGTACGAAGGGTTGTGTTTTGCAAATGCTCGATTATAGATACCGCTTCAACCAATGTATCTGTGTTCTGAGCAATATTTGTGTGAAAGAACATCGAATAAGTAGTAGAAGACGTGTCGAAACTTGATAGAACTTGAACTTTTCCCTGCGGGCAGAGCGTCTCCCTTTGTCGGAAACTCTGCGGCTTTGTGTAACGCGCGGCGTATACGAACAGTCGGCGTTTAACTTCGTTTTGCGTGCAGTAAAGGTTCTTTGTTTATTGTCTGAGGATATCGAATTACTAATAGGATTGAGGCAAATATCACGCGAGATTAAGATACAAGATCTGTCAATGAAATGTCACGAGCATAATATCATAGAACGGGGAATCCCGAATCATCAGCTACTTAGCTTTCACTCACGCCGCTTTAACAAAAGCAGGAAAGACCGGCAGGCGATTACATCGAGAATATTTGTCACTGAATACCTCGAAGTCTTCAAGGTTGATATCCGACTATCCGAGCCGTAATGTTCGCTCCACAAGCCCG
The DNA here is from genome assembly GCA_964036295.1 of Plumapathes pennacea. NCBI lineage: Eukaryota > Metazoa > Cnidaria > Anthozoa > Antipatharia > Myriopathidae > Plumapathes > Plumapathes pennacea. The sequence continues at coordinate 17,663,407 of OZ038467.1, read as the reverse complement.
TGATGCACGCCTTTGTTGTCACGGTATTCAAACGTCTGCAGCTTCCGATAGAGATTAATTTCGTATCGACCCAGAATTTTGCGTTAAAGCTTAATGCATAGCAGTCTTGAACATATTAGTGATCAGACTTGTACATGTAGGATGCGTAACGTCTGAGATGGCTTTTTCATACGAAGTAGTTTCATCATGGGAAGTGTCATGTTTTAGGCCCCGTCCACACTACGCCGGATAAATTTGAAAACGCAACTTTATTCTTACGGTTAGGAAAACGCTCTTCAAAGTGGATAAATTTGAAAACGCCGGCTTTGCGTTTTGGTGTGGACGAAAAACATTTTGAAAACGGAACTTTTCGAAAACCCTGACTCACGTGGCTACGTCAAGTGGTTTCAAAGATTGTCAGGGACGTTTGTAGAGCAATAACATCACATTTGGGCCCGGAAACATTTTATCCGTTTTTCAGTGTGGACGGAAAACATTTCTTGCGTTTTCAGAGTGAAAGTTGCGTTTTCAAATTTATCCGGCGTAGTGTGGACGGGGCCTTAATGTGCTACAGCTACTTGAACATGATGCACACGCTGGGAAGATGAGATAAGGCTATTACGCTGTCTTACAGCTACTTAAGATGTCGGGTATTCCCCAGTCAATCCCATTGCAAAATGACAACACAGTTCCTGCACAAAACATGTCAGCTTGAAAATTCACTCAACAAGGTTGCCAGGTTGTATAGAAAGCGTCACATAAGTACTGTCACGTGCATTGGAAAGCAATGAAAACTGGGTTGTTGCAAACGAAGAATATTCCTACGGGGCCTTCGATAATTGTTTTCTCTCAATTATTATAATACACTTTTTCGTGAATATCTGTTTGACCGAAATTAGAAGAAAAGAGGGCAAGAAAAATAAAGGGAGCTCTTGGATCCGTCATTTGCAAAAACTGACTCGGCTATAATATCTTTTGCATATAAACGCACGACAAAAGTTCCTCTCCCGGGACCCCGCGTGTCTCTATTCATTGTACTAATGACGTCACAAGCGCACTGGCCACGGGCCTGTCTTGTTATTATATTAGACACGAGTGTTTTACGAGAAATTGCACAACTGAACAACCGTGCAAAAGCGGGAAATGATGCCAACGATATCCTCACTAGTGAGGATATGGAAAATACGCCACTCGGGTCCCGAATGTAGTTTCGTATGGATTTTACGCACGGTATATTTTCCAGTAAAACACTTGTGTCTATATAATAAAAGATGTGACGTGTGGGAAATTGACAGTCTAGCTTCACGATTGCTCAACACGGCAACACGCTTACAATCGAAATGGTGACCGGCTTTGGTGGAATAGAATGAAGAGAACGTTGTTGGTCTTTGTTTTACACGTAAAGAGAAGAGGGACAGGAGAGAAGAAAGTGATCAAGGTATGCTGACATTTCGCCGTACTTGCCATAGCGTGTTTACGTGTCAAAGGTTAATTGTTCGCGGTGTTGACCAAATCTCATCACACCGTTTATCTCAAGGGTCTTGTATCATTGGTACTTGAACTGTTATGTATTGCCTGGTTATGACTGTAGCAATATTTAAATAATTGTTTTCTGTTTTATTTTTATCAATTATAGTAGATTACATGTACAAATAAAATACAAAGAAATACTGGCTCAATTGACCGGAAGTGAAACATTGATCCGCTCACGAAATCGCATTGAAACACTTGACAGTCAATTTTTTAAATACAAGACTAAAGAATTTCAGGTTTTAAGACTGCAAAGGCTCACCATCTGTGATATTATTTGATAACTTTGATCTGAAGTGAAATTTTTCAAATAATTTTCTCGATTTGTCTCAAAGTTATATTAAATTGAAACTGTTTTTTCAACTTCATAATATTATTTACCCTATTCCAACCTTTTTAAAGGTTAAATATCTTTATTTAGTGTTAATTTGCTTTGTAAAGCATACCTTTTCTAGTAAAATTGAATGTCTTTTTTTTAATTGAAACCCTTACTTGATGACCTGAAAATGCATAAAACTGTTGTTTTTAGAAAGTCAAATTTCAAAATTTTCCGAGGCAGCATGCCCCCGGACCCCCCTAGAGGTTTGTGTCTGGTGGCGCTCAACTACTGTGGACACCATCTTGGCCCTCCCGTCAAAATGATTAGCTACATCCCTGTATTTTTTACAGAGCGCAAATACTCGAAAGCCTCACAGAAGAAAAGTATTCAGTAAAAAAATACATAAGTATTGAAGCGAAGGCTAGGTTATCGTGGCCTCTGATTAAAGTGTTCAAAGTCAAACTGTCAAAATCGACTTTGCATGAAAAGATAAGTCACGCATTACTCTTTTCTCGTTGGCTAACCTTTCCACACCTAAGCTCAAAATGCAGAGTCGCTCAACCTTTAAGAAGCAAGTGTATGAGTGTTGTAATGACAATTTACAGTAATAGGTTTCATTTGAGTAAGGTGTCAAAAGTAAAGTTCTCTATAATGTTTGATATTTTACTGGTGAGAAACTGAAAGTCTGTTTTGCCAGATTCGCTCTTGTCCCTACTTTTTTCCATTTTAGTTTCATCTGGTCTCGACCCCACCCAACGAGCTCACTGGAAAGACTGGTCTTGTTAGTTGAAGATTACGCAAAAAGAAAACTGTGGCTATGATGGCTATTTTCTTGTTTCTTGGGATCATTTTCACGGCAATAGAAAATAAGACCAACTGTTCGCCTAATCACGCCTTGCGCAAGTGTCTGAAATACAGTACCCAAGGGATTAAAATGCGGGGATGTGTAATGCGTTTGCTGACAGCTTTTTAGACGTCTAATATTTCATCAGATAGCTTCTATTGCCAGTGTGAACGTTTAAGTCGACTTAAGGTAGCTCGAAATAGTTTTTTGACGCGCGAAGCACTGAGTAAGTCGAAATTTCATCATCTTGGCCCACTGGTCTTCCACATCAAGAATCTGACTCCGAAAGACACATCGATCACACAAGGGACAAGTGCGACCGGAAAATACCTGGCAAACACAAGAAACCTTTTCCACCTTCGAGAAATAGAGGTTATTTACCGGGCAGGAGGTCCGTAATAGAGGAAAAGTGTGCCCGAATAGTTGTTGCCTCGCTCCGTATCAATGCCGACAGCACAGTTTTACCCTATACGGACCGACCAAGCCCGGTAAAAAACATATTTATTTTTTTCCTTAATTTTTTTGACTTATAGTGTTGACAGTAGTGACAAGAAACGAGTCAAGAGCACAATAACACAGCTGAACGTGAACTCGATTGCATAAACTTCACTTTGCGACTGTAATTCGGTAGGAAACCACAAATGATGAAACGATAAAAAATAGTAAACACTGGATAAGAAAAACCAGGCATACCTGAACGTCCACTGATGAATATTGTGTATTTTTCCCGCTGTCATATTGCTTTCATCGTGCACAGGCGTACTTCAGTCCAAAGTCTTACAAATGACTCACCGTAAAAATTACACTCTTTCACAAATCCGGCTGGTAGTGTTTCTCAGGCCAGACATGTAGTACTTCCACTGTAAAACAATTAATTCGGGAGGAATACTTTTCCATACAACTTTTAGGTTTCCTCATCACGATGCAATTTGAATTCTAGCTAATTCTCGAGTTTGTCCTCAATGTCGTCTGTAAACTCAGTAGGACATCCAAGATTTCTTTCAGTGCAACATTCCCATCGCATACAGGTTCTGGTCAGATTATTCACTGTTCTACGACTGAAAAACGGAGGAAAAACTCAAAGCCGCTGGAGCGGCTCGCTGTGATGCGTTTAGCTAAGAAAAACTAGCTAATCGTACAAAACCTCAGACTGAATCAGGCGCGTTTTTGGCGTAAGATACAGACACCGGAAAAAGAACTGCCCGCTCAGGAGAAATGCACGCGCAGGTATCATGCACATGCGCAAATGCTGATCTTGTACACCCGAAATTTTTGCGGTTTTCCTTCGTGTTTTTGCGAATAAATCCGCTCCGAGTCGGTGGATTGTCTCTATTTTTTCCTCATTCATTTAATTGAAGCCGAGAAAAGCCGACGTCTTTTTTAAAGAATTTCTGTCAACAGAAAACCAAATGAGAGAAAAAATGGATTTCCTGCAAAACGTGTTGACAGAATTTTCCCCGAACGAAGTGAGGGAAATATTTACGACGCTAATGCATCATAGTCGGCTCATTTGAAGACTCCAAGCGCGTCGCCATCTCGAAATCTAATTGTTGAGAGACAAAAATACGAAACTGATAGTTAGTCACGAGCGGTAACACGATAGCTCGAAGTCCTACTAACTGGAAACTTTTGTACAATTACCTGTAATAAACAGTGCGGCCACCTGACAATAGCAAAAGCAAATAGTTTATCTAGTAACGGTTGCCTCGTCAACGTGTCCGCTAAGCAAGACAGGTGGTACGACGGTTCATTGAACCTAAAGGGTCGCGGAACAAGGGAAATACGGGTACCGTTAAGTCACTACTATTTTATTCATGGCTTTGTTTGGATAACCTTATCGGATGATGAAGAATGAGACTAGACCAACAAAGAAAAACCAACGTAGTGGTAAAACAGTATTATCGGACAGAGTTCCAAAAAAGAAGGACCCTAACAAGCTATGAATCAGGGAGTTTCCCGCGATCCTAATATGCCACCTGTCTTGGGACTTTTATCATTACATTGAAATGTAACAGTAGAGTTGCGGGTGCTGATTAATATTGATTAGTTACAACCGCCCGTGACACCATAAAAGAAAGTTGATTACCAGGAAAAATCATGATTGTAATTCTCGAGCCACACTGTGAAGAGAAGATTAAAAGCGCCACCTCAGGGAAAGCCGTTTCAAGCCTCCTTCGCCAGCGAGTCCCCATTATTACTGTACGACACGAAAGTGCTCGGTAACAGAATTTGGTGAAAGAACCTGGCATCGATTCCCGGAAAAGAAACCTCTACGCGGAAGGATTGGTAAGCGTTTTGCTATTCCCTGTGAGTGTGTAAAGGCTTGTAGGAAAAACCAGCCAGGAAAGTTCGAATACTAGAGGGCACACGAGAATTCATTCCAACAAAAAAAAAGGCAAACAAAAAAAAAAAAAGAAAAGAAGAGTAGATTAAGAAATTTAGTATAAGAAATCGCTTTAGAACTCGTTAAGATAGTTACGTGTACTCTATGCTCGATATCATTCGATCAAACGAATTGTGGAAACCAGAGAAGCTGTTATCAATACAATTTTCGAAGCTTACACGTCCTGTATTTCTCTGTTGTCGTCATCACTTGTTCTTTTGAGGCGGAAATTAAAACGGCATCAAACTGTTGACTAGAAGCAAAAAGACTTTGGCAAATTTAATTTCGCCACAAAAGGCCAAAAGTAAACCAACCGAGTGTCCACACCAAAGACAGAATTTAGTAATCGTCGCGGAACAACTTCAACCGGCCTTGCCAGAAACGGAATCATTGATTGACTTTACAACACCGGAACTGACATTACCAAACGAACCTGACAACACGGAACTAACGGAACCGAACAATATGGCAGAAGGAGGACAACCAACCCAACTCTCAGTTGAAGATGTATTTAGATTAATGACAGAACAAAATAGGGAAATGAGGGAACAGTGGGCAGAACAGGCATTAATGTTTGCAAACGCAATTGATAGAACGGGACAACCTCCAAAAGATACACCTAAATACAATGGTATTAAACTACCGACATTTAGTGGTGATTCAGATGAGGATGTAAATGAATTTATCGCAAACTATGATCGAGCGACAAAGTTTCACAAATGGGACAATGAGAGAAAAGCAGAAGCCTTACCTCTGCACTTGCTCGGAAACGCGAATGTTTGGTTTAACACAACTCCAGACCTCTCCGAGAAAACATATGAGGATATAGTTGACGCAATGAGAAAACAATTTCACTCTACGGCGGACAAATGGCTTTTGAGACAGAAACTGAACAACCGTAAACAGTTACCGTCCGAAACGGTTACCACATATGCCGCAGATATCAGACGCATTAGTAGGCGAATAGATTTACCACGAACGGAGGCAGTGAACTATTTCATTCAAGGCTTAAAACCTGCGTTGAAGTCATATGTAATGTTACAACAACCAAGTACCATTGAAGAGGCAGAAAACCACGCCAAATTGAAAGAGTCAGCGCCAGACCCCACAATAGATAAAATGGACCAAGTCATAAATCTGTTAACTAAGAAATCAGATCCCGCAACTATCGCTGCTTATGAGCCAATTCCATCACACCCTCAACGGGACAGTTTGGAAAGCCAAACGCTCAAAAGAGAGGACATAGTTCAAATCATTCGCCAGGAACTGCGAAGAACAAACAATAAACCGACTTTACCAAACCAAAATAGGACTACACAAAACATAGGACGGAATCGCCGAACATTTGATGGAAGACCAATTTGTAATTATTGCCAGAAAATAGGTCACATTTCAACGGTTTGTCGCCAACGCCTAGGGCAAAACTCTGGAGACCCACGCATTCCATATACACGCCCAAATTATCAGAGAAATTCCGGTCCACCAACTTTTCATCAAGGAAATGGATACTCAAAAAACGTGTAGAGGCCTTGTATGAGCGGGACATAACGAGGCCGGATAATCGTGATCAAATAGACGAACGGAAAATGGACATGAGTAACGTAGAAACCTCAGAAACAAGGATAGGAAACTCAGTAATTCAAAATGACACGCCCCCGCGCGAGCAGGATGATTTCCGAACGCATGACACTACAATCCCGCGTAGAGTCACGAGTGAGCCAATCGCCAGCACTGAACTTAGCGGAAATACTCCTTTCAAGGGTTACCCTGTGAGGTCCTTGCAGATGCAAGAAAGAGTAAGAAAGCGAAGAGAACTAGCGAAAAAGGCTCAGGAAATCAAACAATTGATGTTGGGAGATACCAACACAAAAGTACACAGTACCGAGAGCACCGAAACGGATCGAAATCGAAAAGTTCATTTTGAACTACTGACTCAGCCTGAAGAACTTCGAGATGCTCCTCGAATCAATACTATTTCGGTGCCTGCAAGAGAAAGTGGTACTTATGTGCCAGAAATTGAAAACATCGCACCCGCGTTAGAAACCAAACCAGGCAATCACACGGTGAACCCAGAATGTTTGGAGACGGCTCAATTAGTACAACCAGTAAGTTTTGAAACCGTAATGCCCCAAGAAGAAACTAGAAGCATTGAACAGAGACAAATTGTGTTTGAAGAACCCATTTTTTTGTGCCATGAAACGAGAATAGAAGCTGACGAACAAAGATTTGTGAGTGACAAAAGGGGACCAGAACCTTTAATAGAAAACACTGTGGATTATTTAAGCAGAGAGAAAGACCGTTCAGCCGCGCTGAAGTCTAATCTTGAGAAAATATTGTCGTATGTGAAATTAATGAAGTACGTCTCTGCGCTGATCCAAAACCCACGGGAAAATATAGAGGTCACTCGGGAAAGTGTTGAAACACACACAGTAATTAGAAATCCAGATTCCATTCTTAGGGCGCCGCCAAAAGCGACACCGCCCAGCAACCAGTCGGCACAATTAGGTTATCAAGAGAGATCAAACACAAGCACCGAACAAAGACATTGTTCGGAGGAGATTAATGAGAAGAAAGAGTTAAGTACAGACGCGGTTCAAAATGCAGTCGAGTTTCAGTCAACAAACAACAACTTGTCAATAGAAGGTTCCATTGATGGAAAGAGATTCTCATTTCTTGTGGATACCGGAGCGAATGTGAGTGCGATTAAAGCAGACACTTGGAAGCAACTGCCAGCACCAACCACACACCCGCCTGAACCGACTATAATTAGCAAAATCCTAGATTTGGATTACCACTCTATCTCGGTTCTAAACCCAGCATGCCAGGAAAGTCTACCACAGTCTTTTCCCCAAAAGCACAGCAATTTGAATACACCAGTAGTTGTCCAAACCGGGGGCACAAGTCAAGAGGACTTGTTTTCTCAAGGCGCAGTATTCACATTTCAGTTTATAATGATCTGGAAGTCGGTCATGTTCAGAAAAAAGGAACGAAGACCAGTTATTCAGAAATTAAGTTGCTGTGAGCAATCTCAAAAGTCCGGAAACGCGTTAACAGACCAAAGCAAAGAACTACAGTGGCTTTTGCGCAAACACGAACGAGAGAAATTGTACATTACAGTCATATGGCCTCTTACCACACGAGACGGTAGACAACGAACTTTACGTTGTAATAATTGATCAAAAGTTCTAACGACTTGAATGCTTCTCACCTTATCCATATACGAAACCTCGACTAACCACGGACACTGTAATCTTTGGCAAAAGACCGATTGGACAGTTTTGCAGCAAATCCTCACAAATTTTCTCATTCGGACTGTATCATTGGTGCGACACACAAGGGTTTGGTCATTCGAGTTTCGATCGTCTCACAATCAAATTTTAAAATTTTCAGAAATCCAGCAATTTTGTTGATCATTTGATGCGAGCATTATGAACTATGCATTCTATTATTTATGAAAGATTACTGAGTTGAGTAACATACTTGTTGTCAATTTGTTGAAGGTTTCTGTAAGAATATATATTCAATTATATGTTTTAAACATGTAGTTTTACATAGTAGTTTTAGTTAGTTTTTTACATAGTAGTTTTAGTTTTTCTGGCTTGGTTTTTCTCTAACCCTTGACACTTAAAACTCACACGTCAACGATGCCACACCTGCGCCACCCACTGCGCAACTTCAAACTCCTACGCAATATCAAGCCCCTGCTGGATGTACTTTACTATAGAAATGCCTCTACATTGGAACCTTGTCCATTTAATCAAGTTGGATATACAAGAATCAAGACATAATCACTCAGAAATAAATGAAGCCGCATTACAGCGAAACCACGCTTATAAACAAACAAATGGAACCATGCGGAATACGAATGAGATGGTGAAAAGTAAAATGAGTCAAAGAAGACGTCCTACGACATGTTTTCAACAAGTCGAATGATCAATCACCATAAACACGCATGGAGAAACGATAAAACACAAGAAATAACAAATCCAACTCAGCAAAACACCTGGACATCTTCTATCAAACAACCGGCTCAATAAGCGCAAGGACAAGAGGCATTGATCCCCAGGACCTTGAACTTATGTCATGCGACATGTCAACAGCAAGAACCAAGAAATCAAGTTGCAGATCCTGAACACTATTTAAAATAAACTGGAATAATATAAGGGAAAATTATATCTCGTATGTCTTTAGACACATACTGACGGTTATTGGAATTAAGTTAGTTACTTGTTTGTTTAGTGTAATCAATTTTGCGCATGTCCTGTGTAACATGCTGGTCCGATTGAAATTTCACAGCCACATAATCACTTGGTATAGTTAAAGTTACTTGTAGTCATGACCCCTAGGATAGATATAACCATCGTCGTCTAGTTGTTAATGCTTGGTCAGGCATAGCGAGTACTGCTCAGTGCTAAATTCGTACCATTATAATATAATCTTTTGTCACAATATTAGGTTTGCCGACACAGGTTTCAATTCTTGATAGCTATTTTCTTTTAAGTCGCCGGAGTCGACTCTCCTAAAGAGGGGGGTAATGTTGAGAGACAAAAATACGAAACTGATAGTTAGTCACGAGCGGTAACACGATAGCTCGAAGTCCTACTAACTGGAAACTTTTGTACAATTACCTGTAATAAACAGTGCGGCCACCTGACAATAGCAAAAGCAAATAGTTTATCTAGTAACGGTTGCCTCGTCAACGTGTCCGCTAAGCAAGACAGGTGGTACGACGGTTCATTGAACCTAAAGGGTCGCGGAACAAGGGAAATACGGGTACCGTTAAGTCACTACTATTTTATTCATGGCTTTGTTTGGATAACCTTATCGGATGATGAAGAATGAGACTAGACCAACAAAGAAAAACCAACGTAGTGGTAAAACAGTATTATCGGACAGAGTTCCAAAAAAGAAGGACCCTAACAAGCTATGAATCAGGGAGTTTTCCGCGATCCTAATATGCCACCTGTCTTGGGACTTTTATCATTAAATTGAAATGTAACAGTAGAGTTGCGGGTGCTGATTAATATTGATTAGTTACAACCGCCCGTGACACCATAAAAGAAAGTTGATTACCAGGAAAAATCATGATTGTAATTCTCGAGCCACACTGTGAAGAGAAGATTAAAAGCGCCACCTCAGGGAAAGCCGTTTCAAGCCTCCTTCGCCAGCGAGTCCCCATTATTACTGTACGACACGAAAGTGCTCGGTAACATAATGTTCGTGTGTTTGTTTGTCCGATGCGACCTTTTTAGGCCAGGTGCCTAAGGCAATGTCCAAATAAGGCTATCGACTAGCGTCACCGCCATGTTTTTAAGAAAGATTTGAACAAAGCAACAATTGTACGTAACTGTGCTCACGAAAATGAATTTGAAAACTAGAAAACTTGAAACAGAACGGTCTCGCGAAGCTCGTCTTCAAAAGAGAAGAGAACAGGCACTTCAAGAGCAAAAGCAGACCGAAGAAAAGACTCCGCAGAGAAAACAGCGCATGAATGCCGATCGAAAGCGACATGAAGAGAAGCGGGTAACACAGACAACTCCGCAAAGAGAACAGCGCTTGAAAGCGAATTGAGACCTTCAGGAGAAAAAGCGGGCCGAAAAGAAGAATCCGCAAAGACAACAGCGCATGAATGCCGACCAAAAGCGACATGAACAGAAGCGGGTAACACAGACAACTCCGCAAAGGGAACAGCGCTTGAAAGCAAATCGGGAGCTTCAGACGCCGTTTTGTGTTAAACTCAGATACTTATTTTGAAAGGACAAGCAACAAAGGTTAGTCAGTGGAAATCGAACAATCACCGTGACAAATATATTCTATCCCGTATAGCTTGTAACTCGGTCACTTCAAGAATGTATTAAAATCTGTATGCTGATCATTTTCCCTCGAAGTATTGCTTTACTACGCTTCTGTCGCCAGTTTCGGCTACCGTATTCGCTCAGAGCAATCGGAACTTGGAGCCTTGAATGATTTAGTCAGATGTCTTATTTTTCTGTAATCTGACACGCGGTGATTGCAGCGATAATCGTTCACAAGCCCTTAGAAGTATTACTGGGTCTGAAGCCCGTGTATAATTTGAAGTAAACTGTTCAAGTTTTGCTTTGATTCTGGGAGAAATCTTGCTGTTTTGAGTGGGTTCACATGCAAAACAATTCGAGCCTATTAAATATGCATGCCTGAGTCTGGTGAATGCCTTCCAGAGTAAAATCAAATCGCACAGGAAGCCTATTTAATTGTACTGCCTATGAATTCAAAATTAGAAAATCAGTGTTCCTTTTTTACCAACTTCAAACTTTGAGTATTAAATTTTGAGAACGTGCTTGGCAGACTGTATGAATTAATTTGACGTGCCGACCGTGGGAAATACGTACTTCGTCACGCAATCGATTCTTTTTTTCAACGCAAAAGTATAACACACTATTCTTTTTCTCCTTCTTTTGCGTGTAGCACTTGAGTTCGAAGAAAAGATTGAGTCGACATTTCGGTAAAACAAAGGCTACTCTTGTTGGGAGTTACAAAAGTCCCATCAATGGCAGAGTGAGGGGGTATCTGCGATTATCGTATTTCTAGTACCAAATTTATTTATTTTGTCGCTTTCCGTACACAAAACAATTGTGCAAAATTTCAAAAAAATTCACCGAAGGAATATGAATATAACTAACTTTTTCCCGCTTTTATATCACTCACAACAGGTGACGTTGTGTCACCATGGTAACCGATATCTGCTCAAAATATATGAGAACACACTCTTCATAAGACTCAATGCCATAGACATAAAACCTTTTTGAGAAAGTAAACGCCGATTAAACTAAACAGCAGGTTTTTTCCTGGTCTATAAACTGCCAGAAACTATTACGAGCCACCTTTTAAGGTGGCTCGTAATAGTTTCTGGCAGTTTAAAAGGAGACTTAGTCTCCTTAAGTCAGTTTAGTGATCTAGTGTGAACCCAGGGACTAGGACGAAAAGATTATAAATAAATATCTATCTATATATATATATATATATATATATATATATATATATATATATATATATATATATATATATATATATATATTTCTTTGTAGTTATACGGTGTTTTTCAGTGGTCACGTGATAGATATAATTGCCTAAATATATATTTCAACTGGACAACCTTTTCGGGATTGACTGTATATATATATATATATATATATATATATATATATATATATATATATATATATATATATATATATATATATATATATATATATATATATATATATATATATATATATATATATATATATATATATATATATATATATATCTCTCTATATATATATATATATATATATATATATATATATTATAAAAATGCCAAAATATCCATTTTCGGTAAATGTTTACTAGTTCATACAGTAAGGAAATTTGTCAGGTATTGCATGTGACGCCATAAAAAAAGCCATCTCAAAAGTAACATATCCTATAATTCCAATACGCTAATATGTTTAAGACTATTATGCCTTAAGACTTTAAGCAAAATTCTGGGTCGATACAAAATACCTATTGGGAGCTATGGATGTTTGAATACCGTGACAACAAAGTCGTGTGACAGGCCATATAATAAATAAGATACTCACCACGGTAATAATTGTTTTAAGCTCCCTGTAACCACTGAATGACAAACTTGGTGACACGTTGTGCGCTTGACTGGTGTGTTCTGTTGGGGTAAATGGACAAAAATATATAAAGAGTATCAATTATATCCATTAATGCCATGTAATAATGGTAAATATTTTTCTTGTTCTTAGTGTGAGGGTTAGACATAGTTTTCTCCAAATTTAAACATTCCTATTGCACTTTCTGTATATAGTTGGTTGAAATCAATAAATGTTTTGATTCTAGAGGTATAAGGTAATTTGCCAGACCATTTGCCAACATATCGAAAACTGGGCACGTCGACATCTTAGTCTGTTGACAAAAGTGTCGTTGACATAATAAGACACCTTTCAACATATGCCATTAATATAGAGAAAGCCAGGCCATTCGCCCATTGATCACAGAAAATATAAAATGCTTCGTTTCGCGAAAAAGGAAGTCAGTTTTTTCATATATTAACATCGTTCATACTAAGTTATACACATAAAAAAACATGTTGATACAGGATTTTTTTTATGAAAAGAATAACTGAGATTAAACTCGCCAACGTCGCGTTCCCATGCGAAGTGCGTGTAGTTTTTCAGGATGTTTACGTTTACCATTTCGACCCAGGGCCCGGTTTTTCAAAGCACGATTAGGCTAATCCTGGATTAGGTCTAAACTTTCATGTCATTTATATGCCTGAAAATGCGAAGGTTTCGTCCACAACAACTTCCTTTATGCGTTTTTAAGATGGAACAAGCTTTTTAATCCATCTTCGAACAAAACTCTGCAGTTTATTGGCAGAGAGGTCGAGAGGAAGAATTTCGTTAATCCTGGATTAGCTTAATCGGCTTTCGAAAAACCGGGCCCAGACTGATATTTAAAGGAGTAAGGGATTGAAAGCCTGGGCAGAGCCTCCACGTAAAAATTTTCTTGTTCCCCCCCCCCCCCCCCCCGACTTATGTAGCGAGTTTCATTGCAGAGCAATATTGCTCAGAGGTACCCTTTGATAACTTGTTGTTTTCTTTCGAAACAGTAATGTTGCATCAAACCTAAAATAGCAATTTTTCTGTCAGAAATTTGTGTGCGCCAAATGCGCAATCTTCATAAGGGGAAACCTTCTGAGAACTTGTGGTTTGCTTTCGAGAGAGTAATGTTGAGTCACACCAAAAATAACTTATTGCACTTAGTGCGAACTTGGCTAAATTATGTTTCGGCCATTTGCGAAATAAGGAAGAAAATTATGATAATAAGATAAGGATCAAGAAAAAAATAACGCTCAAGGAAACACGAACCATTGCATTTAAAGATGAAAATCAAAATAGTTCAAAAAGGATCAGCAGATTTGTGGCCCGTTTCAGATGTCGCTCTTCACACGTGCCGAACCTAATGCAAATGAGCTTAAATAATTATTATTGTTCATTTGCATTAAGTTCGGCTCGTGTATGAGAAGAAGCAACGTTTTAACAAGTGTGTGATCAGGAGCTATATCAAGAATTCTTTTTCAATGGAAACTTGAACCACGAAACAGGTTCATGCTTGTTACTGGCTAAAAATTATACTCGCTCAGTGAAGTATTGAATTTCATTCGTTGAGTGGCCGTTGTATAGAGGTTGTTTTAAGTGCATTTTAATATTGGGTTTAGGAAAACGTAGTGCTGAAAATTGGTCTATAATTACTTTGCTTTGCTGAATCTAACACAAAATGGTCCGCAGTCAAAAAAAGATAAATAATTCTCCGTCTTCGTCGTCTTTTATTGCTCCCGGGACGTGGTCCCGGCGAGCTTAAAAATGTAGTTTCTTTTCTTCTGGGTCGAGAATCAGCACACGGTGATTGGTTCGTATGATTACGTGATATGCTATGACGTAAACCGCCGCCCAGTTGGCTCAGTTGGTTGAGTGCCGGTCTTTCGTGCGGGAGGTCGCGGGTTCGAACCCCGGCCGGACCAGCACTAAGGGTCTTGAAATAACTGAAGAGAAGATGCTGCCTTTGTTTCTATCAGCAAATGGTAAGATCTTCACTTGGCTCGGCTGACTACGTAAAATGGGGGTCCCGTCTCCCTATACTTCCATACTTGATTACAGGGGGGACGTAAAAGAACCAATGAGGACGTAAACAAATCTCTGGCAGTGACCACCCTCAGTACCTGTAATCCACAGTAATGTGGCGAAGCCAAATTGTTGCTGAAAAGCCCCTTGAGGGGAGCTTCAATAAAAAGATTGTATGTATGTATATAATTGACTTCGTTAAACAACTCGAGATGTGGCCAGTGAATTGCTCGTAAATACTTGTGTGTCTTTACACATTAACTTCATCCCATCCAAACTCAACACCACTGGGCTCTGTGGAACATGCACGGATAAACTGGATTTTAGGGAACGATTTTGGCTTGCGTTCTTAAGTTCATTGCGGAAGCTTTGAGAATAGCCGTAAACAAATGTTTGATGGATACCGCTCGGGGATTGCAAATATCTCTGTCGCCGCTAAATATTTAGTCCGGACGAAACTTTCTGTGGCGGCACGAAATACTTCTGGTAAGATAACAGGCCGAAAACGGAAACCAAGGCTACGATGAGCTTTAGCCGCAAAACAATGGCGATTTATGCTTTACTTTGTACATGACATCTGTTGCCTCATAAAATTCTTCTGCTTATTGTACTTTGCCTGTTGAAATGTTTCTTTCATTCGATTATGTAGCCTTTGTTTCGCGATGGTCATATATACCAGATATGAAAAATACACCGAAATAGTCTTGAGCATTGGGTTTGCAGTTCACAAATGACTGAACACACTGTGAACAAAACCGCAATAATATTGTAAAGTGTCGTGTTACATTCCTCGCTTGTTACAGAACACAAATACTCGAAAGCCTTATAAAAGAAAAGTATTCAGTTAATAAAAGAAACCAGAAAAGTATTGAAGCGAAGGCTGGATTAATTATGGCCTCTCGTTAGAAATAAGAGTCGAAGTCAAACTGTCAAAAATCGATTGTGCATAAAAAGATATGTCACGCATTCTCAAAATGCAGGGTCGCTCAACCTTTAACAAGCAAGTGTATGAGTGTTGTAATGATAATTTATAGTTTAATCAAATTTCATTTGAGCAAGGTGTCAACAGCCAAGTTCTCTATAACTGTGTGATATTTTTCTGGTGAGAAACTGGAAGTCTCTCTTGTGAGTTCCACTCTTGTCCCTACTTTCCATTTTAGTATATTCTGGTCTCGACGCAACTCACACCGCGAGCTCACTGGCAACGCCAGTCTAGTTGTACTGAAAAGAAAGCCACTATTTGCCAATAAATCGTATTGAAAATGAAAAAGAACTGTTACCAGCAAAACTTTGGAAGTTAGTATTTCTGGAATGGAATTTCCAGTGTGCTTAATATTTTATACATCTCAATATGTGCCTGGAAACCACGACAGCGAATTTGTTTAATTACTTCAGACAGATATAAACAAGACAGGAGGGAATGAATTGGAAACTAGTTCATTTCCCTACCACACTTGTGATCAAAAGGCCAGAAAACTAAACTGTGTACAGCAAAATTTAAAACTTTATCACGATACTCTTTGTTCTTCCATGTTCAAACCTTTCGAATTGTTATTTAGGTTTCATATAGACGGAACGACTTCATAATTTAGATAAATTTCTATTTTCATATTTTGTTATTTAATTTTTATCTTCAATCCGGCGATAATCATCATAGTAATGAACTTTGTACGACTTTCATTCATTTTAATGTTTTGAAAGATTTAACAAGCCAAACGTAAAGATAAACAGTAAATAAGAATACTCACCACGGTAAAAATTGTTGTGAGCTTCCTGTAACCACTGAATGGCGCACTTGGTGACACTTTCTGCGCTCAACCTATGTGTTCTGTTGGTGTAGATAAATAAAAATATATAAAGAGAAATAATTATATCCATCAACACCACGTAATCTCGGTAAAAAGTTTTCTTGTTCCTAGTTGCTTTCTGGGCTTAGTTGGGTGAAACCCTGTCTTAAATCTGGAGGTATAAGTTGACTTGTCTGACCATTTGCCTGTATATCGAAAAATGGGCACTTAGTCCGTCGACAAAAGTGCCGTTGATGTAATTCAACACCTTTCAACAATACTTTAACATGAAGGAAGTCAGGCCATTCGCCCATTGATCACAGAAAATAAAACGTTTCAATTAGCGAAAAAAGAATTGGTTTTTTTCTTTTTTCATATATTTACATTGCTCATGCTAAGTTATACTTAGTTAAGTTTGTTTTGCATGCTAAGTTTGTTCCCCATCCCTCCCCTGCCCACGCGATTATTGTAACAAGTTTTATTGCAGAGCGAGTGTTGTGTGTGTAATTTGCGACTGCCATCAGGGGGAAACCCTTTGAAAACTTGTGGTTTCCTTTCGAGACAGGGATGTTGCATCACACCTAAAATAGCAATTATTTTGTCAGTACTTTGTGTGTGCCAAATGCGCAACCTCCATAAAGGGGGACCCTTGTGATAACTTGTGATTTGCTTTTGAAAGAGTAATCACACCTAAAATACCTAATTGCACTTTCTGCCAACTGGACTAAATAAAGTTTCGGCCATTTGCGAAATAAGGAAGAAAATACTAAGAAGAAGAAACACGTTTACGAATCAAGAAAAAATAGCGCTCAAGGAAACACGAACCAACGCATTTAAATATCAAGATCGAAATAGTTAAAGTAAGATCAGCAAATTTCCATTGATCTGGAAAATCTTCTAGTATTATATATTATCAGAAAAGCAAATCAAGTAATGTTTTACGTAGTCGTCGCCCATTCAGTCAAATTTTGGAGAAGTTCGAGTCGAAACGAGCAGGCTATGCATTTTAGTCGAGTTCATCCAGTCATGCCATTATTCGCTTCGTTTGTATATTATTTTAATAGTTAAGCACACAGAAACATTTCAATATTATGTCAGGGTTTTACATGCCAAACTAAAAAAATCACCTTGCACTGCAGAGGTTTATCCCGAATTTCTCTCAATTACAGAATGACACGTTAGGTACAGACACTGATCGTCATACATAAATTGGGCTGATAGAGTTTCAGTTATATTTTTTGTCAAAAAATTCCCGTTTGATCATCAATTTCATTTTCGAACAATGACGTGTGCGACACATGTAAATCACTCAGGGTGTGGTGCTTTGTATCTCGAAAAAAATCGGGGAGCGATCAGTTTTGGGTGATCAGTCGTGATGTGGTATATTCTTAGTCAGGGCTACTCCACTGCGATGCGGCGTAAATAGCCCTCATAATTGTTACAAAATATCTGATGATGCATTTTATTATATAGACACGAGTGTTTTACTGGAAAATATACCGTGCGTAAAATCCATACGAAACTACATCCGGGACCCGAGTGGCGTATTTTCCATATCCTCACTAGTGAGGATATCGTTGGCATCATTTCCCGCTTTTGCACGGTTGTTTGTGCAATTTCTCGTAAAACACTCGTGTCTAATATAATAAAAAGAAAATTACACGGCGGCTTGAAGATATAGATTTTATTTTCTCGTGGTAAAAACATAGAGATTACTTCATGGAAAGTGCGCGCGTACGGTTTTTATTCACGAGTTGTGAAGTATCATAAAACGAACGAGCGAGGCTTTGCGAGCGAGTGAGTTTTATGATACGAAACAACGAGTGAATAAAAACTGTACAAAGCACTTTCCATGATGTTTTCTGTTTATTATATACATACTGAGACATTTATGATGGGACCGGGAAACCCTTTAAAAGTAGTGAAAAATCGTCGTTCGCAGCTTGTGATTGGACGAACGATTTTTTTCACGTGTGAAAAGCGTCGTTCGCGGCCTCTCATTGGCTAGAACTCATTTGCGTACAAAATTTTACGATATGGCTTTTTCGTGAGTATGTCTCAGTATGTATATAATAAAATATTTTACTCACTCGCGAAGCGCTCGTTCGTAAAATGCTGTTTTTACCACTCGAAAATAAAATTGATATCTTCGCGCCGCCGTGTAATATACTCTCTATATTATGGGCCAGGTATACTCTACTGCGATGCGGTGCATGTAGTCTTCTAATTGTTACAAAATATCTGGTGATGTGTTATATTCTTAGTCAGGGCTACTCTACTGCAATGAGGCGCATTATTCCCCTAATTGTTCCAAAATATCTGGTGATGTAATGTATTCTTAGTTAGGGTTACTCTACTGCGACGCATGCACTCCTCGTAGTTGTTCAAACTATGTAATGACATATTATATTATTAGTCAGGGCTACTCTTCTGCAATGCAGTGCATATATTTCTCATGCGTATGTAGTCCTTATAATTGTTCCATGGTGATGTAATATATTCTGGGCCAGGGATACTCTACCGCGATGCGGCGCATGTAGTCCTTATAATTATTCCATGATATCTGGTGATGTATTATATTCTGGGCCAGGGATACTCTACCGCGATGCGGCGCATGTAGTCTTCATAGATTAACTGTTCCCTCACTTCAAACAGTCGCAGTGCTAAGTTGTTTTCTATGGATGGTATTTATAAAACGGTCACGCGACCGCAACACCCTCTAAAATAACAGATAACTCCTCGGTTGTCTCCAACAGTCTGCGCCGTGAGCAGCGTTCGTCTCACGAAACAGAAAAAGCAATACGAATGTTGATTCCATCAAGACTAAAAACTGTACCATCAAAGATGCCAAAGTGACTTCAGAAACATTCAATGCCCACTTTACTGAGATTGGACCAAAACTTGCATCTAGCATCCCTCAAGGAAACGCATCTTGCAGTGACTATCTCTCCAAGGCTAACTCGTCTTTCTGTTTAGAGTACACTTCAGCTGAGGAAATCCTAGCTCACCTGAAGTCCATGTCAACAAAGAAAGCTACGAGTTTAGACAACCTATCACCTCTTTTAATAAAGGAAGCTGCCCCAATAATCTGTGAATCTCTCGCAACTATTTTCAATAAGACGACAGACACGGGCATTTTCCCCACAGAGTTGAATGCGAAAGTCACTCCGGTCCACAAAGCAAATGACAAAAGTAATGTGAACAATTATCGCCCAATTTCTGTCATATCCACCGTTGCTAAAGTCTACGAAAGAATTGTCTTTGATCAATTTTACAATTACTTAAACCGCAATAACCTCTTATCGAAGTTTCAATGCGGGTCTAGACCAAATCACTCGTCAGCAACTGTGTTGCTAAATGCCACCACTGAATGGCTAACATACATGGACAAGGGATTAATCAACTGCGTGACTATTCTGGATTTTTGAAAGGTGTTTGACACGGTCGACCACACGACATTACATCATAAATTATCTCTTCAAGGTGTCACAGAAAATTCACTCGCTTGGTTCAAATCGTATTTAACAAATCGACAACAGAGGTGCTATGTTAATGGCGAATTATCGTCACTCAAACCTCTGACGTGTGGTGTTCCTCAGGGATCTATTCTCGGCCCGTTACTATTTCTAATTTACATTAATGATTTGCCTAACAGCTTGCAATTTTCAAAACCAAGAATATACGCACACGATACAAATATTACAACCGCAAGTAAATCGTTAAACCATCTAGTACGATCTGCAAACTCTGATTTATCCAACATAAAACAATGGCTCTTACTAAATAAATTAAGTCTAAACGTCACGAAGACTGAACAACTGATCTTTATTGGATCAGATGATAATCTCAGAAAAATTAATGGTAAGAGTTATATCTCTATAGATAATAATCCAATAGAAAGAGTCTCTGACAGTGTTATAGCAGAAAATTGGAATATCTTCCCGTAGTTTTGGAAGCGAATAAATTAGTGAATTGGAGTTCTTTTGTTGACAATTGGAAGAGTTAGAATAGATGTTTAATCAAGTTTTACGTTGTTGTTTACTGTGATTAACACTGAGGCCTTCCTCAGGAAATCTAAGTGATCTTGTTATTAATTGAAGATCCTGTTTGAGGAAATGAGCAATAGCAAGTGCGCACACTGTCGTAGGCGTGCCAGCACCTTCTCTTCCTTCAGATCTTAACTACAGCCAATCGTATCCATTGGAATGTGTTAGTGTGATTTTAGAATAAGTGTAGTAAGCAAATAGAGGAGCCACTCGAGTGTTAACGACATCCTAGCGGAAAAGTCCATTCGGAAATGTGAGTTTCGAATGTGACTTTGAACTTAGTCCTAGCAAAAATCCATTTCCTATCCTATGTGTTCTAATTCGGCCAGTGTGAAAACTATTAGGATAGCATAAACTATTAGGACAACATAAAAGCTGTCGGCTAAGAAAATAGAGGATATAGTGAGACTTGTTCTTGAAAACGGAACATCGACGCTAAAGTGCATTAAAAGTGAGCTTCAACTCTAAAGTCTGTTATAGCCCCGTAACAACAGTAAGACCATTGGAGTTGTCGTAGACAAGAGACTATCATGGACTGCCCTCATTGACTATACTTTTAAGAAAATCTCCTCAGGTATTGGGGGACTAAGGCAGATTAGAGACTTTATCACAAAGGAAACTGCCGTAACTGTTTATAATTCACTTATTCAGCCCTGGTTTGATTATTGTGGCGTGGTCTGGGATAAACTACCAGCCACATCAGCCGAAAGACTTCAAAAATTGCAAAATCGGGCAGCCCGTGTGATAACTAAGCAGGGTTACGAAGATCGAAAGATATTTGCCACAGCCTCAACTGGGATGATCTTGCTCAGATACGATATAAACATAAAGCCACCATGATGTTTAAAATACTGAACACTGACAGCCCTTCTTGCCTTAAGGATCTCTTCACTCCAAAATCACTGAAATATAGTCCTCGTCAAAGAGAAATCAATTATCGCTCGTAAAAACCGCGAACAAAGTATTTGAAGAGAGCCTTTGTGTACGATGGTGCGAAACTCTGGAATTAATTACCACACTATATTAGACAACAAAGCACGTTATCGGCATTTAAACAGCAGCTATCATCCATTGAACCTTGACCAAATTATGTATATCTCGTTTTTAGTATTTTATATTATAATATTTGTATTTTTGTAATTTTATGAGAGCTCGGCTTTCATGAAAAGCAATTGTTGTATATATTGATGAAATTCCGAGAATAAATGAACTTTCTCTCTCTTTCTCTCTCTCTCTCCTTTCTTACTAAATTCAACTGAATCATCTGATCCATTTATAGTACCTACTGGGACTAAATTAAACTCAATTCTATATGCTGACGATTTGATTATTCTATCACGCCCAAAACAAGGATTACAAAACTGTCTGAACACATTATATTCGTATTGTAATACTTGGAAATTAGACGTAAATTTAAAGAAAACGGAAGTCATGATATTCCAAAAGAAAACAAGAAAATCGCAAAATCCACAGTTCTTCTTTAATAATAGCCCTATCGACATCACACATCAATATGCATATCTTGGACTAAAATTAACGCCTTCGGGAACTTTCACTGTGGCACAGGAACAACTACATGAAAAAGCAATGCACGCTTTTTTTTGTATTAAGAAATATACCGATTTCAGTAAACTACCTACGCATCTAGCTTCAAATATTTTCGATGCTGTCATAACCCCAATTCTAGCGTACAACAGCGAAGTTGGGGTGCCTATCTTAAGCCAGATTTTGATAACGTGGGACAAATCCCAAATCGAAAATCCCAATTTCGATTTTGCAAAAGATTTCCAAGAGTGTAAACAAAAAAGCAGCTACTGCAGCTTGTAGGTCCAAATTGGGAAGATTCCCTCTCAAGATTGTTATAGATTGAAGAATTCTAATTAATAAATTCCTACTGGTTTGCCGTGGTGTGGACTCTTATTTACCACGATTTACGTCATCACATGGTCAAAATGTTGTGGACTCACGAGGCGTTTCGCCGAGAAAACTAGAATGTTTATTGTAAAGTTTGAAACTTTATCATGACACTCTTTGTTCTTGCATGCCCATCAACTCGTTTAGGAGCTCGAAACTTACTGAATTCTTATTTCGGTTTCATATAGACGGAACGATTTCATAATTTAGATAACTTTCTATTTTCACAGTTTGTTATGTATATTTTTATGCTGGGCGTAAGGGCCCAGCTTATAATTGTTTTCACCTGAAAACCACAGCGTAGGTATCATGACAATTGGTAAAAAAAGTCCCCCCTCTAGGATTTTGAAGTTTGATTGACGTGTAAGCAAAAATACTATATTTTGATTGGATAATGTTCACGTGCAAGCGGCGTGGAAGCCTTTCTTTTCTTGGCTGAGTTTCAAAGTATGTAACGTGAGATTTTTGTTGACGTATACTTGCGCTCTTGCAGATTTTAAGCTCGCGTTCAGCACGAAGTGCTGAAGAGCGAAGGATAATGTGTCCCGGTGCTGTCAACAATGGATTCCAAATATGGAAGTCGTTCTGTTCCCAATTTGGGCACTATCGATATTACCGACAACGCAACAATATCGAGAACGCGATCGTCGAAGTAGTTTTTGCTGTGGCATTTTTAAGCGTCCCACCTAATTGTAGTTAAGACTGTGTCAGTCAGTCAGTCCGTCATGCTGTGTCAACAATTGCCTTTGGAATTTGAGGATCAGCGAATACGCATGAAGAAAAAAAGAGATGGGAAGACGTTTTCTGGAGTTATTTTGATTTTTATCATTGTATTCCTGAATTGCCAGTAGATCTGTTGCACTTCAGAACCATCATCACAGAGGTTTTGGTAAATTCTCGGTTTGACAAGCGTAAGTCAAAGTTGAAAGGCCCGTGACCACTGACACCCCTGATTGCGATCGAGCGACTTCAGCTTGTCGAAACATTTCTATCGTTTGATTATATTTGCTTTGCTTCGCATAGTTTTCGCCAGCAATTATAAAAGCTGTAGAGAACTGAGAGAAGAAGAATTCGAAAATGAATTTGACCAAAACCGCAAGTAATGTCAACAAGTTATCAGATTTCATTTAAACTTATTAAACTTGAAACTCAGCCAAAAGAAGAAAGGCGTGTTTTCTTTAAGCACGTATTTAGCTTGAATGCAGCCCAGGCTGGAGTATCATGGCCTCTGATGAATATGTAGATGTTGAACATAAGCTGTGCATGACATGAGTAATGAAGTCACGGATAGACTTTTTTCAGTGCGACCCCGGAAGGTCTCCTTCCGGTTCAAAGATTTGGACTCGGTGAAGAATTTTAAATTCTCCCATTTCGAGCGTCTTAGTTTTATAATTTTCCCCCTCTGCCGCCTCGTAAATGAGAGTTTTCAAAACTGAGACTAAATCGAATACGCGGTTCAGCAAAAGTGGAGGCCCGCGGAAACGGATGCTAACTTCCACATACCTAAAATTGAGCAATTTTTACGATGTGGCCTTGAGCCAGTTCTATTAAATACACACTCCCGCAAAAGTACTTTTTACAAATTCGCGAGCTTACAGCTACCTTGCTGCTTTGATTGTTCATTATATTCACTTTCGCATTTTTCTTCGTCCAGCTGGTTAAAACTAAACGAAGGAAAGCAAACATAATCAAACGATACCATTTCGACATGCTGAAGTGGCTCCCGGCTGGGTTTTTCAGCTTTAACATACGCCCGTCAAACAACCGCGAATTCATCAAAACCGCGGTGATAATAGCTCAGAAATGAAACAGGCCGACTGGAAATTTAGAAAGCTTGGTAGAAGAAACGCAATTTAGAAGACAAAAAACAGGCAAGTAATAAAGCGCAGGCTAGATTAATCGTGGCCTGTGATTAGAAACAAATGATTGTTCGAAGTCAAACTGTCAAAACAATATTATGCATGAAAATGAGATAAGTCACGCAATTACTCCCAACTCAAAATGTAGATTCTCTCATCCTTTTGAAGCAAATGTACGAGTGTTGTAATTATAACTTATATAGTATAAGCAGGTTCATTTGAGAAAATCAAAAACCAAGTTCCCCATACTGTGTGATATTTGTTTCGGGTGAGAAATCAAAAGAGAAAATTGAGGTAGTCTCGGTCTATTCCAGAGATTGCTTATTCAACAATTCTTATGGTGCGTGCGGACACTTGCCACACGAAACTTGAATCCCAGCATCTGTCGCGTTTTCACGCGACAAAACTTGTTTATATTTGATCCAGCGATAGTCATCATAATAATGAACTTTTTACGACATTCATTCATTTCTTCATATTTGATCATATTTCATAAAGATCTGCGGAACCAAACGTAAAGATAAACAATAAATGAGAATACTCACCACGCAAATAGTTGTTGTGAGTTTCCTGAAACCACTGAATGACGCACTTAGTGACACATTGTGCGCTCGACCGGTGTGTTCTGTTGGTGTAGATAGATGAAAATGTGTAAACAATATTTAGTATACCCATCAATGCCACGTAATCGTAGTAAATATTCTTCTTGTTCCTAGAGTTAGGTTTAAACGTGGTTTTCTCACACTTTAAAATATCCCTTTTGCACTTTCTGTGCTTCTGTGCATCGTGTTTTTAATCTGGAGGTATAAGTTGATTTATTAGACCATTTGCCTACATATCAAAAATGGGCACGTCAAAAACTTAGTCCGTTGACATAATTGAACATCTTTCAACAAATTACATTAACATGAAGGAAGTCAGGCCATTCGGCCATTGATCACAGAAAATATAAAATGCTTCGTTTTGAAATAAAAAAAGGGGCAGTTTCTTTATATGTTTACACCGTTCATAGTAAGTTACAGAAACATGGTAACACAACTGAGATAAAAAATGCAAAAGTCGCGTTCCCGACCTCCATAAGGGGGAAACCCTTTGAGAACTTGTGCTTTTCTTTCGAAAAAGTAATGTTGCATCGAACCTAAAAGAGCAATTGTTCTGTCTGTACTTTATGTGTACCAAATGCGCAACCTCAATAAAACCCTTTGAGAACTTGTGGTCTGTTTTCGAAAGTGTAATGTTGAATCACACCTAAATTAATTCCTAAATTAACTTTAGGCCATTTGCGAAAAAGGAAAGAAAAAAGCAAGTAATAAGAAACACGAAAAAGAATCAAGAAAATAACGCTCAAGGAAACACGAACCACTACTTTTAAAGATCAAAATTGAAATAGTCCAGCCTCTATTGTTTCAGCGTGTGGTCGCCTACGAGAGCCATTCTCGTACGCGACCAGCTTTAGTTACGACCATTATTTCGAATGCCTGAGGTGGTCGCCTACAAGAGCTTCGACAATATCTCAAAATAAATCGGGGAGCGACCAGTCTTGGTGATCAGCCTTGTAGTGAGAAAAACCAGTGAATCGAATAAACAACGCGAGTGGTCCGTTTTGGAAGTGATCAGTGCGAAGGATATTTCCGAAAAGCGATAGGCCCGTTTCAGACGTCACTCCTCACACGTGCCGAACCTAATGCAAATGAGCTTCAACAATGATTATTGCCCATTTGCATTAGGTGAGGCTCGTGTGTGATCAGGAGAAACGTTTGAACCAGAGTGTGATCAGAAGGTATTTCAGGAGTTCTTTTTCTCAAATGAAACCTTGAACCACGAACCAAGTTTAGTGTATGTAACTGGCTGAAAATTACGCTCTCTCGATGCAGTATGGAATTTCATTCTTTGAGTGGGTAGAGGTTGTTTTAAGTGCATTTATTGGGTTTGGGAAAACGTAGTGCTGAAAATTAGCCTATAATTACTTTGTTTGGCTGAATCTAATGCAAAATGGTCCGCAGCCAAAAAAAGATAAATAATTATCCGTCGTCGTGGTCTTTTACTGTACTGAAAAGGAAGCCATGCTTGCCAATATATTGTATTGAAAATGGAAAAAGACAGCTGTTACCCGGAAACTTTGTAAGTTAGTTTTTCTGGAATGGCATTTGCAATGTGCTTAATATTTTATACATCTTAATATATGTCTGGAGACCACGACAGCGAATTTGTTTAATGACTTCATATTGTTATAAACAAGACAGGTAACAATAAAATGAAAAGTAGTTTATGTTCCTGACACATTTGTGGTCAAAAAGCCAGAAAACTAAACTGTGTACAGCAAAGGTTGAAACTTTATCACGACATCTTTTGTTCTTCCATGCCCATTACCTTGTTTATGAGTTCGAAACTTGCTGAATTCTTATTTCGGTTTTATATAGGTAGAACGACTTCATAATTTAGATAACTTTCTATTTTCATATTTTGCTATTTAATTTTTATCTCTGATCCGGTGATAGTCATGCTAATAATGAACTTTGCACGTAATCATGGCAAAAAGGTTTCATGTTCTTAGTGTGAGATTATACACACTTTATACATCCCTGGCGCATTAATTTTCTAGGCATAGTTCGCTAAACTTGTGTCTTAAATCTGAAGGTATATGTAATATTTCAGACCATTTGTCTACATATCGTAAAATGGGCACGTCGAAAACTTAAGCAGTTGACAAAGGTGCCGTTGACATAGTTTAACATCTTTCAACAAATTATTGTAGTAAGAAGGAAGTCAAGCTATTTGCCCATTGATCACAGAAATAGAATACTTCGTTTTGCGAAAAAAGAAGTCGGTTTCTTCATATATTACCATCGTTCATACTAAGTTAGGCACCGGTCGCACCCGTAACTTTAACGACATTAATGTCGACATTTGCATCATTTGAAGAGAAAACAGCGCTTGACACCAGAATTATATGTCAACAAGTTGCTCACAAACATTAAAGAAGCGGTCATATTGCTCTCGATGATCAGTTATTGACGACTAAACTTCCTAGTGCGACCGGGCCCTTATACACAGAAAAATGTTGATACAGCATTTTTTTGTTATGAAGAGAAAAACTTAGATGAATATCACAAAAGTCGCGTTCCTGAGCAAGTTGCGTGCGGGTTTTCTGGACGTTTACCTGTTCAAATGCGTAAAAAGGCTGTGAATTTCTACTAGAGGTATATGAAAGGGTCATCATTTCGACCCCATATATTTAAAGGGGTAAGGACTTGAAAACCTGGGCGAAGCTTCCACGTATAAAAGTTCTTACGTCATCTCCCCTTCCCTCCCCCCTCCGCGACTCCTGTAGCGACTTTCATTGCAAAGCAATTGCTTTGTGAGGAATTTGAGACCTCCATATGGGGAAACCCTTTGAGAACTTGTGGTTTTCTTTCGAAACAACAACGTTGCATCACATCTAAAATATCCATTATTCTGTCATTACTTTGTGTGTGCGAAATGTGCAACCTCCATAAAGGGGAAACCCTTCTGTGAACTTGTGGTTTGCTTTTGAAAGAGTAATTTTACATCACACCTAAAATAACTCATTGCACTTTCTGCGAACAAATCAAGTTTCGGCCATTTGCGAAATTAGGAAGAAAATACTCAGAAGGAGAAACACAATTAAGAATCAGGAAAAAAGTAACTCTCAAGGAAACACAAGCCACTGCATTTAAAGATCAAAATCGAAATATTTCAAATAAAATTAGCAAATTTCCAGTGACCTGGAAAGTCCTCTGGTTTTATTTAATATCAGAAAAGTACATCAACTAACGTTTTACGTGG
Source organism: Plumapathes pennacea (assembly GCA_964036295.1). Classification (NCBI taxonomy): domain Eukaryota; kingdom Metazoa; phylum Cnidaria; class Anthozoa; order Antipatharia; family Myriopathidae; genus Plumapathes; species Plumapathes pennacea. The sequence goes on along the minus strand of OZ038467.1, from coordinate 17,635,289 downwards.
GCGTCGCCAATTCAGTCAAATTTCAGAGATGTCCGAGACGAAACGAGCAGGCTATGCATTTTGGGCGAGTTCATCCAACCATACCATTCTTCGTTACATTTGTATATTATTTTAATAGCTAAGCACAGAAACTTGTCTATATCATTTCAGGATATTACATGCCAAACTAAAACACTCACCTTCGCAGAGGTTTATCCCGAATTTCTCTCAATTACAGAATGACACTTTAGGTACAGACACTGATCGTTATATACATGAACTGGGCTGATAGAGTTCCGTTTATATTTTCTGTCAAAAGACTTCCGCTTGAAACATCAATTTCATTTTCGAATAATGACTTGTGCGACACATGTCAATCACTCATGATACGGTGTGTTGTATCTCGAAATAAATCAAAGAGCGGCCAGTCTTGGATAATCAGTCGTGATGTGGTATATTCTTAGTCAGGGCTACTCCACTGCGCTGCGGCGCATATAGTCCTTATAAATGTTACAAGATATCTGGTGATGTTTTATATTCCTGGCTAAGGCTACTCTGCTAGGGTGCCGCGCATGTACTCCTCATAATTGTTCCAAAGTATCTAGCGATGTGTTATATTCCTGGCCAGGGCTACTCTACTGCGATACAGCGCATGCACTCCTCTAATTGTACCAAAATATGTGGTGATGTATTATATTCTTAGTGAGGGATACTCTACTGCGATGCGGCGCATGAAGTCCTCATAATTGTTCCAAAATATTTAGCGATGTGTTATATTCCTGGCCAGGGCTACTTTACTGCGATACAGCGCATGCACTCCTCTAATTGTACCAAAATATATGGTGATGTATTATATTCTTAGTGAGGGATACTCTACTGCGATGCGGCGCATGTAGTCCTCGTAATTGTTCCAAAATATTTAGCGATGTGTTATATTCCTGGCCAGGGCTACTCTTCTACTATACAGCGCATGCACTCCTCTAATTGTTCCAAAATATATAGTGACTAGCGGTACCCCCGTAAATTACGGTAATTGAATTTTTTACTTCTTCTTCCTTTCTTTTTCCCTTTTTGAATTCCATTTTGAGCATCTCCAATGCAGTTTACAGTGTCAAAGTACGAACGTCTCTGTAGTGCGTGTACCACTCGACCGTACCACTCGACGAATTGCCGATCGATTGACATGAAAATGTCCCCGCAATTCAAACGTGCGGCAGCATCAGCCTGGCATCCAATCACCTGACAGCACAAATTATCTTCATAAACTCATTTCCGATTTTTAAAAGAACTGTGGTTGGCATACGAGGCCAATATTTCCATTTAGTTTCACTCAATATGGCGGCAGTCTTGGATATTTGTATGATGAAGAGGCCTGGGAAAGAGCGTTACGGACGGAAGTGCCTTAGCGTATTATTATATAGATGTATTATATTCTTAGTGAGGGATACCTTACTGCGATGCGGCGCATGTAGTCCTTATAAATTAACTGCTCCCTCACTTCAAACAGTCGCAGTGTTAAGTGGCCTTCTATGGATGGTATTTATCAAACGGTCACGCGACCGCAAAACCCTCTAAAATAACGGTAACTGCTTGGTTGACTCCAGAAATGAATCCCACATAAAAATGACGGGGATGGCCGTTGGAAATTTTTGTTTTGACCCCTAAGAGGTACTGAAATGGGCGCAGTTCGAGTTTATTTTGACCCCTGAAAGGTACAAATAAAAGTATACCAATACAATAAATGTTTATTAGACTGAAACCAGACCCCTAAACGGTACCACGTCACATAAGAATGTCAGCGTTTGATGGTGAGCACCCTAAGCGGTACCAAAACCCGTGACTTTGACTCTTAAGAGGTACGACGAGCATCCCCGCCCTTTCTTATGTAGGAGTCCGCCCCTCCCCCCCCCCCCCCCCCCCCCCCCTCCCCTCCCCACCCCTCAGGAATTTTAACATGTTTCGGGAAGAAAAACGTTATAATTTAGAACACAAGCATCGATTTAGGCGGCTACAAGCGTGGCACACTGCTCTGTTCAAACGTCCATAATTCCCGATAGAGACTTCGCATTCAGGCAAAATTTTGCGATAACGCTTAACACCTGTAGTCTTGAAAAATATCAATATATCAGGCTTGTAGGATGCGTATGTTCTGAGATATATACGAGTTTTTGATAACGTCAACATCTATTTTTCGTACACAAAAGTATTAACAGACATACTTTCAGAATCATTTAAAAAATGATTTACCGAAATGCGCAAACTAAATTAGTAACGGTTTGAAATCAGTCGATTCGATTTTACAACCCATTGTCAAGAGAAAAGAGTAAAAAACAACGACACAACTGATTTCATCAACTTTATCGAAGAAAGACATCTTTACCAGACTCAGCGTTTCAGCTTACCTGATGTCTGCTCACTCTACACAAACATCCCCCAACAAGAGGGAGTCAACACTGTTTGTCGCTATTATGAAGACCACTACAAGTCCGCAGTACCTATTCCTGCAGCAGATCTTAGGGAAGTCATGCCACTCATTTTTGAAGAAAATTCCTTTAAATTCAATGACAAACATTATCTGCGGAACCACGGTATAGCAATGGGTACCAAAATGGCTGTGGCTTTCTCGGTTATTTTTATGGCCGACATTGAGACAAAGCTACTCTCAGCTAGTCCATTCTAAACCATTGTCTTGAAAACATTCACTGATGACATTCTTTCTGTGTGGACTACACCAGAAGCGCAAGTTGATAATTTTGTTGATTTCGCTGACTGATTCCACCCAAAAATCAAATTCACTTGTGAAAAAGTCATTTTCCAAAATGTTTTTCCCGACACTAAAGTATACAAAGGCCCCCGCTTTCCCACAAGAAACGTTTTAGATGTTCATACATTTTTTAATCCGACAGAGACCTTTCAATATACACATTTATCATCTTGCTACCCTTTCAGCGTTAAAAGGGTTTAATTAAAGGAGAAGCTTTACGTCTATTCAGAACTATCTCTGTTAAAGAATCATTCGAAAAAATCAAATGGGAATTTGAATTTTGCCTCCATCTAAGAGATTATCCACAAAAACTTGTTCAAACGGTTCAGTTCTCATCAAGACAATCGGCTCTTAGTCACAAAACCCGAACATCGAGTAGGTCAGTCCAACCGTTTGCACAACTTTTAATCCGGCAGCACCGAACCTCAAAAAGGTTCCTATTTAACACTGGTACTTGCAGCCGAACCTTGTTAGCATCTTTCCAGATTCTCCCATCGGCTCTCACAGAAAGGAAAGCGCGCTTTAATACTATTTAGTCCAAGAGAAGATTTCCTCAAGAGACTAATTAAACCAGCCCCCGGTAAGCTATGTAGAAGGTACGGCAGTGACAACTTTATACAACTGTTTGAAATCAGGGAGCAATTAACATTAATCGATCCTTGACAAAAGTAATGTCTAAACTGGTCGAAAACTGAGCCGATATTCTGCCTAACATGCAATGAATATTCCACGAATAGTTTTCGTGCTAGTAAAATACAGTTTAGCTCTGTGAAGCAACAAAAAATTACAAAGCACAAAACACGCCCCTCCCCTCTTCCCGTTAGTTTGCGCATTTTAGAAAATATTAAAGGGCGCGTTCGATTAAGATAAAATGACCCAAAGTGTTGCTTTTGTTGCGGGGGGAATGTTCAGAATTATTTTAAAAACCTTCAAACTGGCATTTCAAACAGGATTCTGAAAGTGTCTCTTAACGCATTTAATGTACGAAAATTAGGTCCTTGGAATAGAAAGACTTAGCATTGCGACTTTTGAAGTCGGGATTCAGTTAATATTACTAGAAGTACGAGAATCGCAGATACCCCCTCGCTCTGCCATTGATGGGACTTTTACTTTGGTACTCCCAATAACACTAGCCTATTGTTTTACCGAAATGTTGACTCAATCTTTTCTTCGAAGTCAAGTGCTACACGCAAAGGAAGGAGAAAAAGATTGGTGTGTGTTATAAGAGTCAATTGCGTGACGAAGTACGTATTTCCTACGGTCGGCACGTCAAATTAATTCATACAGTCTGCCAAGCACGTTCTCAAATTTTAACACTCAAATTTTGAAGTTGGTTGGCCGTCGTAGTACGGAAAAAAGGAACACTGATTTTCCAATTTTGAATTCATAGGCTATACAATTAAGTAGGCTTCCTGTGCGATTTGTTTTTACTCTGGACTGCATGCTCCAGACTCAGCCATGCATATTTAATGAGCTCGAATTGTTTTGTATGTGAACCCGCTCAAATTCTCCCAGAATCAAGCAAGACTTGAACGGTTTACTTCAAATTATACACGGGTTTCAGACCTAGTCATACTTCTAAGGGCTTGTGAACGATTCTCGCTGCAATCACCGCATGTCAGATTACAGCATTTGTCACAGTTTTAGTCTTGAAAGAAAAAATAAGACATCTGACTAAATCATTCAAGACTCCAAGTTCCGATTGCTCTGAGCGAATACGGTAGCCGAAACTGGCTACAGAAGCGTATTAAAACAATACTTCGAGGGAAAATGATCAGCATACAGATTCTAATACATTCTTGAAGTGATCGAGTTACAAGATACGGGTAGAATATATTTGTCGCGGTGATTGTTCGATTTCCACTGAGTAACCTTTGTTGCTTATCCTTTCTGAATAAGTATCTGAGTTTAACACAAAACGGCGTCTTAAGCTCCCGATCTTCTTTCAAGCGCTGTTCCCTTTGCGGAGCCGTTTCTTCGGCACGCTTCCGTTCATGATGCTGTCGGTTATAACATGTTTGTCGCCTTTTCTCTAGACGTATTTCTCTCAATTACAGAATGACACGTTAGGTACAGACTGATTGTCATATATAAATTGGGCTTATAGAGTTTCAGTTATATTTTTTGCCAACAAATTCCCGTTTGATCATCAATTTCATTTTCGAACAATGACGTGTGCGACATGTAAATCACTCAGGGTGTGGTGCTTTGTATCTCGAAAAAAATCGGGGAGCGACCAGTTTTGGGTCGTGATGTGGTATATTCTTAGTCAGGGCTACTCCATTGCGATGCGGCGCAAATAGCCCTCATAATTGTTACAAAATATCTGGTGATGTATTATATTCTTAGTCAGGGCTACTCTACTGCGATGTGGCGCATTATTCCCCTAATTGTTCCAAAATATCTGGTGATGTAATGTATTCTTAGTTAGGGTTACTCTACTGCGACGCATCCACACCTCGTAGTTGTTCCAGACTATGTAATGACATATTATATTATTAGTCAGGGCTACTCTTCTGGAATGCAGTGCATGTATTTCTCATGCGTATGTAGTCCTCATAATTCTTCCAAGGTATCTGGTGATGTGTTATATTCTGGGCCAGGGATACTCTTCTGCGATGCGGCGCATGTAGTCCTTATGAATTAACTGCTCCCTCACTTAAAACAGTCGCAGTGCTAAGTTGTTTTCTATGGACAGTTTTTTTCAAGCGGTCACGCAACCGCAACACCATCTAAAATAACAGATAACTGCTTGGTTGACTCCAACAGTCGGCGCCGTGAGCAGCGTTCGTCTCACGAAACAGAAAAAGCAATACAAATATTGATTCCATCAAGACTAAAAACTGTACCATCAAAGATGCCAAAGTGATTTCAGAAACATTCAATGCCCACTTTACTGAGATTGGACCAAAACTTGCATCTAGCATCCCTCAAGGAAACGCATCTTGTAGTGACTATCTCTCCAAGGCTAACTCGTCTTTCTGTTTAGAGTACACTTCAGCTGAGGAAATCCTAGCTCACCTGAGTTCCATGTCAACAAAGAAAGCTACGAGTTTAGACAGCCTATCACCTCTTTTAATAAAGGAAGCTGCCCCAATAATCTGTGAATCTCTCGCAACTATTTTCAATAGGACGATAGACACAGGCATTTTCCCCACAGAGTTGAACTGCGAAAGTCACTCCGGTCCACAAAGCAAATGACAAAAATAATGTGAACAATTATCGCCCAATTTCTGTCATATCCACCGTTGCTAAAGTCTACGAAAGAATTGTCTTTGATCAATTTTACAATTACTTAAACCGCAATAACCTCTTATCGAAGTTCCAATGCGGGTCTAGACCAAATCACTCGACAGCAACTGCGTTGCTAAATGCCACCACTGAATGGCTAACATACATGGACAAGGGATTAATCAACTGCGTGACTATTCTGGATTTTTGAAAGGCGTTTTACACGGTCGACCACACGACATTACATCATAAATTATCTCTTCACGGTGTCGCAGAAAATTCACTCGCTTGGTTCAAATCGTATTTAACAAATCGACAACAGAGGTGCTATGTTAATGGCAAATTATCGTCACTCAAACCTCTGACGTGTGGTTTTCCTCAGGGATCTATTCTCGGCCCGTTACTATTTCTAATTTACATTAATGATTTGCCAAACAGCTTGCAATTTTCAACACCAAGAATGTACGCAGACGATACAAATATTACATCCGCAAGTAAATCGTTGAACCATATAGTACGATCTGCAAACTCTGATTTATCCAACATAAAACAATGGCTCCTAACAAATAAATTAAGTCTAAATGTCACGAAGACTGAACAACTGATCTTTATTGGATCAGATGATAATCTCAGAAAAATTAATGATAAGAGTTATATCTCTATAGATAATAATCCAATAGAAAGAGTCTCTGACAGTAAGACCACTGGAGTTGTTGTAGACAAGAGTCTATCATGTTCTGCCCTCATTGACTATACTTTTAAGAAAATCTCCCCAGGTATCGGGGGACTGAGGCAGATTAGAGACTATCACAAAGGAAACTGCCGTAACTGTTTATAATTCACTTATTCAGCCCTGGTTTGATTATTGTGGCGTGGTCTGGGATAAACTACCAGCCACATCAGCCGAAAGACTTCAAAAATTGCAAAATCGGACAGCCCGTGTGATAACTAAGCAGGGTTACGAAATTAGATCGAAAGATATTCGCCACAGCCTCAACTGGGATGATCTTGCTCAGAGACGATATAAACATAAAGCCACCATGATGTTTAAAATACTGAACATTGACAGCCCTTCTTGCCTTAAGGATCACTTCACTCCAAAATCACTGAAATATAGTCCTCGTCAAAGAGAAATCAATTATCGCTCGTAAAAACCGCGAACAAAGTATTTGAAGAGAGCCTTTGTGTACGATGGTGCGAAACTCTGAAAAAATCACCACACTATATTAGACAGCAAAGCAAGTTATCAGCATTTAAACAGCAGCTATCATCTATTGAACCTTAACCAAATTATGTAAATCTCTTTTTTAGTGAGTATTTTATATTATAATATTTGTAATTTTGTAATTTTATGAGACCTCGGCTTTCATGAAAAGCAATTGTTGTATATATTGATGAAATTCCAAGAATAAATGAACTTTCTCTCTCTCTCTCTCCTTTCTTACTAAATTCAACTGAATCATCTGATCCATTTATAGTACCTATTGGGACTAAATTAAACTCAATTCTATATGCTGACAATTTGATTATTCTATCGCGCCCAAAACAAGGATTACAAAACTGTCTGAAAACATTAAATTTGTATTGTAATACTTTGAAATTAGACGTAAATTTAAAGAAAACGGAAGTCATGATATTCCAAAAGAAAACAAGAAAATCGCAAAATCCACAGTTCTACTTCAATAATAGCCCTATCGACATCACACATCAATATACATATCTTGGACTAAAATTAACGCCTTCGGGAACTTTCACAGTGGCACAGTGGTATTAAGAAATATACCGATTTTAATAAACTACCACCGCATCTAGCTTCAAATATTTTCGATGCTGTCATAACCCCAATTCTAGCGTACAACAGCGAAGTTGGGGTGCCTATCTTAAGCCAGATTTTGATAACGTGGGACAAATCCCAAATCGAAAATCCCAATTTCGATTTTGTAAAACATTTCCAAGTGTAAACAAAAAAGCAGCTACTGCAGCTTGTAGGCCCAAATTGGGAAGATTCCCTCTCAAGGTTGCTATAGATTGAAGAATTCTAATTAATAAATTCCTACTGGTTTGCCGTGGTGTGGACTCTTATTTACCACGATTTACGTCATCACATGGTCAAAATGTTGTGGACTCACGAGGCGTTTCGCCGAGAAAACTAGAATGTTTATTGTAAAGGTTGAAACTTTATCATGACACTCTTTGTTCTTGCATGCCCATCAACTCGTTTAGGAGCTCGAAACTTACTGAATTCTTAATCCGGTTTCATATAGACGGAACGATTTCATAATTTAGATAACCTTCTATTTTCACAGTTTGTTATGTATATTTTTATGCTGGGCGTAAGGGCCCAGCTTATAATTGTTTTCACCTGAAAACCACAGCGTAGGTATCATGACAATTGGTAAAAAAAGTGCCCCCTTTAGGATTTTGAAGTTTGATTGACGTGTAAGCAAAAACACTATATTTTGATTGGATAATGTTCACGTGCAAGCGGCGTGGAAGCCTTTCTTTTCTTGGCTGAGTTTCAAAGTATGTAACGTGAGATTTTTGTTGACGTATACTTGCGCTCTTGCAGATTTTAAGCTCGCGTTCAGCACGAAGTGCTGAAAAGCGAAGCTTCATGCGATCCAGTCAACTGGAATGTGTCCCGGTGCTGTCAACAATGGATTCCAAATATGGAAGTCGTTCTGTTCCCAATTTGGGCACTATCGATATTACCGACAACGCAACAATATCGAGAACGCGATCGTCGAAATAGTTTTTGCTGTGGCATTTTTAAGCGTCCCACCTAATTGCAGTTAAGACTGTGTCAGTCAGTCAGTCCGTCATGCTGTGTCAACAATTGCCTTTGGAATTTGAGGATCAGCGAATACGCATGAAGAAAAAAAGAGATTGGAATTCTCCCATTTCGAGCGTTTTAGTTTTATAATTTTCACCCTCTGCCGCCTCGTAAATGAGAGTTTTCAAAACTGAGACTAAATCGAATACGCGGTTCAGCAAAAGTGGAGGCCCGCGGAAACGTATGCTAACTTCCACATACCTAAAATTGAGCAATTTCGATGTGGCCTTGAGCCAGTTCTATTAAATACACACTCCCGCAAAAGTACTTTTTACAAATTCGTGAGCTTACAGCTACCTTGCTGCTTTGATTGTTCATTATATTCACTTTCGCATTTTTCTTCGTCCAGCTGGTTAAAACTAAACGAAGGAAAGCAAACATAATCAAAAGATACCATTTCGACAAGCTGAAGTGGCTCCCGGCTGGGTTTTTCAGCTTTAACATACGCCCGTCAAACAACCGTGAATTCATCAAAACCGCGGTGATAATAGCTCAGAAATGAAACAGGCCGACTGGAAATTTAGAAAGCTTGGTAGAAGAAACGCAATTTAGAAGACAAAAACAGGTAAGTAATGAAGCGCAGGCTAGATTAATCGTGGCCTGTGATTAGAAACAAATGATTGTTCGAAATCAAACTGTCAAAACAATTATGCATGAAAATGAGATAAGTCACGCAATTACTCCCAACTCAAAATGTAGATTCTCTCATCCTTTTGAAGCAAATGTACGAGTGTTGCAATTATAACTTATATAGTTTAATCAGGTTCATTTGAGTAAATCAAAAACCAAGTTCCCCATACTGTGTAATATTTGTTTCGGGTGAGAAATTGAAAGAGAAAATTGAGGTAGTCTCGCTCTATTCCAGAGATTGCTTATTCAACAGTTCTTATGGTGCGTGCGGACACTTGCCACACGAAACTTGAATCCCAGCATCTGTCGCGTCTTCACGCGACAAAACTTGTTTATATTTGATCCAGCGATAGTCATCATAATAATGAACTTTTTACGACATTCATTCATTTCTTCATATTTTAAAAGATCTGCGGAACCAAACGTAAAGATAAACAATAAATGAGAATACTCACCACGGAAATAGTTGCTGTGAGTTTCCTGAAACCACTGAATGACGCACTTAGTGACACATTGTGCGCTCGACCGGTGTGTTCTGTTGGTGTAGATAGATGAAAATGTATAAACAATATTAAGTATACCCATCAATGCCACGTAATCATAGTAAATATTTTTCTTGTTCCTAAAGTTAGGGTTAAACGTGGTTTTCTCACACTTTAAAACATCCCTGTTGCACTTTCTGTGCTTCTGTGCATCGTGTTTTTAATCTGGAGGTATAAGTTGATTTATTACACCATTTGCCTACATATCAAAATGGGCACGTCAAAAACTTAGTCCGTTGACATAATTGAACATCTCTCAGCAAATTACATTAACATGAAGGAAGTCAGGCCATTCGGCCATTGATCACAGAAAATATAAAATGCTTCGTTTTGAAATAAAAAAGGAGCAGTTTCTTTATATGTTTACACCGTTCATAGTAAGTTACAGAAACATGGTAGCACAACTGAGATAAAAGTTGCAAAAGTCGCGTTCCCGAGCGAGTTGCGTGCGGGTTTTCTGGACGTTTACCTGTTCGAAGGCGTAAAAAGGGTGTGAATTTCTACTGGAGGTAAACAACCTCAGGATGGTATTTAAAGGAGTAAGGGGTTTAAAGCCTGGGCGGAGCCGCCCCGTATGAAGATACTTGTGTATCACACCCCCCCCCCCCCCCCAGCCACTTCTGTAGCGACTTTCATTGCAGAGCAATTGCTCTGTCAGTAATTTGCGACCTCCATAAGGGGGAAACCCTTTGAGAACTTGTGCTTTTCTTTCGAAACAGTAATGTTGCATCGAACCTAAAAGAGCAATTGTTCTGTCTGTACTTTGTGTGTGCCAAATGCGCAACCTCAATAAAACCCTTTGAGAACTTGTGGTCTGTTTTGGAAAGTGTAATGTTGAATCACACCTAAAATACCTCATTGCATTTTCCGCGAACTTTCCTAAATTAACTTTCGGCCATTTGCGAAAAAGGAAAAAAAAAATAATAATAATAAGAAGAAGAAACACGAAAAAGAATCAAGAAAATAACGTTCAAGGAAACACGAACCACTGCTTTTAAAGATCAAAGATAAAATAGTCCAGCCTCTATTGTTTCAGCGTGTGGTCGCCTACGAGAGCCATTCTCGTACGCGACCAGCTTTAGTTACGACCATTATTTCGAATGCCTGAGGTGGTCGCCTACAAGAGCTTCGACAGTATCTCAAAATAAATCGGGGAGTGACCAGTCTTGGTGATCAGCCTTGTAGTGAGAGAAACCAGTGAATCGAATAAACAACGCGAGTGATCCGTTTTGGAAGTAATCAGTGCGAAGGATATTTCCGAAAAGCGATAGGCCCGTTTCAGACGTCGCTCTTCACACGTGCCGAACCTAATGCAAATGAGCTTCAACAATGATTATTGGCCATTTGCATTAGGTTAGGTTCGTGTGTGATTAGTAGAAACGTTTGAACCAGTGTGTGATCAGAAGGTATTTCAGGAGTTCTTTTTCTCAAATGAAACCTTGAACCACGAACCAAGTTTAGTGTATGTAACTGGCTGAAAATTACGCTCTCTCAATGGAGTATGGAATTTTATTCTTTGAGTGGCCATTGGGTAGAGGTTGTTTAAGTGCATTTATTGGATTTGGGAAAACGTAGTGCTGAAAATTAGCCTATAATTACTTTGTTTGGCTGAATCTAATGCAAAATGGTCCGCAGCCAAAAAAAGATAAATAATTATCCGTCGTCGTGGTCTTTTACTGTACTGAAAAGGAAGCCATGCTTGCCAATATATCGTACTGAAAATGGAAAAAAAACAGCTGTTACCCGGACACTTTGTAAGTTAGTTTTTCTGGAATGGCATTTGCAATGTGCTTAATACTTTATAAATCTTAATATATGCCTGGAGACCACGAGAACGAATTTGTTTAATGACTTCATAGCGTTATAAACAAGACAGGCAACAATAAAATGAAAAGTAGTTTATGTTCCTGGCACATTTTGGTCAAAAAGCCAGAAAACTAAACTGTACAGCAAAGGTTGAAACTTTATCACGACACCTTTTGTTCTTCCATGCCCATTACCTTGTTTAGGAGTTCGAAACTTGCTGAATTTTTATTTCAGTTTCATATAGGTAGAACGACTTCATAATTTAGATAACTTTCTATTTTTATATTTTGCTATTTAATTTTTATCTTTGATCCGGTGATAGTCATGCTAATAATGAACTTTGCACGTAATCATGGCAAAAAGGTTTCATGTTCTTATTGTGAGATTACACACACTTTATACATCCCTGGCGCATTTTCTAGGCATAATTGGCTAAACTTGTGTCTTAAATCTGAAGGTATATGTAATATTTCAGACCATTTGTCTACATATCGAAAAATGGGCACGTCGAAAACTTAAGCAGTTGACAAAGGTGCCGTTGACATAGTTTAACATCTTTCAACAAATTATTGTAGTAAGAAGGAAGTCAAGCTATTTGCCCATTGATCACAGAAATAGAATGCTTCGTTTTGCGAAAAAAGAAGTCGGTTTCTTCATATATTACCATCGTTCATACTAAGTTAGGCACCGGTCGCACTCGTAACTTTAACGACATTAATGTCGACATTTGCATCATTTGAAGAGAAAACAGCCCTTGACACCAGAATTATATGTCAGTAAATTGCTCACAAACATTAAAGAAACGGTCATATTCCTCTCGATGATCAGTTATTGACGACTGAACTTCCTAGTGCGACCCTTATACACAGAAAAATGTTGATACAGCAGTTTTTTGTTAGGAAGAGAAAAACTCAGATGAATATCACAAAAGTCGCGTTCCTGAGCAAGTTGCGTGCGGCCTCCATAAGGGGAAACCCTTTGAGAACTTGTGGTTTTCTTTCGAAACAGCAACGGTGTATCACATCTAAAATAGCCATTGTTCTGTCATTACTTTGTGTGTGCGAAATGTGCAACATCCATAAAGGGGAAACCCTTCTGTGAACTTGTGGTTTGCTTTTGAAAGAGTAATTTTGCATCACACCTAAAATAACTCATTGCACTTTCTGCGAAGAAATCAAGTTTCGGCCATTTGCGAAATCAGGAAGAAAATACTCAGAAGGAGAAACACAATTAAGAATCATGAAAAAAGTAAAGCTGAAGGAAACACAAGCCAATGCATTTAAAAATCAAAATCGAAATATTTCAAATAAAATTAGCAAATTTCCAGTGACCTGGAAAGTCCTCTGGTTTTATTTAATATCAGAAAAGTACATCAACTAACGTTTTACGTGGGCGTCGCCGATTCAGTCAAATTTCGGAGATGTCCGAAACGAAACGAGCAGGCTATGCATTTTGGGCGAGTTCATCCAACCATACCATTCTTCGCTGCATTTGTATATTATTTTGATAGTTAAGCACAGAAACTTTTCTATATCATTTCAGGATATTACATGCCAAGCTAAAACACTCACCTTCGCAGAGGTTTATCCTGAATTTCTCTCAATTACAGAATGACACTTTAGGTACAGACACTGATCGTTATATACATGAACTGGGCTGATAGAGTTCCGTTTATATTTTCTGTCAAAAGACTTCCGCTTGAAACATCAATTTCATTTTCGAATAATGACTTGTGCGACACATGTCAATTACTCATGATACGGTGTGTTGTATCTCGAAATAAATCAAGGAGCGGCCAGTCTTGGATGATCAGTCGTGATGTGGTATATTCTTAGTCAGGGCTACTCCACTGCGATGCGGCGCATATAATCCTTATAAATATTACAAGATATCTGGTGACGTTTTAATTCCTGGCTAAGGCTACTCTACTAGGGTGCCGCGCATGTACTCTTCGTAATTGTTCCAAAGTATCTAGCGATGTGTTATATTCCTGGCCAGGGCTACTCTACTGCGATACAGCGCATGCACTCCTCTAATTGTTCCAAAATATATGGTGATGTATTATATTCTTAGTGAGGGATACTCTACTGCGATGCGGCGCATGTAGTCCTCGTAATTGCTCCAAAGTATCTAGCGATGTGTTATATTCCTGGCCAGGGCTACTCTACTGCGATACAGCGCATGCACTCCTCTATAATTGTTCCAAAATATATGGTGATGTATTATATTCTTAGTGAGGGATACTCTACTGCGATGCGGCGCATGTAGTCCTCGTAATTGTTCCAAAATATTTAGCGATGTGTTATATTCCTGGCCAGGGCTACTCTACTACTATACAGCGCATGCACTCCTCTAATTGTACCAAAATATATAGTGACTAACGGTACCCCCGTAAGTTACGGTAATTGAATTTTTTACTTCTTTTTTCTTTCTTTTTCCCTTTTTGAATTCCATTTTGAGCATCTCCAATGCAGTTTACAGTGTCAAAGTACGAACGTCTCTGTAGTGCTTGTAGCACTCGACCGTACCACTCGACGAATTGCCGATCGATTGACATGAAAATCTCCCCGCATTTCAAACGTGCGGCAGCATCAACCTGGCATCCAATCACCTGACAGCACAAATTATCTTCATAAACTCATTTCCGATTTCTAAAGGAACTGTGGTTGGCATACGAGGCCAATATTTCCATTTAGTCTCACTCAATATGGCGGCAGTCTTGGATATTTATATGATGAGGAGGCCTGGGAAAGAGCGTTACGGACGGAAGTGCCTTAGCGTATTATTATATAGATGTATTCTATTCTTAGTGAGGGATACCTTACTGCGATGCGGCGCATGTAGTCCTTATAAATTAACTGCTCCCTCACTTCAAACAGTCGCAGTGCTAAGTGGCCTTCTATGGATGGTATTTATGAAACAGTCACGCGACCGCAAAACCCTCTAAAATAACGATAACTGCTTGGTTAACTCCAGAATTGAATCCCACATAAAAATGACGGGGATGGCCGTTGGAAATTTTTGTTTTGACCCCTAAGAGGTACTGAAATGGGCGCAGTTCGAGTTGATTTTGACCCCTAAAAGGTACAAATAAAAGTATACCAATACAATAAATGTTTATTAGACTGAAACCAAACCCCTAAACGGTACCACGTCACATAAGAATGTCAGCGTTTGATGGTGAGCACCCTAAGCGGTACCAAAACCCGTGACTTTGACTCCTAAGAGGTATGACGAGCATCCCCGCCCTTTCTTATGTGGGAGTCCGCCCCTCTCCCCCCCCCCCCCCTCTCCCCTCCCCACCCCTCAGGAATTTTAACATGTTTCGGGAAGAAAAAGGTTATAATTTAGAACACAAGCATCGATTTAGGCGGCTACAAGCGTGGCACACCGCTCTGTTGTCACGGTGTTCAAACGTCCATAATTCCCGATAGAGACTTCGCATTCACCCAAAATTTTGCGATAACGCTTAACACCTGTAGTCTTGAAAAATATCAATATATCAGGCTTGTAGGATGCGTATGTTCTGAGATAAATACGAGTTTTTGATAACGTCAACATCTATTTTTCGTACACAAAAGTATTAACAGACATACTTTTAGAATCATTTTAAAAAATGATTTACCGAAATGCGCAAACTAAATTAGTAACGGTTTGAAATCAGTCGATTCGATTTTACAACCCATTGTCAAGAGAAAAGAGTCAAACCTAAACGACACAACTGATTTCGTCAACTTTATCGAAGAAAGACATCTTTACCAGACTCAGCGTTTTAGCTTACTTGATGTCTGTTCACTCTACACAAACATCCCCCAACAAGAGGGAGTCAACACTGTTTGTCGTTATTATGAAGACCACTACAAGTCCGCACTACCTATTCCTACAGCAGATCTTAGAGAAGTCATGCTACTCATTTTTGAAGAAAACTCCTTTAAATTCAATGGCAAACATTATCTGCGGACCCACGGTATAGCAATGGGTACCAAAATGGCTGTGGCTTTCTCGGTTATTTTTATGGCCGACATTGAGACAAAGCTACTCTCAGCCAGTCCATTCTAAACCATTGTCTGGAAAACATTCACTGATGACATTCTTTCTGTGTGGACTACACCAGAAGCGCAAGTTGATAATTTTGTTGATTTCGCTGACTCATTCCACCCAACAATCAAATTCACTTGTAAAAAGTCATCTTCCAAAATGTTTTTCCCGACTCTAAAGTATACAAAGGCCCCCGCTTTCCCACAAGAAACGTTTTAGATGTTTAAATATTTTTTAATCGGACAGAGACCTTTCAATATACACATTTATCATCTTGCTACCCTTTCAGCGTTAAAAGGGTTTAATTAAAGGAGAAGCTTTACGTCTATTCAGAACTATCTCTGTTAAAGAATCATTCGAAAGCATCAAATGGGAATTTGAATTTTGCCTCCATCTAAGAGATTATCCACAAAAACTTGTTCAAACGGTTCAGTTCTCATCAAGACAATCGGCTCTTAGTCACAAAACCCGAACATCGAGTAGGTCAGTCCAACCGGGTTGCACAACTTTCAATCCGGCAGCACCGAACCTCAAAAAGGTTCCTATTTAACACTGGTACTTGCAGCCGAACCTTGTTAGCATCTTTCCAGATTCTCCCATCGGCTCTCACAGAAAGGAAAGCGCGCTTTAATACTATTTAGTCAAAGAGAAGATTTCTTCAAGAGACTAATTAAACCAGTCCCCGGTAAGCTATGTAGAAGGTACGGCAGTGACAACTTTACACAACTGTTTGAAATTAGGGAGCAATTAACATTTAATCGCTCCTTGACAAAAATAATGTCTAAACTGGTCGAAAACTGAGCCGATATTCTGCCTAATGTGCAATGAATATTCCATGAATAGTTTTCGTGCTAGTAAAATACAGTTTAGCTCTGTGAAGCAACAAAAAATTACAAAGCACAAAACACACCCCTCCCCTCTCCCCCGTTAGTTTGCGCATTTTAGGAAATATTAAAGGGCGCGTTCGATTAAGCTAAAATGACCCAAAGTGTTGCTTTTGTTGCGGGGGGAATGATTAGAATTATTTTAAAAACCTTCAAACTGGCATTTCAAACAGGATTCTGAAAGTGTCTCTTAACGCATTTAATGTACGAAAATTAGGTCCTTGGAATAGAAAGACTTAGCATTGCGACTTTTTTAAGTCGGGATTCAGTTAATATTACTAGAAGTACGAGAATCGCAGATACCCCCTCGCTCTGCCATTGATGGGACTTTTACTTTGGTACTCCCAATAAGAGTAGCCTGTTGTTTTACCGAAATGTTGATTCAATCTTTTCTTCGAAGTCAAGTGCTACACGCAAAGGAAGGAGAAAAAGATTGGTGTGTGTTATAAGAGTCAATTGCGTGACGAAGTACGTATTTCCCACGGTCGGCACGTCAAATTAATTCATGCAGTCTGCCAAGCACGTTCTCAAATTTTAACACTCAAATTTTGAAGTTGGTCGGCCGTCGTAGTACGGAAAAAAGGAACACTGATTTTCCAATTTTGAATTCATAGGCTATACAATTAAGTAGGCTTCCAGTGCGATTTGTTTTTACTCTGGACTGCATGCTCCAGACTCAGCCATGCATATTTAATAAGCTCGAATTGTTTTGTATGTGAACCCGCTCAAATTCTCCCAGAATCAAGCAAAACTTGAACGGTTTACTTCAAATTATACACGGGTTTCAGACCTAGTCATACCTCTAAGGGCTTGTGAACGATTCTCGCTGCAATCACCGCATGTCAGATTACAGCATCTGTCACAGTTTTAGTCTTGAAAAAAAAAAAAAGACATCTGACTAAATCATTTAAGACTCCGAGTTCCGATTGCTCTGAGCGAATACGGTAGCCGAAACTGGCTACAGAAGCGTATTAAAACAATACTTCGAGGGAAAACGATCAGCATACAGATTCTAATACATTCTTGAAGTGATCGAGTTACAAGATACGGGTAGAATATATTTGTCGCGGTGATTGTTCGATTTCCACTGAGTAACCTTTGTTGCTTGTCCTTTCTGAATAAGTATCTGAGTTTAACACAAAACGGCGTCTTAAGCTCCCGATCTTCTTTCAAGCGCTGTTCCCTTTTCGGAGCCGTTTCTTTGGCACGCTTCCTTTCATGATGCTGTCGGTTATAACATGTTTGTAGTCTTTTCTCTAGACGTATTTGGCGCTGTTCGATCGTAAATAAAGTTTCGGCCATTTGCGAAATAAGGAAGAAAATACTAAGAAGAAGAAACACGTTTACGAATCAAGAAAAAATAGCGCTCAAGGAAACACGAACCAACGCATTTAAATATCAAGATCGAAATAGTTAAAGTAAGATTAGGAAATTTTCATTGACCTGGAAAATCTTCTAGTATTATACATTATCAGAAAAGCAAATCAAGTAATGTTTTACGTAGTCGTCGCCCATTCAGTCAAATTTTGGAGAAGTTCGAGTCGAAACGAGCAGGTTATGCATTTTAGTCGAGTTCATCCAGTCATGCCATTATTCGCTTCGCTTGTATATTATTTTAATAGTTAAGCACACAGAAACATTTCAATATTATGTCAGGGTTTTACATGCCAAACTAAAATACTCACCTTTGCGAGGTTTATCCCGAATTTCTCTCAATTACAGAATGACACGTTACGTACAGAAACTGATCGTCATATATAAATTGAGCTGATAGAGTTTCAGTTATATTTTTTGCCAAAAAATTCCAGTTTGATCATCAATTTCATTTTCGAACAATGACGTGTGCGACACATGTAAATCACTCGGGGTGTGGTGCTTTGTATCTCAGAAAAAATCGGGGAGCGACCAGTTTTGGGTGATCAGTCGTGATGTGGTATATTCTTAGTCAGGGCTATTCCATTGCGATGCGGCGCAAATATAGCCCTCATAATTGTTACAAAATATCTGGTGATGTATTATATTCTTAGTCAGGGCTACTCTACTGCGATGCAGCGCATTATTCCCCTAATTGTTTCAAAATATCTGGTGATGTAAGGTATTCTTAGTTAGGGTTACTCTACTGCGACGCATCCACACCTCGTAGTTGTTCCAGACTATGTAATGACATATTATATTATTAGTCAAGGCTACTCTTCTGGAATGCAGTGCATGTATTTCTCATGCGTATGTAATCCTCATAATTGTTCCAAGGTATCTGCTTATGTGTTATATTCTGGGCCAGGGATACTCTACTGCGATGCGGCGCATGTAGTCCTTATGAATTAACTGCTCCCTCACTTGAAACAGTCGCAGTGCTAAGTTGTTTTCTATGGACAGTTTTTTTCAAGCGGTCACGCAACCGCAATACCATCTAAAATAACAGATAACTGCTTGGTTGACTCCAACAGTCGGCGCCGTGAGCAGGGTTCGTCTCACGAAACAGAAAAAGCAATACGAATATTGATTCCATCAAGACTAAAAACTGTACCATCAAAGATGCCAAAGTGATTTCAGAAACATTCAATGCCCACTTTACTGAGATTGGACCAAACCTTGCATCTAGCATCCCTCAAGGAAACGCATCTTGCAGTGACTATCTCTCCAAGGCTAACTCGTCTTTCTGTTTAGAGTACACTTCAGCTGAGGAAATCCTAGCTCACCTGAAGTCCATGTCAACAAAGAAAGCTACGAATTTAGACAACCTATCACCTCTTTTAATAAAGGAAGCTGCCCCAATAATCTGTGAATCTCTCGCAACTATTTTCAATAGGACGATAGACACGGGCATTTTCCCCACAGAGTTGAACTGCGAAAGTCACTCCGGTCCACAAAGCAAATGACAAAAATAATGTGAACAATTATCGCCCAATTTCTGTCATATCCACCGTTGCTAAAGTCTACGAAAGAATTGTCTTTGATCAATTTTACAATTACTTAAACCGCAATAGCCTCTTATTGAATACCAAATCACTCGTCAGAAACTGCGTTGCTAAATGCCACCACTGAATGGCTAACATACATGGACAAGGGATTAATCAACTGCGTGACTATTCTGGATTTTTGAAAGGCGTTTTACAAGGTCGACCACCCGACATTACATCATAAATTATCTCTTCACGGTGTCGCAGAAAATTCACTTGCTTGGTTCAAATCGTATTTAACAAATCGACAACAGAGGTGCTATGTTAATGGCGAATTATCGTCACTCAAACCTCTGACGTGTGGTGTTCCTCAGGGATCTATTCTCGGCCCGTTACCATTTCTAATTTACATTAATGATTTGCCTAACAGTTTGCAATTTTCAACACCAAGAATGTACGCAGACGATGCAAATATTACAACCGCAAGTAAATCGTTAAACCATATAGTACGATCTGCAAACTCTGATTTATCCAACATAAAACAATGGCTCCTAACAAATAAATTAAGTCTAAACGTCACGAAGACTGAACAACTGATCTGTATTGGATCAGATGATAATCTCAGAAAAATTAATGGTAAGAGTTATATCTCTATAGATAATAATCCAATAGAAAGAGTCTCTGACAGTGTTATAGCAGAAAATTGGAATATCTTCCCGTAGTTTTGGAAGCGAATAAATTAGTGAATTGTAGTTCTTTTGTTGACAATTGGAAGAGTTAGAATAGATGTTTA
This sequence comes from Plumapathes pennacea, assembly GCA_964036295.1. Lineage (NCBI taxonomy): Eukaryota > Metazoa > Cnidaria > Anthozoa > Antipatharia > Myriopathidae > Plumapathes > Plumapathes pennacea. Next base: position 17,614,889 of record OZ038467.1, on the reverse strand, counting down.
ATCAAGTTTTACGTTGTTGTTTACTGTGATTAACACTGAGGCCTTCCTCAGGAAATCTAAGTGATCTTGTTATTAATTGAAGATTCTGTTTGAGGAAATGAGCAATAGCAAGTGCGCACACTGTCGTAGGCGTGCCAGCACCTTCTCTTCTTTCAGATCTTAACTACAGCCAATCGTATCCATTGGAATGTGTTAGTGTGATTTTAGAATAAGTGTAGTAAGCAAATAGAGGAGCCACTCGAGTGTTAACGACATCCTAGCGGAAAAGTCCATTCGGAAATGTGAGTTTCGAATGTGACTTTGAACTTAGTCCTAGCAAAAATCCATTTCCTATCCTATGTGTTCTAATTCGGCCAGTGTGAAAACTATTAGGATAGCATAAACTATTAGGACAGCATAAAAGCTGTCGGCTAAGAAAATAGAGGATATAGTGAGACTTGTTCTTGAAAACGGAACATCGACGCTAAAGTGCATTAAAAGTGAGCTTAAACTCTAAGGTCTAAAGTCTGTTATAGCCCCGTAACAACAGTAAGACCATTGGAGTTGTCGTAGACAAGAGACTATCATGGACTGCCCTCATTGACTATACTTTTAAGAAAATCTCCTCAGGTATCGGGGGACTAAGGCAGATTAGAGACTTTATCACAAAGGAAACTGCCGTAACTGTTTATAATTCACTTATTCAGCCCTGGTTTGATTATTGTGGCGTGGTCTGGGATAAACTACCAGCCATATCAGCCGAAAGACTTCAAAAATTGCAAAATCGGGCAGCCCGTGTGATAACTAAGCAGGGTTACGAAGATCGAAAGATATTCGCCACAGCCTCAACTGGGATGATCTTGCTCAGATACGATATAAACATAAAGCCACCATGATGTTTAAAATACTGAACACTGACAGCCCTTCTTGCCTTAAGGATCTCTTCACTCCAAAATCACTGAAATATAGTCCTCGTCAAACAGAAAATCAATTATCGCTCGTAAAAACCGCAAACAAAGTATTTGAAGAGAGTCTTTGTGTACGATGGTGCGAAACTCTGGAATTAATTACCACACTATATTAGACAAAAAAGCACGTTATCGGCATTTAAACAGCAGCTATCATCCATTGAACCTTGACCAAATTATGTAAATCTCTTTTTTAGTATTTTATATTATAATATTTGTATTTTTGTAATTTTATGAGAGCTCGGCTTTCATGAAAAGCAATTGTTGTATATATTGATGAAATTCCGAGAATAAATGAACTTTCTCTCTCTTTCTCTCTCTCTCTCCTTTCTTACTAAATTCAACTGAATCATCTGATCCATTTATAGTACCTACTGGGACTAAATTAAACTCAATTCTATATGCTGACGATTTGATTATTCTATCGCGCCCAAAACAAGGATTACAAAACTGTCTGAACACATTATATTCGTATTGTAATACTTGGAAATTAGACGTAAATTTAAAGAAAACGGAAGTCATGATATTCCAAAAGAAAACAAGAAAATCGCAAAATCCACAGTTCTACTTTAATAATAGCCCTATCGACATCACACATCAATATACATATCTTGGACTAAAATTAACGCCTTCGGGAACTTTCACAGTGGCACAGGAACAACTACATGAAAAAGCAATGCACGCTTTTTCTTGTATTAAGAAATATACCGATTTCAGTAAACTACCACCGCATCTAGCTTTAAATATTTTCGATGCTGTCATAACCCCAATTCTAGCGTACAACAGCGAAGTTGGGGTGCCTATTTTAAACCAGATTTTGATAACGTGGGACAAATCCCAAATCGAAAATCCCAATTTCGATTTCGTAAAACATTTCCAAGTGTAAACAAAAAAGCAGCTACTGCAGCTTGTAGGTCCAAATTGGGAAGATTCCCTCTCAAGATTGTTATAGATTGAAGAATTCTAATTAATAAATTCCTACTGGTTTGCCATGGTGTGGACTCTTATTTACCACGATTTACGTCATCACATGGTCAAAATGTTGTGGACTCACGAGGCGTTTCGCCGAGAAAACTAGAATGTTTATTGTAAAGGTTGAAACTTTATCATGACACTCTTTGTTCTTGCATGCCCATCAACTCGTTTAGGAGCTCGAAACTTACTGAATTCTTATTTCGGTTTCATATAGACGGAACGATTTCATAATTTAGATAACCTTCAATTTTCACAGTTTGTTATGTATATTTTTATGCTGGGCGTAAGGGCCCAGCTTATAATTGTTTTCACCTGAAAACCACAGCGTGGGTATCATGACAATTGGTAAAAAAAGTGCCCCCTCTAGGATTTTGAAGTTTGATTGACGTGTAAGCAAAAATACTATATTTTGATTGGATAATGTTCACGTGCAAGCGGCGTGGAAACCTTTCTTTTCTTGGTTGAGTTTCAAAGTATGTAACGTGAGATTTTTGTTGACGTATACTTGCGCTCTTGCAGATTTTAAGCTCGCGTTCAGCAAGAAGTGCTGAAAAGCGAAGCTTCATGCGATCCAGTCAACTGGAATGTGTCCCGGTGCTGGCAACAATGGATTCCAAATATGGAAGTCGTTCTGTTCCCAATTTGGGCACTATCGATATTACCGACAACGCAACAATATCGAGAACGCGATCGTCGACGTAGTTTTTGCTGTGGCATTTTTAAGCGTCCCACCTAATTGTAGTTAATACTGTGTCAGTAAGTCAGTCCGTCATGCTGTGTCAACAATTGCCTTTGGAATTTGAGGATCAGCGAATACTCATGAAGAAAAAAAGAGATGAGAAGACGCTTTCTGGAGTTATTTTGATTGTGATCATTGTATTCCTGAATTGCCAGTAGATCTGTTGCACTTCAGAACCATTATCAAAGAGGTTTTGGTAAATTCTCGGTCTGACAAGCGTAAGTCATAGCTGAAAGGCCCGTGACCACTGACAGCCTTGATCGCGATCGAGCGACTTCAGCTTGTCGAAACATTTCTATCGTTTGATTATATTTGCTTTGCTTCGCATAGTATTCGCCAGCAATGAAAAAAGCTGTAGAGAACTGAGAGAAGAAGAATTCGAAAATGAATTTGACCAAAACCGCAAGTAATGTCAACAAGTTATCAGATCTTATGTTGAACATAAGCTGTGCATGACATGAGTAATGAAGTCACGGATAGACTTTTTTCAGTGCGACTCCGGAAGGTCCCCTTCCGGTTCAAAGATTTGGACTCGGTGAAGAATTTTAAATTCTCCCATTTCGAGCGTCTTAGTTTTATAATTTTCACCCTCTGCCGCCTCGTAAATGAGAGTTTTCAAAACTGATACTAAATCGAATACGCGGTTCAGCAAAAGTGGAGGCCCGCGGAAACGGATGCTAACTTCCACATACCTAAAATTGAGCAATTTTTACGATGTGGCCTTGAACCAGTTCTGTTAAATACATACTCCCGCAAAAGTACTTTTTACAAATTCGCGAGCTTACAGCTGTCTTGCTGCCTTGAACTGTTCATTATATTCACTTTCGCATTTTTCTTCGTCCAGCTGGTTAAAACTAAACGAAGGAAAGCAAAGATAATCAAACGATACCATTTCGACAAGCTGAAGTGGCTCCCGGCTGGGTTTTTCAGCTTTAACATACGCCCGTCAAACAACCGTGAATTCATCAAAACCGCGGTGATAATAGCTCAGAAATGAAACAGGCCGACTGGAAATTTAGAAAGCTTGGTAGAAGAAACGCAATTTAGAAGACAAAAACCAGGTAAGTAATGAAGCGCAGGCTAGATTAATCGTGGCCTGTGATTAGAAACAAATGATTGTTCGAAGTCAAACTGTCAAAACAATTATGCATGAAAATGAGATAAGTCACGCGATTACTCCCAACTCAAAATGTAGATTCTCTCATCCTTTTGAAGCAAATGTACGAGTGTTGTAATTATAACTTATATAGTTTAATCAGGTTCATTTGAGTAAATCAAAAACCAAGTTCCCCATACTGTGTGATATTTGTTTCGGGTGAGAAATCGAAAGAGAAAATTGAGGTAGTCTCGCTCTATTCCAGAGATTGCTTATTCAACAATTCTTATGGTGCGTGCGGACACTTGCCACACGAAACTTGAATCCCAGCATCTGTCGCGTTTTCACGCAACAAAACTTGTTTATATTTGATTCAGTGATAGTCATCATAATAATGAACTTTTTACGACATTCATTCATTTCTTCATATTTTAAAAGATCTGCGGAACCAAGCGTAAAGATAAACAATAAATGAGAATACTCACCACGGAAATAGTTGTTGTGAGTTTCCTGAAACCACTGAATGACGCACTTAGTGACACATTGTGCGCTCGACCGGTGTGTTCTGTTGGTGTAGATAGATGAAAATGTACAATGCCATGTAATCATAGTAAATATTTTTCTTGTTCCTAGAGTTAGGGTTAAACGTGGTTTTCTCACACTTTAAAACATCCCTGTTGCACTTTCTGTGCTTCTGTGCATCGTGTTTTTAATCTGGAGGTATAAGTTGATTTATTACACCATTTGCCTACATATCAAAAATGGGCACGTCAAAAACTTAGTCCGTTGAAATAATTGAACATCTTTCAACAAATTACATTAACATGAAGGAAGTCAGGCCATTCGGCCATTGATCACAGAAAATATAAAATGCTTCGTTTTGAAATAAAAAAGGGGCAGTTTCTTTATATGTTTACACCGTTCATAGTAAGTTACAGAAACATGGTAGCACAACTGAGATAAAAGTCGCAAAAGTCGCGTTCCCGAGCGAGTTGCGTGCGGGTTTTCTGGACGTTTACCTGTTCAAAGGCGTAAAAAGTGTGTGAATTTCTACTGGAGGTAAACAACCTCAGGATGGTATTTAAAGGAGTAAGGGGTTCAAAGCCTGGACGGAGCCGCCCCGTATGAAAATACTTGCCCCCCCCCCCCCCCCCCCCCCAGCGAATTCTTTAGTGACTTTCATTGCAGAGCAATTGCTCTGTCAGTAATTTGCGACCTCCATAAGGGGGAAACCCTTTGAGAACTTGTGCTTTTCTTTCGAAACAGTAATGTTGCATCGACCCTAAAAGAGCAATTGTTCAATCTGTACTTTGTGTGTGCCAAATGCGCAACCTCATTAAAACCCTTTGAGAACTTGTGGTCTGTTTTCGAAAGTGTAATGTTGAATCACACCTAAAATACCTCATTGCATTTTCCGCGAACTTTCCTAAATTAACTTTCGGCCATTTGCGAAAAAGGAAAGAAAAAAACAAATAATAAGAAACACGAAAAAGAATCAGGAAAATAACGCTCAAGGAAACACGAACCACTGCTTTTAAAGATCAAAATTGAAATAGTCCAGCCTCTATTGTTTCAGCGTGTGGTCGCCTACGAGAGCCATTCTCGTACGCGACCAGCTTTAGTTACGACCATTATTTCGAATGCCTGAGGTGGTCGCCTACAAGAGCTTCGACAATATCTCAAAATAAATCGGGGAGCGACCATTCATGGTGATCAGCCTTGTAGTGAGAGAAACCAGTGAATCGAATAAACAACTCGAGTGATCCGTTTTGGAAGTAATCAGTGCGAAGAATATTTCCGAAAAGCGATAGGCCCGTTTCAGACGTCGCTCTTCACACGTGCCGAACCTAATGCAAATGAGCTTCAAGAATGATTATTGCCCATTTTGCATTAGGTGAGGCTCGTGTGTGATCAGGAGAAACGTTTGAACCAGAGTGTGATCAGAAGGTATTTCAGGAGTTCTTTTTCTCAAATGAAACCTTGAACCACGAACCAAGTTTAGTGTATGTAACTGGCTGAAAATAACACTCTCTCAATGCAGTATGGAATTTCATTCTTTGAATGGCCATTTGGTAGAGGTTGTTTTAAGTGCATTTATTGGGTTTGGGAAAACGTAGTGCTGAAAATTAGCCTATAATTACTTTGTTTGGCTGAATCTAATGCAAAATGGTCCTCAGTCAAAAAAAAAAATTCTCCGTCGTCGTGGTCTTTTAGTGTACTGAAAAGGAAGCCATGCTTTCCAATATATCGTATTAAAAATGTAAACAAACAGCTGTTACCCGGAAACTTTGTAAGTTAGTTTTTCTGGAATGGCATTTGCAATGTGCTTAATATTTTATACATCTTAATATATGTCTGGAAACCACGACAGCGAATTTGTTTAATGACTTCATATTTTCATAAACAAGACAGGAAACAATAAAATGAAAAGTAGTTTATGTTCCTGACACACTTGTGGTCAAAAAGCCAGAAAACTAAACTGTGTACAGCAAAGGTTGAAACTTTATCACGACACCTTTTGTTCTTCCATGCCCATTACCTTGTTTAGGAGTTCGAAACTTGCTGAATTCTTATTTCGGTTTCATATAGGTAGAACCACTTCATAATTTAGATAACTTTCTATTTTCATATTTTGCTATTTAATTTTTATCTCTGATCCGGTGATAGTCATGCTAATAATGAACTTTGCACGTAATCATGGCAAAAAGGTTTCATGTTCTTAGTGTGAGATTACACACACTTTATACATCCCTGGCGCATTAATTTTCTAGGCATAGTTCGCTAAACTTGTGTCTTAAATCTGAAGGTATATGCAATATTTCAGACCATTCGTCTACATATCGTAAAATGGGCACGTCGAAAACTTAAGCAGTTGACAAAGGTGCCGTTGACATAGTTTAACATCTTTCAACAAATTATTGTAGTAAGAAGGAAGTCAAGCTATTTGCCCATTGATCACAGAAATAGAATACTTCGTTTTGCGAAAAAAGAAGTCGGTTTCTTCATATATTACCATCGTTCATACTAAGTTAGGCATCGGTCGCATTCGTAACTTTAACGACATTAATGTCGACATTTGCTTCATTTGAAGAGAAAACAGCGCTTGACACCAGAATTATATGTCAACAAGTTGCTCACAAATATTAAAGAAGCGGTCATATTGCTCTCGATGATCAGTTATTGACGACTAAACTTCCTAGTGCGACCGGGCCCTTATACACAGAAAAATGTTGATACAGCATTTTTTTGATATGAAGAGAAAAACTTAGATGAATATCACAAAAGTCGCGTTCCTGAGCAAGTTGCGTGCGGGTTTTCTGGACATTTACCTGTTCAAAAGCGTAAAAAGGGTGTGGATTTCTACTAGAGGTATATGAAAGGGTCACCATTTCGACCCCATATATTTAAAGGCGTAAGAACTTGAAAACCTGGGCGAAGCTTCCACGTATAAAAGTTCTTACGTCATCTCCCCTTCCCTTCCCCCTCCGCGACTCCTGTAGCGACTTTCATTGCAAAGCAATTGCTTTGTGAGGAATTTGAGACCTCCATATGGGGAAACCCTTTGAGAACTTGTGGTTTTCTTTCGAAACAGCAACGTTGCATCACATCTCAAATATCCATTATTCTGTCATTACTTTGTGTGTGCGAAATGTGCAACCTCCATAAAGGGGAAACCCTTCTGTGAACTTGTGGTTTGCTTTTGAAAGAGTAATTTTGCATCACACCTAAAATAACTCATTGCACTTTCTGCAAACAAATCAAGTTTCGGCCATTTGCGAAATTAGGAAGAAAATACTCAGAAGGAGAAACACAATTAAGAATCAGGAAAAAAGTAACTCTCAAGGAAACACAAGCCACTGCATTTAAAGATCAAAATCGAAATATTTCAAATAAAATTAGCAAATTTCCAGTGACCTGGAAAGTCCTCTGGTTTTATTTAATATCAGAAAAGTACATCAACTAACGTTTTACATGGGCGTCGCCAATTCAGTCAAATTTCAGAGATGTCCGAGACGAAACGAGCAGGCTATGCATTTTGGGCGAGTTCATCCAACCATACCATTCTTCGTTGCATTTGTATATTATTTTAATAGCTAAGCACAGAAACTTTTCTATATCATTTCAGGATATTACATGCCAAACTAAAACACTCACCTTCGCAGAGGTTTATCCCGAATTTCTCTCAATTACAGAATGACACTTTAGGTACAGACACTGATCGTTATATACATGAACTGGGCTGATAGAGTTTCGTTTATATTTTCTGTCAAAAGACTTCCGCTTGAAACATCAATTTCATTTTCGAATAATGACTTGTGCGACACATGTCAATCATGATACAGTGTGTTGTATCTCGAAATAAATCAAGGAGCGGCCAGTCTTGGATGATCAGTCGTGATGTGGTATATTCTTAGTCAGGGCTACTCCACTGCGATGCGGCACATATAATCCTTGTAAATGTTACAAGATATCTGGTGACGTTTTATATTCCTGGCTAAGGCTACTCTACTAGGGTGCCGCGCATGTACTCCTCATAATTGTTCCAAAGTATCTAGCGATGTGTTATATTCCTGGCCAGGACTACTCTACTGCGATACAACGCATGCACTCCTCTAATTGTTCCAAAATATATGGTGATGTATTATATTCTTAGTGAGGGATACTCTACTGCGATGCGGCGCATGTAGTCCTCGTAATTGTTCCAAAATATTTAGCGATGTGTTATATTCCTGGCCAGGGCTACTCTACTGCGATAAAGCGCATGCAGTCCTCTAATTGTACCAAAATATATAGTGGTTAATTTGTTATCTTCCTAATAGCGTTGCGCGCTATTACTAAAAATAGATTATGTAAATTGGCCCCCCCCGCGAGACTCAGAGAACAATTCAGTGAAAGATTATAAGGTACGCGACCTTCGCTCTTAAAGAAACTCCGAAACGTAAATTCTGTACTCCTGTGAGTGGGAAATGGTCAGTAAAGCATTGCTGCTGGGGGCAGTGCAAAAGTGATATCCAGAAAAGGTTCCGAAATTGCTCAAGGACATGAAGGAGTCGGGGCGGAAAATCTTCCTTCCGTTCCCAAAGCCTTCACAAGGAGTTGAGAAATGCCAGCGGTGGATAACTGCTTGCTCTCGAGCGAACTTTGATATTTCAAAGATTTCAAGGAACACATATATATGCGCTCTTCATTGGCCTGGAGAGAAAGGTCCTACCGCCGATCATCCAGATCCATTGAAAGCAAACTTTACGCCAAAAGAAATCAAGAAGGCTTCCGCACAGAAGAGGAAGGCGCCAAAAGCTAGATTGGGGCGAACTACTGCTTCAAAAAAGTTAAGACTTGACGGCGAGGGTGATATAGGTGCGACAGACGGCGATACAATATTTACGAACACGGAAGAGCCCGAAGAGGTCGACGAGGTAGATGCGGAAGGCGAGTATTTGAGTGCCCGGGAAATATGGTCTTGGACCGAGGCACTCAAACAGAGTACTCTAATTATGTTTTGTCTGCCAAAGTTGAGACGATGGTTTTGCGAAACAAAGTTGCCACACGGATAGATGACTCCGAAGAGAAGGTCGTGACGAACTTGTCTTATGAAAATATGAAGAAAGACTCGGCCTCGATGAAGCACTTCGTGGGACTCACGACGGAACAGTTCGAGGCTCTGCATTCTTTTCTCAATGTTGTTTGCCCTTTGAATAGCATAGTGTATTGGAAGGCCAAAGAATCGATTGGATTAAGCAAAGGAGGCACTGGCCGAGATTCCAAGTATTCAAACCGAGAGAAACTCTTTATTTGTTTGTTGAGATTGAGAAGAGGATTCACCATAAAAACTTTGGCCCTTCTACTAAGCTCACCGAAAAGGAAGATTGAAGAGACAACGGTGAGACAGATCTTCACGACTTTTATTCAACTGATGTACAAGATTTTTAGAGACATGGAGGCAGTGATGTTTCCAACCAGAGATGTCTTGAGACCATCTTTGCCCAAAGTGTTCAAAACGATGAGGAATGTTCGATGTATTGCTGATTGTACAGAGTTTAGTGTCCAAACGTCACGCAATTTTGCAAGACAAGGGAACACATACTCAGCATACAAACACAGCAACACATTCAAGTGTCTAATTGCAGTTACCCCAAATGGTGGTGCTTGCTTCGTGGCAGACTTGTCTGAAGGAAACATTAGGGATGTTGAAATTTTCAAAGAGAGCGGAATTTTGAAACACATAAATCCAGGTGATATTGTATTAGCAGATCGTAGATTTACTGTGCAGCACCTGTTGAATCCTCTCCAAGCCCACTTGAAGATACCAGCATTTTTGAAGGGAAAGGGCAGTTTGAACGCAGCAGAGGAGCTTGAAACCCGGAAAATAGCAAAAGCAAGAATTCATGTGGAACGTTTTAATGAGCGCTTAAAGCAGTTTCGTCTCATTGGACGGAAAATACCATTGTCACTTGCTCCTCTAGCAACTCAGATGGTGGCTGTCGCCAGTGGACTGGTTAACTTTCAGAGCACTCTATGTAAGTAGATACCCTTATATTTGTGTTGCTTGTCTGTGCAAGCAACAAAAAGCTGAACAAAGTACATGTAGGTTACTGGCCTTAGTATGTATGTGTACCAAGTGTTCCCCTGTCTTGCAAAATTACTTCAAGCTGTCCTTAGAAAAATTCAATCACAAAATTAATGCACAATTATGCACTTTCAAGCATAATTTTATTGGAAATAGGTTGTTGACCAGCACTGTGAGTATGCGTGTTCAGTGTTGGTGTGGGGTTTTTCAAGAAATGGTTTGAACACAGAAATCTGAACAGTTGGTCCGTTGTGATCATCCGCTAAAGGTGACTTTCGCTCAGGTAGTCGAAAATGTCATTCACCAACAACAGTCTACCTACTCTCACCTGGATTATCACAACTGAAAAACAATATTGCCATTATTAGAGTCTCTAGAAAAAAAGTACCGGTAGCCTGAGCCTAAACTATTCAATTTCACATTGGGCCACTTCGAGGACTCGAGGATTTCCAATTATTAAACATCTCCTTTAAGCATAAGTTTGTAATTTTTACAAAATGACTGTTCATGAACCTGGAAAAAATAAAACAAACATTTTTCCAACATGTATCTGTGCCTGTCACATACAACAAAGGTTGATCATAACCAGCATTATTTAGATACATGTACATTCCTAATTTACACAAGAACTACACAGTACAGTATCTAAATGCAGAAAATAAGGTAGCTCAAAAAGAATCCATGTGGCTCATGCTGTACTGTTGGCGAGATAGAAAGTCCAGAGTGTTTCGTTTGGCTTTCTTTCAAGCCATCATACAGAAACCATCTGTTGTTGAAACAGAACATTGCAATGTAATGTCCACCATTCCAAAGTGTTGCACCACATAGGCTGAATGTTTTTCCTTGTAGTACAATGGAGTGTGGTACTTGGGCTAATGTTAGCACCCCTCCCCTGCTCAGAAGATCCACACAGAAAATGAAGAAGCTCTTTAGGTTAATGAGTGAGCGTTCTGAGCACTTCCTTACACCTGAACAGTGCCATGATGGTTGGGGGTTACCATTCTCATCCAGTGTGACATCTTCAACACATGGTATGTCATGAAGAGGCTGCTTATCAAATCTCCGTCCGTACTCGGAAACACTGGGCTGAAGCCAATTATTGACTGCATCCAAAAATATGTTGTTACTCGTTTGTGGTGGATACCCTAGACTGACAGTGACTGAAGTAAACACTAGTTCTGGACAGGGACAAGTGTCCAAGCTGCATGTAGTGGTGATGCTGCTGCACTGGTAAGGTTGCAGAAGCTTTACGAAGTAGTCATCCTCATTGCCATACAGGTCGATGCAGTTGGATACAACTTGATGTTGTGTAGTTAGCATTGCAATCTTGGCCTCTGCAATTTGGTTGTGTTCATTGAGCTGAAGTCCAGATGCAATGATAGTACCAGTTTCAGGTATGTCAATAAGGTTTACACGGTTTGATTTCACCAATGCCTGGAAAATCATTAGCCAGTTATCCAGGGGGCAGGTGTTGGTCAATGTTATGCCAATGGTCGTTTTTCCACCCCATGGAATGACAACCAGATTATTGGTGGGAACAGTGGGTGGGACGTGGACTGGTAAATGGACCAAAACTTCTGCAATGTCCAATGCAGCTGATGTGTGTGGACAGTTGTTGACCAGAAAATTCGATGTGTGTGGACAGTCACTGACCAAAACATCTGATGTGTGTGGACAGTCACTGACCAAAACATCTGATGTGTGTGGACAGTCACTGACCAAAACATCTGATGTGTGTGGACAGTCGTTGACCAAAACATCTGATGTTTGTGGCCAGTCGTTAACAGGGATATCTGGTAGGATGAAAGGCTGCAAGCCTCTGGGTACCCGCATTTCAAAAAGCTCTGGGGCAACCACTCTCACCCAAAATGTAGTGAGGTTAGAGAGAATTTCAGCAATGATGGCTTCATTTCTGTAAATTCTCTCTGTTGAGACAGGACCTTGTTCTGCATACAACACAAAGTCACAAAACTTTCTTTCTGTGACAAGCAGTTGCATCTGAATTTGATAGTAGTAACTATGTTTCTGCCTGAGGATGCACTTCCCATCTTTGATACTGAAGCACTGGCTGTTTATGATGTCACTGCAAAGTGAAGCCTTTCCCGAAGTCACATCTTCGATGGTGTACTGCTTGAACAACTTCAATGACTTGATTTCCACCAGTCCATTTTCAACAAGACCATCTGGAGAACAACCAAGAAATGGAAACTTTGGGTTGACCCACAAACCAGTTTGCTGAACTTCTACTTTAGCTTGTTCTTCATATTTCAGAACTGCTTTGGGCACTCTCAAGGCCATATTTCATCCAGACTGATTGAAAGAACTGACTTTCAATTTTCCAGATGTTGGAATACATGAATGTATAAGACCTTGGTCCTGCAGTGGGCATTTCCTTTGCAACCAGCTTACCAATGTTACAAGCAGCCTTGCATTTGGAAGCTGTCAAGCGCCAAAACTTCTCCTGGAACCAAGCAGCACTATTACTCTGGCTTATCCGTCATATACCCAAGGCCGCCGTCATATTCTTGGTCGTCGTTTTGTGCTGGATCAACGGCGATAGTCTTGATCGATTCTAACGCGTAGTGGTGAATATGGCCACTTTCCTGCGTCAATACGGACGTCTAGCATGTGATGATGTCTCGCACTGATACAATCTGACACTCGTTTGATCAGTTCGCCACGTTTGCCGGTTTGTTTTAGTCCCCGACACTTCAGCCATCGCTTAAGCTGCTTCACGGTATAATTATCGGGTTCTTGTTCGAAATAGGAACCTGGAACGCCATCAGTTTCAGATAGAATTGTAAAAGGACGAGCTGAAGTACTACTAATAGCAGACATATCTATTGAAACTGCAAAGAAAGTATATGCGCATGTGGTTTGTTTGTCTGAGTCTTGCGGGGGGTCTCGTTTTTTGTGACGTCATTTGCGCGCTTCGCTATTTATACAAAGCTTTTAATTTTGTTTCGCTTATGCGTTTGTAGTGTACAGACCTACCATAATTTCCGTGGCTATAAACCTTTTTATAAGTTTTGCGGCTGTCTAATCTGATCCGCAACGTCGATCGAACAATGCCGAACAGTAATTCGATAACTATAAATGATCTGTCATTTTTACGAATGCTGTTTGCGTTAATGTTGCTGCAGTGTGTTAGTCCCAAATCACACATAGAATACAAGAATTCTGAATTATTTCCTAGACGTTAACACGGCCGTATTCACAATACAGTACACTCAAGATCGACCGGACGTGTGTAATTTATCCCTGCAGATGAATATCTTGGTACCCCAAGGAGTGTGCCGAATTATAGAAGATATGCTCGTGGTTGTGTGCATTCACGCCACAAACAAAAACCTTAATATCAACACCTCGATCAGAGACAATAGCGAGTCGTCGTGTATAACCATACATTTAGATAGTATTTTATATTAACCGAACATCGGAACATGATAAAACTTACTTACCTCGAAACTGATCTGATGGAGGTATTGCACGTCCGACAATCACACGTTCTTCTGATTTCCATCCCAAATAGATGCAACTGCGTACCGTCGATGTAGTTTAGGATCATTAGTTACGGCTGATTACAAATGCCAGATAAAATTCCACAGCTACATAATAACGAAGCTCAAAGCATATTCTGCTGCCGAGCGGAAGTCCTCGGTTGGGCCTGGGTACTTGTCACTTGATACGTTTGAGCCAATGAGAGCCTTTCGATCAGCTTACGTATTCTAAAATCAGAACGACCGTTGTATCTGCTGGAAGTGGCGCGCGTTTGCAGTTGAACTGTGATTTAGCAAAAAGCTAGTAAAACAGTTTGCCGATAGTTTAAAAGATTATGCTTACTCCTCGATCGACAGATTTGGATGTACAAAGGAAGACATCTACAAGTTCCAAAAGCTAAGTGCAGCGGTGTTTTATAATAGATCACGTTGACCGCTTCATGTTCCTCCATGTTACATTATTGCTTTCCTTTCGATTCGCCTGCACCTCGCTTGGACAAATTTGGATCTATATAGATCGGCATAAGTAAAATATTGTTCTGTATATTGATAGGGTCGACATTTTGGCTACGTGGCCAATGTATGTGTACTGAATATTCATAGCAAATCCCACACGAAAAATGTTTTAGTGTGACTTTAATAATTTAGATAAATAATTATTCAAATTAGTCGTGTTTTCAGACAGTGTGCTGACCAAACTCAGCGTAATTAATATCGAAAATCAGGGAGCAGTTGTCAGGGAGCAAAATCTGTGACTTTGAAATTTCTAAACACCGGAAGCTTTGAACCCGGGAATAGAGGGTCTCCTCCGACAATCATGGACCCATGGAAAGTTGCGTACCTTGAATCTCTGGTTTGCCACGACCCCTTCATGTACCTATTTGAAATGCAGCAGGCTCTTCAGGACGATCTACAATTGGAACATTTTGCAGTGCCCTCCATTCCTACCATCTGCAAAACTCTCCATAATTTAGACTTAACCCAACATAAAGTATCGAAAGTGCCGTTAGAAAGATTCGCGGAAGTAAACATTGCCAGACGCACTGCTTTTGTTAACTGGCGAAGAACTGTTGATCCCAGAAGGTTGTATTTCGTTGACGAGACTGCAGTTCAACTGGCAGACGGAGTGAGAATAATTGGGCGATGCCATACAAATCACAACCTCCCTCTAGTGACTAACAGAGCAGACGAAAGAGAGAAAATGTCAGTCCTCAGTGTGGTTGGATACGACGCGGGAGTACTGGACGCCTATCCAATTTATGGAAGCTTCAACGAATTCAATTTAACGATGGTATGAACCAGCATTTTGTACATCTTATTCCTCGCGATTCTTACCTTGTAATGGATAATGCTTCAATTCATAACAAACGAGATTTGATCAACATGCTTGCACCAAATAGCATCACGCTCGTTAAATTACCACCGTATTCCTACGATTTTAATCCTATAGAACTGGTTTTTGGCATCGTTAAAAGCTACGTTCGTAGGTGGCCAGAGTTACTGAGATCAAACACGCCATTAGCCATTGTGAACGCATTTGCTCAAGTCTCAGTAAACAGTGTAAGAAGATTTTATCACAAGTGCTGGCAAGTTGCAAGCTGAAACATATGTACATGTATTTTGGTTGGACGAGCTCAATTTGCATGGCATTCTACCTGGTTTTTAAAATGCCTTTACAGTATTTTGTGTGCTCAACCAAAAAACTGTCTTACAAAAGATATTTAAAAAATGGTGTGGTGTACAACGACAATGAAATTTTATAAATATCCAGAAAGAATATGAATTTCTACTGTTACTTTTCTCTGACGAAGCTTTGACTTTTTAATAATCATTCTGCATTAAGAGAATTACAGTCATGGACAAAATTCCTAATGACAATAGACTATTTTTACAATTTCGTACATTGTATGATTGTGACAGCTTGTGAACTACCAGTTATATAGAATGAAATATTTTATAGCCATGGTAACAACACAGACCCTTTTCCAGCTAAAAATTATTTGCATGCATATTTGCATTTTTAGATGACTGTCAATAGGATGTGAATAGTTTTGATTTTGCATTTGCTATTTGGATTGGTTACACAAAATGTTGTGATGCAATGTACTTTCATTTGGCAAATGGTTTGAATCCAGGAGTCTCAACAGTTAATTTGTGACTGTCTGGGTGGTAGTCAGTAGTCTTCAGGAAGATTGGTCCTGTTGTCTGATGTGTTCACTACCTGAACAGAGGTCATCTTTGACTCTGACAACTTCTGCTCTGGTAGTCGAAGGCGTCAGTCAACAGTAACAATCTTCCTGAGGACTACTGACTACCACCTGGACAATCACAACCAAAAAATATCTTACAGATTTCCATCAGATCAAAGGCTGGTGGTGGTGTCATAATAGTGGTCCAACTTGTGAAATACACATGGCCCTTGATTTTCAACAGTCTTTTCAATCCACTTTGTTATTGCCTTTCACATGACCAGACACTTTAATTACTTGATGTCCTGTGTATCTACATGTATGTGCTAATGTATTTAAGCAGTGTCGTCTTTTTATATATTCAATAAATTTTGAAAACTAGAATAATAATCATGTAATTTCCTCTTTTGTCCTGAAAATGGCCCCACTGGTTTTGGTACAGAAAACAGTGGTCGTGTTTACAGTTATAAAGCACATAAAATTACTATAAATAGTCAAAGTTCCCAGTTTACAAATTACTGCCCAAGCCTCATCTTTTCCTGTGTGCAAAATTCCATACACAGCTCAATCTGAATTATTTGTTTGGAAAAATATTTACATTCAATGATATTTACATTTGTACATTTAAAAACCATGCACAGTTCCTGAGCTGAAATATTCTGCTGGACCATTGGTAAATAAAACTATGACAAAGCACACAGTCAAACACCACTGAGCCAAACGTGAAGGCCGATTTACACAGTGCAATTTTAGCTACAACAGTAACTGTTGATTGCATCAGTCAACAGCAACAGTCTGCCTGAAGACTACTGACTACTACCCAGACAATCACATCCAATCATGTTTTTCAAAACAAAATCAAACACATTTCTATTTTTGGCATTTGATTGCAGACTGTGTCAGTGTAATAACATATACAATACACATGCATGCGTCATCTTGATGTGACCTGACACCATTCTGGTTTCGAGCATACTTTCTTTTTTCGTTTTGTTTACAAATTTATCGTTTGCATAATGTAAAAGAAATGAAGCACTTGTCAGCAAGCATATACGAGGGTATGATCCATTTTCGGATGACTGTCGGAAACCAAAACCAAAGTAATCACAAAGGTCAATCACAGAGACTGAGAGAAAACAGTTCAGCCAATCGGAAGCCAGAGTAATGTGCATTTGGTCTTGCGTTTGGTTTTACTTTCCAATCAGCAATGCAAGTACACGCCATTGCTTGCGTTAGAAGTGTTTGGTTTTGGTTTTGTTCCTGATTGGCTGAGAATGCTGCCAAACTTGTATGGACCAATCCGAAAGTGTCACTAAGGGAGCGTTCGATTGGGTCTGTTCCGGAATAGGAATAGCGATACTGGTTGAAAACATATATTTTGCTTTGGAGCTGAATTATGTTGAGAAATATCGGAAGTTGTTCGAAATGTCAGCATGAAGGTTTTAAAAACAATCCCGAAAAAAAATTTCCCAGAGAAAAAGCAAAACTTTGGATCATTTTAGCTATTCTTATTCCAGAATACGGTCAATCGAACGCACCCTAAACGTACCTACAGGCGAGGTCTGCTCTCCAAAGGGTGTCCACAACTGGGGCAGAACCGAAAATCCCCAGCAGCTGCGGTGTACCCACAGTGTGGACAACTGAAGGGCCTTCTTCCCTCCTCATGCCGTGTGGGAGTGGCCAATACCACAGAAAATGGATCTGGCTCACCCCCCACAGAGGGCAGTTGTTCTACCCCAGAAGAAAAACTTAAAACATTGTTACAGGGTTCAGATCCAGATCCAGGCAAAGAAATCAAGAAATCAACTTTTTGCACAAAATTGAAATCAAACGAAGTGAACACATCTGAAGTAATAGAAAGAAACTGGGGAAATAATACATTTAACCTCTCTGCATTTCTGGCATCCTCCACTGTCATGATGCATGGGGCAGGAGAGGAGTCAGCAGGAACAGCAGCAGGCGCAGGAGGGTCAGTTGGAACAACACAAGGAACAACAGGAACATCACAAGGAACGGACGGACAACACAAGGGGCAGTAGTGACATCAGGAGGAGGAACGGCAGGGACAGAGGAGGCTGTTGGATGTGCCCCAGTCAGCACATCCAACACATTGTTGACACTTTCCCCACAGTCCCTATACAACTGTTGTAAAGTTGTATAAGGAATATGGGGAAAGGCCTCCTCAAGGCGCATCAGAGCCATAAGCCCTGATGGCTGTCGCTTGACGACTGGGAGTAGGTATTAAGAGTGATTGTCTGAGAAAACCAGGTGGGTCGAAAAGATCGGGGTCGGCCGATTCTCGCGATCTTTGCAGCATTTAAAATATATATCATTAGAATAAGAAAGGTGGTATTTAGAGTTTTTCCTAAGTTTCAATTTCGGAGATCGGCCACCCCCCCTGCTTTTGTCCAGTCTGACCCTCAAAATCGGTGGAAATTCGGCCGATTTTAAGATGCGAGATGTTATAGTTCCTAATAATTGGGGAGACACAGAACTTTTCTGTAAATCAATCAGGCATTCTAGAAGGTGGAGACAGTTTTCTTTTGTAGGTTTGACCAACTCGTATTTTTTCCCAACACGTTAATGGTACATGGGTCGTTGGTGTTATCGGATTGGACAATTTTGGGTCATTTTCAAATGTCATTTTCTCGAAAGTGCGGTTGTTTATTTTTTAACTTTCACCATTTCTGGAAAGTTCCTACCCTCTTTCACGAAAAACAAAAATTTGTTGATTGGCACAATACATTATTATCACGCGACGGCAGTTTCTAAACGTCCTAAATCCGAATATGCAAATTTCCCCGTCGTAGCTCTAAAAGCACTTTTTCTTCTTTTATCCGCGATCGGGGATAGAGGAACGCCATTATGTTAGGTGTCTACGATTTTGCTCGTTGATGGTGGAAATAAAGCTACAAAGCCGATTTTGCCTCAACATTTGGAGATTTCTATCCAGAAACGTTCACTCCGCCTGTGTTCGTTTTCGGCAATTTGCAGTGGAATCTTGCGAGATTATTCGCAACCACTTTGTTGTAGATAGCGTGAGAAAGTATTCTAAATGTACATCGCAACTGGAAACAAATGGCCTGTGGTGCGAATTCCGAGTGACAAGATTGATTTATGATAATGACCATATTACGTGAGACGTCAACATATCAGGTTACTGTACGTGATGCATGCTTGTCTGGTCGTTTTTCCACCTTATTGTCGTTCTCATGTGTCAGAGTTGTGTATCAAGATGAACTGCTCCTTCGCTACTAGTGATTCGCCTTGCGGGAATATTGGGCAAGCATCAATCGTACCACTAGACGCGTGTACAATCGACACGACGTCACATTTATCAAGTATCGGAATTAGCGGTAAGCGCGGTTGGAGAGATGAGTCGAGGCTGAGCGAGAAAGAACTAATTTTGAACAGAGCGGGACATTTCAACTTTTCCAAGGAAAGAACCGCCGCGATGGTGATCTGCCCAAATCATAGATGGGAACTCACGCGGTGGACTGGCCGGGAAGAAAGCGCACGACGTGCTCCTACCCAACGCACGGAGGCAATCGCAAACAATTGAAAGGTCCGCGTCGTGTGAATTTCGCAATGTCGAAAGAAATATTCACCATGCACGAAGCTGTTGTGCCTCTTGGATCAGGTAAGTCCCACAAATTCATTCTGCGATAATTTCACGTAAAAGTCCCATTCATCTGATTGAAGCGGTAGTAGACGTGTAAAATCTTGTGCCAAATATTTAAATCCTCTTTTGAAATAACAAGAAGACAATTCTAGAGCTTTCCTCAGTTCTGTGGATAAGTTCGGTTTGGCCAGAGCGCTGGGCACATAAAGAAGCACGGGGGTGGGGGAGGGGGGTAATCCTTATGGTGGAGGCTCCGTCTGAAAGGGGTGCCCTTTTCAGGCTGAAGGTATATGAAAGGGTACTTTTTCAGGACGTACGCTTGATTTCAGTTGCTTGGGTCTTGCTGGTTGCCAATTTGACGTTCTGGACCCGGTTTTTCAAAGCACGATTAGGCTAATCCTGGATTAGGTGTAAACTTCCATGTCATTTATAAGCCTGAAAATGTGAATATTTTGTCCTGCAACGATTTCCTTGATACGTATTCAGCTAAAACAAGCTTTTTAATCCATATTTGAACAAAACCCCGCATTTTATCGGCAGAGAGGTCGTCAGAAAGAATTTCGTTAATCCTGGATTAGCTTAATCGGCTTTCGAAAAACCGGGCCCAGAGGGACATTTATTCCTCCTCCATCGCGTGAGTGGCCTTTCGGGTCGTTGAAAGCATTGGTGACATCGGCCTAGCAGAAGGCGAAGGATGTAAAGAGATATCTAAAGACCGAATACAAAGGACATGTCGGGAAAGAGGAGAGCTGTGCGGATCACTGCTTTGTTTATTCATTGAGTGATCCTAACGACCTGCTATTCAAGGCTGCTTGCGACCACGATCACAACGTTACATGTGTTCATTGTACATCATTGGATGAAGTTATTGAGGAGATTAGTCGAACGATTGATGAGACGTCCATGTCCGAGGAGGAAAAGTCGAGGGTGAGGCATTACTGCTTACAATATGCAGACTTCATAAAAGCATGGAAGGCATATTTGATGAGGAGTGTGATCCAAGAAGAGACAAAGCAAGAGGTTCTCTTTCATCTAGACAAGGAGAGTTTTATGGTTGTGATGGACTGGGCGATGAAATATCTACCTCAGTGTTATCGAGAAAGAATGAGCGAGTTTTTCGGCAAACGGGGAAGAAGCTGGCACATGAGCGCAGTAATAACCAGGAAGAATGGGGCGTTTGAGGTGGAGTGTTTCGTGCACATTTTCGACTCTTGCAAGCAAAACAGCTTCGCAGTGGCATCAATCATTGAGCATCTGTTCCACACCATCAAGCAGGAGTCACCAAGCATGAAGAGGGCCTTCCTACGATCTGATAACGCCGGGTGTTATCATAGCGGCTCCCTAATACTAAGCCTCCCATTTATCGGACAGCGCACTGGCACCATCCCCACACGCTATGACTTCTCAGACCCACAGTCTAGCAAAGACATCTTTGATTGCAAGACGGCGCCCATGAAGGCGCATATCAGAAGATGGGTGAATGAGAAACATGACGTGATCACTGCCCAAGACATGAAGACGGCCTTGGAATCACATGGTGGCGTCAGGGGTTGTCGTGTGGCGGTCGTGAAAGTTGATTCTACAAGAGAGTCTGCTTCTGTACCCAACAAAATACCGGGAATCAGCCCACTGAACAACTTCGCTTTTGAAATCGGCGGATTGCGTGTATGGCGAGCCTACAACATTGGTCCTGGCCAATATTTGCCTTACCAGGAGCTGAAAGTTGAAGCACAAGGCGACACTGCATTGCATGTCATCCAGTCGTTTGGTCCCCTGGAGCTGAGGGAGCAAGACCGAAAACAGAGATCTTTGCCTGCTCCGAGAGCACCTGTGTTTCAACTTTCAAGACGATCAAGGAAGCGGAAGATCACATGGATACTGGCAAACATGTCCGTGCTTCGGATCAAGAGCGGGAGTCAACATTCAACACCGTGAGGAAGACCTGGGCTCAGAGAGTAACGGAAATGAATGTCGTCACAGGAAAGACCCCGCGGGTTCCGGTTGGTGAGGCCGGCCCGTCAAGTGCTCGTGACAGTTGCGCTGTTGGCTGGGCACTTAAGAGCATTAGAAGGGCACTAAGGATGGGAGAGAAGGCGAGGGCTTTTCTGACCGAAAAGTTCAACGAGGGTGCTGCCGGAGGACATAAGGCAGATCCGACCCAGGTTTCGAGAGAGATGAGGTATGTGCGGGACAACAGAGGGAATCTCTTTTTCCAGCCAGACAAATGGAGAACTCCTCGGCAGATAAGTAGCTTCTTCTCTCGACTGTCTTCACTGCAGCGACAGCAAGCAATCGCAGAGAATGAAGATGACGAGATAGAAGAGGAAGACCTTTTAGCCATTGAATCGGAGGACCGAAGTCAAGCCATACGCCGGAAAGTCTACAGAGAAATGAACAAGCCTAGTCATCCCATAGAAGTCGGAAGAGTTAATGTTTGCGACATGTCTCGAGCCGGTAAACTAGGCTCTTTGAAAATAGCACAACTTCAGGAGATATGTGCAGCTTTGCAAGTACAAGCGAATGGCCCGGAAACCAGAAGACGGACATACACTGAAGCACTTGACGCGTATGTCAAAACTTGCTCCTGCTAAGACTGGCTTTATAGCAAACTGCTGTCAAGAATTGAACCGCCCTGTAATCCGAGGTTCTTCACAGTCGTTCTCGAATTCTACCGTAAAAAAGGCGTACATGCTATCTTGTAGCTTTGTCAAAAGCTGCCAGATTTTTCTCTACCATTGACAGCAGGTGTGGCACATAAGGAATCAGTGAGAAATTGTGAAGAATAGTTATCGAATTACTATCCTCAAAATAGTCCTTCTGTACTCGGGCCACGCGTTTCAACTTGAGTATTTTTGGATTGGGAAAGGTGAGACTCCCTCTCTTTGATACGTTTTCACGGGAAAAAATTGGGGTCTGACTCGTTTTTAGACGAAACTCCAAAGTATTCCTTGTTGCCATGGCAACGTTATGCTGGAAAATAGGAATTGTTACTATCATGAAGCTTGATATCACTGCCAAATCTGGTGAATGTAGCTCAAAACCCAATGAGCTTTCCAGGTAAAGAACTAAAGTTGCATGTCGGCTTTTCCTCCAATGTATGCACATAATTGACAGCTTTATGCAATAACAATATATTGTGCCAATCAATAATTTTTTGTTTTTCATGAAAGAGGGTAGGAACTTTCCAGAAATGGTGAAAATTCAAACATAAACAACCGCACTTTTGAGAAAATGACATTTGAAAATGACCCAAAATTGTCCAATCCGATAATACCAATGACGCATGTACCATTAACGTGTTGGGAAAAAATACGAGTTGATCAAATATACGAAAGAAAACTGTCTCTACCTTCTAAAATACCTGATTGATTTCCAGAAAAATTCTGTGTCTCCCCAATTATTAGGAAGTATAATTTCTCGCACTTTGAAACCCGCCGAATTTCCACCCGATTTTAGGGGTCAGACTGGCCAAAAACCGGGGGGGTGGTCGATCTCCGAAATTGAAACTTTGGAAAAACTCTAAATACCACCATTTTTATTCTAATGATATAGATTTTGAATGCTGAAAAGATCGCGAGAATCGGCCGACCCCGATCTTTTCGACCCACCTGGTTTTCTCAGACAATCACTCTTAAAGTCATTAAAACTGAGGGTGGTCACCGCCAGAGGTTTGGTTGCGTCCTCAGACTGTTCATGCAAGTGAAATGATATTATGGAATGAAAATATGGAAATCCTTTAATATATATTCAACCAGTATAACCTCTGAACCGAAAACTAAACTGAACATTCTCATTAGTGAAAGGGATTTTTGCAGCAGTCATAATACTGGGAAGTATATTCACTTGTTTTCATTATAATCTTAATTAAAAATAATATTTTGAATAGTGAATTTTAATAATAATTTTAAATTTAATTTTAACTTTTTAAAAAATGTTTGTCAATAAAGTTCACCTACTCAATCATTTTTAGCTCGCAGATTTAATTTTTTTTAAATGTGACCTAAAAATAGTCCGACTATTATATGTGTAATATTATTATGGCATAATACCTACTCCCGCAAAACTACTTTTTTCAAATTCGCAAGCTGACAGCTGCCTTGCTGCTTTGAATTAAACTTACGTGAAGCGACAGGGATCAGCACTTGAGTTAGCCGGAAGAGTCTTTCAGACTGAGCAAGGTTAATCCCGCGGTCTCCTTTCACGGCCTTGTGCGATGCCCACTCACTCGGGCACGTGCAATTCCTTCATTCTGTTGCTGCGCCATCTAATGCCAAATGTGTCGTGGTGCCGTAGGCATATCGTGACACCAAGAACAACGTCGCTTGTCTCAAAAATACCTTGGAAAAAAAGTACAGTAATCATAAGATGCGTTGCACGCACAAAATGGGAACATTTCGAATTCAGGACTAGCCTAAATGAGCTCTGAACAAGTGGGCCCAGGGTAACGGAAATCATAGAATCAAAAAAATATAATTTACCTGCCCGTGCCAGCAAGAGCCTCGCCTCTGAATCCAGGGAAGAGTCTTGATATCTTTACGGTACTCACCAACAATCACGTATTGGGAAATTGCTGGATTGCCTTGACTTGAGCCATAAGTTCCTCCAACGATTTGAGAATACCCACATGAAGCCATGGTGCTTCGAAAAGACCACCACTGTCTTAAGCCCGTCGATGTTGTCAAATAATGGGCAGATGGCAGATACTTTAGTCCCGAGCTTCTGCAAAATGGCTTTACAGAGGGAATACCCAAGTCTAACTCTGAACTAATCGAATGATGCACGGATAGATATAACATACAGAATAATAGGGCTATTGATTACGAACATTACAAAATATCATAGGCATTTCCTAGGCGTTTCCGAACTAGATGAATAGAGAATACAACCCTTATACGGTAATAAATGGAAACAAAGATGAAATTGATGGCGTAACACGAATCTTAAGATGGGACGTGACTGCACGGAACGAAAGAACATTTTCGGGCGAAATTGCCGTCTCATCTTCAGCTGAACACTCTTTTGGCAATTCTACATTAAATCTAGGCGATATGTGTACAACAATTTTATAAAATCCAAAAAATGCTGCGCTCACTTATTGTTATTGTTTTCGAATGTCACGCGTCTAGTTTTAGATGAAATAGAGTCGATATGTTCCGACCAGGTCTAATTAGTAGCAATGGTAACACCTAAGTATCTAAAATTGTTAACGCCCGAAACTACAGTAATGTAAACAGACACATGTCTTAGACACAAATTACGTAATTTCCTGTCACTGCCTATAATCACTTACTTACTTTTGTTTAAATTCATCGTGAGCTTGTTCTCATTTAGCCAGGTTGCCAACTTAAGTAGATCTTCATTTAGATTTCCTTCTACCTCGGTTACATTTGAGGCATAACAGTATAGAAAAGTGCCGTCCGCGAATAGAGGAACAATGCAATTGCTGGTAATACTGGGCAGATCGTTTATGTATACAGGGAAGAGTAGCGGACCCAAGAAGTTTCCTTGCGGCACTCCGAAGGTGACATCTGACAATTCGCTACCGCAGAACGTGAGCTGCATTCTATTGGTGAGATACAAATCGGACCAGTTGGCGGCGTCAGAGGAAACACCCAAGGCATGTAGTTTGCAAAGCATGATCCTATGGTCCACTGTATCGAATGCTTTCAATAAATCAAGAAATACGGCGCCACAAAATTTCCCTTTTTTATATTGCTCAAAACTTCGTCAGCAAAACTGGACAGGGCAGTGGTGGTCGAACACTTTTGGCGATAACCAAACTGCTTGTTGGTGAACAATTTGTTAGCATTCAGGTATTCAAAGAACTGAATATGGGCGGCCCTCGCAAGGATCTTGCTTAGAGTGGGCAGGATGGATATTGGGCGACAGTTTGCTGAATTGGTACGGTCCCCTAAAGCTAACTACATTGTTGTTTTCTGTCACTTTTCTTGAAGAGAGACGAAAATGGCTTAGTACGCTCCAAATGACAACACAAATACCTCATTCATTGTTTGTGTTGATGGCTTTTGAGTATGCTAAAGCAGTTCTTTTCAAATCAGTGGCACGCAGCAGAAATGTTTGGCAATGTCATCAGTGCTACTTAAATATTTCAAAAAAAATTATTTCATTATTTTTAAATATGTTTATTGTATTTTTAGGAAGGGGTTAATCCCCGAGCTATGCGAGGGTAATAATCACGGCGCTAATGCTGTAATCGCGCTAATTGGAAACCCCAAGCGGGTCACCATCTCGAAATCTAAGGCCTCTAAGACCTCCAGGCACGGTTGCTCAGCAGCTCAAATTTTACCCTCCATTTCAATGACAAGGGATAGAGTACGAACGAAAGTGCTTTTGTGCAACAAGACAAGGCCAAGCAATTTGACGGACGGCTTTCACCACTACTTAATACGTTTTGCGGTCTAACACTATTGTCGAACAGAAACCCAAGATTATCGCCTATAGTAGAAATCCTGGCACGTTTCAAGCAACAACCAGTATGTTCCCCTAATTATTTGTTTCTTTGGGTCGCATGCAGGCACCTGTTCGCGGTAGAGCAGTTCTTTTCAATTTAGTGACACACAGCAGGTTACGTTTGGTACTTCTTACAAATGTCTGACAAATCGTCCTTGAATAAGGTCTATTTTTGTACTTATACCTATTTCAAATATATAATTTTACTTTCTTGTAAGGTGGTTATAGTTTCATTTCTTTCCCTTTTCGACATCTGCTGTTACTATTGTAAGTTTTAGTCTATTCCTATTTCACGAACTTAGTTTATTGATCTACTAAAACGGTGATATTTAAATAATCATAACTACAACTAGCCTTGGAACATCCTAAAATATTTTCTTAGTTCACATCGTCAACTTAAAACGCATTCAACATTTATTAAAGTTCAATAAAGAGAACATATTTTACAGCTAAAAGGCGTCTTTTTCTTCTTATGTACAGATGTGTGAGTTCTTAAGGTTAAATGATTATGAAAAAATTTTTTTGCTAATATTAGAGTACGTTTTGGTACGGGGCTGGTGTAGTACAACAACGCACAATAAACGTATACGTTTATTGTTAAATTTGTCATTACGTTTATTACTATTGTTATTACTACCAACCGGAATTCAATAAAATAGGTGGACTTTATCAAGTTAATGCTTATCATTTCGCTTATTGCTATTTTGTTCATACAAGTTTCACAAAAATAATACCGGTGGAGGGATAAGTACTTGTGTGAGTGATCAAAAAATAAACCAGTCTTGAAATTGCTTTTACTCTTTTTGATGTCTTTGTATGGTTAACCTTTTTTTTAGTGGAGTTTATATCAATCTTGAAGAGCATTTCAAGCACAGTCATTATAACATTCCCGACTTCAAGATACGTAACGGCAATAAATCAATTAGCGTTATGTTTTTATGAATTGGCTGAATGTCACATTTAAACTTAAACCGGCTGATTCAGTAGCTTGCTCCTCTTTTATATTGCGTCATTTAAGTTGAACACTCGCGTGATCGCAAGATCCTAAACTCTGTGAAACCCGTTCATTTTTTTTTTCTTTTTTTTTAAGGGGGGGGGTGGGGGTGAATCTTTTACTTGCGTTGGAAACTATCTTGGACTCTATGATGGAGCGTGATAACAGTGTGACCATTTCGAATGGACTTTGCAGGTTAGTGGCTCAAATGAACACATGCGCTGTTATTGTAGATAAATGTTATTATTATGGTCAAACACTCAAAATGACTTAGTACGTTCCATCCGACAACGCAGATATTTCATTCATTGTTTGTTCGTCTCAATGGCACTTTTAAGTACTTAAAAGTACGCAAGAGCAGTTCTTTTCAATTCATTGACGCGCAGCAGGTAACGTTTTGCATTTTCAGCAGTGCCTCTTGACAAATCAAAAATGTATTCTTTCTATTTATTATATTACTTCTTACTTATACTTTAAATCATTGTTTTTGTATTTTTTTTGGAGAGGCTTAATATAAAATAACTTGTATTTTTCTTCCAGTCTTTTACTGTTGGTTGTTTTGTTGTTGTTGGTGTTGTTGTTGTTGTATTTAGTCTAATCCTATTTCTTAGAACTTGGTTTGTTTAGTTTATAACTATTTGATACAGCATGCAACTACTTCTCGTCAGCGAGCACTTTGTGAATAACCGTTTGGTTTCTCAGTTAAGCACTATTTCATAAACTCTTTTGTAAGCCACCACTGCTTAAAATTTCTTAAGCGAACGCGATTCACTTTTTAGGCCAGAAATTTGACATATTCTAGTGTTTTCTGTTTCCGGTAAGCGACCACCACCATTGCTAGAAAATCATTACTCGGATGTCATAAAAGTTCAGTTTAGCGCGACAGATAATGAAAGCTTACACACAACTGAAAAAGACAACTAAATAGTAGACAAAATGTTATAGGATGTTATACAAAATGATACAATGTTAGACACTTCGACGTGAAATAGGCCAGTGCTTTCAATTTTTGTTCTCAAGCAATGTTTTAAAAAGGAGTAATAGCCAGATCAACAAAACTGTGATAAGATTAAGGACTACCTGTCAAAAGGTTAAGTAAAAAGTTCCTTTATTCTTTAGACTTACAAATTGCAATCGTAACTGACAATAAAGGTCGATAAGGTCAAGTAAAGATTGTTCCTTTGTAAAGCTTTGTTTGCGACTCCTGCGACTTTGCAGATTGTGTAGAAAATGTTTCTGTACCCATTACAATACTTGGCGGGTTAACGTGACTTGTTTATTAACAAACTTCTACGCATATATAATATCTGATTATGGGACTAAAAAAGACTGCATCATCACAAAAATGTCAAATAAATTTCAATGTCAATGTTAAATGTGAAGAACTCAGTTGGATTTCATGGTATTCTCTGTTGCTATGTTATTTATATATTAGTAAAACAGTTATTAATAATTGTTTAAAACTGTTTGAGTGCATGTTTAAAAAAAGATGTGATCAATTACCAGTCAGAATTCATGCAGTATTGCCAGGAACACAGATGTAGCATTCTGCTCTATTTCAAACTTGATAGCTTTCCTTTGGAGCCTGTTACCAGGGCACATTTGCATCTGTGCATCTCGATCTCTTACACAGTGCACTCCAATTATACGAGAGTCACAAGGCTGGTTGAAGAGTGGTACAGTTACGTTGTAAGTTCTTCACAATAATAATGGATGTCTATTTTCATCCAATTCATCTGCGGCATTGCCCACAACTTCACAGCATGATGTGCCATTGATTATGTAGCAGTTGTTTGGTTTCCTCATGGAAATCTGGGTCCTTTGTTGATGTCTGAGTGCTTGTTTGTTGTCTAATTCACTTAGTCTTTTAACTATTTGTGCAATAGGGTTTTTGCCTGATCGTACAAGTCTTTTTAACTGCTGCATGTAATTTTCAAATGGAAATGCACCACATTTGTATAAGCTACCATGTTCTTCTGCATCTGCAGCCAAATGAATCATGGTATGAACATTGTATAATAGAAATTCATTGCCATACAAGGTGCGAGTTTGGTTCACAAAGTGAACCAACAACTCGTGTGCATAATTCCTGTGGACTACAACAGTCCTGGGGCAGACAAGAATAGATATAGCTATGCTTAGAGCCATGAAATGTTCATACATGGGTTGTGGTAGAATACCTTGTAACACAATTTTTCCAGTGTACAATAAGAATTGCCTAAACTCTGTGGCTTTCCATCTATCTACCTCATGTAGGCCCCTTGGTTTCCGTGCAACACTATTGGGAATAGATGCTTTCATTTGAACCAGTTTATCACTGATCTGACAAATCTGGCCTGCAGACATTCTCACTTCTCTGTCACCTCTCATCCATGTAAGGATTAATTTCTTCATTACACCAAGACAACTCTGGTGCATGTAATCAATTGGAAATGTTTTTACCATATCAATAGGTAAATCACAGAAAGGAGACACACCACGATGATGTTCTTCGTTAGACTGGTTTCTGAATGACTCATAAGTGCGCAGCACCACATTTTGTACATCTTGGAATGTTATTCTGCCTTGCCAAAAACCTTGTTGGGTACACTTGTCAGAAGCATAATAGCCAGAGTACTGCTTGATTGATTTCACTAAAGCTTTGGCTGGAGCATCACATGTAACACACCTGAGTGCAATTCTAATTGTTTTTTCTCCATCATTTATGCCATGATTGAGCATGTGGCTCAAGTCTCTTATTGTGTCTTGTAAGAAGTCTAAATTTGATGGTTTAGACACTCCAAAAGTTAGATCCACTGGGAAAACTATAATTGGCTCCACATTTACTATTGCACATAAAATTGGCCATAAACCTTTGCTTGAGCTTTTGAAGAGGGGTACACCATCGATGTTTAGTGAAATTTGAATGACATGCACATTTTCTCTTATTTCTAAAGGATATTTCCTGAAGTTCTTCAACAATACATCATTTAGTCCAAAGTAAACGTATTCCATCCCAGATTTGATTTGCGTTGGTATCTCTCTGACTGTATTTAGCAATGAGCGAGCAGTGACTGGTAAATAAGGGTGCCCGGATCTCTTTAAAAGCCTCAGGAGGCCATCCATTGCATTGTGTTTCACTTGGAACTCGTTTACCCAAATTGCCAAACCATTTTTGAACGATTCATTCTGTAGGTTTTTTGATTCATTACTAGAGACTGATGATAAGGGGGAAACATCTCTTTCTAAAGTCCTGGCACCTTCAGAATTGCTACCACTCTGGCCTTCAGAATCAGATGCGTTTAGTAGGCTGCCATCAAAACTTCTATTGTCTGCTTCAGATTCCGAACCCACTGGGCCAGGAGAGCTGGTATCTTCAACCAGTGACTCACTATCACTACTGTCACTGTTACACGCATCATTTCCCATGCGATTTAATGACCGATTGGCAGCTTCCCACTTTCGCTTGTATTGTAGACGGCTTGCCTTCATGTTACCAGTCTGTAACTTTTATGAATGAAAAAACCTTATTTGCATTTTCCTGATTTTGAGAATACACGTTTGTTTAACTTGATAGTTATAACTTCTCTCAGCATTAAATGGGGCTACGGTAATTTTCGCTTTTTTGTGCCAAGTACAGTAGGATTGTACATTTTAGATATGTTACGCTGTGGTTCCTTGTCTGGGAAATAATGCAGAAGCATTTGGACTCGTTGTGTGACTTGGGACTAAATAACCGCAAAGTAATATACAATCGTGATATACATTGCAAGCAATAACTAGCCAACAGCATTCGAAAATGATAGGTTAATAGTTATCAAATTACTGTGCAGCATTGTTCGATTGACGTTGCAGCCAGAAAGGCAGATTAGACAAGTTGCAATAAACAAAAACGTTTTGCCACGAAAATTAGAAAAATGCTACTGTGCCGTACAAGTGGATAAATGAAACGAATTGAAAGCTTTGTATGAATTAAAAAGATAAGCAAATTATAACCAATAGGCTACTTAGCAAAGGTCACCAGGATCAAATGTAAATTAAACTAAAATCTTACCTTTATAGAAATATAGAGATTGACCCTTGGTCCGGCTTGACTTGACTTGACTTGTACAAGAGGAGATGCTCGCAGCTAGTATATAGCTACTATGACTATTACTCAAAGTGATGAATATTGAACAATCTGGTGCTGTTTTAGAACTACAGGAAGTTATAAACGTGCCACCTTTGGTTGATGTAATATCTTCTGACTAAACGCAAAAGAATGAAAATAACCACGCCAAGATTCCATAGCGCTAGAGTCAGCAATGAGGGAGGAAATGAATCCTACGATATATACAAATAAGGACTTACAGCAAGTAGACATTTGTTTTCTCCATTCCGCCCAGCTTCCGGTATAGCATGTTGAGTCACCAAATACAAAGGAATTACCTTTGTGTACATTACTTGAAACTAGAAGGAATGAAGCTTCTTTATTTCCAACGAAATGCACGAATTATAGACGCCAATGAAACGGCTCTTCGTGTTTTCCTGACTGATGGCAGAAGTGAAAAAATCTCAAAATGGAGGGCTTTGTCCCTGTGCACGACATAACATACACTCCCATGACTATATAATGGACGATCCAACGTGGGTTTCTTGAGCAAACATTCTTTATTTTTCTCTCCAGGAAAACCCCATGATATTTCAAAATCTGGTGTCTTCTCGCGACTGGGAAACGCCGTTATGAATCTACCAAGGCCCATTTTATTTTCGCCACGCTGAGAAGTCTGGCACGTTCGGAGCAACAACTACCTCCGGTGTCTACAGAGACATTAGCAGCGGGGTTGCTAGTAGACGTCAGTTACTCCATTGTTTTTTAGGTGTTGAGCTTAGCATATTTATGTGATGAGTATTCACACTGCAGCATACAATTATTAAAAGCAACTCATTCTAGTCTGGGGCTCGGTAATCTGTTATTGTATGACGTTAATTGCTTGGAGTTGTGAATTTTCAATATTCCTGCAAGGAATTTTGCTTCTGCGTTAACGTTGCAGCTCAATGACGTTAAAAAATTCAGCAAGTAACGTATTTTTGTAGGTGACTTTAAAACGTTGCTGTTATTCGTAAAAAGAACGTCGGCGCAACGTTTTCTTTAGGTAATCTTTAACGTTGCAGCCTGACGTTAAAGGAACGTCAGCACAGAACGTTTTCTGGAGGTAACTTTCAAACGTTGTTATCTTTCGTAAAAAGAACGTCGGCACAACGTTTTCTATATGTAATCTATAACGTTACCGATTGACGTTAAAAGAACGTCAGCAAATAACGTTTTCTGTAGGTAATTTAAAAACGTTACAACTTCAGCGTTCCTGCAACGTTTATTAAACGTCGATACCTAACGTTGTCCAGAGATGCCTAAGCAAGTTGTGATCTGACGTGACTACAACGTTCTTGAAAGTGACGTAACCAATCCACAACCTTGGTACAACGTTGTATAAACATTTGTGTTAGCTGGGTGTAGCTTTAAGGGTAACCTTTTTGAATTACAAACATAGCTATTACCAGCATCCTTTTTCTTTGGTAGTAAACCGTCAATCATCCTTTTGTTCAGTGCAAATCTTGTTGGATTACCTGGCCCTCAGGGGCAATACCCCAGGTCCTATTTTCATAACGGAGCAGGGGGCCACAGTTAAGAGGACTCCCTGCACAGAATTGCTTTCAAAGGCAATAAAGTTTTCTGGTTTTAACCCTTCCCGTTACATGGGCCATAGTTTCCGCATTGGAGAAGCCTCCCATGCCGCAGAACGAGCATGTCTGATGCACAAAATTCGGACTCTCGGTAGGTGGAAGGCCAATGCTTTCCAAAAGTACATTCGTGTTCCATCTTTGTCCTCTTAACTGTGGCATAGCTATTCTTGTTGTATTTACGTGCAGCTGGAGGGGGCAGCTGCTATGGTGGGCCACTTTGGCAGGATGGACAGATTAGCAAGTGCAGCTGTTCCCGTCCTCCCTTAGTGGTTTCACTAACATAAAGATTTATTTAATTAATTTGGAGGCAATTCATGGACTGATTAGCAAGGGCAGCAGTTCAGAATTTTCTCCCTTAAGTTTAATTTGCATTCCCTTATTCCATTCCTTTCACGACTCAGCTTCGGATCCATCCATTTTGGCAGGATGGGACAGACTAGCAGGGGCAGCTGTTCCTGTCCTTCGTTAGTGGCTTCACCTCCATATCTTGTGTGATTTATTTATTTGGAGACAATTCACGGACTGATCAGCAAGGGCAGCAGTTCTGAATTTTCTCCGTTAGGTCTACCTTCTTCCGGGACGTTTTATTCTATTTATAGTGCTTTGGGGAATGGGGCCGATTAGCAAGGGCAGTTGTCCCCATTTTTCCCCTGGTAGTGTGGTTGGATACGTTTTTGTGCCATTTCTTATCTTACACATTTCTCTTTTGTTTTCTTGTTTTTTTCGTGTGTGCTGCAGTTGCCTTGGGTGTGGCGGCATCCTCCTCTCATTCGATGCTTTGGCGTTACTGTTGCCCTCACCTTTACTGGGCCAAAATTTATATTATAAAATTGTTGTAAATATTCTAGAGAAAATTTAATTCGATTAAAGGGGCTTTGGGCGTTGGCCCTTAGCCATATTACTCCAACATGAGCTTGCTAAATCTTCTTACCCAGTAAACAAGCTCGGCACTGCAGCACCGAAAGCAAGTATTTAAAATTGGGAGGGAAAGCATAAATGTGTCTAAGAAAACTAAATGAAGATATCTAACACGGGCCGCGAGTAATAAGACTTCACACTTCGCATAAAAAGTCAATATTTTTGGCCAAATTTACACCTAAATATATGCGTAGTTTTAAAGCTATATCTCGTCAAAAGTGATAGAAAATGATTAACTTTTTGGCGAAAATCGGCCATTTTTAGTCCCTTAGTTAAACCGCTGGACAGTCTCGGCAAATTACTTGAATCGCTTTAAACTTTCAGCAAATGTTTTGAATGTTTCCCAAATGTGTGGATGAAAACTGATTGAAGATTTCTAAAACAGGCCGCGAGTAACAACACTTCAAACTTCACATGAAAACTCACCATTTTCATTCAAAATTACATTTTAAGAAATGCGTAGTTTTAAAGCTATATCTCTTCAAATTTGGTAAAAATAAATTAGGCCAATGAGCAAGTCACTCTTAAGTTACAAATTTTAATATCAATAATTCAAAAGTTTGACCATTAATTCTAAAAACTTAGTTAGACTAAAAACTTCCCAAACTTAGCTGCATTGATAATCACAAGTTTTCAAGTATTTACATGCTGTCATGGATTGCACGTATATTGCAGCAAAAAACAAATAGTACTTAAATATAAAGTGCTATTTAAATGTTGAATGCACAATATGCAATTGGGAAATTTTCTTCTACAATATTTTCTGAGTCTAAAAACCTCGTAGTGTATATACATCACTTCTGTGCAATGCTATAAATCTAAAATGTTCATCTAAATGGAACATTAATACTATACTTTACAAGTAAACAGACACAGCACCAACAATTCACCCGCTGATCCTCAAGTATACAATCTTTTATTTTAGTTTATATTTTGCAAAATGTGAAATCAACGAATTTCAAAACAGTGGCGAGGGATTGTATTGCGCGACTCAATGGACCGATAGGAAAGTTTCCGCTCTCCGTAACAATTTACTGCATTACTAATAAAAAATCCTATTAAAAAAATAGTCTAACATATTTGATATAACAGTTGGCTCCGAATCAAAACTAGGCAATAAAAGAGCTGATAAGATCATTCTCTTGTGGCAGTAGTGTAAAATTCAAACAGGATTAAAACAGGAGACCAAGCTGACTGGTGCGATATTAGTATAGACTGAAATTAATGCTGCCACAAGATAAATGGTCTGAGAAAGCAAGGATACAAAGAAACAAAAAAGGAAAATGTCACACAGTCCAGAAGCAGATAAAATAAAAGTTGCAAAAAATGTGGAAGAAAACCAATGATTAGTATAAACACTCCTTGTCATCTAATAGAAGATGGGCATGGTTTGGAAGTACAGTCAAAGCTCCGGTAAGAGGAAAAATTGATCGTAACTGGAACTGTCCACTTACGAAAATGAGTCTTGTAAGTGATCAGCTGAACGCTGAATTCACTGAATTCCATAACTCACGAGCTGCGACTGGCTGCATAAAAGAGATTCAACTGAATGTCAATCGTTACTTGCGACTCTGTAATTGATTTTAGAATAAAACTACTTGTGAAGTTGATTGAGTGCAATTGAGATTTTCTAAAAGGATTATTCCGGCAGAATTTCTGCTTATACGGGAAAAAAATCCAAATCTCACCCCAAAAGTGTCGCGTCCGCTTTTGAGAATGTCCGCTCAAGTTAATGTGTAAACAGAGTGTTTGAGTGAGAGTTTAAACGGGGTTTCGCAAAGGCCTCCGTAAGTAGAGCTGTCCTCTTGCGACAGTGTCCACGCAGAGAGCTTTGACTGTACTCAACACAATTCCTGAAGGCAATAGACATTACATTAGACCCACAAAAGGCGAGTGTTTCTTCCTCATTTCACTGGAATCCCAAATATCACAATTCCCTCGAATGTGATTAATTCATAACTCTTTGATTAATGATTAAATTGACACTTATTGTTCTGTTATAGGATACTTCTTTGTCCTGTAATCGGACAGTTGGCTTAACAAATTGTAAGCAGGAGCAAAATTTATATGCATTATTCAGCGCTACACTGGTTTTCAGTGGAAGAAAGAGAACGATTGCCGATGATAGTTTCTGGCATCTTATAGACGACAAGTAAAATTTTCAGTCCTGAATATTTCCTTTGAATGCCGTGTAACTTCTTCGGTAAACTATGCTAGTATTGTGAGTAATCAAAGCGCCTGTTGTGTTAAGAAACGTAAACTTGAAAAGTCAAAAGAAAATGTCTTTCAATTTGTCAGTTCGTGATGGCTTTACTAACTTTCACTGAGTGCGCATATTAAACTTAAACTTCCAAATTTCTCTTCAAAAATCCACATTCAACTCAAATTATTGGGTAAATTAGCTTCTTCTTTTTCTTAAGTATTTAGGTTGATAAATTTGGAAAACTACATGTATATGAACAAGTGGTTTAACCAGGAATTAGACATTATTCATTCACTTTGATGTGGCAAAACACTCCATTCTTTCTTCCACAAATAATCTGCAAACTTTTACAGAAATTTCAAAAAAGGTGCAGACTAAATATTACATACAGTAACTGTAAAACGAGTTTACGAGTGAACATTGTAATTGCAGCAGAGCGAAAGTGCGAACGTCTGGGAAACTAAACAAATTTTTTTCATTTGTGTATTTTAATCCTCTGGTAAAATCGCAAACAGCTGATTAATTGAAATTTTGCACTTAATCACTTGAACAGCAAAAATGAATTGAACGGGAAAGGAGCTCCGCAAAGTTCGATTACACAAACGATGTAATAACTGTGTAAAAAACGGCACGAAAAACTCACTGTAATTGCTTTTGTGCAAACTACGCTTTGATTTGTCGACGCCACTAAGAGTGCTGAGAAGAATTTTAAATTACGGATGACTTTATTCAAAATTTTTCAGTTTTGAAGAGAAACTTATTTGGTTCAGACAGTACATGTTTTGTTTTTTACAGAAAATTGTTTTGTGAACATTAAAAGGAAAAAGAAACGCTTGTCTATTGTGTCAGTACATTTTATAGTTATAATAGTTATAAAAATTGAATATCCAGAAGTAGGTTATGTCGTTTTAACTTCTGTACAGTTGGCTCGACACTCCACTTCTTGTCTAACCATAAGCATTCTAACGTCTTGTTGTTGTGGAGTGCTTGAGCCAGTGCACGAACACCTGTGAGGAGAAGCTGGTTATTATACAAAGATAAAGATTTCAAAGTTGAGTTACTCACCATAGAATGTGCTAGTAGATTTATATCTTTTATCTCGTTGTCGCCCAAATATATCTTCTCCAGCGGACAATTCTCTTTCACTGCTTGACACACAAGTTGATATTCTACAGAATTCTCATTAATCCGCGTGTTGATCAGGTACAGTTCCTCCCAAATGAAACTGCTGACGACAGCGGCTTGTAAATCCTGCTGTAACTCGTCGCTGACACTTTCACGGATCAATTCACAAATGTACAAAAAACTAGAATCATCATCATAATTAGAAATGGACTGTGTGATAGAGGACACTAAACGAACACAAAGATTTCCTGCCTCAGCTTTTTGACTCAAAAGACCAACAAGGAAAATCGCTACTTGTTTGTACTTATATACATGACCTGTAGCCTCACTAAGATATTCAAAGCAAGCCGCGTTACCTGACAAAATCTGCAACTGGAAACTTAAAGCGGCAAAGAATTCCTGCAGTGTTTTGTGCAGAAATTGATACGAAGAGCGTGGATTGAGAATTGAAGTGCTCGTTTCTTTCGAAAGAAATCCGTAATCCAGGATTGTCGTCGCGCGGTCTTCGGTGTGTAAGTCGTCTTGGTTGAAGTGGAGTCGGTCATTTTTAATTCCTTCGAGGGCTAAACGACCGAGAGCGGCGAGGTCTTCTTCGTGTGTCGCGATAGGGTCAACAGGAGGTTCTTGCTTCTTCTTTTTGTAGTGCCGCCTCAAAAGACAGCCCGTTAGGTCCTGGTACAGTTCCGTCGTCCGAGAAGGAAGCCGGCCCATATCCTCCACCACTAAGCACAGAAGAGCAGTGTTGAGCGGACTGGAAAGGAGCTCTTCAAAGTAAGCGCCATGCTTGATCTCTTCGTCCTCTTCTCTTTCTTCATAACCCAGACTTTCTATTCTGTCAAGGAGAATTTTCCTTTTTTCTTCGTTATTCCTGAAGTACTTTACGATGAAATCCTTTGCGTGTTCTCGAGTGAAGCCGATTATCTGAAAAAGAGTATCGCAGTACTGCCTGAGCTTCGGGTTGTTCCTGCTCGTTAACAGAAGGCGACAGTGGGGGAACAGTTTTCCTTTAATCAAGGGAAAGAGATCAATGCCTTCTTCAAGTTCATCTAAGCCGTCCAACACAAGCAAAACCCCAGATTCAGAACTTTTGATGTGTTTAAAGAAGGCCGTCTTTACTTCTTGCGACAAGTCCAATGGAAGCAATTCCCCGATAATCGCCTCTTTGATGTCAGCATTCTTGAGATCGCGGCACTTTATCTTTAGCCAAACTTTCACATCATTCAAAAATCCGTTGGTTTCACCCATAGACCAATCGAATGTTACTTTCTGACAAGATACAGTCTTACCCATCCCGGGTTTTCCCTCTAAGAGAACAACTCGAGGATTTCCGCATTCTTCGTGTGGTTGGAATACCTCATACAAACTGCACCTTTTCTCAGTCAGTTCGGATCGCTCTTTCTTCCTGGTAACCATTCTGACTTTGGTGTAGATTTTGTTCAAAGAGAGTTGAAAGTCTTCACACCACGGGAATGGGTGAAGGAAAGCTTCTCGTCTCTTGTACTCTTCCCGCATATTGTGCAGTAAGACTAGAAAAGAATCAGAAAAGAACAATCAAAACTGAAACTGAGGAAGGTCCTAAAATTTCTTAAAGTTTCATTTCATATAGACCATTACCGTAATAATTGAAAACCATATCTTAATTCTTAAGCTTCAGCATTAACCTGAAGATAATTTTTTGGCTTCTTGGTGATTTTGAAGCTAAGGCTTTGTCATCTTTTGTAGAAGTTGCCACAACTCTTTGATAATCATGAAGTTCACGACCTGAAGGGGGCTTACACATGAACATTAAATAGCACTAATATGTTGGTCTCAAGGCTTTTTTTCAGGGTAGTGACAACAACAAAGACTCCAATGCAGGGAAAACCCTAGAAGGTGCAGTGAAACATCGATATAACGACCCTTGGTATAACAAAAACCTTGATATAACGAATGATATCATTCAGCCCGTTACAGTAAAAAGTATGGAAGCAGAACCTTGCTATAGCGAAACCCTGCTATAATGAGCATATTTTCTCAGTCCCTTGGCCTTTTTTATATCAAGGTTTTACGTTATTTGTGTTGGTTTATCAATAACAACAGTTAGGATGCCCATAAGGATAGCAAAACACAACATTAACTTACACTTAACTTCCTTTGTGACTGGGTCCTCTGGTGATGTGGGTGCTTGACTTGAGGAGATATCTGGGCAACCTGCAGAAACAGAACATTAATACAACATTAATTTGCAATGCCTTCCTTGTTAATTATACCCTGCTAGCTGAGTGAGTAACGTCAGATAGTCTGTTAATGAACTCATATTTCTTTGTTGAGCATGCATGAGTAACATTTTTTTGATGAGCCAAACCAGCTTCTTTTACTCAATAAACCAGTCATACGGGTCCTGCTTGCTTACCTGCAGCTTCCTTCACAACTGAGTCCTCTGGTGATGCGGTTGACTGGCTTGTGGAGACATCCTGGTGACCTGTAAAAACAGTGAATCTAAACTTATTTGAAAAGCCTCATCAAGACTGCAGGTTGTATAAAAAAATCCTTATTTATATCTTAGCCCCCAGTATCAATATTCCAGTTCTCCCAAACTGCACTGAACAAAAATGGATGGGCATTGTTAGGAGCATTGATGGTCTACCAGTGCTTACATGTATATCTAATTTTAAATGAAAAAATAGAGGTCACGCAAAAAAAAAAAAATTCACCCCCAAGTTCATAATACTAATTCCTCCAACGACTCGAGAAGAGCATGTATTAGAGACGTAGTGAGAATTTATAGCTAATCAGCTCTAATTTCCATCAGCTTTATATTCTCATTCTCAACTACAGTTCTACACATTAACAATATTTCATTCATCTCCTGTTGCACCTAATGAATTATGTTCAGTCCCAGTGAAATGAATGTTTCCAAGTTCTGACAAAATGAATTTATTCTGACAGTCAGGAATGCTCTCAAGGAAAGCGCAATGCAATGTTCACTTACCTGCATCTTTCCTTACAAATTCTTCCTCTGGTAATGTGGTTGGTTGGCTTGTGGGAGCATTCAATTGACCTGAAGAAACAGCACACTTGAAGATCATCAACTATCAGAGTACAGGGATTGGAATTATAAAGTATTATAAAGTATTTTTGGACTCCAATAGTCTACTAATTTTTCCAAAAATATTTCAATGACAACTTGCGTTCCACAAAACTTCTTAAAGCTTCCACAGGCAATCCAAACCAAAAAAGTAGTGGAACCAAAAATATGACCTTGGTAACAAGATTTTTCTAGCTGGTGAATGATAAAAAGTTAATTTCGGGCCCTGATTCAAGACCTTTGCATGCGAGACAAATTTTGATCACTAGCGAGTATTTTGTCACATAGGTCTTTCTTTCAGCTCTTTGGTCTATTTTGTTTGCAGGAAATATTTCTTGTATTCGCAGTGGGTTTGAGGAGGAGATTAGTTACTTGCTCGTTCTTCCATACAAAGTCCTCGACCTTCAGCATCGTGACAGCCTGCAGATACAACAGAATAGAACATTAAATGTGCAACTTTTGGTCTGCCAGCTATTTGCTAAAAATATTGCAGCAGCACTGTATAATGGGTGACTGCCAAGATGGCATGTATTTTGTTTGGGGGGGAGACAAAGTCTACAGTAAATTAATGTGACCAAAATGGGTAAGACAGTTGTTTTTAAGTGAAGCCGTTTAGTTCCAAGGTGCCATATTTGAAATACAGAAAATACTCAGTCTGAAACAAAATACTCAATATTGTGTAGTTTATAGTGTTTTTATAAGGGTGTTGGTGCACATAACCTTAGCAGTAAACTGAGACTGCTTCCGAGCAGATCTCTTTATTCTGCCAATAATAAGTAACTAATTCAACTTCGACTTAGAACTTATGAACATGTGGCTTTAGAGCTTTCTTACATGCTGTTCGCTTCCTGATGGAACTCTCTGCCACAGGAAGTAAGATTTGCTCCCTCCGCCTCTAGTTTTAAGAGTAGTTAAAGCCTACTTTTTAAAGAGTCTACGCATGTTGGTAAAGATTAAGGAATTAGGAGAAAATTTAGTAGAATATAGAACGTATATACTGTTATAGTTTTCGTCATAAATATGTGTATTTTAAGTAGATTAGTATGTAATAGGTCATAACTTTCAGATGATTGCAAGTCATTTTTGTAAGACAGCCGTTTTTGAATGCATGTAAAGAGCTATTGGGTAATTTGTTGGAAACAGCGCTGTATACGTAAATAAATACAGTCGAGCCCCGCCATTTCGAACTCGGTTAATTCCACGTTAAGAAGAATCCCATTGGATTAGTTTGACTAGCTTGTCAAGCTTGACTATTTCAAAACCCTGCTATTTCAAACTTTTTCATTCCCCATGAGACTTCGAAATAGCGTTCGTTGACTGTATTACTGTAATATCATAATTTTAATTACACTTTTTATTATTCCTACCTTCCATTTCAAGAAAATTTTGACAAAACACTTGATCATTGAGGAATGATCCATTTCCATTGAATTTTCTTGTCCTATTTGCAAGCTGAATCATCTCCATCAAAGAGAGGACCAACACAAAACAGCGTACCAAAAACAGAACAATACTCAAGGTGGATTTTGCCACAGCAACACGGTTCTTGCAGTTGTAAACCAAAGGTGCAATTGTTGCATTTGTATCTTTAGTGAAGTTGTATCCAGTAAGTAATACCTGATCAGTTTGTAGCAGAGTGAAGACGTGCTTGGCTGGGAACAAGACAGGGTAGAAATACCCCCACTGCAATGGCACAAGAACAGCCAGCACGAGGATTCTGAAGAAAAGTATACTAACATATGCTGTAGACACTCTGCAACAGCCTGTCACCATTTTCTGCTCGCCAGTGTTGACCGACACTTGGTACAAGAAACACACCAGCAGTATAGGAAGGAAATCCAACAACACAAAAGCATATATGGGGAATTGGCCAGCCCTCATTCCATAGTCCTCACGACCCTGTTCCTGGATCCTGTCTATTGCCTTGATTCCTGCTGTTGTGAGGCACACGAATTGTAATGGTTCGGCAATTGCTATGGTAATCGCAGCAGTCAGAAAGACAGATGCTCCAATGCCAAAGACGGTCAAACTGAGGAAACTCAGCCGACTGAAACTTGAAAACTTCTTTGCATCAAAACAGTTCTCCATTGTCTTGGGTTGGTGGATACAGTATACCTCGAAATTACTGCATAAAAAAGTAATGTTGCTTTGTTGAATGGAAAAGTGTGGTTTTGCACGCGACTCACAAAACCAGGGAATCTATAAATGACCTAGTTCGTGCATGTCATGTTAGTTATATTTTCTGTATCCCCAGACTTCCTCTGGCTGAATGGGTTATATATGGTCTTAAATGTAACTTTTTCCTATCTATTTTCTGGAGCTCATGAGTGAATTACTCGTTCTTTATGCTTCCTGTGTTAAATCAAAACCGTCTGTTCCTGAGGCAAGTAATTTTCTTATTTGGATTGCAAATGCTTAGTTCGGTAATATGCTAAGAGAAGTCTCCACGTTACAAGATTAAAACATGTTGCCGGGGCCTGCTGTTAATGTAAAGTGTTTCCTCTTTTCTGTTGTTGCTGAGTGAATTCCACGCTGCATATTGCTACCAACGTGTTCACTGTGCTTGAGAGATTAAAGCTGTCTTATTTTTGCAGTGTAATCTTTTGATGTACATCTACAGAAGTGAGTTACAAGACAAAGTTGCTACGATCGTGGAACACGGACCATACCACAGAAATACGCAAGTGCTAATTCGGATCTGACGTACCTGCTAATCGATGCTTATATAGGGTAAATTTTAGAAGGGACAAAACACGGTTGTCATGGAAATTCAGGAAATAAATTGCAGGAGTATCAAAAGGAGGCTTAGGTCTGCTTTCATTACATAATATTATAAGTTCCCTTAAATTTTTAAGAGGTTTTTACTGTAAATTTGAGTAATGTGCATACAAATTAGTCTGTACAGATTAAAGTACTATTTGTTATGATTTATAATTCAAATTTCGTAGCTCCAAGTTTAATAAGAGTTAATACAAATAATCATCCTCCTGTTTCTCAAAGGGT
Organism: Plumapathes pennacea; assembly: GCA_964036295.1. NCBI lineage: Eukaryota > Metazoa > Cnidaria > Anthozoa > Antipatharia > Myriopathidae > Plumapathes > Plumapathes pennacea. The sequence continues at coordinate 17,571,769 of OZ038467.1, read as the reverse complement.
TTAGCAAATTCTTATTCAAATGTTATAGTGAAAAATGTCTGGCATCAGTAAAAAATTCTCAAATGTAAATACATTTTCTTAGTACAATAATTGTTTCCTTTCTATTGTGATCATTACTCATGTTTACAGTGGAGATCCTCTTATATGTTCACAGAGCTGTTTTCAGATGACTCTCGAAAATAATCGTGTGATTGCTCAATGGTTTGTTGTACTATTGTTTTTAAATGGCACAAATAAGCCATACATTGTTTGCTTAACTCTCTGATTGTACCCTCTTTTGACGTAAAACCAAGCACAAAATCACTTTGGCTTCTGTGATTGACAGTATATAACTACTACTTTAGTTTTTTGACAGCCATTTCAAACTGGCTCTATTAGCTTTTGTGATTTTTTGTTTAAACTAAACTTCATGTAAGAGGTTCATATGCTACAAAGAAATTGCTTTTATTGCTCTTTTTTGAGGTAGAATGATATTTTAAAGTGCATATAACCCCAAAAATGACACCTTTACAATCGATTCTTCATCAAACATGTTCCTGTTCTTAATGGGTTTTAAAATTTTCATTCAAGCAAATTTTGCCGATTGCTACCATGCTGTTTAGGGTGGCTTGCATTGATGGCTGGATTGAAGACATGTAACTGTATTTTACCATGATTTTGGACATAGTGGAAAATAAATGGACTTTTTGTCAAAATGTATTTTGCAGTGTGTCGTTCTTTGTGAAAAAAAGTTAAAATCGAACACTTGTTACTGCTGTGATGACGTTCTTTAGACCTGTGGCAAAAGTAACGCTTAAATTGCTTAATTCTTTCAAATGCCTATATTTTCAAGTACTGGAAAGATAAGGAGGAATGGGGCTTATAAATACCATCAGGAAATTACAGTTAGCAAATTTTAGCTTTCGGTGTGATATTGTACCGTAAATTATGACTTGTTTTGGTATGAATGGCACAAAATAGCTGCTTTTTGCTAAATGCGATATTTTGTAATATGCACGTCCGTTTTTTAAAGTGTTTCTGATAAACATATAAAATTCCCTCATTCAATCTCACTTATGTTATTGCTGTGATGTATGGAATACTATAGGCGTAAAAACTAGCTAAAAATTGCAAAATTACAGAACAAAGCCGCAACACTCATTCTTCGTGCTGAATATAATACACGGTCTAAATCTTTGCTTGACCAGTTGGGCTGGGAAAAGCTTAATGAGAGAAGAGCAAAACAAAAGGCTGTCCTGATGTACAAAGTTAGGAACTCTATTGCACCAAGTTGTCTCACCACTCTGTTCAAAAATGTAGAAGAAACCAATTCGTATAATCTTAGAGGCTCATCCACTAAAGTATATTCGCCACGCCCCAGCGCAGAATTTATGAAAAAAATGCTTTTTAGTTACTATGAGACCGCAACATGGAACAGGCTTCCTATTGATTTACACAAGGCCACACCCCTAGAATAATTTAAAAGCAAATTTAAGGCCATCAATCTTTTAGATGCCTAAAAGAGTGGGAGGGATTTTATCACTAAACTTAAACTTACATATATATTTCTTATTTAAACACAGCTTCTATGTAAATCAACTATGGTTGTTAGAACTTTTAGTCTACAAACAATAAACATTTATTCATAGACAACTGCTGAATAGTGGCTCGAATATTAACCATTGTTGTCTAACTTGGGAAAAGATAAAAATTGTGCGCTGCAGGAATGTAGCAGTACTAAAACTGTCAACAGTTTCTGCCCAAGTACCTGTAATCTTGCTCCTCTTCACATAATCGATCACTGAGTTTGTGGTAATTAACAAAGGCTGAAACACGTAAGGATGACCCTCGATTGACTGGCTGCACATCATCCTGATTTCCCCGTGATTGTTGTCACTTTTGCCCTCCATCCACATGGCAGTAGCCCTATAAATACAATTGCCATCTCCACGAACATTGACGTCCCTCAAACCAGGGGGTAAAGGCCCAGTAAACATCATTCTCACATTAAACCTTCACACAGCAAATCAAAAGAGAACCAAATTCACGCTTTCTCAACCTCGGCCCGCAAAAAACAGAATGCAGTAGTCAATTAGCAAGTAAAAAACGCAACTGCAACTCTTCGGGTTCCGTTATTAGCCGTATATAACTGATTTATTGTCAACATTTTACAGGTACGTCAGATCCAAACTAGCACTCGCGTATTCCTGCGGAATGCTCCGTGTCCAACGATCGTAGCATTCTCGTCTTTTGACTCACTTCTGTGAATTGTATTAGCAGGCACGCTCATTTACACCATGAAGCAAAGAATCTATGTTTCATGCTTCTTAGACAATACTGTACACTATTATCGACCAAACTTCTTCAATCCCCAGTCAAACGCCTCTTATGCGCCATCTGTTTGACCCCTGGCGATCCCAGAAACCATTGCGCCATACATGAAAAATGAAAGGGGCCTGGTAAATGCAAACTGATCCATTCTACAATATTTATTTTATGTAATATAATTTACATCAGCAGGGAAATAGATTGAATTAAACGGAACTGAATATCTGATATTTCTTCTTGCGTACATTCATCGACTTCACCAAGTTATCAAGGCCTAGTGTCAGATTGGCGGTTGCAAATAATTGAAGTCATGAGTATTTATTGATCAATATTTTGGTAACAATAGCCAAACAAGGCTCCAGTGTGCTAGTTAAAATGCAAATTATGTTTTTACTGTTTTCTTTTTTTCAATACAAATTTGTTTCAGTTTCACTGTTCAGTTATTGTGCTCTCTTTTTACTCTAAGACTGATCAGCGAAGAACCTTAATTATTTGCTTGGAAGCGTTTTTCATCTATAAAGTGTTTTTCGCGTGATTCCACCAATTAAGCTACAGAATTGAGTTCATGTGTCACATGATAACGTGTGTTCTCACATAGCGGCCCAGGAATACCAGCCCTTAAACTGACTGAACAACGCTGTATTCTTTTTTTCTGTTGCTTTTGAGTGAATTGCCAGCTTATTTTTTTGATATGTCGCATGTTTCTCCAGTGTGATCGTTCTGTGTTTTGCGCCACTCAAAGCACGCTGTTTTACAAATTTTCACTGAAGAAAAAATAGTCAAGAAACAGCTCACCAGGGAATTCAATTCTCACAAATTCATAATAAAGGGTGTGTGATCAATCGCGTGATCTCAAAAAATTCCGGTTGTGGCTTTTTATAGCGATGATGCATCGATCAATTCCAGCTGTTACCATTTCCTATCAAGTTTTTACGATTCTCGTGCAAATTCTCCACCCCCCGGGGCAACCAGGTCTGACAAATCCCCGGGATAGCCTTGGGGAGATGGTTACAGCTGAAATTTATCTATGCATTACCTATAGGAGACTTTTTATTTCACAGTTTGCAAAGTTATGAATGACAAAAGAAATGTTGGTGAAATAATGATTATCACTATAGTGACGGATGCCTTGAATGTTTGAGAAAACTTTGTTTACGAACCGCCATTGTTGCTCAGCTGGTTTCAGCTCGTGGGTTTATGAAATATAAACAGTTTTCTTTACATATTCAGTACGCAGATTCTGGCACTTCAGAACATCTAATGAGTGCCCTTTGTCGTGCTTCTACTGCTTAATTGTGGTGCTCAAGGGTTGACACAATAAGGGGGGAGGAGGGGAAGCTTATTAGAGTATTTATCGTATTCGATATATTAGAAAAGAAGGTTATTCATTTGCTCGCTATAGCCGAATATCTCGTGCTCTGTTCAACTGAAAAGTTTCAGGTCGAGTCAAGGCCAATTAGAAATATATTCTCCTTACTGCCTGAGGTATAAAAATGTAAAGGCACTAGTCGTGAGAAACTGTTTACGAATCGCGATCATTACTCAGCTTGTGATGTATCGAGAACAAAATACTTCACACATTTACCACATGGCTTCTTTTGTGACGCAAAATACAAAGTTCGTAAAAGAGTTTTCATGCAGTGAATATCTTGTGTGCTCTGTGGAGCAATAAAATTGGATCTCCTAGCTTTGCAGTTGGCATGACTGAGTGGACATTCAGTGAACAGAATTTCTGAATTTAAATTGAGAAGCAACACTGAAGAGTTTATGTTTTTTTACCCCGCTATTACAGCGTTTCAGTTTAGCCAGATAACTGATACACGAGAGACAGAACGGTTTACAAAGTAAAGTTATCCAAACTACGGCTAAGAAGGGGACAGAAGTTAGGTGCAGACATTACAGAAGCTGCTGCGTATATTTCTGTCCCAACATCAAAATCAGAGCGTTTCATTCCTGCCAAGGCCCTAATAAAAGAAAAGTGCCTGGGGATCCGAACTTCGGCAGCCTCCCCACCCAGAAACTTCAAGAGTTCCGTCTTACCTTTAAATCTTGGAACTGCACCGCACCAGCTACAGACAAACACAGGCTGCAGTTGCTCTCAGTGTATCAGAATCTGTAAACAGGAGCAGCTTTTCATAATGCTAGCTTCAGTCATGCAGAAATTTGTAAACAGGAATAACATGTCAATCATACTCGTGGCTTTTAGCTCACTGACTGTTTACGAATCGCCATTGTTACACAGCTTTTGATGTATCTCAAACAAAATTCTTCGCATATTCAGTACACGGCTTCTGTTGTAACGCAGAATACAATTTTAGTAAAAGAGTTTTGATTTTTAATTTGCAAATATTTCAAATCAAGGATTTTTAATATAGTGACAGATTTGTGCACAGGCGCTGAGGCACAACAGGACTATTGTTTTACGTCAACCGGTTAGTCACCACTCAACTGTGTCAAAACGACGACGCACGCGAACTGTCAGCTCACGAATACTCGATAACAGAGGAGAAGGCTGTACTCATTTGCTCACTACAGTAAATATCTTGTGTTTCGGCTTACGTTCTGTCGTATCTTGTCTGTAGTGAACTGATGTCTTGTGTGCTCTATTCCGTATCTTGTCTACAGTAAATATATTGTGTGCTTTCTTTTGTATCTTGTCTACCGTGAATAACTTGTGTGGTCTGTTCTGAAGTAACTTGTGATAAAACTGTTCAACTTCATATCAACAGCATAGACGATAGTTTTCTTCATTTCAGAAATAAAAATTTCGCTGTCTGGAGAATAATTATCAGGAAACAAAGAAACAACGTTTCAAGCAGTCATTTGCAACACTCACACAGTGGAACCCCAGCCCGATATAACGGATTGCCAAGTTTGCAGAATATTTTTACTATATATCGGGGGTTCTTAAAACACGTTACAAACGTGTCATACGATTGCCCATTTTATAGTCCGCAGACTTCTGTTTGCCAGATACGGATTTATAAAAAAGGATGGGGTCACGGACTCCGTTTAGCTGCTATTGTGGCCAATATATCACGAGCTTTCTGCCCGAACAGAACGCACAGTTTACATATAAGCGCACCTCCAGTTTTAACCCAAATTCCAAAAGAACTTACTGCTCCACATAATGTTTTTCTTTTTTCTTCAAAATGCAGATCTGACATGTTGTCACCTATACCCAAATATCCAGGGTAGGTCACCGCGCTAAATTTTCTCTTATTCTTTCTATTATTCCTGCGTGTTTCTAAAATTTGTTTTAGTGCACGGCATATTTTGTACCACGAAAAACAATGTGGGGCGCAGAGCATGCACGGACTGAACTCTGTTCTGTTTCTTTATGTAAAAAATGCCATGAAAACCATAAAATATCTCGTAATTTTTACGGTTGTTAAAAACTAGATCTTGTAGCTTCGAAGTTTGCTTGACAAAGTACATATTCACTGATCAAGATTCATGAATAAGAATTGAGAAGCATCTAAAAAGTATTTTTTCAAACCAGTATTACAGTGCTTCCAAATAAGTATTTTGTGGAGCATAGCCAGTTAGACACAAAGTCAATCTCAGAGTTGAGAGACAACGGTTTACATCATAAATTTATCCAAACTAAGACTGAGAAAGGGACAGAAGGTGCAGACACTACAGAAGCTGTTGCATATATTTCTGCCTCAACATCGAAGTCAGAACTGTTCATTCCTGCCAAGACCCTAATAAAAGGGAATCCGAACTTCGACGATAGTTGTGATTCCTCGACTGTCATCAGTTAGTTATCAATCACCGATTGATTGGAGATTTGGAAATCTAACGAAGTCGCTTTACACGTAAAACCACAACTTGTGTCGGGGGCAGGGTGACGCGTGGAGAACACATGCAAACGGTTCATTGTGCGAGTATAGAGAAATTTATGAGTAGTAAAAGCGTCAACGGAAACTCAAGGGCGACTTTTCTCTATACAAACATAATCTTAGGCCATGCTTACATGGCCCCTGTTGGGTGCTAGATAAGTCACCTTAAGTCACAACCTTCTGTAAGCGTTTGAAGAAAGCTTTGTTCATTGCTAAAGCCTGGTCCTCACTAGCGCATAAGCATAAGCATAAGCACAAGAGAGCGACAGTGGCGACATAAGCATAAGGAACGGAAGCGTTTGATCCTGATGCTTATGCTTATGTCGCCACTGTCTCTTTCTTATTCTTATGCTTATGCTTGTGCTTATGTTTATGCTTATGCGCTAGTGAGGACCAGGCGTTACAGAAGATTGACTGTAAACGGGTTGACCAGGGTTGGCAATCGGACCCAGACTGGCACCCAAACCGGGGTCACTTAAACATATGAAGAACTTTGGTTTGAATTTAAACAATACTCTTTTGATTTATTTTGCTTCGACATACGGCCGGATCAGAGGCTTATTGCTTGTGACGCCACAAGCTTTAAAATGGAGCGATTTTTTTTTTATTTTTATTTTTCTGGGTTACAAATCTTCATGCGGTGATTGGTTCATATTATCATGTGATTTGTGATGACGTTGTGATCAAGTGACTTGGAGGGCGAGCAGTTTCGCCATTTTGAAGACAGCAAGTTGCTTGCCTTAGTTGGCTCTGTGGATTATTTTATGGACCGCTCATCTTACTTACAAACGCATACGTCGGCTGCGGTAGACCCACACTAAATTCCATTGAGCGGTTTTGGCTTGGGTCGGTCCGTTCAGCCTCAAAAGCCATATTGAAAGCCATGAAAGCAAATGCAATGAACTTATCAATGATCATAAGTATGCTCAGGGAGCACGTACAGCGGTTACAAACTTCCTTTTGGGTAAACAACTAAATTAGATAGCAAAACCACGATGAGATCAGAACGGAAAAGGGTGGATAGAATTTCCGCGGTATAGGTGACTACAAAGACTCCGAAGGTGTCTGTGCATCACGATGCCGTGCAAACACTTGGCAGCTTGCTCATATCGTGCAGGTAAAGCTTACCGACAGGCACGTTCGTAGCGAACCTGGCGTTATGCCTTTCCTGTGGTTTGTGCTGCACACGCAAATGCTTCGCTGACCTCATTTATGAACTATGCTCCTAAAGGCTACTGTAAACCTAAGTCCGAAGGTCAATTTTGAGCTCTTCCGTTTTGCAAATACAAGTTCGCTCCAGGATAGCCGAAATATTATTCTTTATAATAAACTTCCGAATTGTCCCTTGACAGTTGTAAAAGTGGGTGAATACTGTAAAAACCACATCAAGATGGCATGTTTGAACAATAAACATCACTTAGAATAGGGGCCATATTGACGATAAATCACTGTTTACAATGTCAAGAAGTATTTCATTTACTTTGAAAAAATCCACCAAAAGGTTTTCTTACAGAAAGTTGTAGATGGAACCTTAAACTTTAATTTGATGTGCCTTGCTTTGGAATAAAGTTTCCCACTTTTTGCTAAATCCATTCTGAAAATGGTCAGAAGTGGTCCTTGTAAAACGCAGCCTTGGGTAGGTCAACCATTCGGTCTCGCATTTCGCGAATATTAAAGGAGAGGAGATTTTTAACTATACTGTATAAAGAAAAGACACAAAACTTCCATATAATTAAAAGTTTAAAGTTCGGGATCTTATACTTTCGACGAAGCGATTTGTCGAACTTGCCTAATTTTCAGAATTTCAACAGGCGCCAAACGGCTGACGCGGGGTCAAGGTCATTTCGTTCAATTTCGGAAGCCAGAGAAATAATTCAGACGAAAGGGTTTCACTTTTATAAGTTGCATGACAATGTTGACTTGTAGGGAGAAAATTAGCAAAATCCATTTTTGACCCGAAAATCGGCAGGTGGTTTTTACAGAGACTGCTTCTTAATACTTAAAATTTTAATGTTGGTCGGCCGTCGATGTACAGGAAAAAAGGAACACTGATTTTCCAATTTTGATTTCATAGGCAGTACAATTAAATAGGCTTCCTGTGCGATTTGTTTTTACTCTGGACTGCATGCACCAGACTCAGACATGCATATTTGATAGGCTCGAATTGTTTTGTATGTGAACCCGCTCAAAACAGCATAATTTCTCCCAGAATCAAAACAAAACTTGAATGGTTTACTTATAATTATACACGGGCTTAAGACCTAGTCATACTTCTAAGGGCTTGTGAACGATTCTCTCTGCAATCACCGCGTGTCAGATTACAGAAAAATAAGACATTAGACTAAATCATTCAAGACTCGAAGTTCCGATTGCTTTGAGCGAATACAGTAGCCGAAACTGGCGACAGAATCGTATTAAAACAATACTTCGAGGGAAAATGATCAGCATACATATCTTAATACATTCTTGAAGTGAACGAATTACAAGCGGGATAGAATATATTTGTCACGGTGATTGTTCAATTTCCACTGACTAACCTTGGTTGCTTGTCCTGTCTAAATAAGTATCTGAGTTTAACACAAAACGGCGTCTGAAGCTCCCGATTTGCTTTCAAGCGCTGTTCCTATTGCGGAGCCGTTTCTTCGGCAAGCTTCCGTTCCGTTTGTCGTCTTTTCTTTAGACGTATTTGGCGCTGTTCGATCGTTTCACGGTTTTGCCTTGCCCGTGCCTGTTCCCTTTTCTTTTGAAGACGAACTTCGCGAGGCTGTTGTGTTTCAAGTTTTCGAGTTTTCCACTTTCGTAAACACACCTACGATATGCTGTATCTAACTTCTCTTGTTTCGAGTAAAACTACAGGGCCACACGTGATCGATCCGGCCTTTGTTATTGGTTGAGCAGCAATAGGAACTGGGGACGAGGTCGTACGACATACTGACTGACTGACAGATGAACATTAAGTTTCGAGATGGCTACACGCTTGGAGTCTCTGAATGATGCGATACTACTTCATTAGCGTTGTGATTCTACAAACTACTGTCTGCACATGCACCTTTGTCCTTCCCTGATCAGTAGTATTTTAAAGCAATAAACAGAAACTAGAATAAGTACAATAATTATAACAATATAATAATTACAGTTATTATTACCCTGGGTGCCAGAGGGGTCATCTCTCCTCCGCCCGTGGTTTCATCCCCGGGCCTACGCGACCGTGCAACTCGGAGTTTCCGAGAGAAATCTCTGGCACCAGGGTAAAGTACATTTGGACAGTACACAAACGTTAAATTGAGTCCCAACATAAGTTTATGGGTACAGTGGAACTCCGCCTTACGACCACCCCATTAATGACCACCTTGTTATTACAATCACGTTTTTGTCCCGACCAAACACCCAGTCATTTTCTCATCAGAAAACCCCGTTAACGCTACCAACGACTACTTTTTGAAATCTTAATGGGCTTTCCCCTTTCTAAATTCACCCCATTAATACAACCAAACAAAATGGAGAGCTCCAGAGCCTTGTTTAAATACAAGAAACTTGTAGCATTTTGTTCCTGTTTTAAAAACTCTTAGTTCTGTTGCAGTAAATTCCACGTAGTGTTCCAGATGCTCACAAACAGTCAATAGGAAAATGAAATTTCATCATAACTGTTATGACGTCATTTGAGAGAGGCCAGCTACAAAACTTGACCCTACCCATTAAAATGACCACCCCGTTGATACAATCAGTATTTTTTGGCTCATTGGTGGTTGCATTAAGGTATCACCCCCCTAAACGACCACTTTATAGCAGAATTTTAATTAAATGGCATCAATTGACTAAACATACATGCATGCATGCTATATATGTAACTGTTTTATTAAATTGTCTACCTGTTTCTAATAATGTCTTTCGTTAATACCAAATATGGCAAACGTTAAATATTGCGCAATCATTGTTGCCACAGGTTTTTCATATTTTTGACTGAATTGAAAGGGCATTTGAAAGGACTCATGGAACTCTAAAAAAGTGTGTCTCTGTTTTCTTTATTTTGATTCAAAACTTTTTATGATTTTTTCAATTTTAACCATGTGAGAAATTTTCACAGATTACATTAAAAAATCATAAAAAAAGTTTGAAGCAAACTTTCAAAATTGTGAGATGCGCTTTTGTAGACCCCCATCAACTCTTTCATATGCCGTTGGTTTCGTTCTGATTAGTTAAAAATTAAGGGAGATTAAGTAAAAAATATATTATATATGACGTCACTGATTGCACAATAGGTTCCCCCAAGATCAATGACAACCACCACCAAGAATCAATAAACTTCATCAAGTGCTCCTGCCTGGTACGAAAACCCAAAGCCTTGTAGGAAAACGTAGGAACGTACTCTCCAACCAAGAGCATGCAGGAGCACAATCCCTTGGAGGATAAGGGAATAATAGCTATCATAAACTTAATACAGGTAAACAACCCTTTCACTCCCAAGCCTAAATGCAGAATCTCTCAGCTTTTTCAAAATACATTATCCCCGAACGAAGTGAGGGAAATATTTACGACGCTAATGCAGTAGTATTATCGCCTTATCGGAGACTCCAAGCGTGTCGCCATCTCGAAATCTAATGTTCGTGTGTTTGTGCCATACGACCTCGTCCCAAGGCCCTCCGCGTCGAGCGATCACAGCAGGCGAGGTTACATCGGCAGCTTAACTGTAAACCGCCATTTTCTTGGAGACATGCGATAGAGTACGAACTGAAGTGATTTTGTACAACAAGATGCAGGTACAAGGCCAAGCAGTTCGACGGACGGCTGTAAATTGCCCGGATATTTTGCCAGTGCATGGGAGGCAAGCTTTACTAGACGTAAAGCGGATTCTTTAAGGCCCAACTGGTCGACCTGAACACAATCCTAGACGCCAGTATTGTGTTAAAACGCAGACACTTCTTCAGAAAGGAATAGCAAAATACAGTCGGTGGAAATCGAACAATCACTGTGGCAAATTTCACCTTTCGCAATAACAGGAATGCAGTTTTCAGAATCCAAGTTTGACAAGATGACAACACAATACAATGGAAAGTGGAATTTTCGTACTGTATGAGGACTGCTCTATACAGTGTATTTTGAAATCATTGAAGACGTAAACAATAGTGTTTTGGGTTTTGTTTCCTTTGCTGGAAAAGAGCTAAAGCTATGGCTTTCAGGAAGCGGTGAGTTTTGAAACTTTAATTCAATTAACGTTAAATACACTTTTGTTAAACGACGGTCGTGTTATCATTGGTATTTCAACAATTGCCGTATATTTTGTCGTTTGATGCCCCGGTAACTGTGATGAAGGCCAATTAGGATTATACTGTGATCTTTTCCCTGGTTTTCAAAGCTATTTCAGAGTGCCTTCGTGCAAGATTGTGTCATCCGATTCCTGACATGTTTGCATAATTTCATTGACAGTCTGACACATGCTGTGAAGTTTTGTCGCCGCGTTTGTTGGCACACTGTATTCAAGGATAAAATGTAACCGGGTTAAAATGCTTTTGCTTTTTGAAGGCTATTAAAGTAGAAAATATCCGGCCACTGCTTTCCAAATTAAACAATGTGTCTACTAGCGGGACCCCCGTAAGATACTCGCTCAACACAATCGCACTTTGTATTATTTAGTGACTTGATTTCTTTTTTCTGTCAAAGATTTTAAAATCGTCAAACGCAGTTTGAAAAGTTGTTGTGTTGAAAATTGAATCCCTGCCAAAATTCACACGATTCCGAGACTTCGAAAGCGTGTAAACAAGCGACTCGCTTTGACGGTTCTAAATTTGGCACACACACACACACACACACACAAAAAAAAACAAACAAACACACGTATGTGGTTAGGATAAAGCATTGGCTGGAGAAATCGCGGCTTTTCTTGAAATTCATAAAAACTTCGGTGTCCAAGATCGACTTTGCTTGGCTTTCAAGCCTCGGGAGTATTCTATAGTTGCGTGTAAATGTTTTCTCAGCGAATTTTGAAGTTCAGCTAGTGTCTACGAAAAATTGCAGACTGTGCACGTTGTCTGAACTAAACCAGACTTCGTGTGACAAAGATTTTTTTTAACGGCCGACTGGTGACGTCGCTACACAGCCGTGGTTTGCAAAAAAATTTAAATAATCTCCGAACGGAAAATAAGCAAGAATCCCGCTTTCCGAAAACCCACTACTGAGCGAGGGGATATCTGCGATTATCGTATTTCTAGTATAAAATAAATTATGTAGTGAGAAGTGACAGTTTAGTCAGTATTCACTTAACCAAAAAGGTACAAAAAGCTATATATTGTCTATACTGTACAATACAGTACACTTTCAACTGAAAGAGAACATTGAATTTGATCACGCTTAGGTGTGAAAGGGTTTAAACTTGTTGTTACAACATTGAATACTGTCTACCTTGGTGCTGGCCTTATATACTCACATGTTATTGCCACTTATATTACATAACTGTACTGAAGTTTTCCTTCATAAAAAGCAAACAACCCTCTAACAAATAAGTAAATAACAAAACCTTGTGTCAAAAAAGTACACATAGAAAATACTTGGCTCTGAGCATGTCATCCACTCGAGCACAGTACAGTACCATTCCAAATTTTAAGAAAACATACAGATATACCGAATTTCTTTTTGTGGCGTACTCAACAGAACATACAGGCCAATGTTTTTGAGAACATTTTCCTTCGGCATTCTTGTTGGGCCAGACAATCGGGTTGTACACATCAGCATTGAGTTCATTTTTGGCTCCTGACAATCTTACACTTTCATGATGTCAGTGACTTGGTATATGAGGATCCCTTAACAGCACAGGAGTTGGCTTCTCAGCATGATTCTTTCACTTTAACATTTCCTTTAGCATGATCTTTGAAGATGAAAACACATGCTCAGGTTTTTGTCTTTGATACATATTGTTGCAAATTTATTATACAGTACTTACCTATAAACAACATAGAAATTGAACTTCCACTTGGACCGAAGTGTAAGTTTAGCCAAGGAACCTCTTTCTTTGCTCCACAAAAATAAGAAAAGGCACCAAGTTTTAAGTGGATTAATAAGATAATTCACATGATGTACACAATACAATGCACTTTCATAGCTAACCTGTACTATTCATGCACAATTGACATAAATCTTGGAAGGATGCTGCAAAGGAACTGGCGCACTGTAGATAAGTACTTGCTGTCCTGATAATAGAGGCCAATTCTTTCCTCAAAACACTGCTATAAATGTTTTGGTAATATCAAGTGCACATGGCATAAAAACAAATGCACATCATCATATGGACAGCTAAAGAAACTTCACTGCATAGATCATAAATCACTGTAAATTAATTAGGCACTGTATACTGTAGTAAAAATTGGCAACTATTCCAAAAAGCACAAACTACAGCTTTTGCAACTGTAAATCAAAGTACAAACACGTGTATACAGTGTTGTGTTCTCTTCGATCCTTGTGTATTAAAGTGCAGCAAATAATAAAAAAACACAAAAAGTGGTCTGAATAAGCAGGAATTCAATTTTAAAAAAAATTCACCATGCATTCTTTGTTTAACTGATCTTCATTGAAAAGAAACAATGACAAAGAATGGCCGAATTGCAATTAATGCATAATTGTGCAAATTTGGCCAGCAATACACAGCGAGGTCAAAAATATAAATACAACTACAAAAGCCATACAGAATAGTTTTCAATTCTTACCTGCCCCTTGCTTCCTGATGATAAGAACGGGCAGATCACTCACATTGGCTGGAAGAGTGCTGAGAAATCCCTGAACATCCTGTGGCAAGTTGAGGACATGACCTTTGTACCCACGCTGGCCGCCGTGTTTCCGGTGAACACACATGATTGGGAAAGCTCTGGCGATCAGCATTTCCTCTACTTCGGTGAGGTCCTGTAGTTCTGCAGGGACTGTTCCAGGATCCATGTCGTTTTCAGCTGAGAACAATCGACACGAGGTCTTTTTGTCGCGTTTGCACCTGGTGCAGGTATAGTTCAGCTCGGGCACACTTTGGTTGGTGATCGTCCATGTTTCTCTGCATACCTTGCAGCGTAAGTGTCGGATATTTTCCTCAAAGCTGTGAAAGGCAGTGAGTTCTTCCCGCATCCATTCTTGTTCGTGGAATGGAGGAATTTCTGGATTTGCCCACCCACGGTTATGCAAATATTGTTGTTTTTGGCTGCGACGTTCTTTGATATTAAAACTGCAGCATGCTGTTGTCGGCGTCGAGTGTTGGCTTCATTTTGAGCTTGAAGCCTGCGGGTACTACGGTTCATTGCCACGTCGAGAAGCTACTCGCTGGCGATTGGATTCTCTTTGCGGAGTTGTCTGTGTCAACCGTTTCTGTTCATGTTGCTTTCGATCGGCATTCATGCGCTGTTTTCTTTGCGGATTCGTTTCTTCGGCACGATTCTTTTTATGATGCTGTCGATCATAACAGGATTGTCGCCTTTTCTCGAGACGAATTTGGCGTTGTTCACTCGTTTCACGATTTCGCCTTGCTCGTGCCTGTTCCCCTTCTCATTTGAAGACGAGCTTCGCGAGACTGCTGTGCTTCAAGTTTTTCAGTTAAGTTTTCCATTTTCGTGAACGCAGCTACGATATATTGTTGCTTCGTTCAAATCTAAATGCTTCGTTCAAATCTAATTTCTCAATTATTCCGAGTAAAACAATAGGGCACACGTGATCGATCCGGCCTTTGTTATTGATTAGCGGGGTAACCGCGCCTAAAGTCGTACGCCAGACTGACTGACTGACTGACTGACTGACAGACAACGTTAAATTTTGAGATGGCGACAGGCTTGGAGTCTCCAAGTAAGCGGTATAACACAAGTAGACGGTATAATATTACTGCATTAGAGTATTTCCCTCACTTCTTTCGGGGATTAAGACCAGTATCTTTTTTTTTGGGGGGGGGGGGGGGGGGGGGAGGGATGGGAAAGGGGGTGACACCTTAACGGGGTTCCACTGTACTATTATGGTAAAGTGGTGATTTTTGACATTTTTTAGGATGGCAGCTTGCAGTGCCCTGTATGCAAGACAATTCATACTGATTTAGAAGAAATTATCTGATATATCATGAGCAGGGTGGTGATTTGGGTCATAGACAAACACTTCTTTCAAGCTGTGCATTTTTGTGTATTTTAAAAATCCAGGATATACAAATACCCATCCACATATACCACAACAACACCTTTCAAATAGTCCGATATATGATATCAATTTCAGCTTTTTCTTTGCAGTTGGGTTCAGTAATCAACCCCTGGTTGGACGAGGGGGGGAGGGGTGGCTGGATCCTATTTTGACCTTTTCACTAAAAGGTACCATTAAAAGCATGACAATTAGAATTTAATGATATCATGAAGCACCTCATCCCTTGCTGTCTTAAAAAAATTCGACTGATACCCGACCACTAAACGGTACCACATCTCATAAGAATTGTCAGTGTTTGATGTTGAGCACTCTAAGCGGTACCAAAACCTGTGATTTTGGGTAGGTAGGACGAGCATCCCCGTCCTTTTTATACGGGAATCCTCCCCCTCCCCTGAATCATCAACCCTGGCTGACATTATGTTCCATTTTGCTTGTGACACCAGGTTCTGCGGCTTCTAAGGATATCATGGGATAGGAGACTGGTTTTTACTATTGGCACATCCAACACATCAGACAACAAGATACAGTGGTATGGAATGAAATCCACCACAAGACAGACGCATACTCCAATCACTCAGGACATGGCTACCCAGATCCTAACTATCTAGACAATGTGCTCGCAGAACTAGCTGCACATGGAGTGGAAGAGGACGAGGCCAAGAATAAATCTAACTGAGCATATACATCAGGAAACGTGCAAAGTATACACATCAGGAAAGTGCATTAAAGGGAAAAGTCTATATTTATGACCAATCAATATTTCCTCTTGTGCGTGATTGGTTGAAGCATGACACGTGACCGAATATTGTCCGCTATCAGCAAATAACCTCTGCCTGGCAAACTGTCGCTACAGTAACAAGGAGTGTGCAGTACACTATTTTTAATGAGTCACACAATCATTACGGAACAAAACGATTTGCGTCAATTACTGATCAGGACATCGATTCATTGGTCGAAAAAGCAGTTCAGGAAAGCACCAAAATTCTACACTTTTTGCTGCTTGAGAGGCTATTTAATAAAGATAATAAACTACTTTTGGCTTCAGAAACATGCACAGGTAAATTTTCCTTGGACATTTCCTGTCCTAGAAACTGTTTGCTACTCGGAACAAATAACATCATTGGACAATATTACCCATGAATATCTTCTCGCCAAAAGTAGTCTATTGTGTATATATATGAGTTCAAAAAGTTCACCCATGACACAAAGTCTGTCTTTTATAATAAATTCTTTTAACAAACAATCAATTGAGTCTGACCAATAGTTTCATTTCAGATTTACTGTTCTTGAACTATCGATAAAAACACAGCAGTTACTATTTTTGCAATACGTTTATGCTGTTTATTATAAAATAACTATGATACTACGCGCGCTCTGATTGGTTAAAAAACCATTTTATAAATAAGTACAAAGACATGGAAATGACGAATCCTGCAATAAAAAGACTGCGTGTCGTCCCCTACTTCAAAGATTCATGTGTTACAGAAACTGCAGTGGGCTATTAGAGCAAATAGTGAAGCCGTGTGCAAATCATGTGCAATTAGTGAAGCAGCGTGAAGAAAAGTTGTCCGAATATTGCATGAAATTTAATTCGGAAACCGTGAGACAGAAAGCCAACAATTACACAGTCAAAGAACATTCTCTAAAGTTCTAACCTTTATACCTTCGTCTCCTGTGGCTCGTAGCTAGTAACTAGATGGCTTAGATTACGGGAGTTTCACACGAATAATTGTAGGTTTATGGTGATGAAGGCACAAACAGTCTTCGCTAATGAGTCTGTCTCGGCTGTCGGCTCGGTGGCACAAAAGCTGTTGAGTCAATTCAATGGAGTTGACTGTCGTCTGGCAGAGTTCAAGTAATGCTCAAGTAAAGCAAACAAATGTACAAACTACCTTCTTCAGCAGAATAGTGTTGTTGTGCAGACATGTTTACGTCGAGTGACACCGTTGTCCTGAAAGTTGAAACCTGACGGCTCAAAACATTCTCGCCGGTTCTTTTGAATTCTTGACAAACAGTGGTACTGATATCCAACACATTTCTTGCGAAATTCATCTTCATTTAGCAGCCTGTCAAGTTTTTCAAGTGAACGGGAGTGGTGTTCCGTTTTCATTCATGGACTGACTTGAGCGAAGTGCCGTGAAACAGACTTTCCGATTGGATGAGCGTGCGTTTTGACGGTTTTCGGGAGAATCTTGAACTTGATCATTTTCAATATAAAGTTCTTTCAGGTAATAAAAGCTTCGTTATTTTATAAAAGCAATGTGACACTCGTTTCCATGTCTATGTACTCTTATATAAACACTTGGGATGTTGTGAGAACACTCGAAAAAGTCTCTTTCTTCGCGTGCTCTCGTGTTCTCCCAACATCCCACGTGTTTACATAAGAGTACATAGACATGGAAACTCGTGTTATATTGCTTAATTATAAGAGTTTGTTGGTCTCTTGGGTAAAGATATAAAAAACTGGATAAAAATATAAAATATGGAATAAGATCTCTGGTAATATTCTGAAACAAACTAAACCTTCATTCAAAGCAAAACTAATCAAAACGTTTTGCAAGTTTTCGAAAACGAAGATACTTCAGCTGATGTCCCAATCTTAATAAAAACAACTAAGTTACTTAGAATTTAGAATCTTGTACTAGGAGTATAGCAACCTCTACGTTTTTCCATACTTGTCTCTAGCTCTTATATTGTACCTTTGAAATATATATTTAATGTTCCCTTTTCCTATGATGCATCCCACATAATGTCCTATTCCTATATTGTAATAATTGTGTCCCAGTTTCGTAACACCGAGTTCTAAATCCGGTTCACTTATCACGTTTTCCCTCTAATTTTGTATCAATATGTAACTTTGCCCGCCTCGATTAGCTTGTGCTACTAGCGGTGCAACGTGTTTTCTAATGTAATCTGTAGTGAAATATGACTGAGGCGGGTCTAAAGACGAGTGGCCTTTTTTACTCTTTCCAACTCCATTATCAATGAGTATTAACCCAAAAATAATCTGTAAAGACATCAAAACCATTAAATTAGCGTTCTCAAAGTCACTACCGGAAATTTTGCTGCATCATGGTTTAGGAAAAGGAGTCACATCATCTCCCAGGAGGACAAAAGGAGCCCAGTAGCGGGGATGGTAGAATTTCTTGTATTCTCTCACGTCCTTCATAGCTTGATTGAGTGCTCCATTTGCACTTTCGCCATTTTTAAGGTACTGGTAGAAACGAGACATAAAACACGTGGTGGCCCCATCATCAACCGCCCACAGTGTTACAAGAACCGCTCTAGCTCCAGCTCCGAGAAACGCACGAGCTATACCGACCACCCCTTCTCCTCTCATGACGTCACCACATCCACTGTGACAGCAACTAAGAACAACCAGCTTTGCCTTGATGCGTTTGCGTTCGAGATCGGAAATGAGAAGCATGAGATCTGTAGCTTTGGGAATTTCAGGCATTTCAGGAGAACGGGCAAGCAAGATCTCTCCCCTATCTTTATCTCCGTGTGCTGCAACATGAATTAAACTGGCACTTTCAACTCTCCGTAGAAACCTCCTTTTGGTCGCCTTATCCCCCACAAGTGGCTTGACGTAGAGAATTTCACTGATCAATTCCAATTCTTTCAATGCCAATGGTATTCTTGGCGGAGTGATAACTTTACCATCCTTGCACACTTTGCCCACTTCTGGCTCTCCCACTATCAAGGGTCTTGCCTGGCCTGACAGTACATCAACCGGGTAATCTTTGATTATCTTTGCTGTTGTTAGAGATGGAATTAGTCTCACTCGTAAGGATTCTGCCATGTAGTGTCCGTTCTCATCCTTGAGGGCGGCAAATGGAACCAGAGCGAGTTTTCCATCAGGGACGATAATTAACTGAGAACCCACCACATGTTGTCGAACAGGCTTCAGAAGAATCTGGTACAGAGCTTTCAGCAAACAGTTCATTCTGGCATTCTTACTTGGTTGTATCGACTCTACAGCCTTACTAATAAGAGAGTCCAAATCCTCGGTACAAGTTTGATGATGAAACAAAACATCTCCATTTGGCTGAATGACCCAAGTACAAATATCATGGCTAAGTAACGCAAAGAAGAGAACTGTACTTTCCAGGGCCTTGACCACTTTACGGGTTTGATAGAGGTCTTTAATCCTGGATTCACATTTGACGGGATAGGTGGACATCAGGTCAACTAAAGCTCTTGAACGTCCGTTTTCAGCAGCAATTAGAGCCTTGTCCTTTTTCTTTTGATACAAAAGGATTTTTACCAAACCTTTATTTATCTCCACAAACTTCTCAATAAAAGTAACTTTATATTTATCCCAACTGGGCACAGCTTCCAGCAGTTTAAAATAGCACTTTACACTTTTTTTAAAATTTCTTTTAGCATCACCATACTGGCCGATAGAGTTATAGCAAGTACCAAGGTTTGTATAAGCTGCTCCTTCTCCATCTTTGTCTTTAATCTTCTTTGCGATACTAAGGTGCATTTTGTGATATTCAATAGCTTTCTCGTACTGGCCGAGAAAGTCATAGGAAAAACCAAGGTTGCCATAAGCTGTTCCTTCTCCATTTTTGTCTTTAATCTCTTTTGCGATATTAAGGCGCATTTTCTGATATTCAATAGCTTCGTCGTACTGGCCGAGAAAGTTGTAGGAAAAACCAAGGTTGCCATAAGCTGTTCCTTCTCCAGATTTGTCTCCAATCTCTTTTGCGATATTAAGGTGCATTTTATGATATTCAATAGCCTTGTCGTACTGACCGAGAAAGTCATAGGAAAGACCAAGGTTGCCATAAACTTTTCCTTCTCCATTTCTGTTTCCAATCTCTTTTGCGATAATAAGGCACTTGTTCTGATATTCAATAGCTTTGTCGTACTGGCCGATATAGTTATAGGAAACACCAAGGTTGCCATAAGCTCTTCCTTCTCCAGATTTTTGTCCAACCTCTTTTGCGATTAGAAGGAGCATTTCCTGATATTCAATAGCTTTGTTGTATTGGCCGAAACAGCGATAAGAAACACCAAGGTTGCCATAAGCTGTTCCTTCTCCTTTTTTGTCTCCAATATCTTTTGCAATATTAAGGCGCATATTCTGATATTCAATAGCTTTGTCGTAATGGCCGAGAAAGTGGTACGAAAAACAAAGATTGCCATAGGCTGCTCCTTCTCCATTTTTGTCTCCAATCTCTTTTGCGATGTTAAGGCACATTTCCTGATATTCAATAGCTTTGTCGTATTGGCCGATAGAGTTATAGGAAGCACCAAGGTTGCCGTAAGCTCTTCCTTCTCCATTTCTGTCTTTAATCTCTTTTGCGATATCAAGGCTCAGCTTCTGATATTTAATAGCCTTGTCGTACTGGCTGAGAGAGTCATAGAAAACACCAAGTTTGCCATAAGCAGTTCCTTCTCCATTTTTGTTTCCAATCTCTTTTGCGATAGTAAGGGACATTTTCTGATATTCAATAGCTTTGTTGTACTGGCCGAGAGAGTAATAGGAAACACTAAGGTTGCCATAAGCTCTTCCTTCTCCATTTTTGTCTCTAATCTCTTTTGCGATATGAAGGCTCAGGTTCTGATAATCAATAGCCCTGTCGTACTGGCTGAGAGAGTTATAGTAAGCACCAAGGTTGCTATAAGCATTTCCTTCTCCATTTTTGTCTCCAATCTCTTTTGCAATGGTAAGGCGCATTTTGAGATATTCAATAGCCTTATCGTATTGGCCGAGAGAGTGATAGGAAACACCAAAGTTGCCATAAGTTGTTCCTTGTCCACTTTTGTGTCCTATTTCGTTTGCGATAGTAAGGGACATTTTCTGATATTCAATAGCTTTGTCGTATTGGCCGAGAGAGGTATGAAAAACACCAAGGTTGCCATAAGCTCTTCCTTCTCCATTTCTGTCTTTAATCTCTTTTGCGATATGAAGGCTCAGTTTCTGATATTCAATAGCCTTGTCGTACTGGCTGAGAAAGTAATAGGAAGCACCAAGGTTGCAATAAGCTGTTCCTTCTCCACCTTTGTTTCCAATCTCTTTTGCGATAGTAAGGCAATTGTTCTGATATTCAATAGCTTTGTCGTATTGGCAGAGATAGCAATAGGAAATACCAAGGTTGCCATAAGCTGCTCCTTCTCCAGATTTGTCTCCAACTTCTTTTGCAATTAGAGGGCGCATTTCCTGATATTCAATAGCTTTGTCGTATTGGCCGAGAGAATTATAGGAAACACCAAGATTTCCACAAGCTGCTCCTTCTCCATTTCTGTTCCCAATCTCTTTTGCAATAATAAGGTACATTTTCTGATATTCAATAGCCTTGTCGTATTGGCCGAGAGAGTCTAAGGAATCACCAAGGTTGCCATAGGCTGCTCCTTCTCCATTTTTGTCTCCAATCTCTTTTGCGATTGTAAGGCACATTTTCTGATAATCAATAGCTTTGTCATACTGACCGAGAGATTTATAGCAAGCACCAAGGTTGCCATAAGCAGTTCCTTCTCCTTTTTTGTTTCCAATCTCTTTTGCGATAGTAAGGAACATTTTCTGATATTCAATAGCCTTGTCGTACTGGCCGAGAGAGTGATAGGAAACACCAAGGTTGGAATAAGCTGTTCCTTCTCCATCTTTATCTCCAATTTCTTTTGCAATTAAAAGGCGCATTTCCTGATATTCAATAGCTTTGTTGTATTGGCCGAGAGAGTTATAGGAAAAACCAAGGTTGCCATAAGCTCTTCCTTCTCCATATCTGTCTTTAATCTCTTTTGCGATATTAAGGCTCAGTTTCTGATATTCAATAGCCTTTTTGTACTGGCAGAGAGAGTTATAGGAAGCACCAAGGTTGCCATAAGCAGTTCCTTCTCCATTTTTGTCTCCCATCTCTTTTGCGATTGTAAGGAACATTTTCTGATATTCAATAGCCTTGTCGTACTGGCCGAGAGAGTGATGGGAAACACCAAGGTTGGAATAAGCTGTTCCTTCTCCATCTTTATCTCCAATTTCTTTTGCAATTAAAAGGCGCATTTCCTGATATTCAATAGCTTTGTTGTATTGGCCGAGAGAGTTATAGGAAAAACCAAGGTTGCCATAAGCTCTTCCTTCTCCATTTCTGTCTTTTATCTCTTTTGCGATATTAAGGCTCAGTTTCTGATATTCAATAGCCTTTTTGTACTGGCAGAGAGAGTTATAGTAAGCACCAAGGTTGCCATAAGCAGTTCCTTCTCCATTTATGTCTCCCATCTCTTTTGCGATTGTAAGGGACATTTTCTGATATTCAATAGCTTTGTTGTACTGGCCGAGAGAGTAATAGGAAACACCAAAGTTGCCATAAGTTGTTCCTTGTCCACTTTTGTGTCCTATTTCGTTTGCGATAGTAAGGGACATTTTCTGATATTCAATAGCTTTGTCGTATTGGCCGAGAGAGGTATGAAAAACACCAAGGTTGCCATAAGCTCTTCCTTCTCCATTTCTGTCTTTAATCTCTTTTGCGATATGAAGGCTCAGTTTCTGATATTCAATAGCCTTGTCGTACTGGCTGAGAAAGTAATAGGAAGCACCAAGGTTGCAATAAGCTGTTCCTTCTCCACCTTTGTTTCCATCTCTTTTGCGATAGTAAGGCAATTGTTCTGATATTCAATAGCTTTGTCGTATTGGCCGAGATAGCAATAGGAAATACCAAGGTTGCCATAAGCTGCTCCTTCTCCAGATTTGTCTCCAACTTCTTTTGCAATTAGAAGGCGCATTTCCTGATATTCAATAGCTTTGTCGTATTGGCCGAGAGAATTATAGGAAACACCAAGATTGCCACAAGCTGCTCCTTCTCCATTTCTGTTCCCAATCTCTTTTGCAATAATAAGGTACATTTTCTGATATTCAATAGCCTTGTCGTATTGGCCGAGAGAGTCTAAGGAATCACCAAGGTTGCCATAGGCTGCTCCTTCTCCATTTTTGTCTCCAATCTCTTTTGCGATTGTAAGGCACATTTTCTGATAATCAATAGCTTTGTCATACTGACCGAGAGATTTATAGCAAGCACCAAGGTTGCCATAAGCAGTTCCTTCTCCTTTTTTGTTTCCAATCTCTTTTGCGATAGTAAGGAACATTTTCTGATATTCAATAGCCTTGTCGTACTGGCCGAGAGAGTGATAGGAAACACCAAGGTTGGAATAAGCTGTTCCTTCTCCATCTTTATCTCCAATTTCTTTTGCAATTAAAAGGCGCGTTTCCTGATATTCAATAGCTTTGTTGTATTGGCCGAGAGAGTTATAGGAAAAACCAAGGTTGCCATAAGCTCTTCCTTCTCCATTTCTGTCTTTAATCTCTTTTGCGATATTAAGGCTCAGTTTCTGATATTCAATAGCCTTTTGGTACTGGCAGAGAGAGTTATAGGAAGCACCAAGGTTGCCATAAGCAGTTCCTTCTCCATTTTTGTCTCCCATCTCTTTTGCGATTGTAAGGAACATTTTCTGATATTCAATAGTCTTGTCGTACTGGCCGAGAGAGTGATAGGAAACACCAAGGTTGGAGTAAGCTCTTCCTTCTCCACTTTTATCTCCATTCTCTTTTGTGATAGTAAGGCACATTTTCTGATAATCTATAGCCTTGTCGTACTGGCTGAGAGAATTATAGGAAGCACCAAGGTTGCCATAAGCAGATCCTTCTCCATTTTTGTCTCCAATCTCTTTTGCGATAATAAGGCGCATTTCGTGATATTCAATAGCTTTGTCGTATTGGCCGAGAGAGTGATAGAGAACACCAAGATTGCCATAAACTGTTCCTTGTCCACCTTTCTGCCCGATCTCTTTTGCAATGGTAAGGGACATTTTATGATGTTCAATAGCTTGGTCGTACTGGCCGAGAGAGCAATAGGAAACACCAAGGTTGCCATAACTTGTTCCTTCTCCATTTCTGTCTCCAATATGTTTTGCGATAATAAGGTGCATTTTTTGATATTCAATAGCCTTGTCGTACTGGCTTAGACCGTTATAGGAAGCACCAAGGTTACCATAAGCGGTTCCTTCTCTTTTCTTGTCTCCAATCTCTTTTGCGGTTGCAAGGCACACTTGAAAATGTTGTATAGCATCTTTGTACTGTCCGGTAGAATAATAACGACAACCGATTGTGTCGTGAACTTGTATTTTTGATTGCTTGTTCATAGTTTGCTCGGCGAGAAGAAGCAGTTCCTCCATCAGTGATTCTCGTCCTGCATTAGCGAAGAACTTCGTGAGATATTTTCATCAGGACGAACTTGTTTAGTTATTGATGGACATAAGACATGCATAACTGGAACATCTGCTTGGCAACATTATTGGGTCAACATTTCATGCCCCCTATTAACCTCCCCCACTCTCTCTCTATCTCTGTAAGGGACTTGGAAATGCTGGAAAAATGTTTGATCTGACAGACATGCTCCTCTCAGAACGCGAAGGGTAAAAAACAAAGATTCACCATGGCTTACATCACAGATAAGAAAACTTATAATTGAAAGAGACATGACAAAGAAAAGATCGATTAAGAGTGGTAAACCAGAACACTGGCAACTCTACAAATAACTTAGGAACAAAGTAAATAGCACAATCAAAGCAGCTAGAATAATTACTGCACCACGCATATGGAAGTTAACAGCAAAAATCCTAGAGAGGTCTGGACTACAATTAATCAAGTGATGTCCAAAAACGTTGTGATCATACCATAAATAAAATTGTGGTAACAACTACCGACCAATTTCTGTTATATCAGTTGCAGCAAAGACTTTTGAGAAGATCATCTCAAACTAAATTAATAATTATCTTCCAAACAACACCTTGCTTAGTAAATCTCAGTTAGGCTTCAGATCTAATCATTTTACGCTTACAGCCTTATTGAATGCTACTAACGATTGGTAGATAATGAGCATCTAAACTTTGTTGTTTTTCTTGATTTGAAAAAACCATTTGATAGTGTAGATCACCCTGTTCTTTTAAAGAAGCTACACTTATACGGGATCAAGGATACCCCCCAATTATAGTTTGAATCGTACCTAACAGACAGACAGCAGAAATGTATCATAAATGGTCATACTTCTCAACCTCGTAAATTGTCGTATGGTGTGCCTCATGGTTCTCATTTGGGGCCTGTGCTATTTTTGCTCTATGTCAATGACCTGCCTAATTGTCTCAAATAGCCTAATGTATGCTGATGGCACAAATATTACTATTGCTGCACAGTCTGCATCAATAGCTCAGAATACTGCTAACCATGATCTTGAAAAATATCAGACATTGGCTGCTTTCAAATAAGCTGAGCCTAAATGCATCCAATCACAGGTTATCTAATCTTGTTCAAGTTCCCGTGATCCATATAGGTAACCACCTACTCGACAGAGTTCACAGCAGCAAAAGTCTCGGAGTACATATCGATGATAAACTAAGCTGGAAAAATCACATAGATTATGTATCTATAAATATATCATCCGTCATTGAGTATTAAGGCGAGTCCGATCGTATGTCTCACTCAAGACATTGAAAACAATTTACAATGCTTTAATCCAACCTCATTTTGACTACTTGTGATGTAGTTTGGAGTAATATTAACAAAGTGCTGACAGATAGAATGCAAAAATTGCAAAACAGAGCAACCAGAGTAATTACCAACAAGTGTTATGATTATGATGTTTGTTCAGCAGATATACTAAAGCAATTGAACTGGATAAACTTATCCCAAAGAAGATATAAACATAAGGCCATTACTCTGTATAAGATTATACATAAAATCTATCCGGAATACCTCCAAAGTCAATTTGACATGAATACTGTGGGTAACTTGTACAGTCTAAGAAATAATGAATTAAAACTTCTCCTCCCAAAGCCTCGTACAGATGCTCCAAAAAACAGTTTTGTATATAGTGGGGTTGCTTTTATGGAATAACTTACCCTTCCAAATCAGATCAGCTCACTCTATGGCATCGTTTAAAAGGTTGCTTGATCATCATTGTGATGCAATTTTTAATTGTACATAACTTATCTTGTATTGGAAGCTTATTCATATTTATATTGAATTGTAATTGTTGAAGTTATATATGAATGTATTAGTAAGTAGTACGGCTTTCATGGAAAGTAATATGTAAAGATTGATGAAATTCTGTAGTTAAATAGAGTTTCTTCTTCTTCTTCTCTTTCTCTCTCTCGCAACACGGTCTCTGACCCTCAAGTCATCTCTGAATTAATGAACTAATGAACTCTTAATGAATAAATGAACTCTCATTTTGCAACGGTTGGATCAAATTTGGCCTCTTAAAACCATCTACTGTACCGTATGCCGATTACATTAAACAGGCTAATAGTAATTCAAGCTATCTTGCACTATTAAAAATGTTCATATGCTCCTCCAGAAACTAAATCCAGCTCAGGCTATTGAACTAGATAATATACGTTGCAGGTTGCGGAAAGAAGCAGCGCCTATAATATATGATTCCCTATGCAAAATGTTTAATGTGTCTATTACCACTGGTACATTCCCAGATGAATGGAAGTGTAATAAAGTATTTAATTTTCCATCTACAAGAAAGATGAAAAAGACAATCCTAATAATTACCGCCCTATCTCTATAATATCTGCTGTAGCTAAAGTTTTCGAGAGAATTATATAATCAATTCCATAACTACCTAGTAAATGTAAATAGTATTCTCTTAACTTGCCAATCTGGTTTCCGCTCGGCGCATTCTACAGTGACTGCACTTCTAGATGCAACCAACGACTGGTTCCTTAATATCGATAATGGGCTACTACACTCGTCGTGTATCTTGATCTAGCCAAGGCGATTGATACAGTTGATCATACAGTTTTGTTACAGAAACTAGAGCTATACGGAGTGGCGGGTCAAACACATCAGTGGTTCAAATCTTATATTGCAAATCGAAAGCAACAGTGCGCTTCACAAATGGTTACAGATCAAAAACCTGTGAAATGTCTTGTGGGGTTCCCCAAGGCTCAATACTTGGACCTCTTTTATTTTTGGTGTATATAAATGATCTTCCAAACTGCCTAAAGTACTCTAAAGCAAAAAAATGTTTGCAGACGACACAAAGTGTCGCAGTGTTTGCAGTCGCAGGAAAATGTATGCCTGACGTACAAGATGCAACCAATCGCGACTTAGAAAATATTAAAGAATGGCTCCTTGCCAACAAGTTGAGTTTAAATGTCACTAAAACAGAATATATGTTGATTGGCTCCGATTTTAAACTGGCAAATTAATTTTTTCCACCAGAAATTAAACTAGGTGACCTAAATATAGAAAGAGTTCGTTCTGCAAAATCGCTTGGCTTCATTATAGATGAGAGGTTATCATGGACACACCATATTGATTATTTAGCTAAAAAGGTATCTCGTGCAATTGATGGCCTAAGACAAATAAGGCCGTTTGTTAATCAAGAGACCTTTAACAATTTACAAAGCACTAATTTTACCACTCTTCGACTACTGCGATGTAGTCTGGGAAAATTTATCTAAGGGTCTAGCTGATAGATTACAAAGACTGCAAAATAGGGCAGCGAGAGTTATTACAAGGGCAAACTATGGAACGAGGTCCGAAACGATATTGGAGTTACTTAATTGGGACAATTTATCTACAAGAGGAACAGAGCATAAGGCGCTGTTAATGTATAAAGCGGTAAAAGGGCATGCCCCGAAATGCCTGGCACACAGATTTATTAAGGCAAAGGAAAGCAATCCATACAACTTACGAAATAATGAGCTTGATATTAAGCTTCCACTCCCAAAAACTGAATATTTGAAAAAGAGTTTTTCTTACGCGGGACCTATTTGATGGAATGCTCTGACAAACTCTTTAAGGTCACAAGACTCAGTCTCTGCCTTCAAGAGAAATCTGACAAAATGTTTTTAGACTCACACACATACACACACACATTCTTTCTCTCGCTTTCCTTCATGCCGAGTGTTTGTGTAAACAAATCGTTTTTATGTTTCTTGATGCATAACTGGAACATCTGATTGAGAACATATTGGGTCAGTCTATGGAGTCCGATCAAATCATCAAGAGGAACTGACGTCATTACGCCCGTGTCGTCCTTGGATCTTTAAAATTTTTAAATCAATAAAATCGTCAAAACTTCTAAATCCTAACATCCATGACATCTGCGATTGCTGCGTTCTTTTCATGCTAGGGCTAGGGTTAGGGTTAGGATTAGGATTAGGGTTCTGATCAGGGTTGGGCCGTAATTTTTGTATAAATATAATGTCTGTGTTTCGTTGATTTGTGCCCCGAATATTATTGATGTTGGATATTAACAGATTTTGCCTTAAGAATACACTGTTTCATTCAAACCGCCCCTCTCAGGGCAAACTGTAGTCGCAATTAGCGAATTTACAGTGCATATCCGAAATAATGCAATTTGCTGAATAATCTTTGTAAGCCTAAAATGTCAGTCGTTCCCTCGGCCCTCAACACAAGCCCCGGGAGAGAGAGAGACGCGTCTCTCTCGCCCGGGGCTTCGGTTGAGGGCTCAGGAGACGACTGACATTTCAGGCTAAATATTTGTGCGCTATTGCAGTATTTCTCAGTCGCATCAATGCAATTTACGGCTTATCATTTTTCAAGGTCGCGTACTTGCTCATTAGGGCCAGGTATTTGCTCGTCCGGTTGAGCTTTATAAGAAACTAGACTGGCGTTGCCAGTGAGCTCGCGGTGTTAGTTGGGTCGAGAGGAGAATAAACTAAAATGGAAAGCAAGGACTAGAGCGGAACTTTCGGTAGACTTCCAGTTTCTCACCAGAAATATGTCACACAGTATGGATAACTTGGCTTGCTTAAATGAAACCTGATTAAACTATAAATTTATCATTACAACACTCATACACTTGGTTCTTAAAGGTTGAGCGACTCTGCATTTTGAGCTTAGAAGCGAAACGGTTACCCACCGAGTAAATCTGAGTAATGCCTGACTTGTCTTTTTATGAATCAATTTTGACAGTTTGACTTCGAACACTTAATTCTAATCAGAGCCCATGATTATTCCAGCCTTCGCTTCAATACTAGTCTGTCTTGTTATTTTAACTGAATGCGTTTCACTTCTATCAGGCTTTCGAGTATTTGTGCTTTGTAACAAATATAAAATTGAAAGCGAGGAATGTAACACAAGCCCAACACGAGACTTGTTTACAATATTATTGCGGTTTTGTTCACAGCGTGTTCAGTCCATTTGTGCCTGCAAACTCAATGCTCAGGACTATTTTGGTGTATTTTTCATTTCTAGTATACACACAGGGCAGCCCAGGCTCCGGGGGGGTCTGTCTGTCTGTCACACAGTGATATGTGATACCTTTGTTATTACGAAAGAACATGACCTTTGGCAATTATAAAGAAATGTATGGGGATTTTGGTCGTTCGCCGAACGGCGGTCTTCGGCAACGATTGAACTTAAAAACTGGCTAAATATGTTCAGTTGCGCGTTATCTTACCTCTCTCCGAACGTCAGCTTGCTGCGCCCCGTTAAAAATTTTGGGGCGAAATTCTGACATCTCTTCCTATGCACAATCGAATTCGACTCATTTCTAATCAGAGGCCACGATCAATCCAGCCTTCGCTTCAATACTTGTGTGTTTTTCTTGTATTAACTGAATGCGTTTCTTCTATCAGGCTTTCGAGTATTCGTGCTTTGTAACAAATACAAAATTGAAAGCGAGGAATGTAACACAAGTCATGTTTAAAATATTATTGCAGTTTTGTTCACAGTGTGTTCACAGTGTGTTCAGTTCATTTGTGACTGCAAACTTAATACTCAGGACTATTTCGGTGTATTTTTCATTTCTGGTATACAATGACCATTGCGAAACAAAGGCTACATGATCGAATGAAAGAAACAATTCAAAAGGCAATGTACGATAAGCAGAAGAATTTTATGAGAAAAGATGTCATGTACAGAGTGAAGCATAGATCGCCATTGTTTTGCGGCTAAAGCTCATCGTAGCTTTGGTTTCCGTTTCCAGCTTGTTTTCTTCCCAGAAGTATTTCGTGTCGCCACAGAAAGATTCGTCGGGACTAAATATTTAGCGGCTACAGAGATATTTGCAATCCCCCAGCAGTATCCATCAAACATCTGTTTACGGCTATTCTCGAAGCTTCCGCGGTGAACTAAAGAACGCAAGCCAAAATCGTTCCCTAACATCCAGTTTATCAGTGCGTGTTCGGCACAAACCCAAACGGTGTTGAGTTTGGATTAAATGCAGGTAACTTTTACATACAGGTACCGAGCAATTCATAGCCACACTCGAGTTGTTTAACGAAGTCAATTACGTCATTGCATATCACGTGATAAACTGAACCAATCACCGTGTGCTGATTCTCGACCGACAAATAGGAAAAAAATAAAAATAAAAAGTTGCGTTTTTAAGCTCGCCTTGGGCCCCAGGCCCCCGCGAGCAATAATTACCATATATAGTTATCCGATCCTTGCCCCTTGTGAAAATGTGAGGCGGCCGCGGTCGCCGGAACATCGAATTTTGCCAGGCTGAGCCGCGAAGGCAAAAATTGTTAAGGGAGTCCCTCCCCCCCCCCCTTTCCCTCTTTCTTTACCTCTCCACAAAACTGAATGATCCTTAAAATTGAATGCCCCTGCCCCTCCTGCTTGCCCCACTACGAAAAATATAACGACAGTTCCCTTATCTTAAAAAAATTATGGTCGGTCCCTTGAACTAACGTTAGAAAAAATGCTTCCATAATGTTTCTGTTTTCCTCATATTTGCTTTGGGTAATTATTTTTACGCTACAATTTGTTGTAGAAATATTATAGTCTTAAAAGGTGTTGTCGCGTGAAAACGCGACAGATGCTGGGATTCAAGTTTGGTGTTGCAAGTGTCCGCACGCACCATAACAATTATTGAATAAGCAATCTCAGGACTAGAGCGAGACTCCCAAGAGTGATCAACTTCAATTTTTTCTTTCAATTTCTCACCCGAAAAAATATCATACAGTATAGGGAACTTGGCATGGCTTTTGATTTACTCAAATGAACCTCATTAAACTATAAGTTATAATACAACACTCGTACAGTTGCTTCAAAAGGATGAGAGAATCTACATTTTGAGTTTGGGAGTATGCGTGACTTACCTCATTTTCATGCATAATTGATTTTGACAGTTTGACTTCGAACATTTGTTTCTAATCATAGGCTACGATTAATCTAGCTTGCGCTTCATTACTTACCTGTCTTTCGTCTTCTAAATTGCGTTTCTTCTACCAGGCTTTCTAAATTTCCAGTCAGCCTGTTTCATTTCAGAGCTATTATCAACGCGATTTTGATGAATTCACGGTTTGTTTGACGAGCGTATGTTAAAGCTGAAAAATCCAGCCGGGAGCTATTTCAGCTTGTCGAAATGGTATCGTTTGATTATGTTTGCTTTCCTTCGCTTAGTTTTAACCAGCTGGACGAAGAAAAATGCGAAAGTGAATATAATGAACCACAACCGCAAGAGCCCAAGTACATGTCAACAAAAATCTCACAAAACATACTTTGAAACTCAGCCAAGAAAAGAAAGACTTCCACGCCGCTTGCACGTGAACATTATCCAATCAAATTATAGTGTTTTTGCTTACACTTCAAGCGAAATCCTAGAGGGGGGACTTCTTTCACCAATTGTCATGATACCTACGCTGTGGTTTTCGGGTGAAAACAATTATATGCTGGGCCCTTAGGCCCAGCATAAAACCTTTTTGTACGTAATAGTTCTGTCAAAGATGGAGCAACTTCGAGCAAGAACATTTCGGAAGCCATTTTTACTCGCATGGGCAAACCGGTTTTGCAGCGAGCCAATCAGCGCCCCAGGGTCAGAATCTGACTCGCGGAATGAAACTCGGTTCATAATTGGCCTCTCAGAACAATAGGTGACACGTCGCGCCCAAAGGTTCCCTCACCCCCAGCCCGCCTCGGTTCCGCCTCGTCCTCAGCCTCTCGCGGCCCACGCAATCACGCTGCCGAGAGCGAGGAACCTCTGGTACCCAGGGTACCTACAAGCCTGATACACTGATATTTTTAAGACTATACTGTGTTAAGCACTATCGCAAATTATTACCAGGTATCTTTTGAAATTATAAGGACTACACGCGCCGCACCGCAGTGGAGTAGCACTGACTAGAAACATAACATCACCAGATATCTTGGAACAAGCTTTAGGACTACATGCGCCGCATCGCAGTAGAGTAACCCGACAAGGAATACAACACATTCCCAGATAACTGAACCTGGTTCGTGGTTTCAGATCTGGGGTTTCATTTAAAAAATTAGTCCTGAAATACCTCCTGATCATACCCTGGTTTAAACGTTGCTTCTGATCACAAACAAGCCGAACCTAATGCAAATGACCAACAATCATTGTTTACACTCATTTGCGTTAGGTTCGGCACGTGTGACAAGCAACATCTGAAACGGGCCTCAATCGCTTTTTGGAAAAATATCCTCCGCACTGATTACTTGGATTTCTCATCTCTCAGTTGTTCATTGATTCACTAAATCCTCACACTGCAAGACTGATCACCTCACGTTGTTTACCCAAGACTGATCGCTCCTCGATTTATTTTGAGATACAACACTCCGCACTTTGTGTGATTGACATGTGTCGCAAGCGTCATTGTTTAAAAAATAAAATTGATGATTAAGCGGAAGTCTTTTCACAGAAAATATAAACGAAACTTTATCAGCCCAATTCATGTATAACGAGTGTCTGTATCTAGAGCGTCATTCTGCAATTGAGAGAAATTTAAGGTAAACGTTTGCAAAAGTGAGTATTTTAGTTTGGCACGTAAAACCTTAACATTGTATCGAAAAGTTGCTGTGCATAACTATCAAAATAATGTACGAATGCGGTGAAGAATGGCATTATTAGATTACCTCGGGCACAAGAATCTTTGTAATCAATGTGGGCAGACCAGGACAGGTGTTCATCTATGTATAAAGCTAAAGATTTGCTGGCTTCGACTCGTTTGATCGTGTCGGAGCCAAGCATTATGGGTTAGTTGCGCTGACTTATATTTGGAGCAGATAAGTATATACTCAGTTTTGGTGACGTTTATGCTTACTTTGTTTGCGAGGAACCATTCCTTAATAGATTATAAATCCTTGTTAGCCAATGTTTGTGTTTCCTTAAAATTTGGAGCTGCTACAGTGAGGTTGGTATTATCTGCATACATTTTCGCGTTTGAGTGTTTTAGACAAAGAGGAAGGTCATTTATAAATAACAATAACAATAGCGGCCCTAAAAGTGATCCCAGGGGGATTCGACTCGTTATATCTGAGACATCAGATAGAATGCCATTTACTTTGCATTTTTGCTTTCTGCCAGTGAGGTACGATTGGAACCATTTTATCGAGCTTTTATGTACACCATATAGACTGAGTTTATTTAGAAGGATGGAGTGATCTATGGTATCAAACGCCTTGGCTAGGTCTAGGAAAATTACTGCTGTGACCATGTCGTTATCAATGTTTAGATGACATAGAAACTGAGGGAGGATTCTGAAAAGTTAGATTGGAGTGGAAGCGAGTTTCCAGTCTCTTTGAAACAAATCGACACGTTTGAGAAAGAAAACCCATTTTCGGTTAACGTTGTTGGGTATGAGTCGGGTAAAGGTGTTTATCCACTAAGATTTAACAAGCTAAGAGAATCTAGAAAACACATTGATTTGATTTTAATATCAAATTATGAGACTATGCATTATTGTTGGATAAAAGACAAGAGTAGGTTATTAAGTGCACAGAAGAGTGAGAATAAGCACAGGAGGTATTTTTGTAATTATTGTTTAAACTCGTTTACGAATGATAAAGCTTTAGAAAAACATTTGGAATACTGCTTAAGGAATGATGCTGCGATGATAGATCTACCAGAAGAGAGGTCTTTCATAAAGTTCAAAGATTATAATAAGAGTATGCGTGTTCCTTTTGTGATTTACGCAGACTTTGAGTGCTTTACGGAAAAGATTTTATCAAAGTCTACTCCATCTAGTGATGAGAGCTATACAAAAAAGTATCAAAAACATACACCTTCAGGGTTTTGTTTTATGTCAAGTGTATATATGGCAGTCTTTCATTCGGTCCTTTCATTGTTTCGAAAAAGTCGGAGGATGATAATTTAGCGCAGAAATTTGTAAGCAAGGTTGAGATTGCTATTAAGCATATTTATAATATAACAAAGTTTTCTAAGGAAATGGTGTTTGGCAAGAAAGATAGGAAAGCATTTAACGAGACGAATATTTGCCACATTTGTGAGGAAGAGATCACTACAGATGATAAGGTAAGAGATCATTGCCATATAACAGGGAAATTTAGAGGAGCCGCTCATAATGAGTGTAATTTAAAATACAAGGTGCCAAGGTTTTATCCAGTAATTTTTCACAACTTAGCTCGTTACGACGCTCATCTTTTTATAAAGGAATTGGGTGGTGACATACGATGCATTCCGAATACCGATGAGACTACATTTCATTTACGAAGAAGATAATCGTTGATACATTCATTGACAAGGAAACCGGTGAAGAGGTTAATGTGAAGCGTGACATTAGATTCATTGATAGTTTCAAGTTCATGTCGTCTAGTTTAGCAAGTCTCGCTGGTAATCTTGATAAGGAGAAGTTTAAAAACTTGTCCAGATTTTACAAGGGTGGACGCCTTAACCTGTTACTGAGAAAAGGTGTTTACCCTTATTATGTGGACTCCATCGAGAAATTAGAAGAGACAAATCTTCCACCTATTGAGGAATTTTACTCAAAGCTAAATAATTAAAGAATTTCGGAACAAGATTATGAACATGCGAAAAATGTTTGGAAAACGTTTCGTATAAAAGCAATGAGAGGGTACCATACTATTTACTTGAAATCAGACGTTCTTTTGCTGGCAGACGTTTTTGAGAATTTTAGAGACGTTTGTCTCGAAAATTATAAGTTAGACCCAGCTTGGTATTATACTTCTACAGGATTAGCTTGGAGTGCAGCTCTGAAATTGACGAAAGTTGAATTAGAGTTACTAACAGACATCGACATGTTGCTAATAGTTGAGAAAGGGAGAGGGGGTGTTTCGATGATTTGTACGAGACATGGTGAACCTAACAATCTTTACATGGAAAAGTACGACGATTCACTACAAAAGAAGTACATAACTTATCTTGATGCAAATAATCTTTATGACTGGGCAATGAGTAAACCATTACCAACCAAAGATTTTGAGTGGATGAGTCACCAAGAGATGAAAGATTGGAGGAGTCACCCCTGCATTCTTGAGGTAGACTTGGAGTATCCAAGACATTTACATGACCTTCATAATGATTATCCACTTGCACCAGAGAGAATCATGATAGAGAAGTGTGAAAAGCTAGTACCTACACTTGGTGATAAAAGAAAGTATGTTGTTCATCATGAGGCGTTAAAGACGTATGAAAGATTGGGTTTGCTGGTTAAGAAGATTCACAAAGGAATAACACTTGAGGAGAGTGCGTGGTTGAAAAATTACATTGATTTGAATACGAAACTTCGAGCAAATGCAAAGAATGACATTGAGAAATACTTTTCAAACTGATGAACAATTCAGTTTTTGGAAAGACAATGGAAAATATTCGCAACAGGGTGGATATTAAGTTGACCACTAATGAGGTACAAGCGAGAAAACTTATTGCAAAACCAAGTTTTAACCGCAGTAAAATATTTTGTGAGAACCTCGCCGCTGTTCACATGCATAGAACGAAAATGGTTTTTAACAAGCCAGTTTACTTGGGAATGTCGATACTTGACACAAGCAAGACTCTTATGTACGACTTTCACTACGACTATATCAAAAAGAAATATGGGGAGAAGGCAAGGTTACTATTTACTGACACAGACTCATTAATGTATGAAATAGAGACGGAGGATTTTTACAAAGATATTAGTGGTGATGTTTTAACTAATTTTGACACTAGTAATTACCCTAAGGAACATTCTTCAGGAATTACGACTGGTGTTAACAAGAAAGTAATTGGTATGTTCAAGGATGAAGTTGGTGGAAAGCAAATTTCAGAGTTTATTGGCTTGAGGGCAAAACTTTATTCGTTTATTGTGTATTCTTCCACAATAAACGAGAAGAAGTGCAAGGGAGTTAAAAGTCGGTTATTAATAAAGATATTAGATTTCAGGATTATAAAGATTGTCTTCTTGCTGGTGCTAAGCGAATGAGGACAATGAATCTCATTAGAAGTTATGAACACGATATTTACACGGAAGAAGTGAACAAAATAGCGCTTAGTAGGGAAGAAGATAAAAAACACATATTACCAAACGGGGTAGACACTTTAGCTCTTAGCCATTATAAAATAAATGAAACTTAGTAATGTTATTGTTTTAATACAAATTTTGGCAATAATTCAGTATCTTCTGGAATAATTTGTAATTCTTCTCTGACGAATCCTCTTTTTGGTCCATCGTCTAACTAGTATAAAACTGGTTGATCTTTGGAGATTACAGTTTTCTTTAACTCAAAAACTTTTGTACTCCATATGGGATCAGTAGCTCTCCTCACACTTCCTCCTTCTTCCTCACCAGGAGAAAGTAAATATCTCACTTTTTCACCAGGATCAAGTCTTTTTTCATCAAATCCCACTGGTCGTGAATAATTTTCTGAATTCTTGTTCAACATTTTTTTCACGATAAGCATTAATTGCTTTTTTACCAGTTAATCGAGTGACGTGGTTGTTGATAGTTTTCACGATATTTGGTAATCTATTTACCCACTTTGTTGATCTGCCTTCAGTTAACATTTCGTCGGCATATTGTTGACTAAATATTTTTTCTCCCAATGTTTTATTTGCTCTCTCAACAAAAGCCTGTGCTCTATGATTACCGGCTTCTGATCGTTTGATAACGGTGGCTTTTTTGTTCAAAGTTGTTACAGATCCGATGAATTCTCTTCCTGGATCAACAATCAAAGTTTTTGGCCATTTAACTTTCTTGAATAATTTTTTTTGAAAGTGTTTGATACTTCATCACTTGACTTACTTGTGAGAGATATTCTGCGTCAACATATCTTGAAGCAATATCGATGACGACCAAAGCATATTTATACGTTTTTCTTCCAACTTTGTCGTGTGGGAGGAATAGGAGATCGGCCTGATGAATTTCGTTTGGTACTGAAATAATCCAGTGTGGTCTTGGAACATTATTTGGTGGGGGAAGATAAATTTGCCAAAGCGCCTGTTTAGATAGCCGCTTTTTAGCTTCTTCAACACTAACTTTTGCTTCTAAAGAAAGTTTTTTAATTGCTGATTGTCCTTTCCAATATCCTTTTGACGAGTAATAAATCTTTTCCATCTTTTTAATTTAAAGATTTGGTATTACGTTTTAAAATAAATATGTCAATTGCAGAAATACTTAATCCAACTAGAAAACCGAAATTGTCCAGGGCAATGAAGGCAGAGATAACTACTCATAGAACGACTTTTACACCATCATCTGCTAAGCCTAGGGAAACGATTTATGTTGACGTGCCAAGATTAAATGAAAGCATGGTGTTTGTTCCAAAAAGTATGTTTTTGAGGTTCAAGATAGATGTAGAAAAGGGGCATGCTGATAACCATCTTGCTCAAAATGTATCAAGAAACTTAATAAAACGAATGAAAATTACGTTTGGTGAAAAACTATTTGTGACACAGACAGATACGACATTTTTCATGGTTATCATGACATGCTGACGTGTGAGGAAGATGTAAAAAGAGGAGTAATGAGTGAAGCTAAAAGAAAGGTTATGGCAAAAAGAAGTGGAGATGCTAAGATCAAGAAACAAACGAATACGACTTATGATAATAGGTATCCCATTCCTTTATCTCATCCAGTTTTAGATGATCACGGAGTTTATTACCAAAGCGGGTTGAAATCAGAATTGAAATTTGATAGATAACCAGATAACCAGATAACGCTACCTCCAGCTTCTGCGATAGTAAAAACGTCAGACAAGACAAAAGGACATGGTTACGAATTGAAAGAAATAGAATTAGAATATGCAACTATTGAAGACGAAAATTTAGCAAAAAATTGCTAGTAACGCTTATCAAAACGGGATAACTTTCTATTATGAGGATGTTCATCATTTCAAAAAACAATCATCAATTAACATTGATTCTGGATCTACTATTAATTTTCATATAACTACACCAAGAAGTTGTATGAAAGGAATAATGTTATTCTTTTTGAAAAATTTTGATTCTGGTGCGAGGAAGGCAGAAGAGTTTATTAATCCCCTCGTTAATTCTGTCAAAGTTTCTATCAATGGTGTTCCACACAAGTTATTTTCAAATAGACTTTCATAATGACAAATTTGCTTTGTGGGTTGATTTAAGATAATGACCTTCATGGTGATGGAATTGTGGTAGGAAGATCACACGATGGTGTTAGATTAGTTGTTGAGTTAGCCGGTATTTCAGGTGAGACCGTTGATTGTCACGTCTTTGTTGTATCTGATGCAGCAGTTTTTGTTAGTGACGGAATAGTAAAAGACGTGAGAATTCAGCCATCCTCTTGAGATTCCAAGACTTTAAAATATATGATTTCCTATCCAAAATGCGGTAATTGCAGCGAGAATCGTTCGCAAGCCCTTAGAAGTATGACTAGGTCTGAAGCCCGTGTATAATTTGAGGTAAACCGTTCAAGTTTTGCTTTGATTCTGGT
The DNA here is from genome assembly GCA_964036295.1 of Plumapathes pennacea. Lineage (NCBI taxonomy): Eukaryota > Metazoa > Cnidaria > Anthozoa > Antipatharia > Myriopathidae > Plumapathes > Plumapathes pennacea. The sequence goes on along the minus strand of OZ038467.1, from coordinate 17,532,815 downwards.
AGAAATCATGTTGTTTTGAGCGCGTTCACGTACAAAACAATTCGAGCTCATTAAACATGCATGCCTGAGTCTTGTGCATGCAGTCCAGAGTAAAAACAAATTGCACAGGAAGCCTATTTAATTGTACTGCCTATGAAATCAAAATTGGGAAATCAGTGTTTCTTTTTTCCCGTACTACGACGGCCGATTAACTTCAAAATTTGAGTATTAGATTTTGAGAACGTGCTTGGCAGACTGTATAATTAATAAATTTCCACTGGTTTGCCGTGGTGTAGACTCTTATTTACCACGATTTACGTCATCACATGGTCAAAATGTTGTGGACTCACGAGGCGCTTCGCCGAGTGAGTCCGCAACTAATTTTGACCATGTGATGACGTAAACCGTGGTAAATAAGAGTCCACACCACGGCAAACCAGTAGAAATTTGTTTTTTACCAAAATATTTAGAAATATACAGGAAACTTTTGTTGTATTTCGCTACAAAACGTGACATGCTGGCGTCAGCATCGTTGTCTGGACTCTTATTTACCACGGTAAATCGACCAATCAGAGAGCGAGAAAATTGTGTGTTGTGGTAAAAATTAATTTGTCGTGCCGACGGACCGTGGGAAATACGTACTTCGTCACGCAATCGATTCTTTTTTTCAACGCAAAAGTATAACACACACCATTCTTTTTCTCCTTCCTTTGCGTGTAGCATTTGACTTTGAAGAAAAGATTGAGTTAACATTTCGGTAAAACAAAGGCTACTCTTCTTGGGAGTACCAAAGTAAAAGTCCCATCAATGGCAGAGCGACGGGTATCTGCAATTATCGTATTTCTAGTAATCCAGAATCTGATGGAACAGATTTACTTCTCAAATAGTTTGGTTCCGGAATTGATAATAATGAAAAGAAAATTATTTGTGAAATTTTAAAAAATGACAAACACTCAAGAATTTGTTTTTTCTTCGTCATCCATTTTCATATCATGTTGAAATTCCACAAACAACTTAAGATTTCATTTCAACAAATAAAATGAAAACTGTAAATGATTATGTCAATATTGAATCAACTCAACCAAAAGAATAATCAACTCCAGTCGAAAAACCGAAACCCAAAAGAAAACCAAGAGCAAGAAAAAATAAAGAAGAACCTGAAATAGATCCGGAGGTACAAATTAAAATATGCCTGGAACTTGATTACTTCCTTCCAAATTAGTCATTAACACAGGAAGAGTCGATGGTTACAATAATAACTTGCAAAAAGCCACTAATGATATGAAGTTTGGAGTTAATGATTTAGTCAACAAAAAGGCTAAAAAGTTAATACGAAGAAAGATTCCTCTCAAAGTGTTGTGAAACCGGATAATATTAATGATCATAAAATCGAGAAGCAAACGATAACCGCAACAAAAATTGATGATTCAGTGAGCGCAAGAATTCATGAAGAAAAATTAGCTTCAATCGCTGTAGTTGTCGTAGTAGCTGTTTGGTGGTGGTTTCGTTAATTATTACTTATTACTTATTACTATTAATTATTGTGTCTTCACACAAGTTAATTTTTGCAAAAACCAAACGCAATCTTTTTGTTCATACCAACCAATATTACTCCAGTACACAGTATCTTCTTCACAAATTTCCCTGGTGATCTTCATGTTTCTCCTAAACTTCCTTATGGGAAAAGCACAATAGGTCAACCTATGGTAAGTCTGTGAAAAGTCATGAAAAGCTATTAATAAGTTGCCATGTTCCTTAGAAAAATCACAAACACTCCAAATGTTTCTATATTGAGCCTTAGTGAAAAATTCCTTGGTCTTTTTCAATAGGTAACCTTGTCTTACAACGTACCAAATACGACACTTAAGAGCAGTGGAATCAGCTTTCTTCAGTTTCCTCAACAAGTCTATCATATCGTTCTCGTTGTTGGCTTCCTCTTCTAGTAAACCCGGATAAGTTTCGTCGACTCGAGTTTTGTCGTACGACACCTTCAACTCTTTACGCAGCCTGTCCTTCCTTTCTGCCTTCTTAACCTTCTTTTGCTGCTCAGTTTACCTCCCTCTATTCACACCTCCTTGTATGCTTAAATAACACTTTTCCAAGCCTGCTCCAGCCAAAGGATACTTCAGCACAATTTGCTCGAAGATATTCTTTATTTCATTCAGCATCACTTCCTCAGGATGAACGGGTTGTCGTGGTGGTTGTGTCGCCTGATCTAGCAAAGACTCCATCTCTAAGTCGTCCTCAAAAAACTCAACCGCAGCCATCTCAACTTGATGAATTATTTAGTAACGCGAACAACAATTAAATTCATAACAAAATTAGTTATGAATTATTTAGTAACGCTAATCTTTTATTCATCTTCGCTTTCAGCTTTATCAACAAAGATTTTTACCTCACCATCTTTAATCTTTGACATTGGACTAACAATCGCCTCCTTCAAACTTACTTGTAAATACGCGTTTGTTGAATTAATAAAGACGGAATCAATCTTTATTTTGACATCAACGTCAAAATACTCATCAAGCATGAAATCAGGAGTTAATCGTTTTCCATAATGACTATAAAACTTACTAAAAACTTTTCCATTACGATGACCTACTCTAACAAACATTATTGGATCTTCTCCTGGTTCCTCTTTCAAAGGATAAAACTTCTTAAAACTCGTTCCGCCTGGCTTCTTTCCAATTTGTTTCTTAATCTCTGGTTTGTTGACGTACATTCTTATAAAGTTCACGATGTCATTAAATTTCTTAATCCAAGCTTCATCTGTAACAACAGGCCCAAAAATTATTGAAAAATAAAAATGACTTAGTGTTCCATATCCTTTAAGAACTTTTTTTCAAACCAAAAGTTGTCACATCTTTCTTCTATAAAATTATTGGTTTAGTCCTTCCATTAGAATCTTCGGTGTAAACTTTCATAATGTGAAATTTTTCACCTATTTGGTTTTTCTTCGTTTCAAAGTCTGTAAATCTTAAATTTTCAGTTTTCAGATCTTCGATTTTCATTCTTTTGAGTATTATGTTTCTAACTTTAAGTCTTTATCCAAATCAATTACACCAACGAAGACCTCTCTCATGCCTCCTAATTAAAAATACAATTTCGTGCCAAAACCAAAACCAAAACCGGATTTTCAGCTACTTGGTTAATTTATGGGATCATTTTTGATTGGTTAAGCAAATCGGAAAGTCCCGAAACACTACGTAATCAACTTACTGTTTACAGAAATTCATAACATTGTTTGTTATGAATTATTTAGTAACGCAATCCTTACAATGACTCTTTTTTACAATCTTTGCAATTGTGTTTCTGTTTTCCGTGAGAGCAAATACCTTTTCCTCCACAATCCTTACAATAAAACCTTCTTCTATTGTGTTTACAAAACAAAGATCCACCACAATCTCTACAAGATTGTTTATACTTATTATGCTCTCCATTGTCACTGGCACAGAGCAGGAGTTTTACCAGCACTACGAGCTCTTGAAATGTCCCATTCCACTTGAATTGATCTTTGGCAATCAGATAGTCCAAATGTGGTGTTAGTTTTGTAATATCCGTGTCAGGCTCGCCAGTTTGGGAACCTGTTGTAGCCATTTTCTCGTCGCGATAGTACGGAGCGCTTTTAAGACGTCTTAACTCTCTGGGGACCAGAGAGAGATCCTTAGGCGAAATTTAGAAACTTAGGCGTTTACAAAGGTGCCGTTGACATAATTCAACACCTTTCAACACATTCCATTAGCATGAAGTCAGGTCATTGCCCACTGATCATAGCAAATATTATTCTTCGTTTCACGAAAATAGAAGCCAGTTTTTTTTTTCAAACATTCGCATCGTTCATACTAAGTTATACACAGAAACATGTTGAAACTTATGAAAGGAAAAACCGAGATAAAACTCGCAAAAGTCGCGTTCCCGAGCGAGTTGCGTGCGACTTTTCTGGACGTTTACCGGTTCGAAGGCGTAAAAAGGGTGTGAATTTCTACTAGAGGTAAATAAAAAGGTCACCATTTCGACCCCAGAATGGTATTTAAAGGGGTAAGGGGTTGAAAGCCTCCACGTATAAAATTCTTGTCAGTAATTTCTTCTCGTCTGTCAGTAATTTGTGTGCGCTAAATGCGCGGCCTCCATAAAGAGGAAACCCTTTGAGAACTTGTAGTTTGCTTTCGAAACAGTAATGTTGCATCAAACCTAAAATACCTTATTGCACTTTTTGGCTGAATTAGGTTTCGGCCGTTTGCGAAATAAAAGAAAAGAAAGAAGAAGAAGGAATATGAATAACAATCAAGACGAAATAATGCTCAAAGAAACAAAAACCATTGCATTTAAAGATCAAAATCAAAATAGTTCAATTATGATCAGCAAACTTCTAGTGACCTGTAAAATCTTGCGTATTATTTAATATCAGAAAAGCACATCAACTAAAGTTTTACGTGATCGTTGATGAGGAAATTTCATGGAATAAACAAATAGATTACGTTACTCGTAAAATATCAAAAAATATCGGCATTCTTTATAAAGCCAGGCATTATTTAAATGCGGATATTTTACTGAATCTTTATTAAAATTTAATATACCCATATATATGTTATTGTACTTTAATTTGGGGAAGTAATTACAAATCAAAACTTAATCCTATTTATATTTTGCAAAAAAGAGCTCTAAAGCTATTACTTTCAGTGAGAGGAGATCTGCGAGCAAACCATTTTTTTAAGAAACTAGAAGTTCTAAACATCTATGAAATTGTTAATTTCCAACTTGGGGAATTGGCTTTTTGATACTCTGCAGATCAGCTGCCCGACATTTTTTCCAGTTATTTTACGGATCTCACCTCACTTCATACTTACGGCACTCGGTCCAAATCAAACAAGAATCTTTACTTTCCGTTTCAAAATTTGAACTATGCAAAATTTGGCATCAAATACTGCGAAAATATGGAGTTCTGTTCCAATAGGCTTAAAGAACTGTATTTCGCTAAAAGTTTTTAAACGTCTTTATAAGAAGCACATTATCTCTCAGAGAACGCAGAGCTAGAGCTATATCCATAGCCTATGTATACACTTTCTTCGATACCTATAAAGCTACATATTCAGTCCTGTTAACTTACAGATCCTATTACCTACTTAATACGTGTTACTTCATTGTATAAACCTTTATTACCCTATTTATTTCATTTTGTAACCTACGCCGTTAGTAATTAAAATTTGTACGAGGGAGCATGCGCCCAAAAACCCATGATGGGTCGTAGCATGCTTCCTCCACTTATCATCGATATAGAATTATCGTTTCTGTAAACAAATACCCTAAAAATAAATGGAAATAAAAACCTTTAGAACCTTTGGAACCTTTACGTGATCGTCGCATATTCAGTAAAATTAAGAGATGTTGGAGTCGAAACAAGCAGGCTATGCATTTTGGGCGAGTTCATCCAGTCTTGCAAGTTTTCGCCTCGTTTGTAAGATCTTTTGATACTGATGCACAGAAACCTTTCGATATCATGTGAGGGATTTACATGCTAAACTAAAATACTCGCCTTCGCAGAGGTTTATCCCGAACTTCTCTCAATTGCAGAATGACGCTTTAGGCACAGACACTCGTTATACATGAACTGGGATGATAGAGTTTCGTTTATATTTTCTGACAAAAGACTTCCGTCTGATTATCAATTTCATTTTCTGAACAATGACGCGTGCGACACATGTCATTCACTCAGGGTGCGGAGTGTTGTATCTCGAAATAAAAGCGACCAGTCTTGGGTGATCAGTCTTGTAGTGAAAGAAATCAGTTAATTAAATAGACAACGTGAGAGATCCGTCTTGGAAGTAATCAGTGTGAAGGATGTTTCCGAAAAGCAATTGAGGCCCGTTTCAGATGTCGCTTTTCACACGTGACGAACCTAACGGAAATGAGCTTAAACAGTAATTATTGGTCATTTACATTGAGTTTGGCTCGTGTGTGAGCAGAAGCAACGTATGAATCAGGAGTTTTTTTAATGGAAACTTAAACCACGAACCAGGTTCATGCGTGTAACTGGCTAAAAATTACACTCGCTCAGTGAAATATTAAATTTCATTCGTTGAGTGGTCGTCGTGTAGAAATTGTTTTAAGTGCATTTTAATATTGGGTTTGGGAAAACGTAGTGCTGAAAAGCAGCCTATAATTACTTTGTTTGGCTGAATTTAAAGCAAAATAGTCCGTAGTCATAAGAAGATAAATAATTCTCCGTCTTCGTCGTCTTTTACTGTACTGAAAAGAAAGTCATACTTGCCAATATGTCGTACTGAAAATGGAAAAGAACTGTTACATGGAAACTATAAAAGTTTAGTTTTCCTGGAATGGCATTTCCAGTGTGCTTCATATTTTGTACACCTCAATATATGTCTGAAGATCGCGACAGCGAATTTGTTTAATGACTTCGGATCAATATAAACAAGGCAGGCAGGAATAAATTGGAAACTCGTTTATATTCCGAGCACATTTGTGGTAAAAAAGCCAGAAAAATAAACTGTGTACAGCAAAGGATGAAACTTTATCACGACACTCTTTGTCCTTCCATGCCCATTACCTTGTTTAGGAGCTCGAAACTTGATGAATTCTTAGTTCGGTGTGAAATAGACAGAAAAACTTCATAATTTAATTTTGTTATTTAATTTTTATCTCTTTTTTATATCCGGCGATAGTCATCATAATAATGAACTTTGTACAACTTTATTCATTTTTCATATTTTAAAAGATTTAACGAGCCAAACGTAAAGATAAACAATAAATAAAAATACTCACCACGGTAATAGCTGTTGTGAGCTTCCTGTAACCACTGAATGACGCACTTGGTGACCCGTTGTGCGCTCGCCCGGCGTGTTCTGTTGGTGTAGATAGATAAAAATATATAAAGAGTATTAATCATATCCATCAATGTCAAGTAATTATGGTAAATATTTTTCTTTTTCCTAGTGTGAGGGTTTGGACGTAGTTTGCTCACACTTTAAACATTCCTGTTGCACTTTCTGTGCATAGTTGGTTAAAATTGCGTGGGTTTTGATTCTAGAAGTATAAGTCAAATTTTTCAGACCATTTTGCCTACATATTGAAAAATGGGGACGTCGAAAACTTTAATCCGTTGGCAATGGTACCGTTAACATAACTCAACACCTCATTAACAAATGTCATTAATATGAAGGAAGTCCATTGCCCATTGATCACAGAAAATAAAATGCTTTGTTTTGCGAAAAAAGAAGTCAGTTTCTTCACTATTCGCATCGTTCAGACTAAGTTATACACAGAAACATGTTGATACAGGATTTTTTTATGAAAAGAAAAACTGAGACAAAAGTCGCAAAAGCCGCGTTCCTGAGCAAGTTGCGTGCAGTTTTTCTGGACGTTTACCTGTTTGAAATCGTAAAAGGGGTGTGAATTTCTACTAGAGGCATATGAAAGGGTCACTATTTCGACCCCAGAAAGGTATAAGGGGTTGAAAGTCCAGGCGGAACCTCCCAGTATAAAGATTATTGTGCCCCAGTTCATCTAATCATGCCATTCTTCACCGCATTTGTATATTATTTTGATAGTTATGCACAGAAACTTTTCGATACCATGTTAGGGTTTTAGATGCCAAAATAAAATACTCACCTTTGCAAAGGTTTATTTTGAATTTCTCTCGATTGCAGAATGACGCTCTAGATACAGACACTCGTTATACATGAATTGGATTGATAGAGTTTCGTTTATATTTTCTGTCAAAAGACTTCGTCTGATTATCAATTTCATTTTTTAAACAATGAAGCGTGCGAAACATGCCAATCACTCAGGGTGCGGAGTGTTGTATCTCGAAATGAGTCAGGAAGCGACCAGTCTTGGGTGATCAGTCTTGAAGTGAGAGAAATCAGTGAATTAAATAAACAACGCGAGAGATCCGTTTTGGAAGTAAAATCAGTGCAGAGGATGTTTCCAAAAAGCAATTGAGACCCGTTTCAGAGGTCGCTTGTCACACAAGCCAAACCTAATGCAAATGAGCTTAAACAATGAATATTGCTCATTTGCATTTGGTTAGGCTCATGTATGTTCAGGAGAAACGTTTGAACCAGGGTATGATCAGGAGGTATTTCGGGAGTATTTTTGTAAATGAAACTTCAAACCTGAAACCACGAACCAGGTTCAGTTATCTGGCAATGTGTTATATTCCTGGCCTGGGCTACTCTACTGCGATGCGGCGCATGTAGTCCTTATTGTTGTTACAAGATATCTGGTGATAATTTGCGATAGTTCTTAACACATTATAGTCTTGATCAGTGTATCAGGCTTGTAGGCTTGTATGCGTAACTTCTGAGATAGCTTTTTGATGACGTTACCATGTAATTTTTGTACACAAAATGCGTTAAGAGACACACTTTCAGGGTCAGTGAAAACAATAAAATAATTTAAGCATTTCACAAAGTGCGCAAACTAAATTCGTATTCCAGAATTAACTCAATCAAACGTGCCCTTGAATGCTTCGCGAAATTCGTAAACTGGAAAGGGTGGGTGGTGGTGATGTTTTGTGCTTTGTAAATTTTTGTTGCTTTACATAACTAAACTGTATTTTAGTAGCATGCAAATTATTCATGGAATATTCATTACACATTGGGCATAATATCGGCTTTATTTTTGACCAAAGCACACACATTTTTGTCAAGGAGCGGGTTTTCATTAACTGCTCCCTGATTTTAAACAGTTAGCTAAAATGACCCAAAGTGTTGCTTTTGTTGCGGGAGGAATTTTGTTCAGAATTGTTTTGAAAACCTTCAAACTGGCATTTCAAACAGGTACCAATGCATTTCTACCCAGGTCAGCTCCAAACCAAAGAATTCTACTGATCAACATCACTGTTCCTATTCTGGAATAGACCCAATCGAACGCGCCCTTAATCACAGGCTTTTTACTTGGCCCCCCAGGGAACACTTTTTCTGGGATATGTGTTTCCCGCATCGGAAATATGTTCTCCCCAAGTTAGCATTAGCTGTATACGATGACAATTGTCTGAGCAACTGCAACAGGGATTTGGGCGGAGTCAAGCTTATTGCGTCTTGTGTTTTCAACTTTGGTCTACACGAAAACGAAAGAATTCGGTGATAGAAATGCATTGATTCGAAAACACAGCCAAAAGTGGATCATTTTCAAAACGGCCCGGTTTCTCTTTCCGTGTAAACGCATCCGTGTAAACCGCGCCTCAAACAAAGAACGATAACAGATGAAAACATTAAGCAAAGCAAGACTTCAACATCTCAAGCATGCAAATTAACAATGGGACTAATTGCCCGCTGAAAAAGCCCGCCGTGTCGTGAATAAAATCGTTTCTTTTGTGTTTCTTTGGTAATGACGCGAATGATTGACACATTGTTATGTTTACTCCACCCATAAAGGACAAAATGCATTGACCAATTGTAAGATTGGAATAAAAAACCTCCCAGGGTTTCTGTGGAGTGAAGAGGAGTAAACTGCGAGGAGAAGCAAAGATGGATTCAAAGGAGTATAGTGTTATCTAAAATTATGTTGCAAGAGGAGAGTATTCAGATAGGTTCTCTAAAGAAGAAAAGAGATCTCTGAGTGTGAAGGTCGACGCGAGAGGAACGCAAAAGGAACTTGGCAGAAAATTCCTTGCAAAGGATGGCCTGCTTTTTTACAATGACAAGGGACCAGATGGTCTTGGTTTGAGGGAGAGGAGAGTAGTGAAAGTGCAAGAAAAAGCGTCAATCATAAAGGAATGTCACGAGGGAGAGATGAGTGGAGGCCACTTCAAACGCGACAAAACTTTCCACATAATAGCGGAACGTTTCTACTGGCCAGGAACGATGAAGGACGTCAAGGATTATGTGGCAACTTGTGATGTGTGCCAACGCGTAGATGGCAAGCTTGCTAGGCAGCATCCTATTCCTGTTTCAGACGTGTGGAAGCAGGTAAGTAAAACAGATACTTTTAAAAAGTATTTCGCATGTGATGTTTTAAACTAATCCGCGGCATTTTCTTCTTTCACACAGGTTGCGATAGATTTAATCGGTCCACTCACAAAGACCTAACAAGGCAATTCTTATATTGTCACGTTGACAGACTACTTCTCAAGTGGCCCGAGGCCCAAGCTATACCGGACAAAACAGCGAAGAGTGTTTCAGAATTTCCGAGACTCCAGCAAACACAACTGACTGAACATCATGCCACAGTTTAATGGAATACTAGACTTCCAATTGCAGTTATAAATAAAACTAGTGTGCGTAAATCAGTGGAGCAATTTATTTGGTATCTACACAAAAAGGCGTCTTGAGCAGATAAGCCCACAATACAGAAGAAGCAGTGTCACAATTGATCGAGAATTGTCGTAATTTTGGACTTCAGAATACCTGACAAGAGCAGGGCACAATTATGCCTTCGGCATGGTCAACGTTTACTGGGGGGAACACATTTCCGGATGGGGGAACACATATCCTAGGAAATGTGTTCCGGGGGGGGGGGGGGGAACCCGGCGCTACTCGAGTGTCACACCGGCGCTACTCGAGTGTTCTCCCAACTTCCCAAGTGTTTAGATGAGGCTATATTACACGGGAACGCGTTATATATTTATTTTATAAAATAATTAGTCAATTGAAATACATCGCGTGTCGCGTAGCGTGTAGTATACTCTCTTATCTGTCGGTGTAGAAAATATATGTCTGTGAGATCAACAGCGAGTTTTGTTTAATGACTTCAGATAATTATAAACTAGACTGGCGTTGCCAGTGAGCTCGCGGCGTGAGTTGCGTCGAGACCAGAAAATACTAAAATGGAAAGTAGGGACAAGAGTGGAACTCCCAAGAGAAACTTCCAGTTTCTCACCAGAAAAATATCACAAAGTATAGAGAACTTGGCTTTTGACACCTTGCTCAAATGAAACCTGATTAAACTACAAATTATCAATACAACACTCATACACTTGCTTCTTAAAGGTTGAGCGACCCTGCATTTTGAGAATGCGTGACATCTCTTCGTATGCACAATCGATTTGCAAGTTTGACTTCGACTCTTATTTCTAATCAGAGGCCACTATTACTCCAGCCTTCGCTTCAATACTTATGTGTTTTCTTTTATCAACTCAATACGTTTCTTCTATCAGGCTTTCGAGTATTCGTGCTCTGCAACAAATATAAAATTGAAAGCGAGGAATGTAACACGAGACATGTTTAAAATATTATTGCGGTTTTGTTCACAGTGTGTTCAGTCCATTTGTGACTGCAAACTCAATGCTCAGGACTATTTTGGTGTATTTTTCATTTCTGGTATACAATGACCATTGCGAAACAAAGGCTACATGATCGAATGAAAGAAACATTTTAACAGGCAATGTACGATAAGCAGAAGAATTTTATGAGGCAACAGATGTCATGTACAGAGAAAAGCATAAATCGCCATTGTTTTGCGGCTAAAGCTCATCGTAGCTTTGGTTTCCGTTCTCGACTTGTTTTCTTCCCAGAAGTATTTCGTGTCGCCATAGAAAGTTTCGTCGGGACTAAATATTTAGCGGCGACAGAGAAATTGGCGGTATCCATCAAACATCTGTTTACGGCTATTCTCGAAGCTTCCGCGGTGAACTAAAGAACGCAAGCCAAAATCGTTTCCTAACAGCCAGTGTATCAGTTCCACAAAGCCAAACGGTGTTGAGTTTGGATTAAATGCAGTTAACCTTTACACACACTGGCCACACTCGAGTTGTTTAACGAAGTCAATTACGTCATTGCATATCACGTGATAATCCCCGAACGAAGTGAGGGAAATAATCAAGACACTAATGCAGTAATATACCGCCTACTTGGAGACTCCAAGCGTGTCGCAATCTCGAAATTTAACGTTCGTCAGTCAGTCTGTCTGGCGTACGACTTTAGGCGCGGCTACCCTGCTAACCAGTAACAAAGGCCGGATCGATCACGTGTGCCCTGTACTTTTACTCGGAATAAGAGAAATTAGATTTGAACGAAGCATTTAGATTTGAACGAAGCAACAATATATTGTAGCTACGTTCTCGAAAATGGAAAACTAAAAAACTTGAAACACAACAGTCTCGCGAAGCTCGTCTTCAAATGAGAAGGGAACAGGCACGAGCAAGGCGAAATCGTGAAACGAGCGAACAACGCCAAATTCGTCTGGAGAAAAGGCGACAATCCTGTTTATATGATCGACAGCATCATAAACAGAAGCGTGCCGAAGTTACGACTCCGCAAAGAAAACAGCGCATGAATGCCGATCGAAAGCGACATGAACAGAAGCGGGTAACGCAGACAACTCCGCAGAGAAAACAGCGCATGAATGCCGATCGAAAGCGACATGAAAAGAAGCGGGTAACGCAGACAACTCCGCAAAGGGAACAGCGCTTGAAAGCAAATCGGGAACTTCAGGAGAAAAAACGGGCCGAAGAAAATACTCCGTAAAAAGAACAGCGCTTAAAAGCAAATCGGGAACTTTAGAAGAAAAAACGGGCCAAAGAAAAGACTCCGCATAGACAACAGCGTATGGATGCCAATCAAAAGCGTCATAAACAGAAGCAGTTGACACAGACAACTCCGCAAAGATAATTCAATCGCCAGCGAGTAGCTTCTCGACGTGGCAATAAATCGTTTGAACGGAGTACCCGACACAAAGTTACTATCATTCAGACCACTCTTTTTCTCTCACGATCTATCGAACCAAACATAAAGATAAACAATAAATAGAAACACTCACCACGAAATAATTGTTGTGAGCTTCCTTGTCCCCATTAAAGACGCACTTGGTGACACGTTGTGCGCTCGACCGTTGTGTTCTTCTGGTGTAGATAGATAAAAATATACAAAGGGAATGAAATACTGTATATCCATCAATGCCACGTAATTATGGTAAATATTTTTCTTGTTCCTAGTGTTAGGGTTAGACGTAGTTCATTCACACTGTAAACATCTTTGTTGCATTTTGGGCTTAACTGGTTGAAATCTTGTTTTGAATCTTTAAAGATGTATGGTAATTTGTCTAACCTTTTGCCTACATATCTAAAATTGGAGGTGTTATAAACTTAGGCGTTTACAAAGGTGCCGTGGCATAATTCAGCACCTTTCAACAAATTCTATTAACATAAAGCCAGGTCATTTGCCCATTGATTACAGAAAATACAATTCTTCGTTTCGCGAAAATAGAAGCCAGTATTTTCATACAGTCACACCGTTCATACTAAGTTATACACAGAGACATGTTGAAACAGGAGTTTTTATAAAAAGAAAAACTGAGATAAAATCCGCGTTTCCGAGCGAGTTGCGTTCGATTTTTCTGGACGTTTACCGGTTCGAAGGCTTAAAAAGGGTGTGAATTTCTACTAGAGGTAAATAAAAAAGTCACATTTCGACCCCAGAATGGTATTTAAAGGGGTAAAGTGTTAAAAGCCTGGGCAGAGCCTCCACGTATAAAGTTCTTGTCAGTAATTTCTTCTTATCTGTCAGTAATTTGTGTATAGTTACGGGGTTGCTCCGTAATTTCTACTTGACTGTCAGAAATTTGTGTGCGCCAAATGCGCGACCTCCGTAAAGAGGAAACCCTTTGAGAACTTGTAGTGCGGAGTATTCTGTAGTTGCTCCCTTGTAGTTTGCTTTCGAAACAGTAATGTTGCATCACACCTAAAATACCTCATTGCACTTTGAATCAAGTTTCGGCCGTTTGCGAAATAAGAAAAAAGGAATACGAATAGCAATTGAGACAAAATTACGCTCAAAGAAACACGAACCATTGCATTTAAAGATCAAAATCGAAATATTTTAAGTAAGATCAGCAAAATCTTCTGGTATTATTTGATAACAGAAGAGGACATCAACAAAAGGTATACGTGGTCGTCACCAATTCAGTCAAATTATGGAGATGTCCGAGTCGAAACGAGCAGGCTGTGCATTTTGGGCGAGTTCATCCAGTCATGCCATTCTTCGCCTCGTTTGTATATTATTTTGATAGATATGCAAAGAAACATTTCAATGGCATGTCAGGGTTTTACATGTTAAACTAAAATTCTCACCTTCGCAGATGTTTATCCCGAATTTCTCTCAATTACAGAGTGACACTTTAGGTACAGACACTTCTCGTTATCTGACTTGGGCTGATAGAGTTTTGTTTATATTTCTCTCAAAAGACTTCCGCCTGATCATATTTATGTTTTTGAACAATGACGCTCGCGACACATGTCAATCATACAGTGTGTGGAGTGTTGTATCTCGAAATAAATCGGGGAGCGAACAGTTTTGGGTGATCATTCTTGTTGTGAGTGAAATCAGTGAATTAAATAAACAACGCGAGTGGCCCGTTCTGGGAGTGATCAGTGCGGAGGATATTTCCAAAAAGCAATTAAGGCCCGTTTCAGATGTCGCTCTTCACACGTGACGAACCTTACGCAAATGAACTTAAACAATGATTATTGGTCATTTGCATTGAGTTCGGCCGTGTGTGAGCAGAAGCAACGCTTGAACCAGGGTGTGATCAGCAGCTATATCAGGAGTATTTTTTAATGGAAACTCAAACCACGAACCAAGTTCATGCGTGTAGCTGGCTCATTGAAGTATTAAACTTCATTCGTTGAGTGGCCGTGGTGTAGAGGTTGTTTTAGATGCGTTTTAATATCAGCCTATAATTATTTTGTTTGGCTGAATCAATTTTTTTTTCTGGAATTCCATTGTTCCTAGTGTGAAAGTTGGACGTAGTTTTCTCATACTTGAAAAAAACCCTGTTGCACTTTCTGTGCATACTGGTTAAAATCGTGTCTTGATTGTAGAAGTATAAGTTGGTTTGTCAGACCTTTTGCCTACACATTAAAAAAATTGGCACGTCCAAAACTTAGTCCGTTGACAAAGGTGTCGGTGACATAATTGAACACCTTTCAACAAATTTCATTTACATAAAGGAAGTCAAGCCATTTGCCTATTAATCAAAGATACTAAAGTGCCTCGTTTCGCGATAAGAAAGGCAGTTTCTTCATATTTTAACATCATTCATACTAAGTTATACACAGAAACATGTTGATACAGGATTTTTTATGAAAAAAAAACAGAGGTAAACTCGCAAAAGTCGCGTTACTGAGCTTTATACGTTATTGATTTTTAAAACGTTTATCTGTTCAAAGGCGTTAAAAGGGTGTCAATTTCTACTGGAGGTTAATGAAAGGGTCCGCACCATTTCGACCCCAGAATAGTATTTAAAGGAGTAAGGGCTTGAAAGCCTGAGTAGAACTTAAAAAGATAACTCTTGTCAGTAATTTATTTTCGTCTGTCAGTAATTTGTGTGCGCCAAATGCGCGACCATCGTAAAGAGGAAACCCTTCTGAGAACTTTTGGTTTGCTTTCGAAACAATATTGTTGCATCACACGTAAAATACTTCATTGCACTTTTTTGGCTGAATTAAGTTTCGACCGTTTGCGAAAAAAGAATTAGAGGAAGGAGTATGAATAACAATCAAGAAAAAAATAACGCTCAAAGCAACACGAACCATTGCATTTATTGATCAAAATCGAAATAGTTTAAGATCAGCAAATTTCTAGTGACCTGGAAATCTTTACGTATTACTTCACTTAATATCAGAAAAGCACATCAACTAAAGTTTTACGTGGTCGTCGCAGATTCAGTCAAAGTTCTGAAATGTCGAAGTCGAAACGAGGAAGCTATGCATTTTGGGCGAGTTCGTCCAGTCATGTCATTCTTCGCCGCATGTTTATATTATTTTGATAGCGCAGAAACCTTTCGATATCATGCCAGGGTTTCACAGTACATGCCAAACTAAAATACTAACCTTTGCAGAGGTTTATCCCGAATTTCTCTCAAGTGCAGAATGACGCGTTAGATACAGACACTCGCTTTATATGAACCGGGCTGATAGATTTTCGTTTATGTTTTCTATCAAAAACCTTCCGCCTGATTATCAATTTTATTCTAAACAATGACGTGTGCGACACATGTCAATCACACAGGGTGTAGAGTGTTGTATCTCGAAATATATCGGGGAGCGACTAATCTTGGGTAATCAGTCTTTAAGAGAAACCACTGAAATAATTAAACAACGCGAGCGATCCGTTTCTTAAGCAATCAGTGCGGAGTATATTTTCAAAAAACGATTGAGGTCCGTTTCAGACGTCGCTCGTCACACGTGCCAAACCTAATGCAAATGAATTTAAACAATGATTATTGCTCTTTTGCATTAGGTTAGGCTCGTGTGTGATCAGGAGAAGCGTTTGAACCAGGATATATGACCAGGATGTATTTCGGGAGTATTTTCTTAAAATGAAACCTCAAACCTCAAACCATGAACCAGGTTCAGTTATCTGGCAATGTGTTATATTCTTAGCCAGGGTTACTCTACTTCGATGCGGCGCATGTGGTCCTAAAACTTGTTCCAATATATCTGGTGATGTTATAGCTCTAGTCAGGGCCACTCTACTGCGATGCGGCACATATAGGCCTTATTACTGTTACAAGATATCTGGTGATCATTTCCGATGGTGCTTAACACATTATAGTCTTTAAAATAGTGTATCTGGCTTGTAGGATGCGCAATTTCCGAGATAGCTTTTCAGTGACGTCACCATTCAATTTTTGTACATAAAATGCGTGAAGAGAGGCACTTTCAGATTCAGTACAAAATAAAAGCATGACTTAAACATTTCCCGAAATGCGCAAACTAAATTAGTAACTGTTTGAAATAAGGGAGCAGTTAATATTAATCGCTCCTTGACAAAAAAAGTGTCTGATCTGGTCGAAAATTGAGCAGATATTCTGTCTGATGTGCAATGAATATTCCATGAGTAGCATACAGTTTAGAAATTTTACAGAGCACAAAACGCCCCCCTCCCCCTCCCTCAGTAGCTTGCGCATTAAGGGAAATATTTAAGGGCGCGTTTAATTGAGTCTGCTCTGGAATAGGAATAGCTAAAATGACCCAAAGTGTTGCTTGTTGCGGAAGGAATTTTGTTTAAAATTGTTTCGAAGATCTTCACACTGGCATTTCGAACAGCTCCCGATGCATCCCAAACTGACTCTTTCGGCTTTTAATTATGTATCCTTGCAAAGTTATTAATTGACCTTGAGTCACTGAAGGTATCCAGGACTTAATTTTTACATACTGTATTTAATAGTCTCTGTCAGTGCTATCTAATTTCAATAACTTGTTTATGGATGGCAATTTTTCTGCCGACACCAGCTGCTAATGCAGTAAATCTCTTCGGAACATTATTTTACATACAGTATGTATACCAACTAAACAGCTACTTCAAAGAAGCAAAAAAAGTTGCAGCAATAAATTACATTATTTTCCGGACGCTGAATTGACAAATCAGTCATTCATAATAACTTATAGTTTACTAAAATATTTTGTTTATATACATTTCGTTACTGTTATTTATAGCAAGGGAGAGTGCACTTTAAAATGAAAAGAGCCGTCTTGGGGCCAAAACGGCCCCAAAGTTATGTGAGTCGATTTGGCCCTTATGGGGCTATTTTGAACTCAGAAGGCCAAAATGACAACGTATGAGGGCTGATTTGGCCGTTCAATTTTCCTAAAATGGTTTTGTAAAAACCATTTTGGCCTTTCTCTAACAAATCAGCCCTTGCTATGACCAACAGTGAATGGGCTGATTTGGCCCTATTATAATCCATTTTTACACAGAGTAATCCTATCCGATTTTAGATAAAACAGATATCTATTTCGGAGAAAGTTTGCATGTTTGACAAATATACAAGGTTTGCACAAAACAAAGTTCCCTCCAAAATTCGTCCTCTTTTGCCGCGGCTTTGCTCTTGCACTAACCTCCCGAAGAGAAGATTCGAGCACACATCTCTCTCCGTTTTAAAATGGAATTCAATCCCAATTTTACAAGCGAAGAGGTTCAACGCTGGCTTGGGTTCCACGGATTCTCATCAGCGACACTGGAAAGACTGAGTAAGTCTATATAACTTGTTGATACTCAGCGAGATTTCGCTCGAAGACTTGAAGCGTCATGGGCAAACTTGCATTCGATTGTTCTCTTGCTTGCACTCTTGCAGATGGTGAGAATGCTGACGGTGAAGACCTGGCCATACCCACTGATAGCGCCGAGTTGAAGAAGTACTTTTCGAGCGGATAAAGTTCAAGAAATTACTATCTGTTGAAAAGGTAAGACCTCGTGCGAAACTTTCTACCAGATTGTAACGTCGCGGAAAGGCCTGGGCTCGGGGCTCAGAAATTTGTCCAGCGGTCTCGCGCGCAAGCATGCTCATTCATGCACATTTGAGTGCGCTCACTGTAACGGACGAGCTCGGGCGACGGATGAACGATGGCGTTGGAAAACTCTCCCTCTTCTTAAATAATTGTCTTTCTAACTCAATTTCGCATTGAATATATTTCCGAGGTTGATTTTTTGTATTTCTACTGCAGAGCGTATCTTTGTTTGGAGAGTCATCATTAACCGATGCCAGTGATGAGATTCAGTTCACCAGTGCCAGCATAAACCAGCTCAAGTGGTTTTCGATCATCAAGTGTGTTAGGTGGTCCATCATTCTCATCGATGCCAATGCAGTACTGACGCCAATACTGACGTAGACAGTTTAAAATCATATTATAATAAAAGGTTTTAATTTAATGGTGCAATTTTAAATAATTTGAAATATAATCTCATTTAGCAAAGTTTTTCTTTGAATGAGAAGAAAATACATTTTGTGTTCCCATTTTCTCTTCAATCAATGTTTAATTGGCATATTATTGTTCTGTTTGAAGCTCAAAGGCGAATTCTGCCAAATCCTAAACGATGAGGAACCTCCCTCAAACTTCCGCTCAAAGTATCGCCTGTGGAGGGACAGGGTTTTAAGGTTTGCTGCCACAAGCACTGATAAGCATATCACCCCTCTTATGGAGAGGATGGAATCAGCATTAGAGGAAGATGACACTGACAAAGATGGTAAGCTACTTAAAATTCAGCAAAAAACCAAACTTGCAATATTACAAACTAATTTTAGGGCGCTTTCTCCAGTGGTATAGATAGGTTTCATCTAACTTGCTAATAAAAAGAATGCAAGTTGCACCCGTCTATAAATAAATCTTTTTATAATGATCTTTATTGTATATTCTCTCCTCTACTGTGCAACTCTTCTGGAAGACTAATATGATTATCTTATTTAGAATTCAAAGACCGAACGGCATTACTTGTACTCAACAAAGCACTTCGACAAAAAGGAGGAAAGAAACATGGTGCACAAGGGGAAGTCATTACAGTATTAATGGTAATATCTCAATGAAAACTTGGCTTATGTAATGCAGATTACAGCAGATTCTTGACAGCTCAAACCCTTGGTAACTCAAACTTCCCAAAGCAAGTTTGTTCTCCCTTGGCTAACATGTTTATGTATCTTTGTTGCCACCCAATTCAATGATGATTTGTTTGGGTAGTTACAATTGTGCAATTTCTTACTCGCAACTGAGTACACAGGAGTGTGTTCTAAAAGGACAATAATTGTAAAAAGAGAAGGGAACAAGCACGGGCAAGGCGGAATCCGTCTCGACAAAAGACGACAATCCTGTTTGACCGAAAGCATAATGAACAGAAGCGTGCTGAAGAAACGACTCCGCAAAGGAAACGGCGCTTGAAAGCAAATCGGGAGCTTCAGACGCCGTTTTGATCAGATACTTATTCAGGAAGGACAAGCAACAAAGGTCAGTCAGTGGAAATCAAACAATCACCGTGACAAATATATTCTATCCCGTATCTTGTAACTCGATCATTTCAAGAATGTAATAAAATCTGTATGCTGATCATTTTCCCTCGAAGTATTGTTTTAATACACTTCTGTCGCCAGTTTCGACACTGTATTCGCTCAGAGCAATCGGAACTTGGAGTCTTGAATGATCTGGTCAGATGTCTTATTTTTTTCTCTCAAGACTAACTCTAACAAATGCTGTAATCTGACGCGCGGTGATTGCAGCGAGAATCGTTCACAAGCCCTGTGAAGTATGACTAGGTCTGAAACCCGTGTATAATTTGAAGTAAACCGTTCAAGTTTTGCTTTGATTCTGGGAGAAATCATGCTGTTTTGAGCGAGTTCACATGCAAAACAATTCGAGATCATTGAATATGCATGCCTGAGTCTGGTGCATGGAGTCCAGAGCAAAAAGAATCGCACAGGAGTCTATTTAATTGTACTGCCTATGAATTCAAAAATGGAAAATCGGTGTTCCTTTTTTCCCGTACTACGGCGGCCGACCAACTTCAAATTTTAGTATTAAATTCTGAGAACGTGCTTGGCAGACTGTATGAATTAATTTGATGTGCCGACCGTGGGAAATACGTACTTCGTCACGCAATCGACTCTTTTTTTCAACGCAAAAGTATAACACACACCATTCTTTTTCTCCTTACTTTGCGTGTAGCACTTGACATCGAAGAAAAGATTGAGTCAACATTTTGGTAAAACAAAGGCTGCTCTTGTTGAGCAGTACCAAAGTAGAAGTCCAATCAATGGCAGAGCGAGGGGTATCTGCGATTATCGTATTTCTAGTTTAAAGATTTGACGCTGAACTCACAACGCAAAACCAAAATCTTTCCTTAAAACCCGGCTTGTCCATGCATCTTTGCATTCACAGGGCCAACTTTCGACAGCTATTTTAAAGCGCCCACATCTCCAGTTGTTCACGAGAACACACAAGCGTGACCACAAATCACGTGTTAGTCAACAACCAATCAGTGTGTGCTGATTCTCGACCGACAAAAATAATATTAACAAATTCAATCTTAAGCTCGTAACGCATGCGCGTCACGAGCAACAAGATAAAAGTGGTCACAACATGAGACATTCTATTTTCATTTACATGATAGAAAGCATAGTAGTTAAAAAGCCTGCATGTACAACTAACCAATTTTTAAAGCAAAATACGAGTTCAAACCAAAATTCCCAAGTTTTTGAAATGCAAAAGGTTTCACAATTTTTTACTCTATGTTTAAAATTTTGACTGAGCACTGTACATTTTTTTTTTCAGAAGACAAATCTTTTGATCTGTTGATTGTTAAACAGAAATGGTTTAAGGATCAAATTTGCAACTTAAAGGCAATATATTTTTTGTTGTGAAAACTTATTGTTTGGGTGGAGGGGGTGGGGGGGGGGGTATTTGTTCATGTCTTTGTGCAAATGCCAAAAAGTTTTAAGTGCATTATAAAGCAAACAATTATATACACTTGCCTTTTGTGTATCAGGTAAGCCCCACACTTCCGTGGCAGCATCAACATCATCTGGCCGCACAGGTTTGTGTAAAGATGCAAGAGATGACATGTACCTACATCCAAAGTAAAGAGAAATAAAAAAGATCAGCAAAAGAGTATGTGAGCTGTAAACTTTCATTTAAAAGCTAGTTCGTACGTCTGCCACACATTGTGGATTTAATACAATCATATTTAGTGGGAGGGTATCGATTTTGTCTTTTTGGTCTGGGTATGATTGGACAGAAATGTGTCGCCGCTGACATTACACGGCAAACGGAAGAAAACACTGGGCAAGAATGGTGCAAAGAAAAATAATTTCTGAATAGGTCTAAAATAGGGTATACATTTTGGAAGTTTGGTCTGAGATAGGGCATAGAAAATCAGATACTTTGGTCTGAAATAGAGTAAGAGTTTTCAGGACTGGGCAGCATACTCCCACCCAATGGGTGGTAGCAAAATGACATAAGAAAAAGAAGTTAGGAAGCATTGGACCCCTTGAAACTCGTGGGAATGCTGGCCATGTAGGAGAACAGAACAGTAATATTATTGCACGAGAATAAAACCCTCAATTTCCAGCCGTTAAAACAACAACACAAATGCCCAACTCTGATGTCACAAGCAAAGGGTTTTTTCAATGGGCTCTTTGCGTGGAAACTGGCACGAGCTTTAAAAGCTTTCAAAGTGAGGCTGTTTAGGCATAATTGAGAAAGTTACCTTGGAAATTTGTGCAAATAATTCCCCAAATAAAACATGTGCATACTTTCTGAAGACGTCCTGGTACTTTGGAGTGATAGGAAACACTCTTGGTTATGTCCGGCAAACTTCCTGCCAGGTTAGCCTCGCTTTAAATCCAAGATGGCGACTTATGTGCAATGAGTGAATCATCATTAATGAAGAGTTGCTATTAATGCACATTGTTCGTCTGCAAAAATTCACAAGACAAATATACTTTAGCTTGCTTATTGTGCCCACAAATCTGCATGGCAATGATTGAACAACCGACTATCCCGTGTACTTACCGTACATTGTAATAGACTGTGTTTTTCAATTTTCCCTCTTTATTTCTTGGTCAAGATGCCGTATTCTGGTAATTTACGTGAGTAACTGTAGGCCAACGAAATTAAGTTACAAAGAAACTCCATGTCGTTTCTTGTACCTCATCCCCGAGCGAAGCGAAGCGAAGTGAGGGTAATAATCACGGCGCTAATGCAGCAAATTTGCTTTGTGTGGAGACTCCAAGCGAGTCGCCATCTCGTCAGTCAGTCTGTCAGTCTGTCAGTCTGTCATAGGGCGACCTCTAAGGCAATGACGTAATAATCCCCGAACGAAGTGAGGGAAATAATCACGACGCTAATGCAGCAAAATCGCATCATTTGAAGACTCCAAGCGTGTCGCCATCTCGAAATTTAATGTTCGTGTGTGTGTGTGTGTGTGGGGTACGACTCGTTCCCAGGGCCATCCGCGTCGAGCGACCACTGCGAGGTTACATCGGCAGCTTAACTGTAAACCGCCATTTTCTTAGTGACATGCGGTAGCTGTAAGAGTACGAACGGAAGTGATTTTGTACAATAAGATGCAGATACAAGGCCAAGCAGTTCGACGGACGGCTGTAATTTGCCCGGATATTTTGCCGGTGTATGGGAGGCAAGCTTACTAGCCGTGAAACGGATTCTTAAAGGCACAACTGGTCGACCTGAACACAATCCCAGACGCCAGTATTGTGTTAAAACGCAGACACTTCTTCAGAAAGAAATAGCAAAATACAGTTGGTGGTAATCGAACAATCATCGTGGCAAATTTCACCTTTTACAATAACAGGAATGTAGTTTTCAGAATCCAAGTTTGACAAGATGACGACACACAATACAATGGAAAGTGGAATTTTCGTACTGTATGAGGACTGCTCTATACAGTGTACTTTGAAATCATTGAAGACGTAAACAATAGTGTTTGGGATTTTGTTTCCTTTGCTGGAAAAGAGCTAAAGCTATGGCTTTCAGGAACCGGTGAGTTTTGAAAATTTACATCAATTAACGTACAACGCTTTTGTTAAATGACGGTCGTGTTATCATTATGGTATTTCAACAATTGCCGTATATTTTGTAGTTTGATGCCCCGGGAACTGTGATGAAGGCCAAGTAGGATTATACTGTGATCTTTTCGCTAGTTTTCAAAGCTATTTCAGAGTGCCTTCGTGCAAGATTGTGTCATCCGATTCCTGATATATTTGCATAATTTCACTGACAGTCTGACACATGCTGTGAAGTTTTGTCGCCGCGTTTGTTGGCATACTGTATTCAAGGATAAAATGTAACCGGGTTAAAATGCTTTTGCTTTTTGAAGGCTATTAAAGTAGAAAATATCCGGCCACTGCTTTCCAAATTAAACAATTACAGTCTATTGTATATTATTGTCTACTAGCGGGACCCCCGTAAGATACTCGCTCAACACAATCGGACCTTGTATTATTTAGTGACCGGGTTTGCTCGCTCAATACAATCGGACCTTGTATTATTTAGTGACTTGATTTTTTTTTCTGTCAAAGGTTTTAAAATTGTCAAACGCAGTTTGAAAAGTTGTTGTGTTCAAAGTTGAATCCCTGCCAAAATTCACACGGTCCCGAGGCTTCGAAAGCGTGTAAACAAGCGACTCGCTTTGACGGCTCTAAATTTTGTCACACTCGAAGAAGCGACTTTGCTTGGCTTTCAAGCCTCGGGAGTATTCTGTAGTTGCGTGTAAATGTTGTCTCAGCGAATTTTGAAGTTCAGCTTAGTGTCTACGAAAATTGCAGACTGTGCACGTTGTCTGAACTAAACCAGACTGCCGTGCGACAAAGATTTTTTTTAGCGGCCGACTGGTGACGTCGCTACACAGCCGTGGTTTGCAAAAAAAATTTTAAATAATCTCCGAACCGAAAATAAACAAGGATCCCGCTTTCCGAAAACCCACTACTGAGCGAGGGGATATCTGCAATTATCGTATTTCTAGTAATTATCGATTAGCGTCAAAGCGAGGTCAAACAAAGGTTTGAACGAAGCAACAACTGTACGTAACTGCGTTCACGAAGATGAATTTGAAAACTGGAAAACTTGACACAGCACGGTCTCGCGAAGCTCGTCTGCAAAAGAGAAGGGAACTAGCCGGGCAAAGCGAAATCGTGAAACAATCGAACAGCGCCAAATAAATACGTCTAGAGAAAAGACGACAAACATTTGATAACCGACAGCATCATGAACGGAAGCGTGCCGAAGAAGATCAAGCAAATCGGGAGCTTCAGACGCCGTCTTGTGTTAAACTCAGATCCTTATTCAGAAAGGTCAAACAACAAAGGTTAGTCAGTGGAAAGCGAACAATCACCGTGACAAATATATTCTACCCGTATCTTGTAACTCGATCACTTCAAGAATGTATTAAAATCTGTATGCTGATCATTTTCCCTCGAAGTATTCTTTTAATACGCTTCTGTCGCCAGTTTCGGCTACTGTATTGGCTCAGAGCAATCGGAACTTGGGGTCTTGAATGATTTAGTCAGATGTCTTATTATTTCTTTCAAGACTAAAACTGTAACAAATACTGTAATTTGACATGCGGTGATTGCAGCGAGAATCGTTCACAAGCCCTTAGAAGTATGACTAGGTCTGAAGCCCGTGCATAATTTGAAGTAAACCGTTCAAGTTTTGCTTTGATTCTGGGAGAAATCATGTTGTTTTGAGCGCGTTCACGTACAAAACAATTTGAGCTCATTAAACATGCATGCCTGAGTCTTGTGCATGCAACCCAGAGTAAAAACAAATTGTACAGGAAGCCTATTTAATTGTACTACCTATGAATTCAAAATTGGAGAATCAGTGTTTGTTTTTCTCCCGTACTACGACGGCCGACAAACTTCAAAATTTGAGTATTAGATTTTGAGAACGTGCTTGGCAGACTATATAAATTAATTTGTCGTGCCGACCGACCGTGGGAAATACGTACTTCGTCACGCAATCGATTCTTTTTTTCAACGCAAAAGTATAACACACCATTCTTTTTCTCCTTCCTTTGTGTGTAGCATTTGACTTCGAAGAAAAGATTGAGTCAACATTTCGGTAAAACAAAGGCTACTCTTCTTGGGAGTACCAAAGTAAAAGTCCCATCAATGTCAGAGCGAGGGGAATCTGCGATTATCGTATTTCTAGTAAAAGGATTAAAAACGATCACAACTATTTCTGGCTGCCGAAAAGCGAAGGCGACAGCCGGATGGCCAGACAAAGACGATTTCTCTTGCACGGCGAGACTTGTTCACAGGCTCTTTTTCGCTCGGTACTAGAGCCTGGGAACAAATGAAACGTGCGGGACGCCTTTTTACCGGGCACTCCCAAATACAGTTTGGATGCGGTGTTTCGATCAATATAGGATTCCTGTGGGACTTTCTTTACTCTAGAATATATTTATATGCTCGACTTCCTTTTTGCAGGAATTCGAACTATATTTGTCTACTTATTTTATTACAGACTATATCATATGTAATTTCAAACATTATCAGATACTTATGACCAGTTAACAAGATACGTACTGCATTATTTACTTATATTATTTTCTTCTTAAGAAATCTGTCGAGGAGGAATAAGGAAAACTTAGCATGTGATCACTTGAACAGTGGGCAGTTGATTCACCTTTAGATTCTCTTTACGTCACCCACATTCTATCTTCACAACGGTAGACAGAATATGCGCCGCTTTCGGTTATCATTAACAGTCACGTAACTGTCTATTGTTGTAGATCGAAAATCTGTTATAAAAAACTAGTAAATAGAATGAAGCAACTTGAAGTAAGGATCATATCTTTTAAGAACATTCATCTACAACTCCAACTATAAACATGAAAATATGACCAATGGTAAAACACTAACGCACGACTTGATTGATGTGGTACATTTTGATCTTAAAGGCCAATTGTGTTTAAATCTGGAATACGTTGAAATTTAGATACATGCTCTTTTTTGTAACATTATTATTTTCATTTGGTGAATTTTGCACAACTCCGCAAATGCACGCTTATCTATTAAAGTTTATATTAAATTAGACTTAATTTGGCAAATGTATTTCATGTATGAGTACGTAACCTCGTGCATGTCTAAACAAGGCTGTAATTTGCATTTTACGCGTGCGTGCAAGGCCGTTTCAGGGATTTTGTTGTTTGTTATATGCCTCTAATCGGTTGTAAAAAAAAGAAAAAAAAAGTCCAATCGCTTTAAACACTTTTGCCAATCGATCAACACCAAAGTAACGTTTAGTGACGTTGTGATCACATTGACACAGGTCATGTGTTTTAACTCCACGAGGTACTGGCAAAATCAAGGAAAATGACATTAACTGAATTTAACACTGAACCATACTGTTAAGGTATGTTGTACTCTATTTTCATTCTGCGAGGGAATTTACTTGGTACATTAGTAGAGAGCAATATATTTAAGATGACAGGCGTCTCGTTCCTTACATTGTACCATATTAAATCATGGTTCAGTCGCATCAGTAACTCTTTTGTGTGTCAGTTGGTAATAACAGTGAGAACGATTATTTATCTTTTTAATAGCGCATAAATTTTTATAAAACTTGTAAGAAAAAAGGCAGCTGTAGCAAGTGCAATAGCAGTGATTGACATATTTTTTAGTGAAATTTATTCCGCATATTGTTGGCTTGAAATTTGACTTTAATCGGACAAACATGTAAAATTTTTCAGCAGACACTTGGCCTTATTAGTTAAGTGGTGCACCAAAAACAATTTTTTGCTCGCGGGGGCCTGGGGCCCAACGTGAGCTTAAAAACGCAAATTTTTATGTTTCTTTATTTTCTTTTTTTTTGTCGGTCGAGAATCAGCACACGGTGATTGGTTCAGATTATCGTGTGATATGCAATGACGTAATTGGCTTCGTTAAACAATTCGAGTGTGGCTATGAATTGCTCGGTACTTGTGTGTAAAGTTAACTGCATTTAATCCAAACTCAACACCGTTTGGGTTTGTGCCGAACACGCACTGATAAACTGGATGTTAGGGAACGATTTTGGCTTGCGTTCTTTAGTTCACCGCGGAAGCTTCGAGAATAGCCTTAAATAGATGTTTGATGGATACCGCTGGGGGATTGCAAATATCTTTGTAGCCGCTAAATATTTAGTCGCGACGAAACTTTCTGTGGCGACACGAAATACTTCTGGGAAGAAAACAAGCCGAAAACGGAAACCAAAGCTGCGATGAGCTTTAGCCGCAAAACAATGGCGATTTATGCTTCACTCTGTACATGACATCTGTTGCCTCATAAAATTCTTCTGCTTATCGTACATTGCCTGTTGAAATGTTTCTTTAATTCGATCATGTAGCCTTTGTTTAGAAATGGTCATTGTATACCAGAAATGAAAAATGCACCGAAAGTCCTGAGTATTAAGTTTGCAGTCACAAATGGATTGAACACACTGTGAACAAAACCGCAATAATATTTTAAACATGTCTCGCGTTACATTCCTCGCTTTCAATTTTATATTTGTTACAAAGCACGAATACTCGAAAGCCTAATAGAAGTGAAACGCATTCAGTTAAAAAAACAAGACAGACTAGATTGAAGCGAAGGCTGGATTAATCGTGGCCTCTGATTAGAATTTTAATTAAAAGTGTTTAATTAAAAGTGTTCGAGGTCAAACTGTCAAAGACAAGTCACGCATTACTCAGATTTACTCGGTGGGTAACCGTTTCGCTTCTAAGCTCAAAATGCAGAGTCGCTCAACCTTTAAGAACCAAGTGTATGAGTGTTGTAATGATAAATTTATAGTTTAATCAGGTTTCATTTAAGCAAGGTGTCAAAAGCCCAGTTCTCTATACTGTGAGAAACTGGAAGTCTCCCGGAAGTTCCGTTCTTGTCCTTGCTTTCCATTTTAGTTTATTCTGCTCTCGACCCAACTAACGCCGCGAGCTCACTGGCAACGCCAGTCTAGTCCTTATAGCAGAGACGTTGAAAGTGCAAATACCTACTATACTGTACCTTATTCGGCGAACAAAAGAGAGTAGGTTTTCTCTGCAGTGCAGTACGTTTCAACATTCATTGCAATACAATGCTTCTTAGAACTTCAAAAAACAAAAAAAAGCATAAAATGTTGTTGAAAGCTCATCAGGCAAAAGTGTCTGGTCTGAACGGAAGGTTTCGTTCAGAACTCAGGCCTCCTTAAAACGTTTTTAGCTAGAACAAGCATTGTTGTCTTTGACTCGGCAAAACGCCTTTCTTTTCGTTGACCAAGATCGAAGAAAAAAAGATTGGTTAATCCTGACTTAGTTTAATCGGGCTTGGAAAAACTGAGCCCTGTTCGAGCAAAAGTTTAAATTCTGTTGTAATACAGGCGGATTAGTTAGGCATAGCAGTGAAAAGTATATTGTTCATAATACTTGTTATATTACCGGCATAATCCCACTGATATGGGAGCTTAAATTCCTCACTCTTGCCAATGTAGCAACGACAATATTGAGCTAGAATTAAGCAACTTAGAGCAAGAAGAAAAACCACAAGATA
Source organism: Plumapathes pennacea (assembly GCA_964036295.1). NCBI lineage: Eukaryota > Metazoa > Cnidaria > Anthozoa > Antipatharia > Myriopathidae > Plumapathes > Plumapathes pennacea. The sequence continues at coordinate 17,504,087 of OZ038467.1, read as the reverse complement.
CCACAAAAATGGTTCCATTCTGGTTCAACTCTTGTTTCGGGTTTGTAGCTGACGGCCAGTGACCTCGTGTTCTGAAGTCCCTTTCCTTGGCTGTCAATCATTACTTAGCACAGGGCGTTTTGAATAAAGTTTGGGAACACTCACGGCAAATGTGATTGGCTTAGCCAGTTTGTCACACAAGCAAACAGGCAGCAAGTGCTAGCTAATTGGTTTCTTTTTCCAAATCTTTGCGGCCTTATTTTGCAGTACTTGCAATTTTTCCATGAGCATTGCATTGTTCAAGTCACCCCATATGATATCTGCGTAGTAGAAAATGGGGAGTACGAGGCTGTTGTCCCCGAGGGTAAGCGAGGGTAATAATCACAGCACTAATGCAGTAGTATTGCCTTATTTGGAGACTCCAAGCGTGTCGCCATCTCGAAATTTAATGTTTGTCTGTCAGTCTGGCGTACGATCTCCTTCCCAGGCTCTTAGGCCAGAACAGTAAACCGCCATTCTTTTTGGTGACATGCGATAGAGTACGAACGGAATTGAGTTTGTACAACAAGATGCATATATAAGGCCAGGCAGTTCGACGGACGGCTGTAAACTGCCCGAATATTTTGCCAGTGAGGCAAGCTTGCTAGTCGTTAAACAAGATTCTTTAAGGCATCGACTGGCCGACCTGAACACAATCCCAGACGCCAGTATTGTGTTAAAACGCAGACACTTCTTCAAAAAGGAATAGCAAAATATAGTCGGTGGAAATCGAACAATCATCGTGGCAAATTTCACCTTTTACAATAACAGGATTGTAATTTTCAGAATCCAAGTTTTAACAAGATGACAACGCACAATACAATGGAAAGTGGAATTTTTGTACTGTATGAGGACTGCTCTATGCAGTGTATTTTGAAATCATTGCAGACGTAAACAGTATTGTTTTGGATTTTGTTTCCTTTGTAGAAAAGGAGCTAAAGCTATGGCTTTCAGGAACCGGTGAGTTTTGAAAATTGACATCAATTAACGTACAGTACGCGCATGCTATTTTAAGGTCGTGTTATTATTATGGTATTTCAACAATCGCCGTATATTTTGTCGTTTGATGCCCCGGGAACTGTGATGAAGGCCAAGTAGGATTATGTTGTGATCTTTTCGCTAGTTTTCAGAGTTTTCATTATTTCAGAGTGCTTTCGTGCAAGATTATGTCATCCGATTCCGCAAAGAGAACAGCGCATGAATGCCGATCAAGAGCGACACGAACAAAACACCGCTTGAAAGGGAATTGGTAACTTCTTTCAAGATCTAAAACTGTAACTGTCTATTCGAGAAATGCTACAATCTGGCACGCAGTTATTGCAACGAGAATCATTCACAAGCCCTTTGAAGTATGATTAGATTTGAAGCCCTGTATAATTTGAAGTAAACCGTTCAAATTTTGATTTGATTCTGGGAGAAATCACGCAGTTTTGAGCGGGTTAACATAAAAAACAATTCGATTTCATTAAATGTACATGCCTCAGAGTCCAGTGCATGCATCCCAGAGTAAAAAAAAGAAAAAAAGAAAGAAAAAAAAAGAACTCGCAAAGAAAGCTTATTTAATTGTACTGCCTATGAACTCAAAATTGGAAAATTAATGTTCTTTTTCCCTCCTATTTTTCTCCTTTCTTTGCGTGCAGCATTTGAAGAAATGATTGCGTCAAAACGTCAGTAAAACAAAGGCTCCCCTTGTTGAGCAGTACCAAAGTAATAGTTGCCAGAGCGAGGGGGTATCTGCGATTATCGTGTTTCTAGTTTTAGATGAAATAGAGTCGATATGTTCCGACCAGGTGAAATTAGTAGCAATGGTAACACCTAAGTATTTAAAATTGCTAACGCCCGAAACTACAGTAATGTAAACAGACACATGTCTTAGACACAAATTACGTAATTTCCTGTCACTGCCTATGATCACTGACTTACTTTTGTTTAAATTCATCGTGAGCTTGTTCTCATTTAGCCAGGTTGCCAACTTAAGTAGATCTTCATTTAGATTTCCTTCTACCTCGGTTACATTTGAGGCATAACAGTATTGAAAAGTGCCGTCCGCGAATAGAAAAACAAAGCAATTGCTGGTAATACTGGGCAGATTGTTTATGTATACAGGGAAGAGTAGCGGACCCAAGATGCTTCCTTGCGGCACTCCGAAGGTGACATCTGACAAATCGCTACCGCAGAATGTGAGCTGCATTCTATTGGTGAGATACAAATCGGACCAGTTGGCGGCGTCAGAGGAATCACCCAAGGCATGTAGTTTGCGAAGCATGATCCTATGGTCCACTGTATCGAATGCTTTCGATAAATCTAGAAATACGGCGCCACAAAATTTCCCTTTTTTATATTGCTCAAAACTTCGTCAGCAAAACTGGACAGGGCAGTGGTGGTCGAACACTTTTGGTGATAACCAAACTGCTTGTTGGTGAACAATTTGCTAGCATTCAGGTATTCAAAGAACTGAATATGGGCGGCCCTCGCAAGAATCTTGCTTAGAGTGGGCAGGATGGATATTGGGCGACAGTTTGCTGAATTGGTACGGTCCCCTAAAGCTAACTACAGTGTTGTTTTCTGTCACTTTTCATGAAGAGAGACAAAAATGGCTTAGTACGCTCCAAATAACAACACAAATACCTCATTCATTGTTTGTGTTGATGGCTTTTGAATATGCTAAAGTAGATCTTTTCAAATCAGTTGCACGCAGCAGAAATGTTTGGCAATGTCATCAGTGCTACTTAAATATTTCCAAAAAAATATATTTCATTATTTTTAAATATGTTTATTGTATTTTAAGAAGGGCTAAATCCCCGAGCTATGCGAGGGTAATAATCACGGCGCTAATGCTGTATATCGCGCTAATTGGAGATCCCAAGCGGGTCACTATCTCGAAATCTAAGGCCTCTAAGACCTCCAGGCACGGTTGCTCAGCAGCTCAAATTTTACCCTCCATTTCAATGACAAGGGATAGAGTACGAACGAAAGTGCTTTTGTGCAACAAGATGCAGATACAAGGCCAAGCAATTTGACGGATGGCTATAAGCGTCCTGTTACGGCTAATCCAGGAATTCAAGCGTCGCGCCAAGTCTTTTTGTTAATTAGTCGTTTCGTTTCGCTCTTTTGTTTTCAACTTTTAGTATGCAAATGCGAAAGTAAAAATTGTACTGCAAGCGTATTTTCTTTCACTTTTCACCGGAGCTCAACGCGAGTAAGTACACTTCGTTTTTCCTTTTCCTGCTTTTTTGCGCAATCGTAACTGTATTATTTGCTGTTCTAGTTGAATCGTGTCACGCATATCTTCGCAATGCCATTAAAGTGAAAAGTCTGGAATACGTCCCGATTATTTTGTTACTGCATGGGAGGCAAGCTTGTTAGCCGTATAAGGAATGAAATGATTCCTTTAAGGCATCGACTGGAGCTGACCTGACCACAATCCCAGACGCCAACAATGTGTTGAAGCTCGTATCCTCATTCAGAAAGGACAAGCAAAATACAGGCGGTGGAATCGGGCAATCACCGTTGCAAATTTCACCGTTTGACCGATTACAGAATGATCCAAGTTTTTACAAGACCGCCGCTGGCGCTCAATGGCACTGGAAATTGGAATTTTTGAACTGCTCCTCTATACTTTGAAATCACTGAAGGCTAACGTAGACAATGATGTTTAAGGTTTTGTTTTATTTGCTGGAAAAGAACTAGAACCGACTTTCAGGAGTTGGTGAGTTTTTAATAAATACAGTTGAACTACAGTATGCTAATTGCAAACTTTTTTCTTGTATTTCAACATCCGCCGTATATTTTGTAGTTTGATGCCCCGGGACTGTTATTAAGGCCAAGTAGAATTGTATTGTGACCTTTTCGCTAATTTTCGGAGCTATTTCAGAATGCCTTTGTGCAAGATAACCTTTCCCTTTACTGTGATTCGTGTGTGACCCAAACAGTATAACCAACATATTTGCATAATAACATATTTCCAGGACAAACAAACAATTTTCGCTTTCAGTTTTGAATTTGTTACACTCGGAGAAACGTAATTTTTATAGTAATAAACTATACATGTATTTGGTTAGGATGCAGCGTTGACTGGAGCAATCGCGGCTTTTGTTAAAATATATATAAAAAAGGAAATCGAAGACCGACTTTGCTGACTGAGTCACGATTCTAATTACGCTTTTCTTAGCTTGCTGTAGTTTGTCTAGAAAAGTTGTCTTAGCAAATTTTGGAATTTAGCTTCCACAAAAACCTGAAAACACATCACTGTACACTACACAGGGTCTGAACTATAGACCTTACTCCAAAATGGTCGCTGCATAAATAAAACCTGGGTCGAGCTACATGCTTTGGTTTGATGCGCATGTGTGTAACTGTACAATGGAACACATCAGTTCTGAGACATTCTGAAAAAAAAAGCATGCAAACTAAACAGCTGGTCCAAGATTTCAAACAGATAAACATTATGACCCTTATGACCTCGTTCTCATGTCACTCGACCCCGGCTAATACGCGCGGCGGCCATTTTGGAATAATAATAATACCAGACTTGCCAGCTTTATTTAGCGGCCGGCCGACTAGTGACGTTGGACACACAACCATGGTGTGTAAACGACAAGTAATCACCAAACGTATGATAGAGAAGAATCCCGCATCCCGAAAACCACCTACAAGGCGAGAGGATATCTGTGACTATTGTATTTCTAGTGTTACAGAGCACTCTCGTGTCGTACAGTCGTAATGGGGACTCGAGGCTTGAAACGGCTTTCCCTGAGGTGGCACTTTAATCTTTCTCTTCACAGTGTAGCTCGAGAATTACAAGATTTTGTCCATAGGTCTGAACTCTACAGAGGATAGTCCAACAGCTTGTCTCTGTCCTTCACATCTCTACTCTCTTCTCCTATCCTTCTCTCTCTGTCTCTCCTTCTCTGGCTTTCTCTGCTCTCTCTCTCTTTCTCTGGTCTCCCTCTAGTACAACGTAGGCTCTGTTATATGGCCTCGCGCAGAGTGCAACTCATTAATTTTCATATATACATTTCTTAATCCCTACGTATAACGGGTCCAGGACAAAGTTGCGTCGATCCACCTGTGGATCTGTTGTTCTGGGATCATTCGAGCTTAACGATCTATGGTGTCACCTGCTCTTATCTGGTAGTTACGTTGTTATTGCATCAGCTTCAACGATGCTTCGCTCGGGCGCTTCCTTGTGGAATATTGTTAGTTGGCCGAGCTGTTTATTAAAGGTGGTTGTTATGGTTGTTTTGCCAACAAAAGTTTCCAGTTAATAGGATTTCGAACTATCGTATTTCCGCTCGTGGCTGAATATAAATTTCCTATTTTTGACTCTCAACACTAGTATAGCTGCATTTCATCTTCTTCTGTTTTTTTTTTTATTATTGCTGTTGGTTTTGTTAGTGTTGTTTTAAGTCTAATCCCATTTCACCAACTTACTTTACTGATCTACTTAAAGAGCGTTTCTTTACAAAGCTTACAATAGGTGTGACTCCTCATACTTTACAAACTGTGAAGACAATTTTTTTGCACACAACACAACACTAGGTGGGTTAGCGCGACTTGTACTAACGGGACTAGTACTTGTAAACTTAAGTATAATTCTTAAGTTTAGTTGTCAACTTAAGTTAAGTTGTTATCTTTCACCACTACTAAATAAGTTTTGCAGTCTAACACTATTGTCGAACAGAAACCCAAGATTATCGCCTATAGTAGAAATCCTGGCACCTTTCAAGCAACAACCAGTATGTTCCCCTGATTCTTTGTTTCTTTGGGTCGCATGCAGGCACCTGTTCGCGGTAGAGCAGTTCTTTTCAATTTAGTGACACACAGCAGGTTACGTTTGGTACTTCTTACAAATGTCTGACAAATCGTCCTTGAATAAGGTCTATTTTTGGACTTATACCTATTTCAAATATATAATTTTACTTTCTTGCTAGGTGGTTATAGTTTCATTTCTTTCCCTTTTCGACATCTGCTGTTACTGTTGTAAGTTTTAGTCTATTCCTATTTCACAAACTTAGTTTATTGATCTACTAAAACGGTGATATTTAAATAATCATAACAAGATGAAGCACTACAACTAACTTTGAAACATCCTAAAATATTTTTCTTAGTTCACATCGTCAACTTAAAACGCATTCAACATTTATAAAAGTTCAATAAAGAGAGCATATTTTACAGCTAAAAGGCGTCTTATTATTCTTATGTACAGATTTGCGAGTTCTTAAAGTTAAATGATTATGAAAACATTTTTTTGCAAATATTAGAGTACGTTTTGGTACGGGACTGGTGTAGTACAATAACCCACAATAAACGTATACGTTTATTGTTAAATTTGTCATTACGTTTATTACTATTGTTAATACTACCAACCGCAATCCGATAAAGTAGGGGGACTTTCTCAAGTTAATGCTTATCATTTCGCTTATTGCTATTTTTTTCATGCAAGTTTGAAAAGTTACAAAAATAATACCGATGGAGGCATAAGCACTTGTGTGAGTGACCAAAAAATTAACCAGTCTCGAAATTGCTTTTACTCTTTTTGATGTCTTTGCATGGCTAACCTTTTCTTAGTGGAGTTTATATTAATCTTGAAGAGCATTTCAAGCACAGTAATTACAAAATTTCCCGACTTTAACATATGTAACGGCAATAAATCAATTAGCGTTATGTGTTTATGAATTGGCTGAATGTCACATTTAAACTTAAACCGGCTGATTCAGTAGCTTGCTCCTCTTTTATATTGCGTCATTTAAGTTGAACACTCGCGTGATCGCAAAATCCTAAATTCTGTGAAACCCTTTTGTGTGTGTGTGTGTGTGGGGGGGGGGGGGGGGGGAATCTTTACTTGCGTTAGAAACTATCTTAGACTATGAGGGAGCCTGGTGACAGTGTGACCATTTCGAATGGACTTTGCAGGTTAGTGGCTCACATGGACACATACGCTGTTATTGTAGATAAATGTTATTCTTATGATCAAACACACTCAAAATGACTTAGTACGCTCCATCTGACAACGCAGATATTTCATTCATTGTTTGTTCGTCTCAATGGCACTTAAGTACGCAAGAGCAGTTCTTTTCAATTCATTGACGCGCAGCAGGTAACGTTTTGCATTTTCAGCAGTGCCTCTTGCCAGTTCAAAAATGTATTCTTTCTATTTATTATATTACTTATTACCTAAACTTTAAATCATTGTTTTTGTATTTTTTTTTTTTTTGGAGGGGCTCAATATAAAATAACTTGTATTTTTCTCCCAGTCTTTTACTGTTGGTTTTGTTGTTGTTGTTGTTGTTGTTGTTGTATTTAGTCAAATCCTGCTTCTTAGAACTTGGTTTGTTTTGTTTATAACTAGTTGATACAGCATGCGACTACTTCTCGTCGGCGACTACTTCGTGAATAACCGTGTGGTTTCCCAGTTAAGCACTATTTCATAAACTCTTTTGTAAGCCCCCACTACTCAAAATTTCTTAAGCGAACGCGATTCACTTTTTAGGCCAGAAATTTGACATATTTCTTTGTTTTCTGTTTCCGGTAAGCGACCACCATCATTGCTAGAAAATCATTCCTCGGATGTCATAAAATTTCAGTTTAGCGCGACAGATAATGACAGCTTACACACAACTGAAAAGGACAACTAAATAGTAGACAAAATGTTATAGGATGTTATACAAAATTATACAATATGTTAGACAAAACTTTAAAGGTAATAAGAACTACATTCGACGTAAAATAGGCTAGTGCTTTCAATTTTTTTCTCAAGCAATGTTTTGAAAAGAAGTAATAGCCAGATCAACAAAACTGTGATAAGATTAAGGACTACCTGTCAAAAAGCTAAATAAAAAGTTTCTTTAATCTTTAGACTTACAAATTGCAATCGTAAATGACAATGAAGGTCGACAAGGTCAAATAAAGGTTGTTTCTTTGTAAAGGTTTGTTGCGACTCCTGCGACTTTGCAGATTGTGTAGAAAATGTTTCTGTACCCATTACAACACTTGGCAGGTTAACGTGACTTGTATATTAACGGACGTACGCATATATAATTAAGTTTATTGTTTTTGTCATCATTTAGCGCTCTTATAACCTTTATTATTGTCTAACACCTTTTTCAAGGAGAAAAAAGTCCAGATTATCTCCTGTCGATGAAAGTTTCCAACCAGCACGTTTTAAGATTCTTTGTTTCTTTGTGTCGCATGCAGGCACTTGTTTCCAGTACAGTAGTTCTTTTCAATTCAGTGACAGGTAACGTTTGCCACAGTTCATCAGCGATTCTTACAAATTTCCAAATTTAGGCGAAAAGCTGGTAAGATTTCATTGTTAAACAAGCCAGGAATATTTGAGATCCACATTGTCAACTTGACGAGCAAGAAGGTAAGAGCTCTGTCAAAGAACCTTATTTGGCTTTGTGCATTATATTGCTTACTTATCTTAGTTTCTAGTGGGTAGAAAACATGATATGTAAAACTATGCCATGCATTTTCTGGCCTGTTCTACGTTGTTTGATTTTGTTTGTTGTTTTATTTTAATCTATTTATGTTATTTTGTTTATGGTCGTTTGAACGATTTTTTAGCAGTTGTGTGGTTGTCGCGAAATTTACAAACATTTATTCCCAACGGTGGACAAAATAGGGACACAAAGAAATCCGTTGCTTTCTGATTTTACAGTTGCAACAAACAAATTCATCATGAACCTGTTTTGACTGAAACCTGGACGTTTCTTTGGTAATAAATAGGTATATATTTTTACATTTGAATAACTTCTGTTGATAGGACTTTATTTATACGAAACAGGGCTTTAGTCGCAAGTGTTAATTCAGCTGTATATTAATTATCGGAGTTGTAGTTTTAGATTGCTCTGGTATAAGCCAGCAAAAGCAAACTTGTTTAAATCGAGCAGCAACCATTTTATCATTCTTTTTATGTAACAAATCTTGCTTTTCAGTCTTCTTACAATAATGAAGGTTGTGCTGATTTTGCTGCCGTTCCTTTTGGCTCAGGCGATCGTCTGCCAGGTCAGTTTATTACAAAAATAAAATGACAACTAAGAAAAAGTAACAATTGATCACTGTAAATTTAGTTCCCAACGTTACTTGTCTTGTTCCTCTATTTTCAATAACATCTATTTCTTTTTCTTTATAAAATTAAGTCAGAGGAAACAGAATCAAGCGGAAGCAACAACAAGTTTGAAGACATCGAAAACTTCGACTCAGAATTGAGCGACTCTGAAAGTGAAAACTCCACAAAGCCAATCATAATAAAGGTAATGTCCAGTACAATGATGTATCAGTTCACTTTTGATTGAGTTTCCTGGTTATTTTCTAAATCTGGGATAAACACAAGAGTGATCTCAGAACCAGCTCTGTTAAAATGCTTTTGTGTGTGTTTACAGATTCAGCTAATTTTCTAGTTAGTCAATTTCCATCATTAGATGCTTGTACATAAATTGCCGGTTGAGTTTACTTATATTTATTTCACATATTGTTTCAAAAAAAGCCAAACATCAATACCAATGATGATGAAACCGATGAAACTGATGTTCTCGAAACAGAGGGACAACCAGGATGGATGGAGAAACTTTTGAAAGAGGTCATGTATCTTTATAGAGACAGGCAGACAGACTAATCTCTGGGCTATGTGAGGTAACTAACTGGAGCCGCACTATACCTCGCGGTTGCGGCGAACCTAAATTTGCAAGTTCTTTTTTTCTTTTTTTTTTCTGGGTCGAGATTCAGCGCACGCTGATTGTTTCACATTTTCACATGCCATGCGATGACATACATTGACTTCGCGAACAACTTGAGATGTGGGCTATTGAATTTTTGGTTACTTGGGTGTTAAAGTTAACTGCACTCTATCCAAATTCAACACCGTTTGGCTCTGTGGAACAAGCATCGATAAACTGGATTTTAGGGAATAATTTTGGCTTGCGTTCCTAAGTTCACCGCGCAAATGTGACGGATTCGACTATTTTGATAGATACCGCTACGGGATTGCAAGTAACTCTGACGCCGCTAATTATTTAGTCCCGACGAAACTTTCTGTGGCGACACGAAATACTTCTGGGAAGCTAATTCCGCTAATGCCTTTCCATGACGTCACACACTTTTGCAATAATGGCAAGTAAATTTTGATTGGTTTTTGGCTAATCAACATAAGACACCGTTTCTCATTGGTTACGCGTGGCAAAGGTTATTTGAGCAAGTGATGGCGGAGTTTCATGGTGTTTCGAATTTCGAAAGAAAGATTTGAAGAATGTTTGAGATGTGTTCTCCCACCGTTTTCCCAATTTTTGGGCTTGGGTTAAAGGCAAGGAGGCGACTGACATTTCAGGTTATTGTGCTGTTTGACAGTGTGAGAGTCACTCACGCGCAAACAAATGTTATTTACGGTTTCACACAGTGATCGGCTGATTCAAATTTTATCGATCACGCGAACCTCTAAATGGCCTAAATTCCTCCCAAATCAAAGCATAATGGACAGGAAATAAAGTACACAAAGTTTGTCTAATAAGCCTCAGCGCCAGTTTAATCCAGAGAAATTACGAGCGGCTTTTTGATCGTTATAAAACTACAAGACACTTCAAAATAGCCATAGCAGGAATTATTGCGAAATACAAGACGTTGTTTGAGATAAACTCCGAAGTCGATAAAATTATACTTCGAAAATCACCTGGAGGAAAGTTTAATAGTTGGGGAACAATCAATAGTTCACTCACTAAAATTCGACTATTCAATTTTCGGTTAATACTTGTGCGTGTTTAAATTACGTTAACATAGGCTTGCTTTCACTGAAGAGTTGACAAACAATATTGTACAGACTCTGTCGGTCTGTTGGCATTGCTTAAGATTTCTTCTGTTGATGACAGCAAGTTAAGGCACTGAAGGCTAATACGCGTGTTCTCTCCAATTTGGAGGCTTAAAGGAAGCTTCCGAAGCACAGCTTCGATGGGAAATGAAGACCGGCTTCGCACAAAACAGATATTCACAAAAAATTGTTTTATAATAATTGAGAGAAAACAATTATCGAAGGCCCCGTAGGAATATTCTTCGTTTGCAACAACCCAGTTTTCACGGGTAACGCGACCACAACAACCCTCCAAAATAACAGATTGTACCTTTTTGACCCAGAATTGAAAAAAGCATGCCTAAATTAGTCAAGCTAACTTTGGATTGTCTAGGCTTCATTTTGGTGAAGCAGCAGCAATTTGTTTTTTGGAGATTTGATAAAGTTTGTATGCGCCCGCCATGTTAGTGGACCAAGTTGTCCACCAACTGGCGGCCAATAACTCGGAACACGAAATGAAGCTGATCTGCGACTTACCTTGATGTTATGTTACTTCACATTTTTCGCAGTACCAATTTTAAAATATTTCGTGAAAGAAAAATTTATAATTTAGACACAAGTACCGAATTTAGTAGGCCACGAGCGTGTCACACGGCTCTGTTGTCACGGTGTTCAAACGTCCATAGCTCCCAGGATACGTTACTTTTGAGATGGCTTTTTATGATGTCATATGCAAACCAAGAGTTGAAATACTTGATAATTTGCATACAATATGAACTTGTAAACAATCACCGTAAATGGATATTTTTGTTTGTTTTTATAGCCGAGATATTCAATATCTTTTCGGCCTAGTATCTTCCAAGTCGTATTTACGGTCACTACAGAAATTTTGGCGGCTTCAGATTTTTTTGCGATATATTAACAACGCCATGATGCCACTGATTGTTTGACCTCCATTGCACCGAGCCAAAATGTCGCAATAACAACGCATAACACGGCAGAGTGAAACACAACCGATGTCAGAAAAAGAAAACAGAAAACAAAAAAAAACGAAAACGAAAAAACAAAACAAAACAAAACAAAAAAAACTAATTCATTAGAAACTGCAAAAACACAACTCTTCGTACTTTACGGGGTCCCGCCGATAACACATCAAGCATTTGTGTGCGGTTGTTTCCAAATCTTCCGACGCTTAAAAACAATGCAAGCCAAAAATTGATCTTAAAGCATGGCTTTCGTGCATCCACAGAGCCAACCGATGTTTAGTTTGGATGGGATACAGGCTAACTTTAACACAATTTATTTTCAGTCTCTTTCTTCAATCGCCGACATCTCCAGTCACTCGCGAGGGAAGTCAATTGCATAACGTCATCGCAAATCACGTGATAATGCGAACCAATCACCATGTGCTGGTTCTCGACTCCGAAAAATAAGACTAAAAAAAAAGAAGAAAACAGTCTCCTTTTTAAGTTTGTGCGCTACGCCACTAGCAATAAGTGTTCGAAGTCGATTGCGCATAAAAAGATATGTCACGCATTACTAAGTATTTCTTACAAGCTCATCCTTTCGCTCCTAAGCATAAATTGCAGAGTCGCTCAACCTTTATTAAGGAAGTGCTGTAATAATAATTGCTGCGCAGCGAGCGAAGCAGCAGTTCATATCTCTTATGGAGGAAAAATCTCGATACGCTTGACGGCGTCTGTTTACAATATTAGACCACACTGCCTCACGCGCTTACAACCATAATGCTTTGCGACACTTGACTTCACAACAACAACACGTTCTGCGCGAGTTCTTCCTTTCCACGTGGTGAGTTGTCGTGTGTGCTGGTGAATGTAGTCCGTGTGTTCAGATTAGGGAAGTAAGCGTCTTCAAATTGCAGTCAGTCGACAGGCGTTCATATTTGGAAATAAATAGGATAAGTAATATCATCTCTACACCTTAGCTGTCATCATTACATTTTTGCGTAACTCGAACTGTTTATCAACATGGCTGCTATCAGAAAACGGATAGCGCTAATGTTTCCTGCGTAGAACTGAACGTTCCAATTGGGGTTCATTTCACGTCGAAAGGTAAAAAATTAATGTCAATAAGCAAGCGAAGAAAAGCCCACACGTGGAGTAACCAGAGAACCACAAAGTACAGATGTCATTTGCTGTTTCCGGCATTAGTGGAACTGCGCTGTGATTGGCCGGGATATCAGACAGATTGTTTACTTTGCTAGCTCCAGGCCATGTAAATAGGAGGCTTCGAGTCAGCAGCTAAACACCTCCAAATTGCTCAGTGTGAACGGTTTTTTCTCCGTAACCAACGGCAACGGTACCAGTGTGAACGGGCGCTAATTCTAAGTAACTCCAAATCATCCTGATGTGAACACACGGAGTAGGCCCCAGTTGTTCAATGCGTAACTATATCCAGTAGATATGTTGCTATCCAGCATAAGCAACGTCCTCCCAACTACATTTATGCGAGATTACACCAAAACCAGCGCAGCAATCACTATCTTTAGATATCCTAGTTTATAGTTTAATCAGGTTTCATTTGAGCAAGGTGTCAAAAGCCAAGTTCCCTAAAATGTGTGATACGTTTCTAGTGAGAAACAGGAAGTCTCTCTTGGGAGTTTCGCTCTTGTCCCTACTTTCCATTTTAGTATATTCTGGTCTCAACGTAGCTCGCGCCGCGAGCTCACTGGCAACGCCAGTCTAGTTTTCGAATTTCCATGACCAACGCCATACCACGTAAGTGGGGTGATTTGGGTGTCCATCAATTCTGTGGGAGTCAGTTATAGTAACAGGTTCACATTTTTTAAAGATTCATTGTTTTTATAAATGAAACTCTTTAAAAGGAATCAAAATAGATAATGGGAAAACCATATCTAAACTCAAGGTTGGTTGCTACTTGGTTGCTACAAATATCGCATTTCGTACAAGCTGAAATTCTGGCTGACTTTCAACATATTTGCCAACACTTAAGTTTTTCTTTTAGGCAAAAGAAAGATTAGAATCCCAAAAAAATGGAGACAAAGATCAGATGCGAGGAAACTACAGTGAGGATACAAGTTTCAACACTGAGTCGCAGGATGATCGTAAGTTCGTTTCTCATTCCACATTCAAGTCTATCCAAGTTTGACAGTTAGTACTGAGGCTGTCTCAGTCGCTCCTTGTTTTTGTCCCTTTTGCTTGACTCACAATAAGCACCTCAAAATACCCATTTATGCTGACCGTGTAGTTGCTTATGAGGAAAAAAAACAGTCAAGCAAAACAGTAAATCATAAAGCGGCAACTTAAGCAGTTACAAGAATAGCCCTATCAATCTGTTCTGCAGTTCACACACCAAGTGATTCATTATGAACATATTATTCCCACCACATGTGCTAGTTACAATTCCAATCACATACCTTACTTCATATTTCAGTGGTTAGAGCGCCGCACATCGCGAAGGTCATGGGTTTTGATTCGCGTTGAAACCTGGATTATTTTCCTAATTACACTCGCTAATTACGAGTGCCCTGAAAGGGCAGCGAGTCGTAGATTACACAGCGTTAGTACTTTTTGTGTCGATAATTTGCACACGATGATTGGCTGTTGTTGATCACATGATCTGTGATGGTTATATGTGAAAACAACCTTGAGATGTGTATGATTGAATTGTGCGTTGGTTGACTTAGTTGGCTCTGCATTGCTCGTATCATTTACAAACGAATACGTCGGATTTTGAGGAACAATTTTGGCTTACACTTTGATGTTAAGTGAATATAATTTTATTGGTATCGCTACAAAATTGTATCTCAAATAGCTGTGTTCCCGCTAAAGTATTGTCGACAAACTTTTCTGTGGCGACACGGATTACCCGTGGGAAAATAATAGGCCAAAATACTCGTTTCTCGCCTCAAAAAGAGTGACAAAAATCCATTTCCACTTAAGTGTTTACAAGTCGTTCATACGCAAATTAATCAAAGCTTGGTTGTCAATGATTCCTGTAGCGTAAATAGCTTTTCCGCTGTTAGAGTAGACTAACTGTGGGCGACACGGATCACCCCTAGAAAGATGCTAAGCCAAAAGTAGCATCTCTTTAAAAGGAGCAAAAAATTCACTTCTGGTTTACACTGATCATTGCACATTTGATTCTAATAGGACCTCTAAGGCGAGACTTTCTTCTCGTAAAGTAGAGTCATCAATGGGACAGAATTGATAGAGAAGAGCACAAGGAAAATAAGCTCTTGGATCCGCCATGATCAAGAAAACTTGACTCAGCTACCTGCCTTGATGTTTATACATATAAGCGCGAAGTGACTTATCACTACCATGCAGTAAAGTTACGGGTAGGAGACTGCCAGAAATATATTGGGTAGCACTGTACATTGATCTTGCCACGATTTGTATTTTATTTCACGGTTGAGCTTATTTGTCGGAAAAAAAAACATCACTAATGAATAACTTCGGCTGTCCAGAAATAAAATACTTTACCCTGCAGATTTATGGGCTAGGCACCTGTTAATTTCTGTTGCTTTCGGGCAAAGCACCTGAGAAAGCACCAAGGGGGTATTTGTATTATATTTCACGGTTGAGCTTATTTGTTGGAAAAACATTGCTAATGATTAACTTCGGCTGTCCAGAAATAAAATACTTTACCCCGCAGATTTACGGGCTAGGTACCTGTTAACTTCTGCTGCTTTCGGGCGAAGCACCTGAAAAAGCATTAAGGGGGTACTTGTTTTTTTTTTTTTTTTTTTTTTTTTTTCACGGTTTAAAATATTGTCGAGCGATATCGCTAATGAATAACTTCAACTGTCCGAAAATAGAATACTTTCCCCCGCAGATTTAAAATTCGAAAATGCTCTTTCGAAATCACCCATCACAGCACACTGTCATGCAAGAACTCTTGTGAAAACAAATGCTCTGGAAGTATTTGGGGATATTCACGTAAAGTTAATATAAACTACATTTGGTCTATTTGTGGTCTTTATTGACAGCTGATTTGTCACGAGTTAACGTGTTAACAGCATCCCGCAGCAACTTTTTGAGTCGTAGTCGACATTTTATAACACCTTGGTGGCATCATGCAGCAAATTTTTAAAGTGCTTAAAGCTCCTCTTGTGTTGTACACGCAGATTTCAAAAGCTGGTCAAACTTGCTTTGTTTATAAAAAAAGGAGAACAAACGCAGTACAGTTTCAATAAACAAAAACTAATGTAATATTTCTCCTTTCTGCGACATTTCATACTAGAAAAAAGACGGAACCACGATTGGACAACTCTTGTACTTCGTTGTATTTGGATTTTCATAGCTTAAAGATCGTTTCTTAAAAACGTATTCGGCGCATAACTTTAAGTCTGGTTCTTTTCTTTTGGTTTATAGAGCTTTTGGCTAAAATGTGCTTTACGGTTAATAATAAGCACAACTATTTGGCAAAAGATTACCCTATAGTTGCTGCTAGCGCAAAAAAAGCGCAAGACGAGATAGCAGTGAAGTACGGACTAACATTAAGATTTCTCTAATTTTCCCAACGACGTGACCCAGTTGTACTTGTGTAGCTGGAGCCAAGAATGTCAGTTTGTATAAACTTTTCTTACATTCCCTTTTCCTTTTAGCTCCCTCGTCAGCTATAACGAAATTAACAGATGCCTTTGGGAAGATTGGCACCAAGGCCACTGGTGCTAAAAATGGTTTAAATGAACTGAAAGGCAAATGGAACAAGATTCCCTTTGGTGATAGGGCGGTTGTAACACAGACTTTGCAGTCTGCAGCGTCGAACATTGACAAGTTTGCTAATGGTGGAGAGGATCCCTTGGGAGCAGTACAGGGTGCGCTAAACATGGTTGCGCAGTTTGCAGCACTGGCTGGTCCTACTGGTCAAATCGTTTCTGTAGCATTGAGTTTTGTATCGGGATTTCTCAGCCTTTTCGGAGTGGGAGGGGAACAAAAATCAGTCGGTGATATTGTGAGGGAGCAGATAAAAGAGGCATTGGATCAATATAATGAAAAAGTTCTTACCAATGAAGCTCGAGGTGTTGCTAATATGTTTGATGTTTCTAAGCAATATGTTGACAGTCTTGCTCAAAATGGCGAAACGCTAAGTGTGGCCCAAGCTGGGTCACTTGAAAGAAACGTGCCATTGTGGCTCGGTCTAACGTTTATGGGAACACTAAAAAGCGAAATATCAAGTCTCCTGGATGCCAACAAACAAGATGATGCAAAAAAAGTGTTAAAATACATAGAGTTGTACACAAAAATTGCAGTTCTGAAGGATATGATTCTGCAGGAAACGGCTGCTTTGCTGCCAGATGAGCTTGATAAAAACCGAAAAGCTTTGTTAGATACTCAACATTTTCTACGCAGTAAACAAAAAAAGCTTTTTAAGTTTCTTTATGAGTCTGATGTCGGTCAGATTGCCATTCCTTACTTTGATCCTGATATTAGCCAAGTTTCTGACGCCTATTTGAGTTCTGTCTTACAAATCCAAAATTACGATCGTTCTCTGGCCGGCACCTGGTGTTTGACACCAAGCATTAGAGGCAAGAGTCTCATCCCACTTACGTGGACCAAAAAATATAAACAACTACAAAAAAGCAATCACCCTTACGTAACCACTGGAAACGAAGGGTGCTTCTGGAAGCTTGTTCCTCATGGGAAAAACCTCTTCACCATTGTGAACACCTACAAGTGTCCCAAGCACGACTACTGCGGCCAGTACATGTCGTTTGACACTATTTCTGGGCATCGTAACCGTGTAACAGTGGAGGCAAACGATGCAATCCTTTGGGAAATCTATGGAACTCATCAAAAAAGGTGTGATTTCCCTGACATTAGCGTTACATGTTTTACAATAAACACAGTACCTGTGTTCCCACAAGTATCCGCCACCATACTGTACCTGTACTGCTTTGTTGTATCAATATCTTTTTAGAAACATTTATATTTCAGTAGATAGCCGCATGCAATTTCTAAAAGACAGGACAAGTGTTAGGATTTCTCGCCAATTGTGCATGAAGTACAAATGGAAAATACAACGTGTATATATAATTTTTGTTTCCTTTGGGCAAATTTTGGGGATTTCACTAAAATCTCTAAAATATTCATACATTTTCGGATGATTTATGACCATTTTTTATGAAATGTATACAAAACGATGTCCGAGAGAATGGATAGTTGACATCCACTGGTATGCCATCCGTTGGTTAAAAGTGATAAACGTTGGAAAAGCCCACGAACATTATGAATTGCTCTCCAAAACAACTCTAGGTCGAGGGGATATTTGCGAAAATCTCAATTCTAGAATGCAGTTACATAAATTCGCGTCTGTTAATACGTTGAGTCCCTTTAGTAACGAATGCAACATTTTGTCTATGAACAGGATTCGAAGTAAGTGGGGCTGCAGCTCGTCAAGCGACTGGTGCAATATGCAGCTGGGCCCTCAGACGGAATATATAGGTGCATTTCATGGTTTCATGATGCCATCAAGGGGAGTACCCGTTCGTACCTTTTCAGTCACAAAGGATAATGTCGGGTTCGTTTGGTGGCTCACAAAGGTAGGCTTTGATTTGATACTTAAGACAATATACACATTAATGTTTTGGTATAATTATACCAAACCAGCGCAGATTAATTTCCGCGGGCTCTGAAAAAAAATTAAATTAAAGATAAAATTTAAATTTATAAACCTGGAGGGATTAAGGGTTAAACCTAAACTACAATGTGTGCTTTCAATGTTTGGAATGTTTTATTGTTATGCTACACAGTTTAACAAATCAAATCAAATAATATGCTGATATCTTTAATTCAGAAACCCATATAAAAGTCGAAGGAAGACCAAGAGCTGCAGCGGCCGTAGATGAATCCAAAAGAAATCACGAGACGTCCTAAGAATCTCTTCAACGATTCAAAACAGAAAACGTTCCTATGAATGTTGTAGCCTCTAATGAATGAAATAGAAAATAAAGGAATTAATAATAAATAACAGTCAAAGTTTTATTTGATAGACCGTATTGGTGTGAAAAAAGTGATTGTTGATAGTCGCCAGGACGTTTCTAAGATCGAGTAGCAAGGCAGCGAAGTTGAGTTTCGCGCTTTCATGCCGCGCTCGTACGTTTTGCACCTTATGGAAATAGCAAGGCTAGCCGTTGTCAGTGAGCATGTGGCGTCATTTACTCCCAATTTATACCTTTGAACTTAACAACTTCAAGGCCCTTCCCATTAAAACAATTAAGAGGTCTAACGCTGTAATTTCGAGTAATATACGCAAGAAGTCTGCACCAGAAAAAGAAGCACTATTTCCGTAGTAAATTTGATTCCCCAGTTTGATCTGTAAGGTGATCCTGCATAAATAACAATGAGAACCGTCAAAAAGTGCTAGGGAAGATGTGACGACTTTTGGTCGCTTTCTCAGCTCAAAATGTGCAATAATGCGTGCTTTATCATTGCAAAGTAAGAGCTTGATAGAAATATTCATCTTCTTGTTTTTTAGAGAGTTTTGTGAATTTTCTTTTGGTGCTACAGTGAAAGATGCTTGGCAACAAGATCTTTAAGGAAGTGGTAAAAAGTTTTCAAATATAATTACTAGGTTGTAACGTTAACTAATCACACTAAACACGAGTATGACCTGTAACAAAGAAGATATGTCTCAGTTCATATGCAAAGTGACACATCGAGACCTTTTAACTGAGCCAACTTTATCCCAGTTAGTTTTATTCACATCCTGACGATTATTAGCCTGCATCATGTAACAGATGGTCCTGTGACGAAAACCAGTTGAAGAATGCCCGTATAATTGCATCGAACCCACAGCTCGCTCGACGTACAAAATATAATACCACTCTTGGCTTGTGTTGGATACTATTGAAAACATTTTAGGCCGACAGTTTTCCGGTAGTTTTGCCCACGTCTTTAGATTTTAGGTCAATATAACTGCATATCCCAAAATGATTCGCCTACTGATTTGTATCAAATACAAAAATCAAGAAACACCTCCGGATAAGTAGCAAAATAGGGCCACCAACAAAACTTAAAAACGTGGTTGCAGCGAACAAAAATTGACTCGACTCTCGAACTAAAAGCACACAGTGTGAACTGTGTAAATTTTGATTCATAAATACCTGATCTATTTACACAGTATGTAAAATAATATTTTTTATTATATGACTGTGACGTAGTTTTACCATATAAGGTCGCAACAGAGTGCCGGTACGGGAGCGTATTACACACTTCAAATCCGTATTACACCGTAGAAAACCGGTTTGACCGGTTTAGACGCGCGCGTATCACAAATGAATCAAAGATTTTTCTGAGTGCAAGGTAAAACGGTGCAACGAAAGTCTATGACTTTTCAGATACAAGACTCTTCCATAGAAAGAAACTGTTACTGGATAATTTGTCAAGGAAGGGAAAGCACAGTTCAGTTGGTGGAAAGCGAACAATCGCCATGGACAAACGGCAGTTCTGACTCCGTAAAGTTTTCCACACGATGCCTAAACACTGCAAAATGATTTTCGCCGTGTATGAACACTGTTTTGAGTGGTTCCTTTGCTGGAAGGGGTCTTAAACTTTCTACAACCAGGCAGGAAATCGGTGAGTTGTTAATAATCTATAACTTGACAACGTGTCGGCGGTAAACTATCCTAGTTGTGTTAAGATCCTTCAACGTACACATTCGCTGGCTCTGTTCTTGTGTTTTTCCTTAACTACTCCGAGAAAATAAAAACCCTGTTTTGAGTACAAAGCTGCTTGCTATTGAAGAACAAAAGTGGTTACAAGTTTAAACGAAGTGATCGATTTCAACCGCTCGAAGCACGTTTGTTCGCTGAATATTTATTCTGTCGAAGCAAGCATTTTCGTCTCCAGCGCACTTATCTCAGCACATTTAATCTGAATTGAGCTTCGATCATTTGGTGGCATAACTTCTTTAATTTTCTCTGTCAAGATTTTTAAATCGATGACCGGATTGGAAGCTGTAAGTGAATCTTTGCCGTGTAAATGAGTGTGCGCACATTTTGCCTGGGGTTGAATGAAAACAGTTTTGCTCGAAGTCTCTGTTTTATGTTTGCTAGTAAAATATATTTTATATAAAGGTAAAACTACGTCACAGTCATATAATAAATCCCTCGTTCGATGGTTTAACACTTAATACGGGCCAGCATTTTACTCGTTACTCGCATTTTTCCTCGCCCCGCGGCGGGGCTCGGAAAAATACGAGCAACTCGTAAAATACCGGCCCGTATTACGCGCTAAACCATCGAATAAGATGTATATATTAACATTTTATTTATAAATATTTACACACACTTTACAACTGTGCATTTTACATAAAATGTAAAGTATGTGTAAAACATATTTTACATTACGTGTTAGCTTAAATTGCATGTAAACTAGGATTTACATAACTTTTTTGTGTTATTTACACAGTATGTAAATATATCTTATTAGACACTTAGGCGTGTAGTACGGCTGTATATTTTTACGAGTCGTGCAGTATTTTGGCGAGCCGCTTCGGCGAGCCAAAATACAAACGACGAGTAAAAATATACAGCCATACTACACGCCTAAGTGTCTAATAAGTTATTTATTATACAACTCCCTTAGTAAAAGATGTAAATTATTTTTAAATCGCGGTACGTTGTGTGACCAAAGTGACATGTTTTCCGCGCGTGATATGTCAATCAAGTTTAGTGCTGTGTGCAGTGTAAGCAAGCGCGGGTTTTGTACTTGCAGTACTTCTAGCACAGGCAGCCCACAAGTGTTACTAAGTCACGCCTGATCGGTCAAGGTCTGATGACGTCACGGCCGATCGGTTAATAAGGATTTGTATGGGGAGATTTTCAAATCACATTTTATGTGTGAAAATAAAACAATCTTTCTCCTAAAATTCGTCAGATAACATTACGAGTCCTTATTTACCGTTTAAGGTGACTTTCGAGGCGATTTGGCGCCGATTTAGCGATTTTTTTTTTGTGCTGCCTGTGTATGTACTTATATTTTGGGAAGGCAGGAAGCCAAATGCCTAAAATCCCCGACTCGCTCTTACATAATCGCCGATTTCTCCCCGAAATCATCGCTTAAACGCCATCCGGCTCCGGCACAGAACAGAACGATGACTAGACTTCTCAGACACATCGACATGCAGCCGATAAACGCTGTTTCTCCATGCGAAAATACTAGCGAAAGCTCGGCAACTTCGATTCCTAGATCATCGGACAGTTATGCATGGACCAGAAAAAAACCGTTGGTGTCAATTTGAACCCCCACCACCCCTCCCCAAGTGACAATTTTTCAAACGTTCGTTCAAACTGTGTCCACCGACCTCACCCGGCTTGGGACAATTGTGGGCGATAAAACCTACCAGAATTTTGCAGCGTGACTGTAGCTGTAGCTATATAAGCGCTTTGCTTTCGAGATGGCTTTCATTTCGTCGCCAGTCGATCAATTACACAGTACTGCATAATGTCAAAATTTCCCCAGCCGGGTAAGGTCGGACACACGGTTCGAACGAACGTTTGAAAAATTGTCACTTGGGGAGGGGTGATGGGGATTCAAATTGACACCAACGGTTTTTTTCTGGTCCATGCATAACTGTCTGATGATCTAGGAATCGAAGTTGCCGAGCTTTCGCTAGTATTTTCGCATGGAGAAACAGCGTTTATCGGCTGCATGTCGATGTGTCTGAGAAGTCTAGTCATCGTTCTGTTCTGTGCCGGAGCCGGATGGCGTTTAAGCGATGATTTCGGGGAGAAATCGGCGATTATGTAAGAGCGAGTCGGGGATTTTAGGCATTTGGCTTCCTGCCTTCCCAAAATATAAGTACATACACAGGCAGCACAAAAAAAAAATCGCTAAATCGGCGCCAAATCGCCTCGAAAGTCACCTTAAACGGTAAATAAGGACTCGTAATGTTATCTGACGAATTTTAGGAGAAAGATTGTTTTATTTTCAACATAAAATGTGATTTGAAAATCTCCCCATACAAATCCTTATTAACCGATCGGCCGTGACGTCATCAGACCTTGACCGATCAGGCGTGACTTAGTAACACCTTGTGGGCTGCCTGTGCTTCTAGTCGTTGTTCTCTGAGCCGAGTAACATTGAAGCTGAAAGAGGTACTTTAAACAAAGTTTGCTGGGAGATCTGAGATACTACATCACATAATGTGGTCATAAACAGAACAAATTGGACGAACGAGATATGTCAACATTTTCATTTTCGTCGAGTGCCATGAATCAACAAACAGCCAGTTCTCGCCTTCTCCTCGCTTATGAAGTATGAAAAGGACTTTATCTTGTGACCAGTGGTGGTACAGTTCGCATTGCCGTTTCTCGATAGAGGTAATTATTGCCTGTTGTTGCAAGTCGATGCCATAGATCTTGGACTGGAATTACACGCCGAGGCAAATCCAACGGCTGCCGTGTTGAATGCCGACAACAACTCGTTTCGAGATTGACAGGGATTCTTAAACTGCTCTCAGAAATATTGATCTGGCTGGAAACACTATGGCCTGATAACCGAACTGTGGTGTGTGGTCTGACATTTTGTGGAACGGAAGATTAGTTATGTTGCGGCAAATTCAGTTGATTTTCTGACGAAGAAGTCTCCGTGCTCGATTTTGCGTATCGGATAGTAAGCCAGGTCAGTTTGAATTCTGTGCTTCTTTCTTTGCTTAATAATCTCTAGAAGTGATGTAAATACCAGCTGTGCACAGGGCGACTTTTATACAAAAAGCGAAAGAAAAGAATTAACGGCAGCGAATGAAGAAAAAGTTTTTTTTTTCCTTAGCAACGTTGAATACGGCTGTATCTTTTTTACGTGTCTATGGAGTTATTCGCACGTTACTATGCGGTATTTTCACGTTACTAAGGGAGTTGTGTAATAAGATGTCTTATCCGATACCATCACCAGGAATACTCGTAGTTTCCGTCAAAATACTCGAATATTTCTCGCATAATATACGTTCTATGTCCGCGGCTCAAGCTTACGAGTGGACTCTTGGCGCGTTCACAAAGTGAAAAAATATCGAAAATCTCCAGAATAACAGCTCAAACAAAACCAAAATGGTTGCAACACAAGTAATTATTTTGCTAAATTGGCTGCTGGGGACCTGGTAATATGTAAAATAGAGACCGCTGGCTCCGATGGACATTTGGGAGTGATTTAATCGTGTGGCTAGGCGGTAAAATTCTTTGCTTTGGAGCTCATTAAGATAAAGATGAATCGGGAGCTGCTCATAGACGCTAATGGCTTAATGTCTGAAGGTGTAATGCAATGAATGATGAGTGCAATCCAGATTAGATTGATGAAAGATTTCGCGAAAAATTAGGCCTTTCGGGAACTAAACCTTTTGAGCGGATTAGTCGATATCACTTATTAAAATAATTTTCGTGAGGTGTAAAAGATGAGCTTTTGTAAAATACTGTGTCAGCAATTTCGATGCATTTTTTCGTTTTTGTTTTTACTGAACGGTTTGTATAGAAAACGGGTCCCAAAACGTTCACAAAACTAAACAAATCAAAATTCGCTGACACTGTACTTTTGTCAACTTCATTGAGTATTGGAAAACAGTTGTTTTAGCATTTTCGAATAAAAACGACGACATTTTTTATTCCCCTATCAGAAACAGTCAACTTTCAAATTAACCTAAATCGTACTCCACCTTTAATGTGCCTGAAAACAATAACATCAGATCTTTATATGAACTATGACTTCAAGAAAGCTTCCTAAACATACAACGCTCACGAGATATAGGAGTACTAGAAATACGATAATCGCAGATACCCCCTCACTCTGTCATTCATGGGACTTTTACTTTGGTAACTCCCAACAAGAGTAGCCTTTGTTTTACCGAAATGTTGACTCAATCTTTTCTTCGAACTCAAGTGCTACACGCAAAGAAAGGAGAAAAAGAATGGTGTGTGTTATACTTTTGCGTTGAAAAAAGAATCAATTGCGTGACGAAGTACGTATTTCCCACGGTCGGTACGTCAAATTAATTCATACAGTCTGCCAAGCACGTTCTCAAAATTTAATACTCAAAGTTTGAAGTTGGTCGGCCGTCGTAGTACGGGAAAAAAGGAACACTGATTTTCCAATTTTGAATTCATAGGCAGTACAATTAAATAGGCTTCCTGTGCGATTTGTTTTTACTCTGGACTGCATACACCAGACTCAGGCATGCATATTTAATAGGCCGACCGTGGGAAATACGTACTTCGTCACGCAATCGATTCTTTTTTCAACGCAAAAGTACAACACGCACCATTCTTTTTCTCCGTCCTTTGCGTGTAGCACTTGAGTTCGAAGAAAAGATTGAGTCAACATTTCGGTGAAACAAAGGCTACTCTTGTTGGGAGTTACCAAAGTAAACGTCCCATCAATGGCAGAGTGAGGGGGTATCTGCGATTATCGTATTTCTAGTAGCAATTAAAGGCATCATAACTTTATATCTTCGCTTTGGTATGATTTTATTGGCTGTGTTTTCACGATGCAGTTTTTCTGGCTTAACATTCCTCACGCCGGTTTGTCTACCGACCTGAGTAAGCAACTTAACTATAATTTGGGTGTTTTTACGAGCGGACGTGTGATATTTGATCCAAGTAATTTATGCATCCGAACTGAAAACACATCAGTGATGGCGGACAACGGAGAAGCTTACAAGTATATTGCTCTTGTGTTCATTTCTGTTTTATCGCGCTTCGACGGAGGAAGAGGTTTCAGCGAACTCCTGGCTTAGGTTGCTAGCAATTACCAGAAGAAGAATTGAGGCTTCTGTCTTAGAACGACTTCAGTCGATCAGGAGGGCAATGATCGGTCGAAAGAGAAAAACAGCGTGGGTTCTTGAAAGACCGCAATTTTGGTTTGAGCACATGGTACTAAACCAGTACGAAAATAACATATGGCGTAAACATTTTCGGATTTCAAGACAAACCTTTCGCGTTCTCTGCAATCTAGTTGCGCCGCATTTGGTGTATCAGGATACAAACATGCGGCAAGCGATTCCAGTCGAAAAACGAGTAGCTGTTGCTCGAAGAAACCGCAAATTTCCGATTTGACAGCTCCCGTCAAAAGTTTTAGTTCAGTGGACTCTCATTGGTGGAAGTTAATTCCCGACAAACGAAAGCGACCTCGATTGGTGGCTTAAATGTTTTGGCTTTTTACGTCAAACCTCTACCTTCTTAACTTTAAGCGAGTTGGAGAGGCAGCTGTTTTCATGAGATTTCCGGAGATCACTCGCTAAGCGACTAAAAAAAGCCCTCGTGAAAACACGGCCATTGGTACCTTTTAGGGGTCAAAGTAAGCTCGAGCTACGCCCGTTTTAGTACCTCTTAGGGGTCAAAACGAAAATTCCCGACGAGCATCGCCGTCATTTCTTTGTGGGAGTCCCCTTCCTCCCCCCCCTCCCCCCCTCCCCCCCTCCTCCCCCCCCCCCCCCACCTCGGGTAGTTAGGGAGCTTAAGCAAACTAGGACGGCGACGGCAACGCGAGGAACCAGGAAAAGAGTGTCTGTAATCCTTATGTCTTTGTAACTTTGCCTATTCTTAGTTTGCTCAAAATTGTTCCGTTTTTGCCGAAGTTTTATTGCTTTCATCGTCTCCTACTAAGAAGAACGATTGTCGTAATTTCTCAAAATGTCGTCCACGTCCTGACAACAGCATAATAAAGAAGAATTTGGAGTCGCACGCGAGAGCACGACGACCTGAGATCAATTTTCACATATTCACGTGCGCCTTTTGTCTCTGCAATTAAGCAATATAACACGAGTTTCCATGTCTATGTACTCTTATATAAACACGCGGGATGCTGGGAGAACACGAGAAAAAGTTCAAAATCACGAGCCGCTTCGGCGAGTGATTTTGAACTTTTTCGAGTGTTCTCACAACATCCCAAGTGTTTATATAAGAGTACATAGACATGGAAACGAGTTTTATATTGCTTTTATAAAATAACGAAGCTTTTATTACCTGAAAGAACTTTATATTGAAAATGATCAAGTTCAAGATTCTCCCGAAAACCGTCAAAACGCACGCTCATCCAATCGGAAAGTCTGTTTCACGGCACTTCGCTCAAGTCAGTCCATGAATGAAAACGGAACACCACTCCCGTTCACTTGAAAAACTTGACAGGTTGCTAAATGAAGATGAATTTCGCAAGAAATGTGTCGGATATTAGTACCACTGTTTGTCAAGAATTCAGAAGAACCGGCGAGAATGTTTTGAGCCGTCAGGTTTCAACTTTCAGGACAACGGTGTCACTCGACGTAAACATGTCTGCACAACAACACTATTCTGCTGAAGAAGGTAGTTTGTACATTTGTTTGCTTTACTTGAGCATTACTTGAACTCTGCCGGACGACAGTCAACTCCATTGAATTGACTCAACAGCTTTTGTGCCACCGAGCCGACAGCCGAGACAGACTCATTAGCGAAGACTGTTTGTGTCTTCATCACCATAAACCTACAATTATTCGTGTGAAACTCCGGTGATCTAAGCCATCTGTTACTAGCTACGAGCCACAGGAGACGAAGGTATAAAGGTTAGAAACTTTAGAGAATGTTCTTTGACTGTGTAATTGTTGGCTTTCTGTCTCACGGTTTCCGAATTAAATTTCATGCAATATTCAGACAACTTTTCTTCACGCTGCTTCACTAATTGCACATGATTTGCACACGGCTTCACTATTTGCTCTAATAGCCCACTACAGTTTCTGTAACACATGAATCTTTGAAGTAGGGGACGACACGCAGTCTTTTTATTTCAGGATTTCATTTCCATGTTATGTCTTTGTACTTATTTATAAAATGGTTTTTTAACCAATCAGAGCGCGCGTAGTATCATAGTTATTTTATAATAAGTTTTATTGTTACACCGACGTTGCCGCCGTCCTCTCCCGTCCTGGTGCTTAAGCTCTCCGTTGTGTAACTAACGGAGGTTTTATGAGAGGCAGAA
The DNA here is from genome assembly GCA_964036295.1 of Plumapathes pennacea. Taxonomy (NCBI): domain Eukaryota; kingdom Metazoa; phylum Cnidaria; class Anthozoa; order Antipatharia; family Myriopathidae; genus Plumapathes; species Plumapathes pennacea. Next base: position 17,476,367 of record OZ038467.1, on the reverse strand, counting down.
CTTCACTTCTCTTTGAGTCTTCCAAGTAGTTATTATTATTTTGAGCTGATCGACACACAAGGGGCAGAGTAATTAGTTTGCCTAAATATACCAATAGACATTTAATATAAAAATTTCTGCAAAGTGAACCAAACTTTGATTTCATTATGATAAAAACACATTGATAATAAAAATATAGTTTCATAACACACTCCAGCCTAACAGTTCTTTGTTTTTTTCTTCGAACGGCCGTGGCAGTGAAAAGGATTTACGGTAAAATATCCTGTCGACTCTTCAATTATATTTCAGGTAATGTATGGACGAGTAATCTTAAGGGAGCTCAAAATATCACTGCAGAAAAGAAGAGGAGCGAAAAATTAAGTCATTTTTGGTAGGTTTCGCAATTCCGCGGTCTGCTGTTCCACAAATTACTGACACGAGACTTCTATCCTCTTGGGTTTTAGCTACCGACTCTTAAAGTCTTAAGGTCTGGCAAAACGAGAATACATATATGATATTACAGGCAAGTTGAAGATATGAATTATATTTTCGAGTGGTAAAAACAATACCTTAAACGAGCGTTGCGCGAGTGAGTAAAAATATTGTTTTTACGACGAGAAAATATAATCCATATCTTCAAGCCGCCATGTAATTTTCTTTTTATTGTATAGACACGAGTGTTCTACGAGAAAATGCACAAACAACCGTGCAAAAGCGGGAAATGGTGCTATCGATATCCTCACTAGTCGGGACAAGGAAAATACGCCACTCGGGTCCGGGATGTAGTTTGGTATGGATTTTACGCACGATATATTTTCCAGTAAAACACTCGTGTCTATATAATAGATCATGTGGCGGCAAAGTTTCTAACGTTGCGGAAACACTAAAATTGTGTCCGCGCTGAGTGCGACAATGCTGCCGCACGTTTTGCCACCATGGAAACATTGAAGGACACAATGTTGTCGCCACAATGTATTCCCGTTTTACCCTGCTCTTACTCTAAGTCTGACAATGGAGTGACACTAAGCGCGTATTTCCTAATGACACCACGTGTTGTACCGAAACAAATGTAGTTGCGGAGCTTTTATACCACCTACTCTTAAGCCGTATTCACCCGGAAAACTTTTCCTAAGAAAGTTCGTACGAACAAGAAGTGGCGACGTTTGTGCGCCGTTTGTAATTGCTACTACGATATAACTACTGTAGAAAAACGCCAAACAGCAAGCGACGGAGAAAGAACATAGCTACTGTACACGTAAAGGCTAGAAAACCTGCGGTACATTCTGGAGCGAAGAATTGACGTCTCGAACTGTCTATTAAAGCTTGTTTTATAGTGCATGTCCTTGTCTAAGAGCGAAATCTTACTTAATTTACCTTCAAAAAGCAAACATATCTGCCGATAAACCGACTTTCTCCGCAACCCACGTGCATACGAGGCCGGAGCTTCTTAATCAGGCCTGAAAAAGAACCCATACATGTGAAAATGGCGTTTCGGCAGAACTCATCAAAAAGTAGTGCTGTCGACATTATTTCAGTTGCACGTACTGTACTGTCCTATCAAGGGTCAATGTTCTTCTTTCCAGCTCACAGTATTCTCCCGACCGTCAGTTTAAAAGTTGCAAAAGACTTGCGAACAACTTCCCTCTTTGTGAATGTGAAAAATGCCATACAAAAAACTTCATGTTTACATTTTTCTCGATAAAAAACCGTTCTTCTGTCGAAAGATTGGCGTAACTGACAGCACAGGCGGCCCACACTCCGGGGGTCTGTCTGTCTGTCACGCAATGATATGTGACCCGACCGTTATTGCGTAACAGAAAATTATAAGGAAATGTATGGGGAAAAACAACGATGTGGATAAATCGTAAGAATCTGAATGAATTAAAATATAAGCTGGTGTAACTGTTATTTGTGGTCTCTTGAGCCCCTTGTGTTGATTCCAAGCCGCTACAGCCACTATTAGTGACCGAAATCCTGCCGAGGTTTCTCCCCTTAAATAAAAATGAGAAGGCTGGTCACTCCATTTTCGAGTAGCCAACGGTTAGGAGCGAATAAATACTTCCAAAAGCCCCGCGATGCCGAAATACCGCCGGAAACCAATAGCCAGATAAATTTCCTTTCCCCTGACACGACGCTGATAAACGCAGCCCAAGCTCGAATACGCCAAAACCCTAATTTGTCGCGGTGGGCGCACTCCTGTCTGATTAGTTGCGACAACTTTTGAACAGCTCGTTTGTTATCGTTCGACCAATCAGAGTGTTTCTTTCAATGACGGTTGGCGATCTTGGCCACGCTACTGGTAATGCGCCTACCGCGACGGAGAAATGGCCACAAATTTGCTCACAAATTAGGCGTTTGGCGTATTCGAGCATGGGCTGCGTTTATTAGCGTCGTGTCAGGGGAAAGAAAATTTATCTGGCTATTGGTTTCCGGCGGTGTTTCGGTATCGCTAGGCTTTTGGTAGAATGTATTCGCTCTTAACCGTTGGCTACTCGAAAATGGAGTGACCAGCCTTCTCATTTTTTAGAGGGGGAGAAACAACACACTAATAATGGCCACTAATAGCGGCCGCAGCGGCTTGAAATCGACACAAGGGACTCAAGAGGCCACAAATAAGAGGTACATCAGCTTTTATTTTAATTCATTCAGAATCTTACGACTTATCCAGATCGTTGCTTTTCCCCATACATTTCCTTATAATTTTCTGTTACGTAGCATCACTGTGTGACAGACAGACAGATCCCCGGAGTCTGGGCCGCCTGTGCTGACAGGAATGCACGTCCGTCCGCGCGCCGTTTTCTGGTGGACTTCTGATTGTCGACATGTAACTCATCCGATGATTGTCGAATTGATGCAAGTTTTGCGTGCAAAAGTTTGAAGACAGAGGATACTGAAGACGATCTGTTTGTAAAGGAGGATTTTCAGGATCTCAGCCTCTTGAATTGCCAGATAGACTTGACGCACGAAGCACAACGCAAGGTTACATTAACGAGGAAGATGAATTAGAGGTTTGCCAACTACTGGTGCTGCGAGACCATATCCTGAATCACAATAAAAGACTTACACAGTGGAAGATGAAGAGGGCAATGAGGAGTCAGAAATCAAGTCACAGACAGATGCTATAGAATATGCGGAGCAACTCCGGTTTTTCGCGCAGTATCATGGAAACCAGGAATTGTCGCTGGCAGTGTCGACAGTTTACGCAAACAAAAGTTGAGAAAAGCCGAGTTGTCACCGTGCGTGTCCGACTATTTAAGTCACTAGAACTTTAACTTTATTATTTAACTTGAATTTTATTGCGTATAGTGCTACTTTAGAAAATTTTCTGTTTTCACTGCACGTTGAACGTAACAGCGAGGTAAGAGCTCTACTTCGTTGTGAACTGAAGGGAACTGGGAACTAAACTTCAGGCTCCGTGCACTCATGACTGCGATGCGTTTGAAGGGCCTGGGACGAGGCAGAAGAATTAATGGCGGCGAAAAGACGACGACGATTCAAACATGAGTTTCAACGACCTAATGCACCCAAGAAACCAATATAAGAATGCTACTCCTAACTTCGAGAAGCTTGGGCAAAAATCGGCGAAGTTTCGTCAATACTTACGGGAAACCAAGCCGGGTCATTGGACAGTGAACTTTAAGGATCCCGAAGCATTGCGGGCTTTGACACAAGTTCTTCTTGAACAAGACTTTGGCTTGAGTGTCACCCTTCCTCTAGACCGCTTGATTCCTACCGTACCTTTACGACTCAACTATCTTCTATGGATTGAAGATTTGCTGGCTTATCTACCCGCTCAGCCTCTACGGACGAAAATTCGTGGGTTTGACATTGGTGAGGCTAATTATCAGAACTTGTATACTGTTTCTGATGCTTTGCGTAATATTTGCTTACACTGTACTTTTATCTCCTTTACTGACATGCATACAATAATTTCTGCATTTTGATTGGCTGAGCACATGTCAATTTATCCCAAACAGTGCAAAAATGTGAAAATAATAGTGCAGAAATGGATGACCCTAAAATATGGAATGGCGGAATATACCCCCAAACACTAAAATGTGGAACGCCAGGCTCCGGTCGCACTCGAAACTTTGAAAACATTAATATCGACATTTGCATCATTTTAAGTTAAAAACAGCGTTTTTAACTAGAAATATACGTCAGCCAGTTGCTACCAAACAGTGAAGAAGCTCTTGATGCTGAGTTATTATTGACTAGACTTCCTAGTGCGACCGGGCCGTTAGTTGCTAGTGTTACTTCCCACGGGAAACCTGTAATCACGTGGGGTCTTTCACAATGTGATTTTTTCAAAGACCACAAATTGCACTTGCATGGTGCTTTGGTCTTTGAAAAATTTACTCATGCTTATATTCAAATTGCACTCTAAATCATACAATTACCTAATACTTATCATTTTATTATTAAGCTATGAACCTTACCCCTCCTACCCTCAACACTGGTATCTAAATCACCTGAGGGGGGGGGGGGGGAGTGGGGGAGGGAGGCATATTATCTGGTCACGCACCCTCATTCTGGCTTCATGCCATTTTCTCTCTTTGTGCACAGGTACTGGTACGTCAGCAATCTATCCACTCCTTGGTGCTAAACTCAATGGCTGGCACTTCTTTGCAACAGAAGTTGATGAAGCATCCGTGGCTTATGCAAAGCAGAACGTTACAAGAAACAACTTTGATAATTTGATAAAAGGTACAAACAAAGATTAGTAAATACATCTGCCAATGGCAGATACATCATCTTCCTCACCTTCCCCCCCCCCCCCCCCCCCCCCCCCCAGAATGAAAGTAAATACTTGGGCTGCATTTGATTTAGTCTATTCTGGAATAGGACAAGTTGAGATGACTTAAACTGTTGCTTGTTCCAGGGAAAATCTAGTTCGAAATTGATCATTTTATTATAATCCAGGATTTTTCTATAACTTTTTGATAGTTCAGAAGGTCTCTCCTGGAAATTATCTCAGAGCTCCATTGGCAACTGAAGCCACTGTGCAGTTTGACTTCTGCATGTGCAATCCACCATTTTTCACAAGTTTGAAGGCGGCCAGCAGCACATCACGTACAGACAGACGGCCACAACCAAATGCAGTTTGTACAGGAAGTGAATCAGAGATGGTTACCAGCGGGGGTGAAGTGGAATTTGTGAGTGGAATCATTGCAGACAGTCTACTCCTCAAAGAACAATTTAGGTATTGTACAAAGTTGTTGGCGAATCCCTCCTTTTGCACAGATCTAACACTGTCAAGTCCAGAGGAAAGCCATTTAATTTGTTCACCTCATCACTGATTCCTTATTTAAAGGGGCAGTGTTTTCAAGTTTGAAATCCAAGATGGTGTCCACAACAGTGGTAGATCCTGCCGCTCGATCACTTACTGCCGTTGTGGACACTCATGGATTTCAAACTTGAAAACATAGGGTGAATGTTTTCAAGATTCGACCAAATGCGTGTGCATGTGCATCTCGTGACACTGCTAATTACAACATATTTGTGTTATCTTATTCTTTGTAGCTGGTACACAACAATGCTGGGGAAAAAGGCAAGCCTGTCTCCTGTGATAGCTTCTCTCAAATCACACAATGTAAGTAACCAGTTTTCTGATCCTGAGTACCACTAGACCACACATGCATGTACCCATTTCTAAGAGTACCACTAGACCACACATGCATGTACCATTTCTGCACTGTGCTACCACTCTCACTAAAGGACTGGTCATTATTTATGCCGGGGGGGAGGGGCTACTTGATTTTCAGATCACTTGAGGGGGGTCACAAACTTTTTGTAAGACAGTTTAACCAGGGAAAGGGGTGGTATTGAGGGGGTCAAGAGGTTTTTAAACAACCTCGTTCAAAACTTTACCTTTCAGGTGTCAACAATTACTACTACTGAATTTGGTCAAGGGAGAGTGATGCGCTGGGGTGTTGCCTGGTCTTTCATGCCTGGAGTTACTGTAGAGGTGCATTAAATTTTGAATGTTATTTCTATGATTTTTGTTAAATTTGGTACAAGATACATTCTTGTTTCCAGACATGCTTTTGTGTTCCTTATAGTAAATATTATTTCATCATTTTTGTTGTTGTGTTTACCGGAGATGAATTTGTGGAATCCGATATGCATTTGTCTTGATAGTCTTGATAGTGACCGAGAAATGAATCCGTAGGGAAGAAATATCAGTCAATTTCTTCATGAAACTGACTTAGTTTGTTACCACGTGGTGATATATTCGGTTTTCAACTTTGGATAGATGAACACTGTGAACAAAATATTTCATTCAGTGATTTTTAATAATATCATCCTTTTACTGCAGACTTCACCCACCAAACGGCGCAAGCATCAAAAGAAATGCAAACCACTACAAATTATCGTTCCTGACAAATATGTGCGTGAGCAAATATGCGGGAATTCAAAAGAACCACAAACTAACACACAACGAGTGGTGACAGCAACATTAGAGATGCTCAAAGAATTGAAGGTACCAGAGGCTATATTTAACAGTGTAGTTTGATTTATTGTTGTACAGTGTACTTTTATACATTATGCTGGCCAACAGGGTGCATTGAAAGAAATGTTGCTAGTTTGCCCAAGGGAAAGGTATAGCCATACAAGCCCAGATAATAATATAGTTTTGCTTGGAGTATGTCGTCTGAAAAATCTACTAGCCAGACAGGAAAGCTAGGGGAGATTCTTCTTTGCAACCAGGTTCACTTGTCTCCAATTCCTAGTACTCTAAGGGTTACTGACCTTTTTTAGCACACTTTAAGACTTAGTTAGTAAGGTTATATTAGATATTTTTTCTCTTATTTATTTTTTAACTAGCCAATCTTAACCAGAGTTAGTCAGTTACATTTAATGTTTTGCTTGTTCACACTTGTGTACTGTAGGTTGTTCTATATTTGTATGTCTAGTGTCCCAAATTAGTACTAATGCTAAAGGATTTATGACACAAAGTTATTCATTCATTCATTCTCAAGCAGTCATCAGTGGATTTTGCTGATCTGCAGAATCAGACTTATGAAGGAAAATACTAAAAACTGGAATATATTATTCTCTCTATTTCTAAAACACAACAGATTGATGTGGAAGAACATGATAACAAAGACCACCCAAAGGCTGTTGAGATGCAACAACATATTTTTCGGTGTACAGCACTCAAGAACACTTGGGCCAACCAAAGGAGAAAGCGACGTGAAATGAAGAGACAATGCAAGGAGGAGGGAGAGATGAATAGCAATGAGCTGATAAACAAAATAGGTGAAGAAAAGAAACATGAGGAAGAGGAGAGTAAGGGCAAAAAGAGAGTAAGTGATGCAACATGTACAAGAGACCTGGAGACCTCCCAAACTACTTCTAGCAACACAGAAAAGGAAAAGAACATTTGTGCTGGTGAATGCTCTGGGGCTTCATTTTCCTTCTTTGTACGTATAGGGCAAGGTCCCTGTTCAACTGAAACTGCAGATTCTGTTGTCTTTGAGATGGAGTGGATAGATGGGAACAACAAAAATGACCTGTATCAACTGTACCAATATTTTGAAAACAGAATTATCAAAGGATTATGAGTGCTGTAAGTTATCAGCTGTACTCAAACACAGCTTCACGTTCACTACAACACTACAAACGTAATTCTGCACAGGTTCTGTGTTAACCCATTCTCTCCCAAAGAGTGTTCAACTTCAAATTTCTCCTTGTTTCCTCAACTGAGATAACATATCATTGAATATGGAGAAATTGGGTTTTGATAGCTTGCTCAGATGGAAGTTGATCAAACTATCAATTCTTACTACATTACTCATACATTTTTTTCTTAAATGGTTGGGAGAATCTGCATTTTGAGCTTGGGAGTGAAAGGGTTAAAGTGCCTATAAGCCTTCAGACGTTACGTATTTATATGAAAGTAGGAAGTGATCTAAGCAACTTATACTTAAACAAACTCCGTTCCGAAGTGTTCTTGTACTTTTTTCACGCGGTTGAACTCAGAATTCCGAAATCTTGACCGAGCGACATGGGAGACTGGGTCTGTGATGTCAGAGAAGGCACTGGCATCGCTTTGGCGTCTCTTTACCGTAGTTGTTTTTTTCCCTTGGTTACATTTTTCTCGAAAACACATCTATGAGGCATAATTCTCACCTCGCCAACTGCAAAATCTGTGTGAAAGTTTTGTTTGACAAGAAACGAATCCCTCCTCTGACGTCATAACCCAGGCTCTCGATCGAAAAACTTTGCGCGGTCAGATTCAAAATGGCGGTCAAAATCGCATGTTTGCCGGGCGGAAAAATATATAAAAACGCTTCGGAGCGGAGTTTCTATGGCCATACGTTGATTAGATTACTTCCTACTTTCATATAAAAACGTAACGTCTGAAGGCTTATAGGCACTTTAAAGAAATGAAGCAAGTGTCTCGGCGGCCTACTGCTTCTCCAAACTTCTCTTTTGTTTGTTCAAATTCCTGTATGCATCTATAACTCAATAGACATATGCTGACAAGGGTTTTATTTCTTTTACAAGATAAAACAAACAAAACTTTGCAAATAACAACAAAGAAAAGAACAAATTTGACACAAGCTGACGTCAATTGATGTGTGCGTGTGCATGTTTTGTCATAATACATCTGCGTTTACCAATCAGATTGTGCGAACTATCCATCTTATAGAAATAATACATTATTTATTGCTCAATCTGTAAAAAAAATAATTGGATAACTTTTATCCACGAGTTACTTAGACTGTAATGTGCATCAGTCCATAGTGTTTGCACATATATTGACATTTCAGAGCCTATTTATCAGCAAAAAAATTATACAGACATCACCTAGCTTGTCACATGTCAAGCATTCATTGTAAAATGAACATACCATATTCTCCATAAAGTAACTAGTTTGAATATTGTTCACGTGTGCATTTCTTTATTAATGATACCATTACAATGATTATTGTAGATTTCATGCACTCAACTTTCACTGCAGTGACACCCTGGTGCATTTTACATCTTTCGTCACTCCATGTAGCTGTTGGAACAAGAATAAAATTTAATGCCACAAGTTTTAGGAAATTCTCTACCACAATACAAGGTCATGTGAGAGACATAAGTGAGCACCTTTGAACATATGCATGCATGCACACACAGAAACACCATTAATTTGTGGTATATGAATAGCACAAACATATTTTATTCAGTTAAAATACATTATACTAGTTTCCTTTTCATGGCGTCAACGCACAGAGGTTTGCTTTTACAGAAAATCTACATTTCTGGATGATAGAGAAAACTTTGCAGTATCATTTGCATACAGTAGCTTTAATTTCTCTGTCTGTTGTCAATGTTTTTTTTTTTTTGCTGGTGCAATATTGTCGGCATGTTTAGCTACACACTATTCTTCATTTTGCCCAGGCTGCAACTGGCTTTTATGAATACACTATCAAGAAAATTTTTGAATTGTCACTTTCTATGTTTTAAGCCATGCCAGAATGCCCAAGCTATATATTTGTTGTTTTAAAAGCCTACTTTAATCTTAATTAATCTTGAGATGGACAAAAACATTTTGAACATAACTAACGACAAGTCAGCTGATAAATAATCTGAACAATATGTGTTCCCTTTGCACAAAGTTCCATATATTAACGCAATTAGCTCTAGACTCTGTTGAGCTTTCTTAAAATCTTCAAGTTGATCTACAGTAAGCGTTACACCATGGATAAACAAACAGTTTGATTCCCCTGAAAAGAAAATTATCAACTTGCACTCTTGTGAGCTAGAGGAATATGCTAGTACAAAATATGACAAACTTGAACTGATTTGACCAACTGTCTATATCCATCTTCTTATCTTAAAACAGATAAACTGTCCAAACTTTTAAACTGAAACCAGAATATTATACACCAGGCAAAGATCTGAGTTTGAGTACAAAATGATAACAATAATTCTAGGTAACACATTGTATCACTTTGATTGAACAAGAAAAACGAATATTCACCATGCTCCCCCCATTACCCCATAAATAAGCCATTTTCTAATTTAATGAAATGCGAAAAGCTCTGTAAAGTGCAGTTATGACCAGCATAAAACTTGTACCAGCTAAGTGGACTCTTGTTCCTAACTATAGCTTTCAAATAATTATCAAATATCGTAGTAGAATCAGTAGGTAAATGCCATAAAGATTTTCCAAGCTTGTAATAAATATCATGTCCTGTGGCTTTGCTCCAGTAGTTTGCGCTTATGTAACTTGCTCAATGCTGATTGCTGCATGGTTAAAAATGCAGAAGATAATCCAAGATGCAGTCTGGGACATAGTCGGAAATTTTACTGCTTCAAGTCATTTGGTCGCAACATGACTCATGGTGCGAAAACAAATCCGCTGACACATCCCATGTTTTCTGAGTGCAAGACGTGGACTTGGTCTATCCAGCAAGGATTGCAATGCATTCATGGTAAAAGCAGTAAGAAAGCTCAAAGTCAACGTCCACTTTGCTTCTCAATTCCATTAGATGACATGACAATGTCCGGAGAAAACTGGTGCGTGGTGCCTGAACTGAAGCCGAGCGCTCGTTTTGCTGGTGATCGGGTGCGTTGCAACATATCAGAGCTTGGTCTGTTTGGTTGCCATGATTGCTCAAAGCCGAATTGGCTGGGGCCATTCTCTTTAATCCTGGCAGGGCTACAAGAGGACAGAGAGTGCTATTAGAGGTCAGAAGTATGCATATGTTATATGTTACATCACAACAATAAGTTCAATGACTTGTGCTGAGATTCATATTTTCACCTTGCACTTTATAAAATAAAATATTATTCAGAGTTTACTAGGGTTCCCATGATCCACTTATAAATTCATGTTAGGTCATGTAGTGTACTGACAGACTGGTAAACCAGCAAGCTGTTACGCATGCATGCATGGAAGAGAAATCCAGTATGACAGAATAAACATGTTTTGTGTTCAGCTGTTACACTTTGAGTTTAATCTGAATCAATCTAGAGTACTGGGTCCTAATGCCATGTAATGGGTAAGACTGTCCAAATGGTTTGAGCAAACCACAAAATCAATATTAAAAAAAATTAATTTAGGCAAAGATAATGTATATTTTCATTTTAACACTGCCAATAGCCACAACTAAACAAGCTTGGTAAATTCTATACTGTAGGTGCACAATTCAAATTGAAGGTCAGAAACCTGTTTTATCGAATAATGTAGTGAAGTTAAGGGAGTTCAGTTTGTTTTATACTGTAGTTTACTTCATAATAAGCATGAACACTTGGACACTGTTTGCTATTACAATATTGTTTTACCCCTATCTTTTAGAAATACTCTGTTTCTTTGATTTTTATTGTATTTTTAATAGATAAATTTACACAGTGCAGTAAATTTGTGTTAGTGAGGGTTAAAATCTTGCCCTGCCAGGGCTTAAAGTATGGCACATCAGCCTACAGAGTACCACATGCTCACATACACCAGAATCCAGGTCTAATAAAAATTCAAGAGAGTTTGCAGAAAGGCAGCTTCAAATTTGAGGAGAACAAGAGTTTGACCCAACATATATCTATCACCAAAGTTATTATACAAACTGGTATTGTATAACAGGGTTCGTAAATAACTTGTGTGCTTAGTTGTCCTTGGAACAACCACAAATCCATGCACTGGTTGCCCCATCCAATCTCTTGGTGCCCCACATTGTGTTAAAAAGTATATAGCACCATTAAACAGCACTACATTGCATAATTTTTATCAAAGCCATCAGTTGCCAAGGGAAGACCATTACACACTGTTTAGTTACCTGGGGCAACTGGACAACTATTAATTTCAAACCCTGTATAATCAGCAAATGGAAAGAAACCACAGGACACAAACTAATGTAAAGCATTACCAGTACAAAAATGTCTAACCTGACAGAGCCTGAATCCAGCCATACAACGGCCCATAGAGCCGAAACAGAACCTAACATGAACCTGACAAAATTTTGTCAGGCTGAAGTGAGACAAGCCGGACAAATGTATGGTTGTTGTTAGTGTCTTGTCTGGCCGGAAAAGAGCGTAACACAGAGCCTGACAAGAGCCTGACACCTGCAAGAGTCTGTAGCGATCAGCGCCACCTAAATCTTGCAACCTAACAAGGGCCTAACACGAGCTTTACAGGACATTCCGCAAGCGTGGTTGTTCATTAGCGATGAAAATGGAATATGTATAATTATATGAACAACTGACACCAACTGCACTTATGCATGCTTTTGCAAAACTAGTTTGCGTGCAAGAGTATTATAGTTATAAAGAATTACAAACACATGATATAATTTACCTGACTCATATCAGGAAGAAAAATACAAGATTTGTTTATGTTGTGTACGGGATAATTAGCCGTGGCCGTCCGGGATCGGTGTTTGGCTGCGTAAGATACCCCGGGAGTTGCTTTCCTGCGTGCACTCCACATGACTTTCTCTGTTTTAGCACGTATCTGATATTTCTATAATTTCAAAACAAATCCGCTTATCTTACTAAAGAAGAACTGCCCGTGATCGTAAACTGCAGTGCCACACCGGACTCTCTTTTGAACAGCCACTTTTAAAATCTCCCGGAGGGATTCTACGCAATTCTTTGTCCCCTTTTAACTAAGCAGGAAAATGCAGGAGTTACTTGGAAAACATGTGAATAAATGGCCACTAACTGCAACACATGTTTATCGGCAAAGATCAGCATGGAACAGACCAAGCCAGGCTGAGTCAGGCCTGAATTCAGCCGGACATGTTAGCTGGCTCGTGTCAGGCCCATGTTCAGTTCATGTTCAGTTTCATTTGTCAGGCTAATGTCATGCTAGTTAATGCTCGTTTCAGGCTCAATTGCCAGGCTAATGTCATGCTAGTTAACGCTCGTGTCAGGCTCTCCTTGTTAGGCTCTTGTTTGGCTCGTGTCATGCTCCTGTTGTGCTCAAATTTCTGGCCGGATTTTGGCTCTTGTCAGGCCAAACATTTTCATACAGGTAGTAGTATAACAGTAACAAAATAATTTTTACCTCACTGGCTGGCCACCTCTTCTTGGTGATCTGAAATAAAAAAAAGTTTCCAAAATCAATAAACCCTTACAATATTTAGGCAGCTGTAGATTTAGCAGTCATTAATAACAATGTAGCTTCACATACTAAAATATTACAAAGAAGACCAAAACATGCAAGGAGGGACTCTTACCAAAAAAATGGAAGTGGGGGGAACCTTACTAAATAAAAAAAGGCAAAAATGCAAGTGGGGGGGGGGGACTCTTACCAAAAAAATGCCAAAAACTGCAAGAGGGGACCCTTGGCAAAAAATGGTAAAAAAATGTAAGGTAATACATATACCATTTCCAAGATGCCTGTTGCCTCTGTTTAAAAATGAAGTTTAGTGTGAATCCTTTCTTATGAAAATTAGTTTTTTTTTTTCATTTCTATTTTCACTCATTTTCTTAGAAGGGTTTTGCACTAGACCTTTGTCTAAAGCATAGGCAACAGGCGTCTTGGAAATGGCCCATTTACTGGCACTGGCTGGCAGTAGTTGGAAGAGCCACTTATTGAGTGCAGTAAAATAACACCAAAGCCTGAGTTGTGTTTGTTTGGATTATAAATGGAGAGCATTATAACCAAGGTTTCAGCATTAATATGAGATATAAAATACAGTCAAGTCCCATTATAGTATAACAGATGTATGTTGGCAACTAACACTGTAGCTGAAGTCTTCAATCAATCTGATTAACTTCTTGTGTGCCCAAGAATGCCTAGCAAAAACTGACAGGAAAGTGCTTAAACAAGGAAGGTACAGTTTGATAATAATCTCTGAGGCTGTACCTCATTTTGTATGGTGATCCTGACAGTGCTGTATCCTTGTAAAGTGATTCAAATATGCTTGGAGCAACATACGTGAACCCCTAAAAACCAAAGCCAAACACTCACATTCACTGTTTCAATTTCTGTAACCATGGGAAGACTATTACATCATATTTGGGACTAAAACAGCATTACAATATGACCTTGCATGCTTTACAGTATATCCAGCAATTTTCCTAATAGAAATCTTCTTCTTCATGTGATATAAACACCAGCAATTTTGATAAATTAATGCAATTGGACCACATGACCTCTAGAAGCAAAAGGTGCAGCCTACAGATTGCAAAGCTCAATATCTAGGGTGTGGTAAAACTCAAGCCCAAGTTCAAACTGTACTGTGTGTAGCCATGACTCACCAGGCCAAATAACTTTCCACTAACTTTCTTGATAAATTCTTAAGAACATTTATTCCCAATGGGAAAGCCTGAGTATTGTATTGTATTGTATCTATTTATTTGTTAAAATAAACTGTATGTTGGTCTGTATAGGTTGTTTATCAGAAGTTTGGAGCTCAATAAGTTTAAGTTCTGGACACAACCTCTAAACAGCTGTATGTACAATGTAGAACTAGAAGTTCATAGCTCATAGCTAGAATGCAGCAGCACATCAATACCTGAAATATCTTGTTTGCACTTTCACTGAGCATGGAGTCCACTGGTGAATCTACAGGGGTCTGTCTTGTAAATTTGCTGTCAAACTGGCTGACATCTTCATCTCCACTCTACAGAAAAGTGATCAAGTTCAATTTTCTCTTTTATTCTCTTGCAAGAAATATATTGACATACAGTATGGAGAATTTGCTGCTTGATATGTCCTGCAAATGGAAGCTGACTAAACTATCAACTCTCATCACATCACTTGCACATTTTCTTCTTTACGGTTTGGAGAATCTGTATTTTGAGCTAGAGCACAATGGGTCATACAATCATCATATTCCCAGGAAGGTTCCCTGATTATTTCAATGTACTGACAAAAATAAAAAAAACACCAATGAGAGATCCACTAACCACAGAAGGTTTGAAGGGTGGCTCCACTTTCCGGGACAGTAAGTTTGTCCAATTGATGGAACGAAAAAAAGGGTGTGCCTAAAACAAAAAAACATTCTTTGTATAAACAACATCTGAGATAAAGAAGTACACTGCATAGCAGACTATAGAGAAAATATGTATAACTTGGATCAACTGAGGGTCCATGTGTGAAAGCTGGACACTGTGAAAGAATTTGAAGCAGGCGTTTCGAGCGCTAGCCCTTTGTCTGTGTCCAGCTTTCACACATCGACCCTAAGTTGAGCCAAGTTATACGTATTCCTCCATGCTGATGCAGTCAATCTAGTTCTCTTTAGAGCTGGTTTTCTATTATAGAGAAAATAGGTGAGGTAGGTTTAAACACAAGCAGACTGTTAGGTTATACCCCAAAAAATGAAATACACCACTCTAGTCCACTACAAAACTATTGCACAAAAGTACAAAGTTAAAACTGCATGATATATTGATGGTTATCATTATTTTGGTTTGCTATTTTAAACTAACCTTGATTGGTCCTGCATCATCGGTTCCACCTCCAATTCTGGCTTGAGGATGACGCTTCAAAAGCTGTAACGTTTATGGGAAATCTTACCATTAAGATCTGAGATGACCAATATTTTCCTTATGTGGAACTTAGACAATAATAACACAATTTGTTGACAAAACCCACCTTTCTTAGGAAATCCTTGGCTTCTGCAGACAGGTATGGAGGAAGGACTAACTTGCCTTTCAGAATCTGTGGAACATTTTAATAAAATTTCAGACTAACTTTATGTTAAACAACAGACTGAGTCAGGTAAATGGGGTTTCACATACTTTGGGGAATCCAAAGTTCCCCTTCCTCAAATATCATATTATAGTATTCTGAAAGGGAGCTATCTTTCTTGCCTTCACTCAAAACACATTTTACTGACCCACCTTGTCTATTGTCTTCTTTCTGTTATCACCACAGAATGGTGGCTGTGCATGAAATAAATCATTATCAACACACAAAAAAAAACACACACACTGCCTACAATGTCAAACCCACACAAGGTGTATATTTTACTGTACATGTATATGCACATGGCCACCTTAAATTTACATATTCAGATATTCAAAGACAAGTACATTGTGTAATTTTTCCTCCCAAAATTACCCAGGAAGATAAAGAAGTTGCACAGAGCATTTGAATAAAAGGACACACCATAAAATAAACCAAATGTTGTGAGCATGAAATGTGCATAGTCACAGCTGGAATTAACTGATAGTCTATATCATTCACCCAGGGGAGAGTTTAAGATCAAGAAAATAATAGTACATGCAATAGATACAAAGGGAACCCCTGATTTTTCAAACCCTCAACTTTTCAAATCTCCCAATTTTTCAAGCAAACTACCCTGACTTCTTGAATGTCTGATAACTCAAACCAAAATTTTTATTTCCCTTTGAGGTTCGAAAAATCGGAATCCACTGTACAGCAGTACATGTAATGAACATATGTGACAGTGATGACTCTGGATTAAAAGCTTAAGTGATGTGTTAACTGACTTACACTTCCTGTCAACATGTCATACATGAGGGCACCTAAACTCCACCAGTCCACTGCTTTGCCATGTCCACTGCGGGTCAGTATCTCAGGTGCCCTAAAAGACAATGTTCAATTCAGTATACTTATACATTATTTCACATAATGTAGCTATGGTACTAAATGCACACTGATTGGCTAAAAAACCAAATATGTACAAAGACATGGTTTTGTGAAGCACTTGGGATGTTGTGAGACACTCAAAAAAAAAAAAAAAAAAAAAAAGATCAAAATCATTCGCTGAAGTGGCTCATGATTTTGAACTTTTCTTGTGCTCTCACAATATCCTGCATGTTTATATAAGCAAATTCCAACAAACAACCTGGGTTAAGTCCTAACTTTCTGCTGTTTGGGATTTTAAAGCATTTGTCCTTCACTATGGACAAATGTGACACCAATTCACTCCCAAAAGTGACCAACCTTCATCAATATTCTCTTTTCACTCTCCCACCAGATACACAATAAAGTATGGAGAATGTGACATTTGATACCTTGCTAAAATGACACCTGATTAAAACATAAATTCTCTTTTCATCACTCATACATTATTTTTCTTATTTTATGGTTGGGAGAATTTGTAGTTTGAGCTTGGGAGTTAAAGGGAGATGACAAACCTAAACCCAAACGACAGATGGTCTACCATTTTGACCATACTGATCAGGTACAAATATAATTATATGGAGAATTTGATGTCAATCAATTGCTGATTTGTACGGTCAAGTGGTACACACACAGAGAAGTTTGTACTCTGGCACTGTAAACTGTGTTTGAGATGCTCTTCAAGAAGGAAAAAAAAAAGAGGAAAAAAAAAAGGAGAAATCTGATCAGTCCTGCTAGTAATAACATAATACATCTATTTAAAGGAGAAGTTTGTCAAAGATTGGTCTTGTGCTAGAAGCAAATCTGATCCAAACAAAAGCATGAAGGGAAAAGAAGTTGTGAAGTGTATTATGGTTTATAGCAGCTGCTTACATATATTCTATTGTTCCACAGAATGTATGGGTCAAGTTATTCTCATAAACTGCTTCCTTGCACAAACCAAAATCTGTGAGAACCACATGACCTGTAGAAAAGAAACCAAAAAATGTATAATGGTAAACTGTACACTAGAAACAGTATGTAAAACTGTCTACAACAAAACTGTGACTTTGCAACTTGAATAACAATTTTTTTACAATGCTTATTTCTTCCATCATAAAAGCTGCAGAGTAATTTGCTTACCATAGGCATCTAACAAAATATTTTCAGGCTTCAAATCCCTAACAATGAGAAACAAAAACTTGGATTATTATCACTTTGATGTGTCTCTATCGGAGAGTGTCCAACCATCCTGATTTCATCGGGATTATCCCGATTTTGCTTGAAAATCCCGACACAACCTTGGAAAATCCCGATTTTGAAGATCAATCTGCTCCCACAAACAACGGGCCCAGAATGTTTTCATCAAATTTTCATAATACTTGTCATACGAGGAAATGAAATACTAATCCACGCGAAGTCTGAGAGTGCTGGAAATGGTGTTTCAGGGCCTCCAGATTTCAAAATGTTCTGGGGGAGCATACCCCCAGACCCCCTAGAGGTCTTTGGCGCTCACTATAGTTTCCCCTACAATTTCAATCCCGATTTGGCAAGATCAATAGGTTGGACACTCTGCTATTGTCTATAGTACAAAATGTAATGATCGAGTACTGGCTTTGATTTAATGTTCAAATCACATTGTTAGGTAGGGTTAGTCAAACAACACACCATATTCAATATCATGATTCAAGTACCTGTAGATGATCCCTTGGATATGAAGATGTTCCAATGCCAGCGTAATCTCTGACAGATAAAAGCTAGAACAAGATAAAAATTATAAAAAAAAAAAAAAAAAAAAAAAAAAAGCAGTCAGTCAGTCAATGTTCAATAGGCAATAGTGAAACACATTTCATTTCTGAAGTTATGTATATGGCACAAACCTTGCCGTGTCCTCCATGAATATTCCTTCTCGCTCCAGCTGCATAAAAAGCTCACCTCCTGGAAAAGACAAATAACAGGATTAATAACTGCATCATGTATAAAGGTTGAATGCTCGGGCCCACAAGGAGAACTAGGCTTTTGATAACTTGCTCAGATGAAAGCTGATTGAAATATCAATCTAGGTTAATTATTCACACATGGTATCTTATACTTATTACGCATTCTTCATGCTTTCGGTCTCAGTGTCCTGTGATTGTCGTTAAATTACACTCTATTCTTCAAGTCATTTCCTCCCACACTGTTTCTTCACAACCACAAATGTTCCTAACATGGCAAAGTGATAATCCAGGTCTAGCTACAATCATGGTCAAAATTGTTCGGATGATTTCAAGTTTACCCCCTCCCCCCCCATTCAGTGTTGGGTAGTTGAGCATGGTTCAACTCATAGCTGCACCATGGGCCAACACTGAATGGAGGGGAGGGGGAGGGACTTGAAAACAAGAAATATGAGACCCCATAGGTTGTAAGGATTTACATTGT
The DNA here is from genome assembly GCA_964036295.1 of Plumapathes pennacea. Taxonomy (NCBI): domain Eukaryota; kingdom Metazoa; phylum Cnidaria; class Anthozoa; order Antipatharia; family Myriopathidae; genus Plumapathes; species Plumapathes pennacea. Next base: position 17,457,454 of record OZ038467.1, on the reverse strand, counting down.
ACTCCGGATGTGCATAAGGGGAGCGTCCCAATGACTTTTGACCTTGATTGTAGGTTCTGAATTCGAGTGGGAAACTCTGCCCTCCATAACACCAGAGGAGTTAGCAGATTACGAAACCGGCCTTCGCCGCCAACCTCATCCAGCAAAGCAGGAAAAAGTGCAAGGTCTGCCAACCCCAGTGAGTCAGCTTCCCCCGACGCGCACAAGCCCTGCTGCTTCACACATCACACCGGCAGAACTCAAAAAGCTACAACTCCTCAAAGAGACCAACAAACTCAAGGTCAAGAAGTTGGAGTTGCAGCTCCAACTTGCGTCCATGCAAAACCAACCACAGAACACCCCTGAAGTTCTCCCGCCTGCCAGTGTTAACATGGCCTCAACAAAGTCACTCAAGGACATGAAAACACCACAACAGACTCTCTTCCCACAGCCCTGGCCACACATTTTCACTCCAGGTGAACCCAAACTCTATTCTGACTTATCTTTTGGTGGAATTTTGTGCTGGCTATGCGATTATTTTGCAAAACTGCCAGGGTACGGCCGACAAATAACAGGATTAACAACTGCATCATGTATAAAGGTTGGGTATAACACTCGGGCCCACAAGGAGAACTAGGCTTTTAATAACTTGCTCAGATGAAAGCTGATTGAAATACCAATCTTCACTACATCATTCAGACAGTTTCTTCTTAAAAGGTTGGGAGAATCTGTACTTTGAGTTTGGGAGTGAAAGGGATAAAGAGACCCTAATATAGACACTACAGTGCTGTTTTTGCAGCCTTACCACTGAGATATTCCAATATCAGGTAAAGCTTGCCTCCAGTTTGGAATGCATAATTCAGATCAACAATGAAGGGATGCTGCCAAAGAAAACAGGTGGAATAAACAAATCAGCAAAATTGGAGCAGATGAACCGTGTCTCTATGAACACTCGTTCTGACTCTTTAAATAGACCCTCGGCCTCTCAGCCAATGCAATGTTTTTTGTTCACATCTAGAAAATCCAAGGCTGAATTTGGTCCCCAACATGAAGAATGTAATTAATCAAAAGAAAAATAGGTTAGTAGCACTTTTAGATCAAAAGAAACCAATCTTGTTCTCAAATGAATTGAATGGAAATGGATTGCTATTCATCTTTCAACTTTTGGGGACCCCAAATATGGTGAAATAATGAATAGTAATCCATTTCCATCCAACTTGCTTAAACAGAAAACTATTTTCTTTTGATCTAAAAGTGTTGGATTTCTAGATGTAAACAAAAGCATTGAATTAGCTGAGAGCGGCCCCTTTCAAGTCTCATCGTTCATACATGTTATAAATCTGTATTTCATACTTGAAGATCAAGGAACACAGAACAAGAATAAAGAAGAAATAAAAGAAAATAAATAAATAAATAAATAAAAACAGACAGTAATCATGAATATTCAAACCTGGATACCATGGGATACCTTTCATTAATTCTATTTATCTGACCGCAGGGTCAAACTCCATGAAAATTCCATGAACTGAGAAGACCACTGACCTGCAATACTGTATTATAAAGCTATTTGATAGGTGCTCAGACAACATGCACAAAAATCATTACAGTGGAACTCCGCCTTATGTTCACCCTCTTATTACGACCACCCCTATTTTATATGGCCACTTTTTTGTACCACAGAACAAACACCCAGTCATTTTCTTATCTAAAAATCCCCAATAACATGGCCAGATTTTTATGTCCCAATGGTGGCTGTATTAACAGGGGTTCCACTGTAATATTATGAACATCGAAGTCAAGGCTTCAATATAAATAGTATGCTGTCTCATGGAAACTATATTAACCTAATTAAACTCTGTTTGAACACATGGTACCTTCACTTCTTCCAATATATTCCTCTCTGCTTTGGTGTGAGCTGTATCTTTTTGGCTTCGGATTATTGCAGCCTGAGAAAAAAGGTAACTATGAGCTTAAATAAATTTACCTACCGTACATGAATTTTTTTTTTTTTTTTTTTTTGTTAACTGTAATACTATTTCAAATACAGTCGAACCTCCCTATTTTGAACTTGGTTAATTCGAAGTCCCCATTATTTCGAAGTCAAGCAGAATCCACTTGGATTCATTTTTTCAGTCATCTACTATCGGCTATTTCAAAACCACGCTATTTCAAACTTTTTTTCGTGTCCAGTGCAACTTTGAAATAGCGAGGTTCAACTGTTTGATGATGATACAAAATCAATTTTGGACAAAAATCACCAAATATGATAGGGAATATCACAGCTCTGGCTCATATGAATAATGCAAGTGCAAACACAAGAGACTGGTTCACCCAGTAAAATTGTGCATGAGAGAATTGAAAAATTTTATTCATTCCTTATGTTTGCTTATTTTATATACTTGTGTGAACCAGCCTTTATGTCTACAACATGTTTTGCATCTGTTTTAGTGATGCAAATTATAGTACTTTATCCTATTACATTTTTAGATGTGACCCATTTAAGTCACACCAAATCAAATTATATACTGAGAAGTTGATTTTCACTTAATCATGTGGAAATATTCCACTTTCTCTCAAAAAGTTTCAGACAACCCAAATTAAGGGGCTAAGTGCCATAACGTTGTGTCATAACTCAAACCAAACCATAGTCATATGATCTTCTGCTGCGATTCTGGCCATCAATTTACACCTTTCTAACTAAATGAGATATTGATATCGAACCTTGTAACCAGGCCTACGGTGATGGCTTCAAATATTACCTTCTTCAGTACTTTCATGGCAAAGATTTTCCCTGTATCGGGTCCAGTAACTTTTCTGACTTGAAATACCTACGATTCAACCGGCAAGTAAGTTATTGTGATTTTACAAACAATACAAAGTTACAGTGAAAGCGAAAACGAGTGAATCTATAACGAAGTGAAAGTCTAACCTTCCCATATCCTCCTTTGCCAAGCACCTTCAGTAACTCAAAACTTTCAGGTCCAACTTTCTCGTTGGCGGGGTTGACCGTTTCTTCGGAAATCTGTACAGTTTCTATATTTTCTCCATACATCCTAGAAAGACATAAAAAGCCGGCATCAAACATATTAAAGACGCACATCTATTAACACTAAACGTTTGTAAAATTATCGCTACGCACCTTTCATCGTTCTCCATGGGAACATCATAAAGCTGTCCCTAAAAAGAACAAAATCAACATTTCGCTCGTCTACCATAAAGATCCTATAACTGTGCATAAACTCATTGGCCATATCACAAGCCATCCGCCATGTTCGAACCTCCTCGCATGGGATACCTACGTCTTCGATTTCTTCGTCGCTTCCCGCTTTTTCTTCATCTATGGTGTCATTAATATCTTCCGGAAAGACACCCGCCATTTCTCTACCTATTATACATAAAAATTCATAAAATACTCGCGGAAATAAGCCTAAAATTCAGCTAAAATTACAACAACTTCATCCTGTTGAAACAATGATCTCACGCCGGTCTCGCGCCTCCTGATTGGTTGCTGCAAGTCACGTGGTCAGCAGAGCGAGAGGACTGGAAGTACCGGAAGAAATTCGACAAAAAGTCGATAAAATTGAAGTCTGAACCGAGACCATTCTTTTCATCGATTTTGAGATAAATGACTGACAAATTGGCAATGGACTGAAATACGACATGACGCGATGATTTAAAGTTGAGCGGTCAGGTAGGTACAAATTAATACGGCCTTCATAAATTTACCCGGGGGTGGACTCCTACATTAAAATGATGGGTCACTGTATTTCAAGTCCCGAAAATCTACTTCTCAGTAAGATACTGCAAACTCTACCTGAATTAAGCGGACACCCTGTATTAAGCGGACACTTCACAATTCCCCAAGGTGTCTGCTAATAAATTATGTTTAGTGAATCATTGGAAACAAGGCATGACGATTTGGACGTAAAACACCATGATTATCCTACACACTGTGCACTGAGCTGCTTCGGCAGCGGAGCATTCATCCCGCCCTCCTGGATTACTTGCGCTATATAATGCAATGCTATATACATCCAGAACGAACAGTGCCCAGAGGAGGGGGGGTGGTGGGGGGGGGGGGGGTTACTCAGCAATTTTTTATACAGTGAGGCTCCACCCCGAGGTCCAAATCCTTACCCTTTCATGTACCAGTTTTTAGTAGGAAAGGTACCCCTTTCACATACCTTTAATAAAAAGTGGCACCCCTTTCATATACCTTTTGAATGGGACTATTGCAATTTTTTGGAGTAAGATCGTTTTTAACGACCCAGAACGAAAGTCCTGCCAAAAATATTTCTCCATAATGAAAGGACTGATATTCCTACCTTTTTAATTATCTCCATCCTTAAAAAGGTACAGCCTCTTTCATGTACCTATAGCCTAAAAAAGGCACCCCTTCCACATACTTCCAGCCTGAAAAAGGTACCCCTTTCAGGCAGAGCCTTCCTGTATAGTCCACTACAAGGAATACAACCCCCAACCCCCTTGGGAGTGTTATAACATTTAGCAAACAAGTAAGTAACTACCTTTCACCTACAGACCACAAGGCACAATTGCACTGGCAATCAGATTCTTTGAGAGCATTAACACAAAGTCAGCTGTGAACACTCTTGTGCACATATTTTCTACCCTCTCAAATAAAATGACATAAAATTGTTAAGTAGATTTACATATTTTAATAATTAGTACCATGAGATTGTCAAGCAATATTATAATTTGTTTTTCCCTGACTATTATTATATTGCACCAGCATCTATACAGCTGTAACAACTCTAATATAGTACATTTCATAATATACAGACTGATATATTATCATGCAAAACACCACCAATTTTAGTAATGTAGAAACTTAAAATACCACATTTTGATTCTTCATCTATCATTTTCATCTACAACGTAGCATCAGTACAGTCTACAGATGGAAAAACTTGTACAAAATGCATTGTTTTTACATTTTTCATATTTGTCCTCTATTTATTTGCACAGTGCTAGAATTCTGTTTACCAGTAAGTTTAACCTTTTTACATCATCCCAATTTCCTTTTATTACTCTTTAACACTTTGACTCCCAAGAGTGATCAGCTTCAATATAATCCTTCAGTTTCTCACTAGAATATATCATACAGTAAGGAAACTTGGTTTTTGATACCTTACTAGCATGACAGCTAATTAATCTATAAATAATATTCTTACTACATACATCACTCTTAAACTTTCAAGGTTAGGAGAATCTGCTTTTGATCTTGGGAGTTAGAGGGTTAAGTTTGAAATTCCTAGTTTGAACAAAGTTAATTATCTTGAGGGTGTTAAATCAGCTGTGTCCATGCACATTCAGATTTGAATTAAGAGACTCAACGCTCCTCCTCGCAGCTGATTGATTACCTCACAAACCTCGTGTTTCCAAGCTTTATACCTTCACTAGTAGATTGATGAACATCTTCTTCTGGTAAATCAGCAGTTCTTGACATGTGTGATGATACGGTGCCTACACTAGATGCTGCATGGCCACCAGAATTTGCCCCTAACGAGCACAAACAAAACACAGACGAGTACGAGTGCAGAAAGTGGCTGTCGTTTAATGGCCTTCTCATGGTGGAGTGTAAATCCAGACCGACTTCTCCATTACCAAAGAAACCAGCGATAGGAATACCAGGGAACTCTTGCTGGAAAATCTGAGCCTCCACATGTTTTGCATGGTAGAATTTCTCGCCACGTCCAACACAAGAAACCATGAAACAAGCAGTTTCCTTGCCAACCTCTCTGCAACACTTGAGTTGCTGCAGGCTGTCCTTCAAGCCTTGTTTTGTATCTCCATGGTGCACAATAGACATGGCATGTACTGCATCCCCTGCTATACCAAGCCCAACGACACCACTATGTCGTATCTCACTGTCCAGAAGTGATTCTACCAATCCACCAATGATGACAACATCAGATTTATCATCCTGGTCAGTGTCGTATATCTATTTTGGTCAACAACAAAGAAACAAACTATATATGATTCACAAGCCAACTATGCAAGGTCTCGCCCTACCCAGCACCTCCTCCTCGCCTCCCCACCCCCTATACCCCGACCCATAGTCTGAGAAACAGACAAATTTTATGCCTGTTGCTTTGCAAGGCCAAAAAATACTGTCGGTGAAACCAAGCTGACAAACAGCTTCCAGGATGTCATAGAGTCTTAAGAACGACCAATCAGAAATCATGAAAGACTAGTTATTCCTTTGTTTTACTTCTTGACTTATGAAAGCTAAATTCCAATTTGGGCAAAGCCAATGATGTCAAGGAAGCTGTAATGTCAGCTCGATTTTGCAGTCACAATTTTTTTTTCGGCCTTACCCCCCCTTCTTACAATAATTATTCTTACAAACATCAAATATGCATTCTGTATATTACAGAGCAATCAAGCGTCTCACTTCACTAATCAGGTACTAGATGATTAAAATTAATAAACTATATATCATGTATAAACCATGTGTTACCTGCCAGATCCCTGATGCAACTTTACCAATGACATCCAAGTGGTTATTATCTCCCTTGGCAAACAAAATAGCAAATTTGATCCTTTTCCCAGGTGGGATATTTAGAGATTTCTCCCATCTTTCTTTGACAGTTCTATTGTTTCGTACGTCAGTGCAGTTTACATTAAAAATGTGAGTAGAAATGCCCTCCATTCTAGGCATTATCAAAAGAGATACTCCCTCGGCCTCCTCTATTTCTTCTGCTTGTTTAGTGGCTGTCTGTCCAACAACACCACCACTTAAGCAGCCAATCAGGGAGCACTTGGATGGTAAGCGTGACTTGACAGCTGCCAACAAGCTCTTCAGATCCTGTCGTTTAGTGGTGTCTTTGTAAAGAGGTGATCTGCTCACAAACAGAATGACAGCTTGTGGGAAGACATGCAAGTTGTCCAGAAAGTCTTCTATCTTGCCAATCATCAGGTCCATGGACACCTGTTGTGTGAAAACCAATCACAGCGATCAGCAATCATGGTACATATTACAATCTTATTACAGATCTATAGCAGGCTTGTCTATTAAATGTAGAAAGTTATTATGACTGAAAACTTTTACTGAGAGCAACTCCTTTTTAAACAAACTTCCACTAAGCAAGCTGAATAATTTTGAATTGCACTTGATCAAAATGAAACAAACAAAACTGCTCATTCCAAAGGAAAGTGGAAAAAATTATGGACAAATTGCCTCATAAATTCTAACACTTTCAGAATCATGTACAGTGGCAACCCTTTCACTTCCAAAAGTGATCAACTTTGATTTTCTCCTTCGGTTTTTCACCAGAAATATATCATACAGTATGGAGAACCTGCTTTTCAATACCTTGCTAAGTTGAAAGCTGATTAAACTGGAAATTCTCACTACATCTCTCATACATTTATGTTCTTGAAAGGTTAGGAGAATCTGCGAGCTTGGGAGTGAACAGGTTAATCATACTTTTTATTGACCATATAAATGTCTGCTATGAGTGTCTGTCAAGTAAATATTTCTGCTGGGCTTATTTCTTCTGCGAAGACCAAAGAAACAGTTCTTCATTCTGCTTGCCAAGTTTTATCATCATGTGGCCCACCAAAAGTATCTCAGAATCGCAAAGGGTGCATATAGATCCTGAAGTGGCTTATTGGTATAAAAATAGCATAAGGGGTGTAATTCTAATTCAATTTTCAGGACACGCAGGCCAGCTTGAGTTCCAAATCTATGCCCACCCTGTGAGAGCCATGTCCCTCACCCAACTAGGGTCCAGGTCCCTGGCTTTTGGGTTAACTGGAAGTAATGTTTACACTCTTCAAAATGAACACTATATTTTGGTAGCAGGATTGACTTCACTCTCAAGAGTGATAAAAAAATCTGAGTTTTTGAGCTTTGGAGTGAATGGGTGAAATAAAATAAGTAATAAAAATTATCAGTTGAAAGTCTATTTCGAAAAGTAATAACAACTTAGAAATAGTTCCAGGCCCCCCATGGTCCATGTTCCTCAATTGTAGCATTCTAGGTTGAGAATCTTTAGCTAAGATCTTGCCAAGATGTTCAACCTTGGCCCTGCATGCCAGCTATTCAAAGTATTACGCTCTGAATGCTGGAATGGGTTTGTGTCATTTTAGGACTGAAAATAAAGTTGTGTGGAACATAATCTCTAGTTATTCTTTGATAAAAACTCTGCAGTTTTTTTCAAGAGGTTGAAAGAAGGATTTGGCCGTACTTATAGTATCCAGTTTTGTAGGTTGAGCCAGGCCCTAAGTCGCCAGTCCCCTCAGGTCATAAATCATAATGTGGGTGAAATATACATGATCAGATCAGTTTCCAAAAAATTCATTTTTGGCCTGTGCCTCGTTCCACTGCTTGTGTCCAGACCACAAAGTCTGAGAGAAGTTCATTTTTTTACTTGTGCATATGATCTTTGGTCAAAAAAGTCTACACAGCCTACTATAATCAAGCTGTGAGTAGGGCTGTAAAATTATGTTGACTACTGTATAATTATGCAAGTCATTTATATGTTGGTCTTTCAATTAGGCGTATCAACTCGATTACTGATACTAGGCAATATAATACCAAATACATATTGACGTTTCACTTCTAAACTATTTATTGCATTCTTTATGCTACTTAAACAGGCAATTCCCTTAGGTTGATGTTGGTTAATTGACATGACTACATTAACATGACTTCTATATAATTCTATATATACATAGATATATGCATATAGAGAGAGAGGATATATGTATTACACACACGGTGATGCAAAGATATGAATTTTATTTTCGACTGGTAAAAACAATTATTTTATGACGGAGCACTGCATGAGTAAGTAATAATATTGTTTTACCATGAGAAAATAAAATCCATATCTTCAAGCCACCATCTAATATTTTTCTTTTTATTATAAAGACACATGTTTTATGAGAAAATGCACAAACAAGGGTGCAAAAGTGGGAAATGATGCCAGTGATATCCTAACTAGTGAAGATATAGAAAATACGCCACTCAGGTCCTGGTTGTCGTTTCATATGGATTTATGCATGGTATATTTTCCAGTAAAACACTCGTGTCTAATATAGATATAAATATATATAAATTTTATAATTTTATATACATATAATTTTATATAAATTATAATATATGATAATATGACCTATTTTCTTAAAAACAAATTACTGAAAACCTGGAAAAATTATTCATCAAAGTTTGATAGCTGCTCGTTTTAATGGGGATTAAATTCGCTCCTTTCCTTAAGTGTTGTTGGAAGTTGCTGAAGATGTAATATTACAGCTCATGTTGCCAAAAAGAAAGTTGTCACTCCAAGCGGAACTTTTAACTTCAAAAGTAAATGTGCAGTCTTACCCTTGAAGTACATGGTGTATTCTTGCCGTGGTGGACTACAAAGCTCAGCCAATTTCGATGCGGACGAGATATTCGTCTCGCCATATCGCGCCAGAGTCGACAAACTCTCGCCGCAGTACACAGCGCTCTCTCAGGAAGGAACGACAACACAAGCTCGACCACCTCAGCCAAAGAGAGTACAGTTGCAGCTTGACACAATACGTTGCTGTTTGAAGCCATTTATAATCAAAATGTATATGAAATGCCAAGTCATGAGTCAGCTGTTACCAGTTCGTGTCGTCTGGTTTACCTACTTACGTTGTGTACGGCTTGATATTGTGATATTCCCATCGACCATCGGTCTTGCTGTCGGTCGTCAGTGCTTGTAATAATAATAATAATAATGTCATTTATTTATACACGGTGTTAGGCAACTGCAGCAATAAAGCTGATGTGGCCGTGTTGATAAAATCTATAAATTAAAAGTTAAAAACTGGACTTAAGCTAACTAGTTACATTGCCAGTTGGATATCTAACTAACTACCAATGTTTATATACTGACAGTAGTATTTTTAAAAAATTAACTTAATACTCGAAAGTATATCTAAGATGGTTAAGTTGCATGGGTGCGTGTTTGAGTTAGATGTATGTGTGTGTGAGTGGGTAACGTAAGTATGGAAATTATGAAAGTAATATAAATTATAATATTGCCTAAAGGTAGCTGAGTGGATAGGTTGAATGATAGGCTGAGTGGATAGGTTGTGCGCGCATCGTGGATGATAGCAAGCCAGAAATACAGCACTAGCTTTTGTGATTTACAGAAACCAGACCATTAAACTGATCATTTTTTGGTCAAACGAGACGCAGTTCCAGTTCAATCAAAGTAGGTCCAAGTATCCCATAAGCTTTGCGACAAAACGCACACGAATCGTGAGCAAGAGTGAAGGTCATTCATTTCGCGCTAAATTGTCAACGTCTTCAACTGTTGATTTCTGCTCTTGTGACAGTATAATTTGCATGTGGTAGTGGTCAACTCGAAAGCTGCATAGCTACTTTGACCACTACGCACATCCATCTCAACATATCTAATAATAGTATTTTCTCTCTTTTTTTTTCTGTAACATGTTCCTACTTAATTGTAAAAGAAAAAAGAAATAATAGTGCAAAATAAAATGAATGAATGAATGCTCTTTGCTAGTACGATTGTTTTCATTTATCGCTTTCTCATTTGCTATAAAAATATCGGAGTTTCTTATTGAAAAATCTTATGATTGTTTTTGGTTAAAGATCGCTGCATGGTTTTTAGTTTGCACGCGCCATTGATATCCTGACTTATTTTCTTCATTTTTTCTGAATACAGTGGAATAATATTTTGCCTGCTAGTTTTTTGGATCGCTTTTTGTGATATTAAATGTCCTCTTATGTCTCCATGTTTGAGAACAGACTAGGTCCCTAAAGTTGCCCTAAAATATTGCGCGCTAAAACATTTTTTCCCCCGAGCGAAGGGAGGGGTTACTAAACGTGACAGTATTTGATCGAGTGAATGTTCGTCTGTCATTCAGTCAGTCAGTCCAGGGGCAGACAACACTTCATGTAAAGAATAACGGAATACTATTTTACTCCCAACGCAGTTCGTTCCTTATAAAGGATGCGTGCGTCGGATGAAATTTGACAGATCTGAACTAAACTTTGAACTAATGTCGAATTGAACGGATCAATGATTCGTTCTGCATTAAAGAAAATGAATTTGGAAGCTGAAAAACTGAATGAAGCTCGTCTTCAAAAACGAAGAGAGTACGACAGAGCATGGCGCAAGCGTGAAACAATCGAAGAGCGGAAAATCCGTCTTGAGCAAAGACGCGAAGTACAAAGCCTTCGAAAACAAAAGCAGAGACCAGAAATTGCTGCCACAAAAGGATGATATGACAGAGAGTATTAGAAGCAAAAGCGGACATAGCAGGCAACTGAACTCTGCAAAGACAACAGCTGCGCATGAAAGCGGATCGGAATCAGTATCGTAAGCGGTTCTTTGAGGCATCTGAGGACAACAAACTCCCGATCGGTACTTAATATTGAGAAAGGACAAGCAACAAAGGTCTGCAGTCAGTGGAAATCGAGCAATCACTGGGACAAATTGCAAGTACGTTTATATTTTATCACGCGGCTATGACTCGATCATTCAAGAAAATAGAAAAATCTGTATGCTGATCAAGAGCAAGAGCAAGCAGTTTGTCAGTTTATTTCTACATAATACCCGTCACCTGCACAGGACAAAGCAAGGAATAGATGACTCTTTGTGTCTTCCTTGGTATCCCTCCCTCCCTCCCCCCTGCGGGTTAGAACTGAGCCCTTTTAAAAAGATATTTTCGCGTAACCAATAAAATATTGATACTGTTGTTTGGGGTAGGGGTATGGGGTAGGGGTGGGTGGGGGAGGGAAGGGAAGGTATCCAATAGCTTCATTGCAAGATGCACAACCTTTTGTGTGCATTCAATAATTCCGTATTAGTGAACTGGTTGCATCTCTCCACTGTCAGCTCAAGTAATCTCTGTACACGGACAGTGGATCAATGTCATGATGTTTGTGAAATGAAACGGGCGTTTGGTGCGCAAGGAGAGATGGGACATATTCGCCCGGTCTGGCCTGCAAAACAAAAAGTCTAAAGTTAAAGGTCGATGGTCAAATATTTTATTACACGACTTCACATTTTCGAGTGCAAATACGGGCCAAAACAAGTGCAAAGATGGGAGCGTATTGCACTCGTCAGGAACCAGATTAACTGGTTTATTAGCTTACGTGATCAATTTTCGCAAGTAAAGTTTGCGAACGCGTCCTTTTTTGTTCCATTTTACGCGCGGCGAGAACATTTGCCCTACTTCGTTTGCCGTATAATGAACAATTTATTACACGAAAAGTCGTGCAATACGGCTGTATTTTTACTCGTCAGTTTTATTTTTTCTCGCCTGAAGCAGGCTCGAAAAAATAAAATCGACTCGTGAAAATACTCCGCCGCATTGCACTCCTTCCCGTGTAATCTCTTTATCTTGCGTAAGATAGTATACGTAAGTCATTGTTCCGATGCGTAAGTCATACTTCGTGTTTTTAATCGTCAGTTTTATTTTTCTCGCCTGAAACAGGCTCGAAGAAATAGAACTGAATCGTAAAAATATTCCGCCGTATTGCACTCCTTCCCGTGTAATAACCCCTTTTATTATATAGACACGAGTGTTTTACTGGAAAATATACTGTGCGTAAAATCCATACGAAGCTACATCCGGGACCCGAGTGGCGTATTTTCCATATCCTCGCTAGTGAGGATATCGTTGGCATCATTTCCCGCTTTTGCACGGTTGTTTGTGCAATTTCTCGTAAAACACTCGTGTCTAATATAATAAAAAGAAAATTACACGGCGGCTTGAAGATATGGATTTTATTTTCTCGTGGTAAAAACAATATTTTACTCACTCGCGAAGCGCTCGTTTGTAAGAGCAAAGTTTTTACCACTCAAAAATAAAATCCATATCTTCGCGCCGCCGTGTAATATTCTCTATTTATGCGTAAATCGTAAATCGTAATTTGTTTTCTTTATTTTTCTTTCAACTGTAATGCATGTTTTTATTTTCTTCAAATTATGCTTAAATTATGCTCGAAAATGCGGAATTATGCCGGCATAATGCCCGATGCTCGAAGTAGTGAATTTATGCTCGAAATTATGCTGGCATAATTTATCCAAGCCTATCCGGGGAAGGAGAGGTGGAGGAATGAACGCAGGCTACGTTTTTCTCGTTAACTTGCTCTGCTTTAGCCCAAAGTGTTTAGGCCGTATTTTTGCACTGATCGCGAATATGAGTGACGCACCTGATGAAAAGCAGGACTGTTTGTTAGCGGAACATTGAGCCTGCGGAAACAGCTTCCCAGCCACATGTCGTCTGGAGAGTCTGGTTCCCAACAGGTACAGCCACTTTTGAGTAGAGCCTGGACTCCAGCACGGCTCAGAATCATCCTAACGAACAACGAAACATATGTATGCACATGTCATGTAAACACACATTAAGTGCGTGCGTAACTTGGCGTCGTCTGCAAACACATGTTTAGGGGACACCGTGAAAATACGTTTTTCGGCCATGTGGTCACCTTGCTTTTGAGTCAGCGGTTATAGCACAAAACCGTGGATCCAAGTGCTGATTATGTAGTAAAATGTAACGCTCGGAAAGCCTCAAGATGTAGCCAATAAACTCAATACTAGGACTCGATACTCAAATAAAGGCTAGTTCGATGCATTTTATATAACATAAGTTGTGCACTAGAAAAACGAAGCTTGCAAACGATGTGAAATCTTACCTCGAATTATGAGAAGTTAGATAACCATGGCGACGAACAGTCACAGCAATGGTTTACAGAGTGACTTTAAACGCAAGAGAATTGCCCCCCCCCCCCCCCCCTCCCACACACACACACACACACACACACACAAAAAGACAGAAACAAAAACGAAAACAAAAACAGCACAGCGCTTTTCGGATGACTGTCTAAAACCAAAACCAAAGCAATCACAGAGCCAATCAACGAGGCGAGCAAAAACACGTTCCACATATTAAAAGTATGAGGAAACCAAAACCAAACAATTGCTATTGGTTTTATTAACCAATCATGAGCAGTGCGAGAACACGACATCGCCACTTGTTTTCGTGCGTGAGAATACCGCTACCAGGTTTTGCTCTTGCTCTTCATTGGCCGAAAATGTTGCAAAACTCGTTAGGACCAGTCGGAAAACGTAGCAAACGAAAAACCAAAGAAATCGACAGTCATCCGAAAACGGCTTAAAGAACTGCAACTCTTTGAAACTTAATTCCTTTTCTTTTAAGTCAAATTTAAAAACCACTGTCAGACTCGGCCCCAGACCCCTGGTTCTACTCACCCTCCTCCACCAGTAATGTACTCGTAGCCAAAGCCTCGACCCAGTCCATAGCCGTACCTCTCACCAAATAGCATGACTTCCTTTGAGTCGTAACAAGCCAAAAGCTTCTGAAGACGAGGCACACTATGAAACAACAGCACTTTGGGTTAAAGGCACAAAGAAGTATTAACATTCGCACGTAAAAACTGTGGTGTGATTTAACCCGGCACACGACTGTCCCATGCGTGCAACAGGTCATTTTCTCAAGGATGCACGCACATCGAGGCTTGACGGGCCCCAACCTTCGATATCAGAAATGCTTAGCGAGCACTCATGCGTGAATGTTGTAGAAAACGGCTTTAAAACTCAAGATAGCTGTCCTAACTCAAAGAAGAGCGCAGCATGAAGCATTTACATCGAGGCCGAACACAGTCCGCCGTGAAAGACGGCTAGAAATTGAATCTAAGTCTTGGCCCTTCAAGCTTTGATGCGCGCGCAACCTTAAGAAAATGGCCTATTTTAGTACGCAACGTGTAAATCACCATACGCAGTTAAAAACCTGGGCCCGGTTTTTCAAAGCACGATTAGGCTAATCTTGGATTAGGTGTAAACATTTTTTTGTCATTTATAAGCCTGAAAATGTGAAGGTTTTGTCCTGCAACGATTTCCTTGAGACGTTTTCAGCTAAAACAAGCTTTTTAATCCATATTTGAACAAAACCCTGCAATTTATCGGCAGAGAGGTCGTCAGGAAGAATTTCGTTAATCCTGGATTAGCTTAATCGGCTTTTGAAAAACCGGGCCCTGCATTTCCTGATACGTTGCCACTCTTACACAAACACAAAAACACACAGAATATAACTGTACGTGCTTCTATGCATGATAGCACAAGACAGGAATACACATACAATGCGTGAATTGACGACGTGCTCGTTCAATCGTACACTTTCACACACTTACGCATGTGCATCAATCTCGTACCCAGCCTCTTCCGCTGTCTTACGGCGCATGCTCGACAAAAAAAAGGACTCTGGAACGGACCGACTTTTAGACAATCCTGATTAGCTATTTCAAACAATGGAAATACGACCGGAACTACTCCAGTGGGCAAACATGGCGGAGGTTTCAACCGGGAACGATAAAGTTTGTAAACGTTGTGTTGCGTTGGCCGCAGCGCAACTGAAACATCCTACTTTCACGGTCTGACTGAGCAGTTTAACCGGAAGTCCGCTATTTACTGACTGAAAATCGGTCCATTCCAAAGTCTTTTCGTCGAGCATGCGCCTTAAGATAGCGGAAGAGTCTGGGTACGAGATTGACGTCGTACTCGTTCAATTGTACACCTTCACACTTGCGCATGCGCCTCACCTCATAATGGTGTCATCATCAATAATCACGAGCCAGGCTTTGTCTGCAGCTCGAGGGTCCTCCGCTGACCGCTTGATTATCGCCTCAAGCTTTGCGCAGTGACCTTGGGGTATCATTGAGTGTTATGACTTGTACTTAAAACGTGGTGAAGCATTGGAAGTGTTTAAACTATTATACCAAGATAAACAATGCGTTTGGAAACTGCTAAATATCAGATGCTATATTTTTAGATTAGAAAAACTCCATAAATAATTTAGGTAATCACATGATATCGAGTGCAATTTAGAAGAAATGAGCATGAGAAAATTTTTCAAAGCGTCTTTAAAAATTTTCCGAGTGCTCATTTATTCCAAATTGCATGAGAAATCATGTGATTACTTGTTAATAACATGTATACAATAATTTACGTCATGCTGTTTTATAATTCCTTTATAATATACGTGTCCTGTGACAATAACTTCATTGGTTGGAAATGACAACTTACCTCGTTCAGTGTTCGGTACTCATTCAGTGTTCGGTACTCCTCGTTCACTGTTCGATAGTCCTAGTTCAGTGTTCGGTACTTACCTGTTCAGTGTTCGGTACTCCTCGTTCAGTGTTCGATAGTCCTAGTTCAGTGTTCGGTACTCACCTGTTCAGTGTTCGGTAGTCCGCGTTCAGTGTTCGATAGTCCTAGTTCAGTGATCGGTACTCACCTGTTCAGTGTTCGGTACTCCTCGTTCAATGTTCGATAGTCCTAGTTCAGTGTTCGGTACTCACCTGTTCAGTGTTCGGTACTCCTCGTTCAGTGTTCGATAGTCCTAGTTCAGTGTTCGGTACTCACCTGTTCAGTGTTCGGTACTCCTCGTTCAGTGTTCGGTAGTCCTAGTTCAGTGTTTGGTACTTACCTCGTTCAGTATTCGGTACTCCGATGTTTTCTGTGGGCACCGATGGGTCCTCCGTCTCACTGTAATACACCAGGTTGTTAGAAGTGTAGTTGCCAACAGTCTTCTGAACAATAGGAACTGCAACAGATTGATTTGATAGTCAAGCTTCTGCGAAAAGAACATCAGGTTTTATCGTGACGTATTTCTGTTCGTTTGCATCGGCTGGCCGTCAAAATATCGCGTCGGCAAAGAGTAAAAAAAAAAGGTTGAAAAGTTGTTCCAGAAGCTGTTATTTCCTGGGATAATTCGGAAAAAAATGGGAATAGCGAACATGCGTCGAACTAAATTACACTTCGAGTCGACTGAAATTAATGAAGTTCGACTGTTGAGTCAAACGTCGAACTTAATCCTGTTGAAACAAATTCAGAATAAAAGAATAATTTTTTGGGGCCAGCGGGAGTTTGCCGCTGAATGATTCAGCTCGATTAATGCTAAGATCGACGTTTGACCCAGAGTCGATCTTATGCCATTCAAATCGACTCCTCCAGTCGATTAGATCGACTGAGTCGATCAAAACTCAATCAGTCAATCTTAATTGAGACAAACGTCAACTTATCGTGCTCTTATTGTTGAATATGGTTCGACGCATGCTAAGATTGACGTTTAACCCGGGTCTAAGGAAAAGTTATACCAGCCCGACCCGGCAGGTTTATTATGTGCTGAGAGGGAAAGATCCAGAAACGGCAACTAAGAGAAGCATTTACCTCTTGTTTCGTGGAACTTCTTTGTTGTCTTTACTGCGAAAAAAATATCATCAACAGGCAATTCTCCCTGTGTAAGAAACCAAAGAAATCAGGCTCACGATTAGTCTCCCGAGTGCTCACGATTAATACCCCGAGTGGTCACAACTAGTCTCACGAGTGCTCACGAGTTGTCTTCCGAGTACTCATGACTAGTCTCACAAGTGTTCACGATTAGTCTCACGAGTGCTCACGATTAATACCCCGAGTGGTCACAACTAGTCTCACGAGTGCTCACGACTTGTCTTCCGAGTACTCATGACTAGTCTCACAAGTGTTCACAATTAGTCTCACGAGCGCGCACGATTAGTCTCCCGGGTGCTCACGATTAGTATCCCGAGTGCTTACGACTAGTCTGACGAGTGTTGACAATTAGCCTCCCGAATACTCAAGACTAGTATCCCGAGTGATCACGGAGTTTCCATTTAGTTTGTGAACCCTGCAACTAATAGTGTGTGCTGACCGTGAATCTGATTTTTCAGAGAGGCGTTATGTTGTAGCACAAGTTACTATCTTACACAATCTAGTGGAGCGCTGTTGAATGTGGTCACACACTCTGTTGATTCTACAGCCCCGGAACTTGTACAGAATTCTGGGACATCAGTCAACAGAACGCCTTTTCTTTCATCACGTATAAACATAGCAATCTGCAAACCAAAGTATATTTAACAACCCTGTGAGAAAGATGACTAATTCATCTGCCATCCTCGTTCCCAGGCTCTTTTCCCTACCCGGCGCCCTAGGGAAAAGAGCTTGGGAACGAGGATGATATCTGAAGAAGGATCGTCCTTTCAGACCAATGTGTCTTGAAAAGAAATGAAAAATGAACATAGAAGACGAACTTAAACTTCTTTTGTGTTTATTTAAGTAACATTAAAGACGCGAAATATATAGAGAAATCAACCCACCTCATGTTTTACATCGATAGTGAAGTCCGATTTGAGAGGACTCTCAGTCAACTTTTTACTAAGTCTAATAAAAACACAACAAACAATGTTGACGTTACTAGTAAATAATTTTACACACTACCCATTAGTTAAAGAGACCTCTCACCGTAGATGCTTCGCACGCCCAGTGACTGACGGCGGCCTTTTTCGTATCATACGGAAATGGCAGATTCTCATGTTTTTCTATGCTATATCGCATAATAAATCAGCACAAACTCAGAAAGTGTATTGAATACGGCAAGCAGCGACAGTTACATCGATCAGTCATAACGTGGGCGCCTCAGGAAGTCGAGCTCCGGATGTAAATATAAACATGTGCGCGCAAAGCATCTAAGGAAAGAGGGTCTCTTTAAGTATCTATGTAATCCCACAACTTTAAAGTAAGTGACCCATTCAGGCGAGGCTGGTATCCATACGGGGCCCCAAACAAATCATAGCAAGCTACGTACAGTTATTGTGTGACTGAGTTCTATTCTGTGACCACATCTTTAGAACATTATGTATAAAAACACACAGAATCAACATACTCCTCCCTAGGCTTTGAGCGCCAACAAAATTTTGCAACTTACAGCACAGGAGAGATAAAACTTATAAAAAATACTTAAACGAAAAAAAAAACAACAACAACAACACCTACTTCTTGAGCAAAGACGTGCTGATAGCCCAGCCAGCAGCAAAGTCTGGAAACGAGAACTGTGATGGATCTTCGTGGAATGCAAAGTGGTGAATAATCGCTGCATGTGTGTCTTGTATGGCATGGCCAAGAAATAGCTCCTGAGAAGAAAAACGCAATAAAACAGATTTGTGACAATAGCAGAGCAGTAGCAAAACATTAAATATCAACAGTCAAAGCTCTCCTTGCGACCACTATTGGAAATTTGAATTGTCACTCAAACTTTGTAATTAAAAGCTCTCGTAAGCGACCGCTCCCGTAAGCGACCGCGGCAACTTTTTGGAATTACTATCTGGGGCCGGAAAAACTTGCGTACGAACGAAAATGTATGTAAGTATAATTTACGCATCGGAACAATGACTTACATATACTATCTTGAGAGAGATAATGTGCGTAAGTCGTACTTACGATGCGTAAGTCATTCTCAGGAACATTTTCATTCGTACGCAAGTTTTGTGAATCCGGTCTCTGGTCTATTCCTTTGTTTTAAGCTATCGTAGGCGACCACTGGAAGGGTCTGACTCGCATTAGTCAACATTTTCCTGAAAATGAACACCACTTGATCGCATTTACAGTAATAATATGATTGCGCTAATGGTTCGTTTGATACGTCTCGAATTAAAACTTTCAAGGGAGTGTCGGGTGGAGCATCCGAGCGGCTTTATGCTAAAAGTTCTTGACTAGTCTCTTTTGTTTCAGCGTGTAGTCGTTTGCGAGAGCCCATTCTCGAAAGTGACGAGCTCTAGTTACGACCGCTCTTTCGAATTCCCAAGGTAAAGTACAGAACAAAGAAGTATCCGATTACAGAAAAATAAGTGTCCAATTAATGATTAATCGGGGGCTTTATGAACCAATCACATTCGAGGAAATTGTAATATTTATGATTAATATTGTTAGTGATAACTTACCTCTTTGAAACTGTAGTTGCTCAGAACCTTCAGGAGCCCTGCTAGATTAATGACTGTGTCCTCCTCACAGAAAAATATCCAAGACTTGCTCTTGGAGTAATCGGCTGCTAAACTAGAAAGGAAAATAGTTCACACAATGTTATATATATATATTTTTTTTAGACTTAGTGTTACATGTAACATTTTAAATATCTCAGGCACAATATTTAAAGCTGTAGGGGCAACAAATTTGTCATTTTTGTCAGCAAAATGATTATCGATTTGCTTACCTTTCAATGATAGGAAATATTGTCCAAGTGCCTAATACCGTCCAGTCTTCATGCATCATTTTTACGTGTAATTCTTTCTGAAGCAAAAAGTGTGTAAAAATATATATATATATATAAATCAAATAAATTAAACAACGGTATTAGTCAAAATATGCTGCGGCATAGAAAAACGTCCACGCCGGCCAAAGGAGAGACCTGGAGCGAGCTACGCAGCAACAGCAGAAAACTTGCTGGCGGCAGTTGAACAGTTCATGAACCGCAGTGCGAATCTGACGGACGGAAAAGTCCGACTATCAGAGCGTATGGAAAACTTCCACATGAGAACTGCCCAAGTGAGGCACCGTCCATACTATGACCCGGATAAATTGGAGAACGGATATTTATTTATCCTTTTTGGTCTCCCGTCAATACTAAGACGCGTTTTCGGTGACCGAAAACGGATATTTCCGAAAACGCGTTTTAGTGTGGACAGCAAAAACGACTCGAAAACGGTTGTGTGGACGGAAAACTTTCGATGTGTTTTCGTACAAAAACTCCGTTTTCAAATTTATCCGGATTAGTGTGGACGGAGCCTGAAATGAACTTCCGTGTGGAACGGTTTAATACAAAAGCGACAAAACCCAACTAGGTTTCTACGACAGAGAAGAGAGGTAAGCTGTTCCAAGCCTAAAAAAATCGAGAAATTGGCAGACGGTAAGTCAGAAATCCCATCAAAGACTGCTCTCGCAAACAGACCTACAGAAAATCGTGCCGAGCTCTTCCGCGCCTCCCTGGAGACCAGGACCGGGACGAGTCTTTACCGGAGCTGAGGGACCGTTCATTTTTTATGAGGTAGGGGGGGCTGGTGGGATTTAAGGCGGGGGGGGGGGGGGCACGCAGAAAAAAATGGAGGTAAAGGGGGGGCACGCAAAAACTTTGACAACTCATGAGGTATTACTATGAAAACAATACGTGGACAAGTACAACAGTATGGAAAGTTTACTAATATAGAAGCTCCATAGCCTTAAAAAAAAGCAGGTAAACAGTGTTTCAGGGAATCTAGATTTCAAAATTTTCCGGGGGAGCATGCCCCCAGACCCCCTTAGCAGCTTGCACCTAGCAGCACTCACCCCCTCTCCCCCCTTTCTCAGTTTCCTGGATATCGTAGGATTTATCATGCTTTCAGACATTGCAATCCCCAATATATTTGTTGCAATCTCCCGAATTTTCATGCAATTCAAAAATAAATAAAAATATGCAGCCTGAAACCTTCAAATTTCATTGAAATTTCACTGAAAATGCTCTGAAAATGCAGAAAATGCAATTTCAGAAGACTACCTTCTTAAAAATTTTCCCCGGCCCCCGTAGGTGATCGAGCCTTGACGGTGCCCACAAAATCTCCCTATTTTTCTGCTCCAAGGTTTGAATGTCTGCACTTTATATATTTTTAATACACAAAAACGACCTATAATTTTTCTATGCATATAACATTTATGAATAAGTGATAGGGATTATTCCACTTCCACCCTTGACCCTGTAGGTAAAGCTTGATGCTTGACATAAAGCTGGGATTTGCTGCTTTAATGTGAAGTGAGGCTCCAAGGGGGATATATATTTTTCTTAGCAGGATGGATAATTTTCTATTTTCTTAAGGGGGATGTACAAAAAAAAGGTGTACTTTGTTAAATTTCCTCTTCTTCTCCTGGATTTTAATGAATGCAGCCAAAAAAGCGTCCCTTTGAGAACAGTGGTTTAACTCGCAAGGGAAGAGATACAGGAAACACCTTATTTTAGTCCTTAATTTGAGTCAATCTGCAGCTGAGTTCTAAATAACGCTCAGTAAAGATCATGTAAAAAAATTTGGGTTGAGGAGGGGGGGGGCCATGAACAAAATGGTGGGCTGAGGGGGGGGGGCATGTGAAAAAAGGGGGGGCCATGCTGTTTCCCAGTGGGACAAATCCCACCAGCCCCCCCCCCCCCCCCCCACCTCACAAAAAATGAATGGTCCCTGATGCAAGGCATTAAGCATCTCACCAAGCTGAAATACCCCTACGCCCTGCAGAAATCTAGGACACAGTGGCCCAGGACTACTTCGTGGATGCCCTCCGCATCCCTTTCAACTAATTACCTGAAGTCCCATTTCCTTTGCTTGCTTTGCAAGATGTTCCTTCAAAGCATTGGCTTTCCGTACATGATAAGAATTGTGCTGACTCCTAATGATTATAATCACATCTTTAAGAGCTAAAAAAGAAACATATTACAGTAAGACTACAGCTGCACACCCTCTGAGGGTCATGCAACACCACAATGCAGAACAAAAATTAATGGTAATTAATGTCTACTTCAAATCTGAAAAACCTCAAACACATACTGTATCACTGCAGGAGGAATAACCAGACTAGTGCCACAGGTAGAAATTTTCAACACAATAAGAAATCATTGATAGCATTACTTTATATACAATGCTGTTTATATACAATAATATATTTGAACACTACACAATATTTACAACACTATTTGTCAAAAGAAAGAAGAAGCAGACATAGGGTACATTCACTACCTAGAAATAACTAGAAAGCTAGTTGAGTTTGGTAGTAAGAAATTGTAAATTTGATAATGTAGAGTAACAAACCGAGTCACATACGAAAAGACACAAGCACAAGACAGCAAAAAAAAAAAAAAAAAAAAAGCATACATCAGCAAGACTAAGTTTTTGTACTTGCTGGATGTTATGCTTTTTTGTTTTTTTTTATCTCCTTTTTGAATCTAGCTACACAGACTAAGATGTTTGATTGTCTCATCAATGTCATAAAGGCAAATACTAAATTTCCCAATTTTCCAACATTGCAAAACATTGCAATTAACATGCTAATATTAAACAGATTTAATCTGATTTCACACAGTTGCCACAGTTACCAGGGATGGATCTATTGTGTTTTGATGAATACTCTTTATTTGCTCCTTTTTATCTCACTTCCATCTTACCATATGTGACTTACCACACACACTACAGGATCCAGAAGAAAATCATAAACCAGTGTAAATTGGTCTAGCCTAGTTAGTTATATGAATCTAAATACATACCCAGGGGAGTGGTCTTGGTCTCATTTATATGGTCAGACTCCTGAAAACACACACACAAAATAATATTACAGTGGCATTTTATATCAGAGTGAAAGCTCAACAATGTCTTTGCACCCTCCAAATCCATGACTTGCTTCATTCTTGAAAATGACACAATCAGGATCAACCTAATTAACCCACCCCTCCCCTCCCAACAGTGGATATGCACACTCCAGACTAATTCACAGCACTATCATTAACTCTTTCACTCCCAAGCTCAAAATGCAGATTCTCCCAACCTTATAAGAATAAAATGTATGAGTAATGTGGTCTTAGCAAGGTATCAAAGCCTGAAGCTCTCCCAACAGTGTCATAAATGTTTTTTGGTGAGAAACTATAAAAAGGAGAAAATCTATTAAAGTGGGTCAATATTGGGAGTGAAAAGGTTAAAAACTTTTACATGGAACAACTTGAGATGTTCTAGGGCAACAGGTTAATTATATGAAATTATCACAATCCAGCTATATGCATGCATGCATACATAGCATATATTTCGGGATATATTGTAGTGTCATGACAACAAAATGACAGCAGCATATATAAAGACACATATAACCCTAATACTCGTGCTGTACGTCTGTATCCTTTCGTCCTGTAAAACAAATCTGACTTTTTACTGCAAACCTACCATAACAGCACCAAACTCGAATCTGTTTCTTGCATCGTCAGGCGCAAAAACCAAGGGATCTTGTGTGTTCACGGAATAAACGAAAACTGTGAACAAAATAATCGTGTCCAAGACGTTATGAAACCACAGTACGAGGCATGAACATTTTAAACATCAAACACATCTTTCTAAACTTACAGGACGGCAGAACTAGCGAAAGGAACAGCATTAATATTGGCATGTTGACTTCGATTCAAAGGGGGCAGGGACACGTGTACACTGTGGGGACTGGTGCGAGTTCGTTTGTTTTTGTACTGCGGGCTCAGAAATCCAAGATGGCGGAAGAAGAAGAGCTAAGAGTTTTGGTCAGTACAGTGCAAGCTGTTGTTATTATGAGATTAACTCTCTCTTGTTGTTGTTCTTCATGTGAAAAACTCGTTTTTTAAGTTTTATTTTATTAACAAATTCATCAGAAATTAGAATTCAACTGGCTTCTGCAAGAACACATCCCGAAAGTCTTGAAGCAACTGGGGCAAATTTTACAAGTGAGAATCTAGTGTTATATTTTGCTGATTTGCTCTTTGTATTTCCTAGCTTCAGTAACTGTCTAATAGTGCAATTTCACCGTTTTCTTTTAACCAAGGAATGTTCCAGGTTTCTTGAACTGTCGAATTCTAGTGGAAGTCCAACTGCATCTGAAGGTAACAGTTAAACGTCCCAGTCCACAAACAATTTTTCACTGTACTGCAACACGCGACTTAGATAATTGATAAAGAATTTAGAGCTAAGCATTCAGTGCAACATTTGGCAATGTTTGATTTTAACCAGATATTTAAATGTTTGTGTTTTTTTAGATGTCAAACCCCATGATTACTTTATGCTTTCAACTCCAAAGTAAGTGAGCACGGCCTTTGATCGTTTAATGCGTTTAATTTCTCAATGTACAATTCTGGCCAAAAGTACATGGGACACTCTGAAAAATGCTATGTTTTCACCATCACTCTTTGTTCAACAACAAAAGTGGCTCCTGCACCCTCCCCCCATACAATGTCGCTTTACAAGGGCTAGTGCACTTTGAGCACACTCAGTCAACATTGCTTGGGGGTAGAGGGGGGGGGGGGGGTGGGGTGGGGAGGGTCAGAGTGTCATAATTTTCAGATAAAGCTATTATTAAAGTGTCCTATGACTTTTGACCAGGATTGTAGTTTCAGCTTTATATTTGAGTATCTGCTTACTTCTAATCTCTAAATATTAAATAACACACTTTAAGATTAATATTATATTTACTTTCATTGTTTTCTTTGCAGCAGTGATACCCTGAAAGGTTATGTGGCTGTTGAAGGAGACAACATTACAAAGGCTGTAGGTCTTGCAGTGACTTCTGTAATATATATATATTTATTATATAGACACGAGTGTTTTACTGGAAAATATACTGTGCGTAAAATCCATACGAAACTACATCCGGGACCTGAGTGGTGTATTTTCCATATCCTCACTAGTGAGGATATCGTTGGCATCATTTCTCGCTTTTGTACGGTTGTTTGTGCAATTTCTCGTAAAACACTCGTGTCTAATATAATAAAAAGAAAATTACACAGCGGCTTGTTAAGATATGGATTTTATTTCTCGTGGTAAAAACAATATTTTACTCACTCGCGAAGTGCTCGTTCGTAAAATATTGTTTTTACCACTCGAAAATAAAATTCATATCTTCGCGCCGCCGTGTAATATCCTCTCTCTCTCTCTCTCTCTCTCTCTCTCTCTCTCTATAATATATATATATATAATTATATAAAGAACCTTTATTATTGAGTGTTGGAGTAAATTATTACTGGTTGCCCAGTAGTTTTCTCTAGTAGTTTTTTAGTGGAGGACAGTTCACAGCACCAGGGAAATTCCGGCCTGTCCTTTTGAGAAGTGTGTGAGTTCTTTAAAGTCCCTCGAATTGGGTCAGTGATGGTCGAGAGACTAGATCAACGGCTTATGTCCCCATAGCTTAGACAGGAACATAAGTCCTTATTCCCACCTAGGATATGCTGGGGTCAGATTCCTAAAAGCCGGGAATTAAACCCGGGCTGCATTGGTGAAAGAACGGCGTGCTAACTGCTCAGCCATCTGAACACCTAATAAATATATATATATAAAGTAGATAACTAATGTTCCTCTTTTAAAATGAGGAGCAATTGACTTTTGTAATTTTAGGATTTATGCAAATTTGGATCCATTGAAAGCATGCAGTGTTGCAGTGTGAAAGGAAATGTTCACTTGGCAATTACCATTTTATACCATTTACTGCAAACTAATAAGATTGTAATAATATTTTATAAAAAGGTAATGCTAGTAATCATGCACATGGTCATGGTAATTCAGACAGAATTTGCATCTTATCAATTAAAATAATTGTAGTCTGCAGTATGTGTCCAACCTTCAGTGTTCTATACTCATCATGTGCGGTATCTAACTTGTCCTTAATTGTTGTTACAGGACCTCAAGTTTAAGTTGCCTAAAGTCTCTAGCTCAGGCTTTCGTGTATTTATCAGGGAACAGTCTCCATGGAAATTAAGACAGGTAATGAAATATTAGTGGTAGAAAACAAATAATATATTAAGTCAGGGAATAGTGTTCAATTAGATTTTTCTTGTACAAGTTATCAAGGGACAGTAGAAATTCTCCACATGAAGTCTGTACTGCAAGATTGACAGAGTTGAACTTTGCAGCCTTTGTCTTTGTTAACCCCTGTAGACATGCAACAAGTGGTTTATCCTTTTCACTTCCAAGCTCAAAATACAGATTCTCCCAACTTTTTAAGAAGAAACTGTGTGACTGAGTGCAGTGAGAATTGATAGTTTAATCAACTTTCATGTGAGTACTAAGGTTTGAAAAGCCAAGTTCTCCATACTGTATGATACTCTGGTGAAAAACTGAAGGAGAAAATTGAAGTTGATCACTCTTTAGGTTCAGGATGCAAAGAACTACTTGCAGTTAGCCCTGGAGAAAGTACGAGAAACAACAACAAACTGCAACTCTTCTTCTGGCAAGGAAGTCAGCAAGGTAAATATTTATATAGCAAAACAAATTCAAGGAGAAACAATAATAATGCTGCTTACAGACGTAAATGAAAGTCAAAAGATTTTAATAGATATCATGTAATTTTTATGATTTAGCAAACAGTGATTTCAGAGATGATATTTTAAGATGATCTATTTGCTAAAACTTGAAATGTAGATAAAATTTTCTTTTATAGGTTGTTGATGAAATAACAGGGTTCCTAACAAAAGGGAAGACACGCCTAATGGTCCCTGAAAAGTATTCTGTGCTTGACTTATTAACATCTGGAAGCCAGGTGAGTATAGTATTTATCAAAATAAAAAAGCATAATAAGTATTCTTTGAACCCAGGGGGAAGGGGGAGGGGTACTTAGGTATATAAATGACGGAGAGGTACAACGGATGCCATATTTTTTAACCCTAAAATTATGATTAAAACTTAAAAATTATATGATAATTAAATAATTTATATATAAATATATAATAAAAATTATAAATCATAAATTATAATAAGTTATAATTATATTTTTAACCCTAAAATAGACCAAGAGCCAGAAAAGGACCAATGGCTTAGAACAAGTTTATATATTATATATATTTATATACTTATATTTTATTATATAGTATATATTTAAGAATGCTAGGGCATGCTTTTGAACAACCATACAAAAAGTCCACCAGAAAATTTCTAACCCAGAAAAGACCGGCCATCACAGTCCTCTCTGTCACCAGGTACACACCCCCCCCCCCCCCCCCCCCCCCCCTCCTTTGGCCTTCAAATTTAATACTTGTGGTGGTGGATAGTTGAGAGACATAAAAGCCACCACGAGTTTGCTACTGCTCCTCTCTGCAGTTGTGTCCCCAATTTACTACATTGCAAAAGGACATTCTTGTTGTGCTGGAAGAGGAAAGGAAATTGTTCCACTTTTAAGCTTTTTCTCTTCACTCTTTAAACCTCCCTATAAACATCCAACTCCCTCTTGACCTTACAGGACAGCTTACATAACTGTATCACTACAGTTCACTGGGTCAATACCTAATTCTTCATTCTGCACCACTTTTTTAGAAAATATTCAAGCCTGGTCTTCCAGATGAGGTGCTGTGCCATTTTCACCTGACATTTGACAAGATTGTCTTGTCTGTGTACAGTTTAAATCCACTGCCTGTCCCGCCACAGAACCTGGTAGGTCTTCTCATAGTCAACTTGTAAGATGCCAGAGGTAAAAGAGAGGGATGGGGAGTGAGAGGTGGGTGGTGTGGGGGGAGGGAAGGGGAAGAAAATGGGTAAGAGTCTAGAATCAAGAAAACTGAATGATATATTATGTTTTAATTAGGACTGGAGTTGAGGGGATTTCTGTAGTTTCTACACTATTATTTTGATAGTCTAACCAACTTGAACCCAATAAAGAAAATCACCTGCCATTTTCTTTGTACTGAACATTTTCTTTGAACGTACTGAACGTTTTCTTTGAACTGTACATTTGATGAGTC
Organism: Plumapathes pennacea; assembly: GCA_964036295.1. Classification (NCBI taxonomy): domain Eukaryota; kingdom Metazoa; phylum Cnidaria; class Anthozoa; order Antipatharia; family Myriopathidae; genus Plumapathes; species Plumapathes pennacea. The sequence goes on along the minus strand of OZ038467.1, from coordinate 17,429,167 downwards.
TTGGGGCTCCATAGGTCAAATAAAACTTCATACTGATCCTGTCAGCTTGATTCACATGAGGACAAAATCCACATACGCCCAAGAAAATGGGTGGCAAATGGTAAACTCTGAGACTCGCCAAGATGCCAAGACCTTGTTTGAAAATCTGAGACCAAGTTTTTAACCACTTCAAGATGGAAAAAAAAAACATAAAAAGGCTGCCAAGATTCTGAGATTAGACCAAAACTTCCAAGACCCACAATTTTCTAGGTACCAATTTCACCACCCCTAATAAATGGCTTTAAAATAAACATCAGTGTTTGAAGTGTTCAGCCGTTGGACTGGTTTAATGGAAAGTATTTATTTATTTATCTATTTATTTATTTATTTGTTTATAAACTTTGCCAAGAAAAGGCAGGGACACCTCACAGTAAATGTTATCTTACGAGGATGCATTATACAGCAAGTGGATATGAGGAACAGGATTATTTGATTATGTCTTCTTTGTTATTAAAGGGACCACTGTTTGGAATTTTAGCTCAAATGTGTGGTAATTCTTTTTACACTTACAGAAACAGTTTCAAGAAAATGATCCAGTGGGTTATACATTGTAAGTTGAACATTCGCTCTTCAGCAACATCCTATAGTGTGTGTGTAGCCATATTTTGGCTTCTTTGTAAACCTCTCTCTCCCGGGGGAGGGGACTCCCTATGGTGGACTATACAGGGAGGCTCCACTTAAAAGGGGTGCTTTTTTCAGGCTAAAGGTATATGAAAGGGATGCCCCCTTAATAAAAATTATATATTTTTGCTTCATTACCTCTATCGGTAAAGTTGTTGTTTCATTGTTCCCTAACTTAATTCTAAGAGGGATATAGAGTGTTTTTACTGCAGGTTTATAAAAAAGGGGTATCTTTTCTTTTAAAATGGTATATGAAAGAGTAAGGGTTTGGACCTCGGGGCGGAACCTCCCCATATTAAAATTCTATGGAGAACCCCCCTCTGCACTTTTCAGTGCATATAGCATTCAGCACGGGGAATGTAAAACATTCAAATGCAAAACTAGGGGATCAAGCCGGTCCCTTCCCTCTTCCCATCCTCCCATGCATGCCCCCTAGGGAGCCTCTGCAGAGGAAAGAGCTTGTGAACTAGCCTCGCACTAAATGATTTGATTTCAGTTACTAGTCTTCCACTCTGCAACTTACCCTCATTACACACACTTCAAAGCAAAGCTGGGGGGGGGGGGGGGGGAACTCCCATATTTTTTGTGGGAATCCCCCCCCCCCCCCCAGCCAGGCTTCAAAGATTCAATAGATACCTTGTTTTTTCATTGGCTTCAGACTCAATAGGCTGCACTGTATTTCAAATTACTGATGATAACAAATAAATAATTATTGCTTATTGAATCAATTATTGATACACAGTGAATTCAATACAAAGTGGATGGAAGTGACCAGTCACTTTCAGGTATGTCCAGATCAGATTGTTGTCTTGTCCCTCACCTCCCCCCCTTGCAATTTGTTGTACTGATATATAGTTATGAATTCGTCAGGTGGAATGTGCAATCCCTAAACTAAAGGACTGTGTTCTGTTATTTGGACTGGCCTTACGACTCTGCCAGCAACTCAAGGATAAGGTAAAATTGAAATAATTACTTGCTTGAAGTCTACACAAGATATCAAATCAGTTTGTGAGCGGTCCCTGGAGGGAGGAGACAGGTGTTGATTCTACTGGGTGGTGACCACTATGCTCCAGTATTAAGCTGACTGATTAACCTTTCGTTCCCAAGTTCAAAATACAGATTCTATCAACCTTTTATGAAGAAAGTGTAAGAATGTAGTAAGAATTATTGATAGTTTAATGAGCTTTCATCTGAGCAAGATATCAAAAGCCAAGTTCTCCCTACTGTATTATATATCTCTGCTGAGAAATTGAAAGAGAAAGTTGAAGCTGATCACTCATGACTCAAACATCTGCTGGTATTTGCATGTTCATTTGGGATAACCCGAGTATAGGCTTTTAGTTCTTTTGGGATTTTTCTTTTGTTTTTTTTCTTTTTGGGAGCAGACATTCCTGTTATTAAACAAGACAAAACTTGCACTTGTATCAGTGGCACAATTATATTTGTTCAAACATGCACCGGCCTGTAGCAATTTTACATGTATGTTCTCTAAATGCTGAGCCCTGATTAATCTTTTCTCTTTTTATTCCACAGGTTGCAATGTTCTCTGTTCTAGATGGTAGATAAAAATCCTACAAATGACAATTTACTAAATAAATATTACTATCAGTTTCATTTTAAAATCTAACAAAACCACAAATCCCTAACCCCTCTTGGCCCAGGTTTTCAAAGCTCGATTTGGCTATTTTATCCTGAATTAGGTCCAAACTTTCTTGTCATTTCTAAGCCTCACATGAAGGTATCGTCCGTGACTTCCTTGATACATTTTAAGCTGGAACAAGCTTTTTAATTCGTCTTCGAACAAACCCCTGCAGTTTTAATATTGGCAGAGAGGCCGAGAGAAATAATTTCGTTAATCTTAGATTAGCATAATCGGCCTTCAGCAACTGGGCCCGGGGAACTAAATTAGAAACCAAAATTTCTGGTTACTTTGGTGCTCGTATAAATATTGTAGTATGGATGTTACTAGGATGTTATAGTACCACTCTAGATGGAGGTCCTATGCGGGTTCTCCCCTTGGTCCAATGTGGGTGGTGCACTCGTGGTGCAGTGTCAATCCAGCAATCTGATAGCTGGTGTAAATCTATCGACAAAAATAAAAAATCAATGTTGTACATTCAATTCGTTCAGTCATTCTGTGGTTTCGTCATTTTCCAGAGTAGGCTGAGGATCAGCAACGAGCAAGACTTCGTTTCTTCGTCCAAATAAACGGTACGGTGGATCATAACCCACTCCGAAATACCCATCTTTTTCGTAACCCTTGCCGTCGCGATCCAGCAATTTCTTGAGCTGTTCCAGGTTCTCCTGCCAGGCCTTGTCTCCAGCAAATCCGCCAAAGTTCTTCGCGTACATGACAGTGCAAGGCTCTTGCATATGAAGCACTTCTTTATCCTTTGGCTCGGGTGGGTTCGCGTGTAGCTTGCTCGGCACGAAGATAGACATTGTGACGCGTTTACATTTGCCCTCGTCACTCATGTCCACTCGAGATCTGACTGGGGTGGTCATGTCGATTTTCTGCCCTCCTTCGTTGTTTCCTCGAAAGTAGTTGAACAGCTTCCAGAACAGAGTGCTTGTTACTTTGCCCGAGTCTTCGGTCTGCGTCGCGCTCGCACCGACCCACACTGTTTTGGTGTACAAACGAACCTCGTAGTCATCTGGTTTGCTTTCAAGGACTTTGAATTCGGGTCCATCAGCTCCGCGATAAAATTCAGGCTTGTGAAAATTGCTTGGATCTGCTTTTGGTTTTTCCTCGCTCTTCCCCCAACCAAACATTGTGACAACACGACAACAACAGCGAATGGCCACGTCGGAGCTCTTTTATACCGCGGCGCCCCAGTGACAAATTCGACACCAGGCTCTTAGACAAACATGGAGCTCTGCGGGGATTAATATTACATAACATTTGTTCCAAAAAGGAAGACTGCAGACTCGGTATAAAACACAGACTGGTTCCAAAACACTATGAAGGATATAAAGGGCTTGAGAAAGAAATGAAACAGCGAACCAGGGAGAGCGAGAGAAGGAAAGAAACACACAAGTTGTCAGGAAATCGTTATCTAATTTGAGACTACAAACCCCGGGGGAGGGGGGTACTCCCATATATTTCCTATATAGGTATGTTCCGCCCGATAGGGTATCATTTTCAGGGTCTTCTGTCTTAAACAGGGTATCAAATTTTACATTTTCGTGTCTTAAACAGGGTTATTTTCTCAAGATCCTCTCCTCTTCCCCTCCCCCCTCAACCACATTTTTTTGCACTCGCCATTTTTTCGTGAAAATAACCCTGTTTAAGACACGAAAATGTAAAATTTGATACCCTGTTTAAGACAGAAGACCCTGAAAATGATACCCTATCGGGCGGAACATACCTATATAGGAAATATATGGGAATACCCCCCCCCCCCCCCCCTCGGGCGCTGAAGGTCCTTGCGAAATCCAGACCTTCTGGATTGCGTTTCCGACTTTTGACAGCCGTACGTTCCAATTACCGAAATTGATTTGGCAGTTTTCAGCCGCAGGCTTCTTTTGATCACTACTGATCGAGAAGCGGTTGGTAAAAGGCGGTTTAATCAATACTTGAAAATAACAATCGGAAGATTCTGAACAGAGAGTAACAAACTGGAATTAATGTTGCGCACATCGTCTGATTGAAAGGAGGTCACCTGGGGAGTGGCACACGGAAAGTTAATTAGAAGGTCAAGCTGTCATGGCAGTTGTTCGCGCGTGATTTGGAGTCAAAGGGGAGAAATGGGAGTGGGTCTGTAGCCAGGACCCCAGGATTATATATTTCTCCTTAAATAGGGTCAACTCGTGGCTTAACGCTGGCGTTCACTATCCCTGATAACTCACAATTTCCTCCGGTACCGAGCCACAAACTGTGTCAAAAAAAAAAAAAAAAAAAAAAAAAAAAAAAAAAAAAACGGAACAATGGCACAAGTGCTTTACTGAACTTGGCGCTAATTCGATTAGTGCTTTGAAAATTAGTTTTTATGCTGCTGTGTGGTTGAAAGTCCAACTACCAGCGAGGTCACATGTGATCTGTAGCTCTACGCTTCAAATTCCCATTTCGCTTGCTCTTACCATGGATCGTGAAAACTCTCCAAAACCCTCCTGAACTTTCTGTTCAGAATCTTCCGATTGTTTTTTTCAAGTATCGATTAAACCGCTTTTACCAACCGCTTCTCGATCAGCAGTGACCAAAAGAGGCTGTGGCTGAAAACTGCCAAATCAATTTCGGTAATTGGAACGGCTGTCAAAAGTCGGAAACGCAATCCAGAAGATCTGGATTAGCGCTTGTTTCAGTATTTGTATTATGCACATCCGCTTATTTGAGCTTTTACGAGTTTTTATTCTCAGTCTGCATTTTATACCGAGTCTGCAGTCTGCAGTCTGTAGTCCGCAGTCTACGTTTTATACTGACCGTAAACCAGTAAATCGTGTTTTTTTTTTTTAAGTTTTTTTTAAAGCTAAACTAGTGATCAGCACTCGGGTGTATCGAAAACGAAGACCCCGAAAACTCAGTGGGAAATTGATCTGTAAAAACTTCTTAAATTCTTTAACGCGTTTCGTCTGTCTAATCGCAGACTTAACCAGGGAGTTTTACATTGGTTACAACTGTATTTTATATACTAACTGTGATCACGCACAACTGTCGTGCTAGGAAGCACACGCTTATTTTAATACTAGATGTGCATATGGAAAACAGGGAGTGACATGCCCCCCCCCCCTCCCCCTGGGGATGAATACTATTCTACATTGAAACCTCGAAGGCCAAGGGACCGTAGTGAAAATGTGCCCCCCACCCCTTTTCGGTTCCGCTTCTATACATTTTACTGTAACTGAACTGTGACAGGCTGAAGAATATCCTTCGTTATATCGCGGTTTTCGTTATACCGAGGTTCGTTATATCGAGGTTTCACTGTATAACGGAATGGATGGAATCCAGTGAAAATTCACATATGAAATCTTCCAAACAATCCGCACCCGAGCGTACCAGGGCAGTTTTGTTGTGTACGCGGTTCACACTTCTGCGTTGTCCGTTATCTCATCTAGAGACGGTTGCGGATCAGCAACCAGCCATACTTCATTATGCCTGTTCATGAGTCGGATAGGAGGGTCATGACCGGCCCTGAAGCTCAACTCTTTCACGAAGCTCTTTCCATCGCGCTCTAGAGCTTCCTTTAACTCAGCAAGGTTGGCTTTCCAGTCATCATCCTTGGCGAAACCCGAAAAGCTCCTGGCATATATCACGCGCGGCTCGTCCGAGACAAACGTGATCTCTTTATCCGTGGGCACCGGAGGGTTGGCGTGTAGCTCATTTGGTGTAAAGAAAGCTACCGTGACGGCCTTTAAATTGCCTTCTTCATCTCTTTCCAGGAACACTCGCACTGGTTTAGTGGACGGAATCTTGATCCCTCCCTCGTTATTTCCCTTCGTGTAGTTGAATAGTTTCATGATGCATTGTCTGGCGCATTTCTGTAACTCGTTGCCCTCAGCTCTGGTTTGTGCCCAGTGGGTTTTTCGGTATTCACGCACCTCGTACTCGTTTGGTTTGGTTTCAAGGACTTTAAACTCCGGCCCATCCTCGCCCCTGTACTGGTCAGGTTTATGGAACTGGGTTGGGTCGACCTTGGGTTTCTCTTCGCCTTTAAACCAACTGAACATGATGGAAGCTGGGAGGCTGATCTGACCTTCGTGATCGCAGGGGTCCAAGCATTAATTTATGCATTCTAAGCTTTGTTTGTCAAGGCTATTGCGTGGTAGCTTTGTGTTAGATTTCGTCAATTTATTTCTGCCTAAAGCATCATGAGAGATAATGAAGGAAGAAGCCGGGAAATAGTGAAGTGAGAAAATAGTAGCTTCCGTTCCGCGGTTACCTAAATAGAATGTAAATATGGCTCAACACTTAATTTCACGCATTCTTAATTAGCGAACTTTATATTCAGAACTTGTGTCACGAAAAACTGGCGTCACGCAGTGCTGTCAAGTCTCGTTTTCACGAGCCACGGAAGCATATCGAGCGCCGCCTTGGCAACCACAACCAAAAGGACGTGTCTTGATCCTTGTGCTTGCGCTTACGACCAGGAGTGCGTGTGTCGTTGTGAGAACAAGGTTTCCGCAGAGCTAAGGGTAATGGAGAGGGATACGTATAACTTGAATCGACTAAGCCGGGTCGATGAGTGAAAGCTGGACAAAGTGAAATAATTTGAAGCTGACGTTTCGAGCGCTAACTCTTTGTCTGAGCAAATATTTTGCTTATTGCTCAGATAAAGAGCTAGCGCTCGAAGCGTCAGCTTCAAATTCTTTCACAGCGTCAACTTTCACACATCGGGCCTTAGTCGATCCAAGTTGTGCGTATTTCTTCACGCCGACGCAGTCAATCCAGTTATCTTTAGAGCTGGTGTTCCACAATAGCGAGGGAATCTGACACGTTAATGTTGTAAAGGATATTTGGATCAAATATAGAAAGGCGGTGTGGTATCAGAAGCGTTGTATTTCTGGTGGTGGCGTATACAGGGTTGCGCGTACTGGTGTCATTTAAAGTTTGTTCATGGTGTATAGTGGTGTAGTTAGTGTGTGTAGCATATTGTGGTTTAGTGGAACGCAGTATAGTGTCAAGCCGTGCACTGTTGTGCAAGTATAGTGCAGTGCAGTGTAGTGCAATGTTGTATAATGAACAGTAATTCTGAACTGGTCAGTGTGTGAACGCTAAGTAGACAGCAATGCTATCGGTATGTCAATGTGGTCGGTACTGCGTGGTCCGCTAAGTGGCTGGTATAACACACGGTCGATATGTGATCTGTACGTATTGAGTATGTGGTTGGTAACGTGGTCAGTATGTGGTCACTGTATATGGTCGCTAGTGATCGCCAAATGGTTGGTAACGTGGTCGAAAAGTATTCGTTATACCGTCCCTAATTGGTCGCCAATTGGTTGATAGGGTGGTCAGTATTTAGTCGGTAGCGCGGTCAGCATGTGGTCGGTAACGTGGTTAGTAAGTGGTCAGTATGTGGTCCGTAACGTGGTCGATAGCGCGGTCGGAAGGGGTCGGTGGTAAGTGGCATGGTCGGTATGTGGTCGGTACACTGCCTTACTGTGTCGTGCATTGTTGGCTAGTTGTTTTTATTGAGCTGTGCAGTGCAGTGTAGTGTAGGGTATTTTGCTGTGCTGTGTATCTTTGGGTAGTGTCGTGCTTCAATGCAGTGCAGTGTTATGCATTGTTGGTTAGTAGTGGTGTGAGACGGTGTAGTGGCAAGCGTTTCCGTAGGTTTCTGAGCGCATACAAAGACTTTTCGATTATTGAACACTCAAAAGTTGAGGCGAGCGCCAAAGGACGCGAGGGCGGGGAGCGGAGGGGAAAGAAACCTTCTGCTCCTCTCCCCTAGTCTGCTCGCAGCCGTTTTTGTGGTCGCAACACCTTGGGCAGAAGGTGTTGCGACCACAAAAACGGCTGCGAGGAGACTACCGCTCCCCTCGCCTAAATTCTTGCGCTCGCCCCATTTTTTGCGCGGCAAAAAAATTGACAAAGTCTGTCGGCCCCTTATTTCTCCGTACTCGAAGTCGCTACTTTATATAATTGGTACAATGTTTAGAGTTTAGTCTCCCTTCAAAGAAATTTCTGATTATTGCAATATTGCTTCCACAAGATTATCTTCAACAGTTTTCTTCTTGTTCTTGTTCTTGTTCTTCTGAACGATTGATAGGTTAGAGGCGGCAATGTAGATAAATATGTCAAATAAAGATCGGTGCAAGTGTTCACTGCTACTCCAGTAACCTTAATATTAGGAGTGCTATTTATCGTCACAACTGCACCCGGACTGGCTTGGTTTTTCTTCCGTCTGCATCTCCCTGATAAACGAAAGAAGATCTCCGTAAGCATATCGTCACGTTGGAACGTACACCATCGATTTGACTTCTTTATCCGCAGGAAAAATAAGCTGTCGTTTTTCAAAATCCTTCTACCTTTGATTCTTCGCACAAGACCGCTGAAAATCCTCCATTTCTTTGGAGCACATAGCGCGGTTGCCTCCGTTTCTCTCCAAACATTGTTGTAAAGCGCTGTAGTCACACGAAGGCTCGATTTTCTTGAGCGCGGTTCCAGAGCCCTCGGTGTCCGCCATCTTGTCTTCCCGGTGTGCAGCGCGGTACGGCGCGCATGCTCACTCCAGTTGCATCATGGGTTGGCCGTTTTCGTGGTTGGACTCGAGCGGTGTTGGAGTTTTCAATTTTCATCGAGTGTGCTAGCGAAATTCACGAATATTCGCCGTTTCTGGGGATCAAGAAATTCTTCATCTGGATGACAAGGTCCACGGTGTCATAGGCAAGGTATAGAAAATGTTGTTATCACCCTGCAGTTTTTGGTATTTGGGGAGACTGACGTAATTTGATGGCCAACAAGCACTACACACGTCTCGTGAGCATGGGTGGGTTGGATTGCCCCTTTTAAAACATGCCCAAGATAAATAGCAATATATGTTTCACAGTTTAGTACATTTTCCTGTCCTCTAATTGAGAGTTCTGGCTCTCCAAATAGCCCAGACCGGTTGATATTTTATCCAACCACGTTTGATGAGATGCAATGCAGAATCACTTTGGTCTGAGGTGTCAAAGACTGTAAGAGTTCTTAACTTTTTCGGAATATAAAATGCTCGGGATGTTAAAATATTGTCATGACGTAGTTCTTTGCCGACATAATTCATATCTCTCAATTATGTTCTACTGCTGCAGTCGCTGAAATGCTTCTCATATTATTTCTAGGGTCGGCCAACTGATCGCGGAGTCAGTAAATGCTTTGAGTTGCAGTTACTGTTCATAAGCGAGCCACCGAGGAATGATTTATTCGCAGTCGAATTTCACTCGATGGTGAATCTTGAGACGGATTCAAAGGGCACTTTCAGTTTCTGAGCCATGGTTTTGACGCCGAGACAGAAAGAAGAATTGTAAGTTTGAGTCTCTCTTCTAAAATAGGAGATGTTGACGAATCTGTGCGAATGTTGGACCCTGATACAATACTTGAAAGGCAAATGTTAAGTAGTTTACAGACAGAATTCTTCATCTCGCATAGTTGTTCGAGTATTGGAGAATTACTTGATGCATGTACAGTAATGTTTGGGGTTTTGGACTTCGTTCAATACCGCTTTCTATATCTGGTAAGAAAATTTCTTTTACACTTGTACCTAATATTATACTCATGTGTTCATACCTCTAGGCACAAAGCAATCGCTGATTATCTTCACCAATGTGGTTTTGGAGATACCCTAAATGCGTTCAAGAAAGATGCAAATATGGTAAGATACATACACGTTTCAATGCTCGCGTTAAATATCGATGGGTGGTCATTAGAATACGGTATTTAATTTTATTTTCTAATAAATTGATAAATGCTGCATGGCAAATGGAATATTCCCACGATGTTAATGAACAATGCATTGGAAATATTTGAACTTCAACATGCATTAGACATAAAATAGACAAGGAAATCTCATTTTTGAAACAGTCTTAGGTTAGTGGTATAACAAAACTGGCTATTTCTTGTTCACTTCCATGACTGACACCTTGTCAGATAACTCTGCACTATTATTATTTTTATTATTTGAATACTTTTTGTGTCTACTTGATTAAGAATGTAAAACAGTAATGCTGGTATAAACAGTATTTTGTAAATGATTTGATTGCTCACTTTGTACAAACTTTTTAGCTACTTTGCATGTGAAGGAAGTGTCAGTGTTTTCGTGGTTCAATAGTGTTTGTGCTATTTATGTAACAATATGCTATAAAATTCACCTTTTTCTCTTTAACTGGGCTGTGGTTTTTAGTTGTCCTGTGTTTGTGTTTAAAACTGAATTGCAGCGTTTCCACTGCTGTGTGGTACAAAGTCACGGTAAAGGATCACTGTGTTTATCTATTTATTTTCCTGTCTGTGCCTGTTTGATTGATTATATCACTTTATTCTTCAGCCTGGAGAACTGGATAAAAAGCACTCTGGTCTTTTAGAGAAGAAATGGACATCAGTAATTCGTCTACAGAAAAAGGTTGGCTTTCAGGGAATGTCTCAAATGTTTAAATTTCTCATTCCAATCATTTGTAATAAAGTTATGCAGGATCACTTGTGGTGTAACTCGTTTGTATCTGTAAAGAGACCAGCCGATTGGGCTTAGTTTCAAGGTATATTCATTTGACCCGTTTTAACTGATAATTTTTATTGACTTTATCCTTGAAATCATTATTTCAACCAAAGCTTGCAGTTATTGGATTGTTGTAGCCACAGTTGGTGTACAACAGTCTGACCATAATTAGAATACTGTACTGTTTTCTATGCTACAGTTCTTATTCCAGTAAACTATTAACTACTGCCTATCTTGTTATCAGATTCATATACAGTAGCATACTGTTACACTGATGAGTGTTAACACTTTCTCTCCCAAGAGTGATCAACTTCAAATTTCTTTCAGTATTTTCACCATAAATATATCATACAGTAAGGAGAACTTTGCTCTTTATACCTTGCTCATAGAGCTGTTTTCGGATGACTGTCAAAAACCAAAACCAAAGTAATCGCACAGGCCAATCACAGAGACTGAGAGAAAACAGTTCAGCCAATTGGAAACCAAAGTAATTTGCATTTGGTCTTGCGTTTGGTTTACTTTCCAATCAGCAGTGAGTGCAGCAGTACACGCCATCACTTGCGTGAGAAGTGTTTGGTTTTGGTTTTGGTTTTGTTCTTGATTGGCTGAGCATGCTGACAAACTTGTGTGGACCAATCCGAAAGCGAAGCAAATGCAAAACCAAAGCAGTCACATAATTGCTTTCGACAGTCATCCAAAAGCCGCTCTATTAAAGCTGATTGAATTATCAATTCTCACTACATCACTCATACATTTCCTCTAAAAAGGTTAGGAGAATATACATTTTGGTCTTGGGAGTGAATGGATTAACTAAAGCAACCAGAACCCTCTGTTCTTACATATAATGTAAAGTAAAATTCTATGTTGTTGTGGTACAGGTTATGGATCTAGAATCAAGACTGGCCGAAGCAGAGAAAGAAGTTCATCATGGAGGTATGACTGCTTAACTTTGCATACGGGATGCTACAGCTTTTATTTTCTAGAAAAGATTTGATGAGCACAGTGTATACTGAGGTTATTTGCAAGCAGATATGTCTTGGATGCTTGTGAAGCAGATTTACATCTAACAGTACAGTATATTTTATAATGTCCATTTTGGTATCTGCTTTGCTGTCAAGGAGTGTCAAAGAAAAGCCGTTCACCAGAAGACTGGATTCCTAGGCCCCCAGAAAGGTAAACAAGCTGCTTTTGGGAAGCACTAAAGGGTGTGCCTAAATCACCTACAATAACAGACAAAAATAGTCACATGCTTTAATTTTCATACTTTTCTCACAATTACCATGCTTTGAGTTGTCTGGTTCCAGAGAAAACTGATTTTGAGTCCCCCCTTCCTTTCTCTATGTTGAAACTTGAGTTTGGAACAGTTCCAGTAAGATTTTGACAGTAAACTGTGGCTAATAATTGATTTATTAACATTGAATTGTAGTAGGGCACACAGTTACTAAGCTTAACTAGTTAGAACCAGTTAGGAGCACACTCTGTGGGATAGATAGTAAAGCCTTCAGTTATTCCCTGGTCTTTAGGTCCTGGGGAGGAAATGTGTTGACAGTTTTGTTCACTGTTGTAGACATGCTGTTGCCTTGGATATCAAGTATAAACTGCCTTACAGTTTTCCTTGTGTTCATTTATTTCCAGATATGCATTGACAGGACACAGGAGTCCAGTGACAAAAGTTTTATTTCATCCAGTGTATAGGTTTGTTGCAGTCTTTTGTTTGATTGATTGATTGATTGATTGAGACTGGTTTTTTTAAAGGTCCATCAGAGTGTCCAAAAATAGAACTAGTCATAAATTTGATCTTTAGAAAACAAATTTCCGAGACGTAAGTTAGGACTGCAGGCTAAAATATAATTTATAAATATTGAACACATCTATAATTATAATGTTCATTGTCATAATATTTATTTGAAATCCTGCACTGTTCCTGGGTAGGAAATCCTTTTTGCTGACATCTTCTGTATTCTCTCTCTCTTTAGTGTAATGGTCACTGCTTCTGAAGATGCCACAGTGAAGGTGTGGGACTATGAAACAGGAGACTTTGAGAGAACTCTGAAGGGCCACACTGATGCTGTGCAAGATCTGTCTTTTGATCACACAGGAAAAGTCTTAGGTGAGGAGAGTTTGACAACAATATATACAGTCAACTCTCTAAAGTGGACACTTCTCTAAGGTGGACAGCATGCAGACTTGGTCCTTGCCGATTTTTACTTGTTCCCCTGTAACTGAACTCTCTCCAAGGCGGACACCTCTTTAAGGCGGACACTAGATCCAGTCCTGAGGATGTCCACCTTAGAGAGAGTTCACCGTATTTCAGTTAGCTAAATTTTTGTGTTGAGTCACTTTGTGTTTTGTGTGATGTGTGTGATTTACCAGTACGTTGATTTTGTTGATGGCTTCTTTCTTCAGCTTCGTGTTCTGCTGATATGAGTATTAAATTATGGGACTTTCAAGGGTTTGAATGTGTAAAAACTCTAACTGGTGAGTAGATGTTGCAATGTTTCTTGTTCTTGTTTTTGGCACAGGCCTTTTAGAACAGAAAACAAGCCTAATATCTAAGAGAAGTGTAAAGAGAGTAAAGACAAATAGCTTACTTTTAGAAGGAATGCCCACATCGTGCTGACTTGGTATGCTTTGTTGTCATTCAGGTCATGACCACAATGTTTCGTCTGTGGCTTTTTTGCCATCAGGAGATCATTTAGTTTCAGCTTCAAGAGACAAAACAATAAAAATGTGGGAAGTTGCCACTGGGTGAGTAATCAAAATACAGTTTCTCTCAACCTTTTAAGAATAAAATGTATGAGCGATGTAATGAGAATTGATCAGACCAATCAGCTATCATCTGTGCAAACTGTCAAATAGCAAATTCTCCATACTTATGATATATCTCCAGTGAAAGACTAAAGGAGAGCACTGAAGTTAAGTACTCTTAGGAGTGAAAGGGTTAAACGTATGTAGTACTGCAGTTAGTATAGTACATGTACAGTACAGTTGGTGTATATAAAAAATGGCAGCTGTGCAAACAGCACAGACGGGTTTAACAGGTCAGTAATCAAACTGGGCATATGAATGGCTTATTCTATCCCATGAATATTGGCCTGTTTGGAAATGACAAAGAGGGGTCACCATTATGCTATCATCAACCTCTTTACCTTTTGTATAAACAAAAAATGTTTGTATAAAAGGACAAGAGCTGGTGTAAAGTTAGGAACAGAATTCATGAACACTTGATTTGGTGAATAGACTCATGCAACTTATATTATGAGCATTTTTCTGCAAATGAAAGTTTGTTGAATACAGCTCCTGGATCCTAAAGATTACCCCACAGCTGCTTGGCGTCCTTGAGACTAGTGCCACATTCTTACAATATCTTCATATTTGTTTTTCACAGATTTTGTGTCAAGACATTCCAAGGACACAGGGAGTGGGTCAGAAAAGTCCGAGTTAGTCCTGATGGTTAGTTGATTTGGTCTCAAACCAAGCTATTTGTTACTTACTGTAAAAATTCATGACTTCTTGTCACACCCACAAACTGCATAGAGCCGTTTTCAGATGACTGTCGAAAACCAAAACCAAAGTAATCACACAGGCCAATCACAGAGACTGAGAGAAAACAGTTCAGCCAATTGGAAGCCAAAGTAAGCGTTTGTTTTGGTTTTGTTCCTGATTGGCTGAGCATGCTGACAAACTTGTGTGGACCAATCCGAAAGCGAAGCAAACACAAAACCAAAGCAATCACACAATTACTTTGGACAGTCATCCAAAAACTGCTCTATCAAATGCAAGATTGATTGCTATAACCCTCTCCCTCCCATGCTCAAAATACAGATTATCCCAGCCTTTTGAGAAGAAATTGTATGAGTGATGTAGTGAGAACTGATCTGAACAAAGAATCAAAAGCCAATTTGTCCTTACTGTATGATATATCTCTGGAGAGAAACTGAAGGATAAAATCAAAGTTGATTTGGGAGTGAAAGGGTTAATTATAGGGCCCTTAGCCATTGCCCAGTATTTCAGAAGGGCACTCAAATGAACCAAGAATAGTCAACTCAGGGTACAAGGGAGTTCCACGTTGTGGCATATGAGTGAAAGGTTGATGTTCTGAAGTGTTGCTGTACAGATATTGTGGTTAATATATAGTTGCCATGCTTTTCAGGTTCAATGCTAGCAAGTTGTTCAAATGATCAGGTGAGTTTTTTTTACTATGATATTATTTTGTAGGTTTAGACTGCATCTGTGCAGCAAAAGAGGGTTTGCATGGCGGCCGTGTTAGATGGCAGGAACAATGAAATATGTTTTCGTGACAGTAGCATTTCTTTCTCAGAGGAATTGAATTCTATTGATCCTGCCATCCAACATGGCTGCTGTGCAAACCCTCTGTGGAACTTAAAACCTGTAGTTTCTTTGGTTTATTAATCAAAATGTCAACCAACATATACCATGTACTTTACTGTTTAGTTTCAAGAGTTTGTCATGCATGGTGACAGGAGGGTAGGAACAGGTCTTTTGTCTCAATTAACACCAATCTCCCTTGTTATATGAGCTTAGGTCAGATCACAACATCAGGGAAATTCCCCTGCTCTTTTTGAGAAGTGTGTAAGGTCTTTCCCCCATGTAGTGAGTTGGTAAAGGTTTAAGAGACCAAGGTCAACAGCTTAGTGTTCCACCCAAGGACAGTGGTAATTCAGACAGGAGAGATTCCTTAGACTCACTCACGGTGCCGAACCTGGGCCGCATTGGTGAAAGACTGGCATGCTAACCACTCAGCCATTTGAACACCTTTGTGCAGCATGTCCATATACAGTAACATGACTTGTGATCCATTAAAATAGTACAAGCACAACTGAGTTTGAATTCTTGGTCCTTGCAGACAATACATGTGTGGATGGTAGCCACTAAAGAGTGTAAATGTGAGCTGCGAGACCACGAACATGTGGTAGAAGATGTGGCATGGGCACCAGAGACAGCCCACCCATATGTCAGCGAAGCAGCTGGAGTCGAGGTACACACTTACTAGGGAGTTTAAGAAACCTAGGACGGTGACAGCAACGCAAGGAACCAAAAAAAAAGTGTCTCCAGTTCCCTTATGTCTTTGTGATGTTGTCTATTCTTTGTTGAAGTTCTATTGCTTTAATTTCTTGTCTCCTACTAAGAAGAACTGAGGACAACAAAAAAAAGAAGCATTTAAAGTCGCACACTAGAGCATGACGACCCCAAGATCATGTCAATTTCAGATATTTATGTTCTCCTTTTGTCTTCTGCGATTAGTGTTATTGTTTTACCAACCTTGACATCGTCCTCTCCTTTATCTTAAACTCCCTTACAATAAACTCCAGGCAACTTTATGGTCCTTGTGGTTAAAATCCCAATGTGCCCAGGCTGCTTATGATAATATCACTGAAATGTACTCAACAATGAATTTCAGTGAAGGCTAAAAGCAACTTTTGTTTTTTTTCTTTTCAAAGGGAGGTAAAAAAGGAACAAGTCCTGGACCATTCCTGGTGTCTGGATCAAGAGATAAGACAATCAAACTATGGGATGTCAGTACAGGAATGTGTTTGGTTTCACTGGTACGGTTGGCTTCTGCTGGTGCTCTCTCTGATTATAGTATAGTCTGTGCACAGCTCTATTTTTTAAGCACATGCACAATTTTGGCCAGCACGGGGGATTCTTGATATCTTGAGATATGTTTTACAGGGTCAGCAAACTCTTAACCCTTTCACTCCCAAGTGTGATCAAGTTCAATTTTCTCCTTCAGTTTTAGCATCACAAAAATATATGGAGAACTTAAATTTTGAAACCTTGTTCAGATGAAAGTTGATCAAACTATCAATTCTCACTGCATCACTCATACAATTTCTTCTCAAAAGGCTCTGCACTTTGAATTTTGGAGTGAATGGGTTAAAACTTGGCATGGATAAGGAAGTGTGGTAAACTATTACTTAACCCTTTCACTCCCAAGAGTGATCAAGTTCAAATTTCTCCTTCAGTTTCAGCAGCACAAACTTATCATATGAGAGGAGAACTTGGCTTTTGATACCTTGCTTAGATGAAAGCTGGTTGAATTATCAATTCTCACTACATCACTCATACAATTTCCTCTTAAAAGGTTGGGAGAATCTGCATTTTAACTTGGGAGTAAAAGGGTTGAGGAGTAGTCTAAATGTTTCACCACACAGTGTTGATCTTGTGGGAGGGCAGCCAGCTTGTCTGTTGATGTGTTTCCACAGTACCATCTTTGTGACATGGTTTGTTTCTCTGTAGATTGGTCATGACAATTGGCGTAGGAGTGTTCAGTACCATTTGTAACGTAGTTTGTTCCTCTGTAGATTGGTCATGACAATTGGGTTAGAAGTGTTTTGTTTCACCCTGGTGGCAAATATGTTGTGAGTTGTTCAGACGACAAAACGCTGAGAGTTTGGGATTTCAAGAACAAGCGATGTGCCAAGACTCTGGTAGCTCATGAACACTTTGCTACAACCATAGGTGAGAAAATCATTTCTGTCCTGCATCTCTGATCCACACAAATGTTGGGTTTTGCGAGGTTTGGCCCTGCACTGGTCTGTGTATCTCCTGCTGCCCTCAGAATAAACTATGGTACTAACTCATATACAAAAACTTGAATCCTAAATCATAACTTGAGCCATGAAATTCATTTCCAAAAATATAGAGAGGATATTACACGGCAGTGCGAAGATATGAATTTTATTTTCAAGTGGTAAAAACAATATTTTACGAACGAGCGCTTCGTGAGTGAGTAATATCTGGTAAATCTAGTGCATTTTCAGACAATCACAATAAATCCCGTCTATCTCAAACTCCCAAGGAAAGTGAGAAATATTTGAGATAGTTGGAAATCGAAATAGCCCTGGGTTCTACTATAGTTGGCTGTAGTTGTCCTTATTAAAACATATCTTGTATATATTGTCTAACACACTTTTTTTTCCTCCAGATTTTCACAAGGCAGCTCCATTTGTCCTAACTGGTAGTGTTGATAAAGTTGTGAAAGTTTGGGAATGTCGTTGAGACAACTGAAAAACTAGTGGACTTGTATTGCATTATGAAATTGAAAACATATTCCATGGCTGGATTCATTTTAACAGAGCTGACATTATTAAAGAGAGACAGCATTTATTCCTTTGGAATATTGCAAGTGCTTTCTCAAATGAAACATTAGTGGCATTTCCAGGATATACATGGAGAAGGTTGTTTTTGGGACAAGGCATCATGGTGGGCATTCAATCATTACTGTGAGTATTATATGTGTGCATTCTGTCAAAGGAAGCTTCACAAGTGGACAAGAAAGAATGGCTGTGATATGGTCACAGCATCTTTTGGATCTACCGTGGTACATGATATTGTAAGGTGATTTCTTTGGTGTCTCTGTTAGCTTTTATGTCTACTCTGGGCTTAGCAACTTCCCTGCATGTTTTAAGGAAAATATGGACAATGAAGAAGAAATATATACTCTCTCTGGCCATCTTCTAGCAAAATGGTTTGCCATAGAGATCATAACCAAGAAATATTGTTACACTTCACTTTTTATTCAGATAGTAGTGGTAGTGATAGTAGTACAAATGTCTGTAGTGGCAAATCCTAAGTTGCACCTCAAATCGGTCAGTCAAGGCATTAGTCTTATAGAACATGGTGATCTCATGTGTTAATAGAGAGTCCCACTTTTTTGGTTTTCATGAGCTTGTTGGCTTTGCTCAGAACTATCTGCAAATAAGTGTTACCATATGCAGAGAAAAAAAGTTGTATACTGTACAAGTAATGTTGAGCCATAAGTGTGCAAACTATTTTGATATTTCTTCTTCACACTGTCCAGAATTTGGACTTGGTTGTATTCAGAGCTCGCGATAGGACTCAGTTGCATGAAAAGTCAATGCCTTGGGATTTAATATTACTGGAATAAGTTGTTATTGCCTAATCCCAGGTATTAGTGTTTGATGCAACCAGGTCCTGATTGTGGGTCAGTCACGTGACATCTGCTCTCTCTAGCTCACATTCATGATATTAGATTTTGTCAAGCCCACATTAAGACACTGCAAACTTTGCTAGTCAGAGAACCAACCTAAAAAATAACGGAACTGATTTATGTAGCTCATCAAGTCTAGAACATTTTTAACCTCTAGCGTCTGTAAAGCAAGTCCAACAAGAAATTAACTACAGTGTATGTAAGTTTTGTGCTTTATATTTTGGGGAGTATTAGTGAAGGTTTAAAGCTTGAGTATCAGTGTTTATGAGAATCTGACTACGTACAGTGGTAGTACTTCAGCAGATCCTCATTATTTCAAGGATGCCTGCTGAAAGTATTTTCTCGTAATATGTTTTTTATGTTTCAATAACAGTAGAAGGTAGCACATGCATACACACTCCTGTCAGGTTATCCTGTTGCATACATTACTCTTTATTTGCACTTTTGCAAGTTACACAATTCATACCTCTGGTGTACATCCCTGAATATTTTAATGACATCAAGCTGCTTTAGAAGCCATGAAACTGTGTGCCTTGGTGTCAATGCAATAGAGCGGTTTTCCGATGACTGTAGAAAGTAATTGTGTGATTGCTTTGGTTTTGCGTTCGCTTTGCTTTCAGATTGGTCCACACGAGTTTATCAGCATGCTCAGCCAATCAGAGACAAAACCAAAACCAAAACCAAAACCAAACACTTCTCACACAAGCTATGGCGTGTACTCGCACTGCTGATTGGAAAGTAAAACCAAACGCAAGACTAAATGTGAATTACTTTGGCTTCCAATTGGCTGAACTGTTTTATCTCAGTCTCTGCGATTGGCCTGTGTGATTACTTTGGTTTTGGTTTTCGACAGTCATCCGAAAACAGCTCTAAACATTTACAAGTGTATGTACAAGTTGGACCATTACTCAAACATCACTAAATGGGCTCTAATCTGACAAAAATCTGCAAAATGTTACAGAGAATGCCCAAATGGATACTATAGCTGCAACAGTACCTGGACATGGTATTTGATTAAAGTGCATTTTATCTTGTTTAAAAGATGGCCTAACAAATTGAAAATACACTTGTAAACGTTTTTATTGAATCGACCCCAATTCAATAAAGCATTTAAAAGTGTATTTTACAAGTTGGACTAATTCCTCTGCATGTTAAAACTCACTTTAATCCAATACCATGGCCAAGATCTGTTACAGTTATGCATGTGAGACTGGTATCTGTGATATTTTGCAGACCTTTGCTTGATTAGAGTGTGTTTAGGGGTCTTTGAATAATGGTCCAACTTATAAAATACAAGTGTAAATGTTTATTGAATGGGCCCATGGACAGAAGTATGAACTTACAGTCACAAAGTTTTCTTAGGTGAAATGGATATTGATTATATTTGATCAATATTCAGTCTTTCTTATATATTATTCTCTAAGCTGGACTCGAGACTCAGTGTGAAAGTGTTGTTAATTTTGTTGACAGGGTCTACACTATGTTTTTGTGTATATTAACTTTTCCCTCCTGCACTTGATTATGCTGCGGTGACCAGTATTTAGCATCAGTGGAACATGTCTGCAAAGTAACTTTCTGTGTGTCATGCATTCGGCTTTGAAACACAGCTTGATTTCATGGGATAAAGTTATACTGCACCAGTTTGGGTAATATAGACCAGTCTACATGCCTCGCAGAAGCTAATGGATATTTCTTTGCAATCATGGACTATTGAGAAATTTTTTAGTCAGGATGATTGTACAAACAGAATTTGTTATGATAGAAGTGATACAATTCATAATTGTCTTCTTTCTGGAACTAATTCTTAATGGCTATTTTATGTTGGCACAATATTTATTTTTGTACCACAGATCAGTAGACCCCTTCTCAGGATTTCCATGCATGATGGGTAATTAGGGCAAATAAACTGCATATACATTCGTTTTTCTGATCGGTAGAACTTTGGAGTACTCCAAATTGCCACTTGCAAGCTTTCAGTGGTTCTAGATTGTGAGCGATTTCACTATTAAACTGAGACTTCTCACTTGCGTGGCCGCCATGTCTATTTGTTCTTGCCCTGATTACCCATCGTGCATCGAAATCCATAAAGGGGGCCCAGTTGCATGTAGGGTGATGCTATCTCAAACCAGTTGCATGCATATGCTAGTATAGTTTAACTCTTACTCCCAAGTTCAAAGTACAGATTCTCCAGTGTAACCTTTCAAGAAGAAAATATGAGAGATGTAGAGGGAATCAAAATCTCGAATGTCATCTGAGCAAGCTATCAAAAGCCAAGTTTTCCATACTGTATGATATATCTTTGGTTAAACACTGAAGGAGAAAACTGAAGTTGATCACTCTTGGGAGTACAAGGGTTAAGAAGACTGACGTTGCATAGAACCTTCACTGATTCCCCCCTTGTACAATATATTTTTAACCAAAGTTAAAAAGGTTGGGAGTTGCATGGTTAAGACCTGGCTTTGCAAAAACTACCTATTTACACAGAACTTAGAAGGGGAGTAATTCAATGTGTCTATGTTAGATGAGTGGAATTAAAACTATTTCAAACTTATTCGAATTGATTGGGTTTTTATTACAATCGAACCCCGCTATTTCGAACTCGTTTAATTCGAAGTTCCCCCCTTTTTTTTAAGTCAAGCCGAATCCCCTTGGATTTACCGTCGTTTTTTCAGTCATTTACTATCGGCTATTTCGAACTCTCAGCTATTTTGAACTGATCCTTGTTCCCCTTTACCCAAATTCGACCTCGTTGTTTCGAACTCTGTGTCAACTTTTATGGATAAACAACAGAGCACAGCTGGAAATATCGAATTTTGTTTGATCTCGTACTGATTTATTAGTCGATGACGTAATATTGCTTTACAACTTGCAGTGTTCCATCTTCTGCATCTTCGTATCTTGTTATGAAAGCTTGGAAGTTTGTCTTAAGGTGATTCCCTAGAAAAAGAATCTGTCAGATTTGTAATGAAACTTGGCAGAATTGTACAACATCTCAAGTATCATTGCGACCCACCGTGCTCGTTTTTACGGCACAAGCTGACGAATATGGTGTTCTAGGGGACCGTTCATTTTTTGTGAGGTAGGGGGGGGGGGGGGGGGGGGGGGGGCTGGTGGGATTTGGGGAAGTCCCACTGGGAAACAGCATGGCCCCCCTCAAGCTTGCCATTTTTTTCACGTGCCTCAGCCCACCATTTCTTTCACATGCCCCCCCCCCTCTCTCTCTCTCTCTCTCTCTCCTCAGCCCACTTTTTTTACGTGATCTTTACTGAGCGTTATTTAGAACTCAGCTGCAGATTGACTCTAATTAAGGACTAAAATAAGGTGTTCCCTTATCTCTATACCTTGAATTAAACGACTATTCTCAAAAGGAGGATTTTAGGCTGCGTTCATTAAAAATCAGGAGGGGAGGAGAGGAGGAAATTTAACAAAGTGCACCTTTTTTGTATATCCCCCAAGACAATAGGAAATTATGCATCCCCCCTTGTCTGCTAAGAAAAATATGTATCCCCTTGGAGCCTTACTTAAGAAGCAAACCCCAGATTTATGTCAAGCATCAAACTTTATCTACAGGGTGGAAGTGGAATAATCCCTATCACTTATTCATAAATACTAGAAGTAACCAAAGGTCAGGTGAATGCTGCCGAGGCTTACCCTCGCTGTATTAAACCGAGTCAGAACACGGAAGCAAGAAAGTTCCTTTCTTGTTTACAACTGTAACTAAATATATTAACCCATTCACTCCTGGAGAAATAACGCGCGCAGCTACCTTCAATTGTATGGGAACGATAACGCAACGCGACTGGCAAAAATAAACCAAATGCGCAGTAATTACAGAAGCGAAATACCATTCCTAATAAAAATTTATTTAAAACTAGAATACATAACCAAAACATATAATAAAAAGGACAGAAGATAATTCAAAAGGCAAGAAAACGTGAAATTATAAATCACTGAATGAAATATTTTGTTCGCAGCGTTCGTCCATCCGAGGCTTACTGCATTTTGCGAAACGAAACGAAACGAAACAATCCTGGCCAAAAGTATGTGGGACACTCTGCAAAAATGCTGTTTTCACCATCACTCTTGTTCAACAACAAAAGCGGCTCCCCCCTCCCCCTGCACTATGTTGCTTAAAGAGTGTGCACTTTGCGCACACTCAATCAACATTGTATGGGGGGGAGGGGGGCTGGAAGTTATAACGATTCACCATTTTCAACTGTCTTAATTTTGTTAAATATTTTCACAAAGTGAATGATAATGGTATATACGTAAACATAGCGCTTGTTGAAGCTGTAGCAATCAATAGAGAAACTAATAGTGTATAACTGTATTCCTAATAAAGCAGCCCAAAACGGTGAACCGTGAGTGTGAATCGAGCCGCGGTGATACGTGTGTACTGAATCGTAAAAACATACTTAAGACTACGGCGGCAAACAACTCGAACCACGGAAGACTTTGAGATTCCACAATCTCGCGCGATGTCGCGAAACAATCTATTTTCGTTAATTCGCAAGCAAATGGCCAGCCCTCTGCTCCGCGGAAATAATTTCTTTTCCTATTTGAATTTCTGTTTTTTGTTGAATTTCGACGTCTGAGTATCGTAAAATAAACGATTAATCGATTCAACGGTTTTATCCTCAGTTTTTATTCGTTAAAACCGTTACATTTAATTGTGACCGTAACATTTTCAATTTTACTGCGTCACAATCATATTGCTCAGCACATACGATACGAGCACGTCATTCAGTGAAATGTTCCAACTGTTTTTTATTAGGCAAACTTTGTTCGAATATATACAGAAGGTCACGAAAAACAATTATTTCAAGTTTGGCATTAATGACTTAAAAGCCTCTAGAAGTTATGGATACTTTTAGTAAAATCGCCTAATTCAGATAATCCTGGCCAAAAGTATGTGGGACACTCTGCAAAAATGCTATTTTTTCACCATCACTCTTGTTCAACAACAAAAGCGGCTCCCCCTCCCCCTATACAATGTTGCTTAAAGAGTGCGCACTTTGCGCACACTCAGTCCACATTGTATGAGGGGAGGGGGGCTGGAAGTGTGAAATTGTCATCATTTTCAAATAAAAAGCTAAGTGTCCCATGACTTTTGACCAGGATTGTAGTTGAATCTTGTAAGATCAACTTTCCGAAGGGTACAGTAGTATGTATTCCATATTGC
This sequence comes from Plumapathes pennacea, assembly GCA_964036295.1. Taxonomy (NCBI): domain Eukaryota; kingdom Metazoa; phylum Cnidaria; class Anthozoa; order Antipatharia; family Myriopathidae; genus Plumapathes; species Plumapathes pennacea. Next base: position 17,405,226 of record OZ038467.1, on the reverse strand, counting down.
CATTCGCCCCCAGGAGAGGTACCATTACCCAAAGAAAGACAGCAGCGGTAAAGCTGTGGGAATGGAGCCTACATGGAAGAAAGAAGCCTCCCTTTTCTACTGCGTAAAGAAGGCCTGTCTTCTGCAGAGGCATCCCTATTTCTGGAAGGGGTTGCTTCAAGTTGGTTCGCAAGCAATGGGCAAGCTGAAAGAAGCACACTTCAAGCTGTTAAGAGAAGTGCTGCACTTTACCATTTGACCGTACGTTCTCCTTTAAGCTCAGATTGCAAGCAAATTCGTTACTGTTACGACCATGAGATGAGAGTACGCTGTGGATGGAGGGGGTTTAAAACACTTAAATCTTGCGACACTATGGTTGTGTTAGGTTCTTTTTCTAGAGTCGTGATTTAATATTTGTAAACTTGTGAAATATTTTAGTATGACGCAACCATTGTTTAAAACCTGTTACAGAAAAATGTTGCAGCGACTTTGAGGATATATGCTAATATTTTTTTAGAATGACATATGCATCAGAAACACTGATTTCACCTTTTTCTTGCTGCATATATTTATGTCCAAAACGTTTATTTTCTACCTCAAATCGCGTGTGTACTCATGGCAATTTGTTGCCACTGTGTCGGTCAGCGACTAAAAGCCCACGGACCGTTTGATGCAAAAAATATGGCGGGCGAATAGGTTTACGTAATAAAAGACGTAAACTCCTTTCCTGACAAAAAAAGAACTATTAGTCCTGTCTTTGGCAGTTTCTTGACGTATTCATAAAAATAATAAAAATGGAACCGTTTCGCAAATTTTCGTTTCGCAAATTCCCGTTATTCCCATGTCTGGAGCAATACATCGCACATGGCAGCTCAGCATTTCATTCATTCTATTTAAATATCTTTCCAATTCGGCTACCGAACGGCTGCCCTGGGGTACCCCCACGGGCGATGTATTGCTCCAAACATGGCGGCCAAACCCAAAATCGTTTCCACGGCCCGCCAAACGGCCAAAAACGTGCAAAGCCACATCAAGTCATCCAGAAATAGCCCCACGCTGCACGTGTAAGGTTTCAGTGCGTAGAAAGACTAAAACTCTAAAAACAACTAAAACTAGACTGGCGTTGCCAGCGAGCTCGCGGCGTGAGTTGCATCGAGACCAGATTATACTAAAATGGAAAGTAGGGACAAGAGTGGAACTCCCAAGAGAGACTTCCAGTTTCTCACCAGAAAAATATCATACAGTTATAGGGAACTTGGCTGTTGACACCTTGCTCAAATGAAACCTGATTAAACTATAAATTATCATTACAACACTCATACACTTGCTTCTTAAAGGTTGAGCGACTCTGCATTTTGAGAATGCGTGACATATCTTTTTATGCACAATTGATTTTTGACAGTTTGACTTCGACTCTTATTTCTAACCAGAGCGGGCCACGATTAATCCAGCCTTCGCTTTAATACTTTTATGTTTTCTTTTATTAACTGAATACGTTTCTTCTATCAGGCTTTCGAGTATTCGTGTTCTGTAACAAGCGAGGAATGTAACACGACACTTGTTTACAATATTATTGCGGTTTTGTTCACAGTGTGTTCAGTCATTTGTGAACTAAAAACTCGATGCTCAGGACTATTTCGGTGTATTTTTCATATCTGGTATACAACTAGACTGGCGTTGCCAGTGAGCTCGCGGCGTTATTTGGGTCGAGAGCAGAATAAACTAAAATGGAAAGCAAGGACAAGAGCGGAACTTCCGGGAGACTTCCAGTTTCTCACCAGAAATATATCACACAGTATAGAGAACTTGGCTTTTGACACCTTGCTTAAATGAAACCTGATTAAACTACTAGAAATACGATAATCGCAGATATCCCCTCGCTCAGTAGTGGGTTTTCGGAAAGCGGGATTCTTGTTTATTTTCGGTTCGGAGATTATTTAAATTTTTTTTTTGCAAAAACCACGGCTGTGTAGCGACGTCACCAGTCGGCCGCTAAAAGAAATCTTTGTCGCACGGCAGTCTGGTTTTAGTTCAGACAACGTGCACAGTCTGCAATTTTCGTAGACACTAAGCTGAACTTCAAAATTCGCTGAGACAACATTTACACGCAACTACAGAATACTCCCGAGGCTTGAAGGCCAAGCAAAGTCGACCTTGGACACCGAACTTTTTATGAATTTCAAGAAAAGCGACGATTTCTCCAACCAATGCTTTATCCTAACCACATACGTGTATGTTTTTTTTTTTCTTTACTTTATAAGTTCAATACGCTTCTTCGAGTGTGACAAAATTTAGAGCCGTCAAAGCGAGTCGCTTGTTTACACGCTTTCGAAGTCTCGGGACCGTGTAAATTTTGGCAGGGATTCAATTTTGAACACAACAACTTTTCAAACTGCGTTTGACGATTTTAAAATCTTTGACAGAAAAAAGAAATCAAGTCACTAAATAATACAAGGTCCGATTGTACTGAGCGAGCAAACCCGGTCACTAAATAATACAAGGTCCGATTTGTTGAGCGAGTATCTTACCCCGGGGGAGGGGGGGGTTACTCCCATATATGAGCCATATAGGTATGTGCCACCCCAAAGGGTATCATTTTCAGCATTTTAGTCTGAAATAGGGTATCGATTTTAGCATTTTAGTCTGAAATAGGGTTGGAGATTTTGATATTTGGTCTGAAATAGGGTCGAAAATTGCACATTTTGGTCTGAAATAGGGTCGAAAATTGCAAATTTTGGTCTGAAATAGGGTAAGGGTTTTCAGTCCTGGACGGCACACTCCCACCCAACATTTTGAGGAGTACCCCCCGGGTATCTTACGGGGTCCCACTAGTGGACAGTCATATACAATAGACTGTAATTGTTTAATTTGGAAAGCAGTGGCCGGATATTTTCTACTTTAATTGTCTTCAAAAACCAAAAGCATTTTAACCCGGTTACATTTTATCCTTGAATACAGTGTGCCAACAAACGCGGCGACAAAACTTCACAGCATGTGTCAGACTGTCAGTGAAATTATGCAAATATGTCCGGAATCGGATGACACAATCTTGCACGAAGGCACTCTGAAATAGCTTTGAAAACTAGCGAAAAGATCACAGTATAATCCTACTTGGCCTTCATCACAGTTCCAGGGGCATCAAACGACAAAATATACTGCAATTATTGAAATACCATAATGATAACACGACCGTCATTTAACAAAAACGTACTGTACGTTAATTGATGTAAACTTTCAAAACTCACCGGTTCCTGAAAGCCATAGCTTTAGCTCTTTTCCAGCAAAGGAAACAAAACCCAAAACACTATTGTTTACGTCTTCAATGATTTCAAAATACACTGTATAGAGCAGTCCTCATACAGTACGAAAATTCCACTTTCTATTGTATTGTGTGTCGTCATCTTGTCAAACTTGGATTCTGAAAACTACATTCCTGTTATTGTAAAAGGTGAAATTTGCCACGGTGATTGTTCGATTTCCACCAACTGTATTTTGCTATTTCTTTCTGAAGAAGTGTCTGCGTTTTAACACAATACTGGCGTCTGGGATTGTGTTCAGGTCGACCAGTTGTGCCTTTAAGAATCCGTTTCACGGCTAGTAAGCTTGCCTCCCATACACCGGCAAAATATCCGGGCAAATTACAGCCGTCCGTCGAACTGCTTGGCCTTGTATCTACATCTTATTGTACAAAATCACTTCGTTCGTACTCTTACAGCTACCGCATGTCACCAAGAAAATAGCGGTTTACAGTTGAGCTGCCGACGTAACCTCGCTCGACGCGGATGGCCCTGGGGACGAGGTCGTACCCCCCCCCCCCCCCCCCCACACACACACACACACGAACATTAAATTTCGAGATGGCGACACGCTTGGAGTCTTCAATAAGGCGATTTTGCTGCATTAGCGTCGTGATTATTTCCTTCACTTCGTTCGGGGATTAAATCTGCAGACAAAATAGAAGCAAAATTAGCAACCGGACTGGAAATAATTGTGCGAAGTACATCGCGTGGTGATAAACAAAGTCAGTTTCACGAAGAAACTGAACGATATTTCTTCCCTAAGGATTCGTTTCGCGGTCATTATCAAGCCGAATAACTCCACAAATCCATCTCTAGTAAACACAACGAAGAAACATGCTGTCTTGGGCAGATCAGAAGCTTACAAGAATCGGCGTTCGTACCTCCGCCATTGTAAGTTCAAACAACAAGACATCTCTCCTTTCGTCTTCATCGGTCGAAGGCTCTTTCAGAATTTAAATCTGCCAAAATCTGTTCATAAGTCGCCAGTTATTTTGAGGTGATAACCTTCCACATTTAGCAGCATTAAGTCGCAATTTTTTGTTCGTGAAAGTACGAAAACAAATGACTCGACGATAGCCACCGCGGGGCAGCTCACTGAAGAGCGAGGGCTCAGATTCTGCGGGGTGCACCAGGGGCTAGAGAGGCACCGAAATCCGACCGAAATCCGCACCGACATCCCGACTCAAATCGAGATATATACAGGAATATACTGCTGCCTCGTATCGCTCGGCAGCAATTATATGCATAGAAAAATTATAGGTCGTTTTGTGTCTTAAAAATGTATAAAGTGTAGACATTCAATCCTTGGAGCAGACAATTAGGGAGATTCTGTGAGTGCCGTCAAGGCTCGTACACCCAGGGGGGCGGGGAGCATGCTCCCCCGGAAAATTGTTAAGAACTTGGTCTTTTGAAATTGCATTTTCTGCACTTTTAGAGCATTTTCAGTGAAAATTCAATGAAATTTGAAGGTTTCAGGCAGCATATTTTTATTTATTTTTGAATTGCATGAAAATGTAGGAGATTGCATCAAATATTCGGGGATCGGAATGTCTGAAAGCATGATAAATACTGCAATGTACAGGGATGGATCCAGGAAACCAAGAAAGGGGGGTGAGTGCCGGCAGGCGCAAGCTGCTAGGGAGGTCCGGGGGCATGCCCGGAAAATTTAGAAATCTAGACCTCCTAGAACAGCAATTTCCTGCATTTTTAGACCATTAAGGTATCAGGATACCCTCCGGACTGCCAGATATGAAAACATTTTTTTTTGCCTTAACGAAATTATTACATGTTTTACCTTGTGTTTCTGAAAACAAAATTTGGATACCTATTTTTTTCCTCGAGATATTTAAACGAAAGGATTTTATATTTCTCTTTCTCGCCGGAAGCTACCTGTCAACAGATCGTTAGTATCTCCCGTAACTGCACAGCATGCGGCTTGCGCGTCAGTCATGCAAAACAATAAAGTACAAATTTTAGCAGCAGATCTGCAAGAATATCGAAATGCCGTAAGAAATATTTCCCTGTATGCCTTTGTGAACGCCTTTTTACGTTTAGAACGAGTTTGTCGTTTGCTTGAACTCATTCCGAATTCCAAATGTGGCTGCAAAAAGTTGAATTGGTGTTGAGTGGTGAGTGCAACTGTGAAGCGAAAATAAATGTTGCGAAACTTACCCGACCGAAGCGTTGATGTCCGTAGTTATGCACGGCGGTCTTTTGTGCTGCGTGTTTCAATTACCGACAAGATGCCTGGAAAGCCTCTATGCGAAAGCACTAACTGCGGTGTTTTGACAGATTGCTGACAGATGAGGCGATTATGTAAACAGGTTTCCGGCTCCCTGGTCAGAATCTTTAAATGTGTTTTTCTCGGTGTTTTCAAAACGCGGAAAAGTGTTTCTTTCGGAAACCTGCATTTCAATCGATTTTAATTGATTGGCTTGAAACTTGGCAAATATGTGAATCAATATCAAAGCTACAAAAGGTGTCTCCATTTTAATTCTGTGTTTTTGTTCAGAAGATATGTCCGCTTTTGTCTTGCGCGTAGCTAGGCCAACTTTAAAAGTCAATAACTTTGTATATGGACAAGATATCAAAATTCGGAGACACTTTATTTTTTCTTCATTGTGTCAACATTAGGCTGAAACAATAAATAATCAAATCGGGTAAAATCTGAGTGACATTAGGCTTTTTGAATGAGGCAAGGTCAAAATTCACTCGGAAGCTGATAACTTCCTTTCTTTAGCAAATTCAAAAAATATAAAGCTTTACCCTAAATCTATGATTGTTGAGCTTTCAGAAAATATATACTTTATTATTAGTTAAATGTAACGCTAGCGCGAAAAATGGGTTTGAACGCATGTCGTTCACGAGGGTATCCTGATACCTTAAGCAGGTGCAACAAGCGGACTGAATAGATCACAAATGTTAAGCTTTTGAAAGGAAACTTATCTTTCACGTACTGCCGGTGAGTTCGGCGCCGCATCGAGCCGCATAACACTTGAAAAGTTTAGATGTACAGGATACGTTGAGCAACAAACCCATTTTCTCTCATTGACTCTAAGGCTCTTTTCAGACAGATTTTGCAACACAATTACACAATTACGCCTGGGCCGGAAAAAAAAAAGAAAAGAAAAGAAAACTCGTGTACCATTGTACAGGCTTACATTGCCTAAAAAATTCCAGACCCAGATAAAGGGGGTGGGGGCGCAGCCCCCTCGGCCCCCCTAAATCCGCCACTGATATAGTTAATTGCCCTTAATAGCCAATAGTTGAATGTTTCCTTAATGGAATAAAGCAGCTGGGGCAGATCAGGGAGGGTTTTGGGCTGCTAGGGGAGTCTAGGGATATGATCCCCCAGAAAATTTTGAAATCTAGATTCCCTGAAACACTGTTTTTCTGCATTTTTTTTTAAGGCTTTGAAGCCTCTATATTGGTAAACTTTTAATACTGTTGTACTTGTCCACGTATTGTTTTCATAGTAATACTTCATGAGTTGTCAAAGTTTTTGCGTGCCCCCCCCCCCCTTTACCTCCATTTTTTTGTGTGGCCGTGCCGATCTTTTTGCGTGCAACCCCCCAAATCCCACCAGCCCCCCCTACCTCATTACCTAATAAAAAATGAACGGTCCCTATCGTCTGTTGCACGCACCCCGATACTGGGAAATAATGCAGTCTGAAATATCACCAAACCCTCAACTTTATTTTATTGATTATTCGCCTATGTCACAGAAAAATATAAATGAATGACTCAATTTATTTCAACACCAAAAATTTGTGGGAAGTTGATGTGCTGTCTTGAACCGGAAGTGGCCCGATCCGTAGCATTTCTTTCTGCGTAAAATCTGCCCATATATTTCTGCCTAATTTTCCTGTTTTACTGGGGATACCGTTCTTATTAAGATTTTGGAATAAAAAATGGGAGTCACCGTGCTTGTTTTTGCGCATTTGTCAGGAAAGGGCGAATATTCACTTCAAAATACGTCTTTCCGAGAGGGGACTGGGACGAGTTTCAACTTCCAGGTGGCTGCTTCCACAAGGAACGACGAAAAATAAAACTTAATTGCGTAAAGAGTATAAAGAACTTTCGATCTTGGAATTTTGGTGGTTCTTAATATCCACCATCTCAAAAGTGTTGTGCGCACTAAAGATGCGCAACGCAAAACTAGGGAATCACCTTAACATGCTTACATACAGTTGTGAATCAGCCTTTTTAAGAATTGGTTCATGCTTAGCGTGCGTCTATCGACTTATGGATGCACGCGGGAAGTTGGGAGAGCACGAGAGAAGCGTAAGAGTTGCTGAAGGCGTACTCGAGAGCAGCTCTAGCTTCACGAGTGCTCTCCCAACTTCCCAAGTGCATCCATAACTCGATAGACGCACAGCTAAAAGCATGAACCAATTCTTTTATAACATAGGCACACGAAATTACGAGCGAAAAACGAATTTTCATTTCTGATTGAATGCAAAATTCTCTTTCGACGCGCAGAAGGAAAAACAAACTCTCATTGGCTGACTGAAAACACGCCACAACTTTCTAACATTTCTGTCATCTAAATGTTGATGAGAGTCGACGAAACAGATGTCGTCTAATCGACGAAAACACTGAAAATACTGTTAACCTGGCGTGGTGAAAGCCAGCAGCCTGCGGTAACTTTAGAATTTGCGACGATGTAAATGTTTTGAACGGTACAGTGAACAGGAAATTCAAGTCGCTGCTTCAAAACAACGTGAAATTCACCTTGAACTATGGCAGACAATGCGGGTCTGGAAAAGCAAAGTGATCCGTCGAAGAATGTGAACAATCACCGTGAACGAAAGAGATAGAAATGTTTGCCGTTTAACTTGTTTGTTATTTGAGCTGTTAGCAAACTGTACTGTAAACACTGCAAGTATAGCGGCTTTCGGAATGAATGAACGCCGTTTCATTTCAAAACAATTGAAGGCTTGACGGATACTTATCTTTGCTGTGATGGATTTCACTGTCCATGAGAATCAAGCCGTCGAGAAATAGGTGAGTTTTGTTTCATACAATTTTTTGTGCCGACCGTTGAAACACAGAATTTTTCAGACTCGATTACTGATTTCCTTTGGGTGCCGGTTTGACTCCATGTGGTACAATTTCTTCGGAAAATAAAGTTATTTTCTTCTTAGTTGTAAAGCGTCTGTGAATTTATAAACGAGAAAAGCTAGAAAAAGTCGAAAGGAAGCGGCATTTGCATACTCACGTCATATTATTGAGCACGGGCGTGCACGATAAAGTTATGGAGCACACTCTTCGACCAATCAGAACTTGGCTTATATCGCAACTATGTTATAAATTCAAATAAACAACACAAATACAAACTCTTGTAATTTGATGCTTGCTTGGATATTTCAAAATCCCGCTATTTCGAACTTTTTTTCATATCCCGTGGGACTTCAAAATAGCGGGGTTCGACGTGTAATCTTGACCCTGGGTCCCAATAATATTATCTGAGAGTGGATGAAATTTGGCCAGGAAGGCTACCGACATGACCCCTATCAATACCTCTGTGTGAGAACCTCTGCAAGAATTTTGACCCGGGGACGGAGGGGTACTCATCATAATTTTGGGTGGGTGTGTGCCACCCGGACCTGAAAACCCTTACCCTATTTCAGACCAAAATACCTGAGTCCAAAATGTATACCCTATTTCAGACCTAACCGCAAAATGCGCACCCTATTTCAGACCTGACTATAAATGTGCACCATACACCATAGACCATTATTATAATGATTGTTACAATTTCCGCGCGGTGTTTTCTTCCATTTGCCGTGCAATATCCGCGGCGATACATTTCTGTTAAAATCGTACCCTATCCCAGACCAAAAATACAAAATCGATACCCTATCTCAGAGCAAAAAGGCAAAATTGATACCCTATTTCAGACTAAAAATGCTTGAAAACGATACCCTTTGGGGCGGCACATACCTATATGGCTTATATATGGGAGTACGCCTCTCCCCTGGAAGTTTGACCACTAACAAGGTTTCCAAACTATGGAGGCCAGTTCTGGTCAAAATTATACCTAATTTATTTCATGTTCTTATTCAATTTGCACTGTGTAAATTTATTTTTGGTTCCATGATGCATCGCGAGGCAGATCGCGCGCGTGGGGACTGGGTTCAGTTTAAAAGTTCCGTCATGTACACAAAGAAGCTGGTGAGGGAAAACTACATCCAATGTCAAGAGGGAACGTCGTTAGTTCTTGAGGAACGCTTTCCATGCATGCCCCTGGAGTGGAGGCCCGTTGTCGGATTTGACTTCTGGAAAGCCAATTAAGCTGAACACTTTGTCCACTACAAGTATCACCATTTAAGTCTCGACTTGCATAGTTTACGGTCCTCTCTGGATAAGGAGGGCGGCTAGTCCTACAAGGCTAGCGTCGACCACCCGCTCTACAGACTGGGTTGTGTCAAAGTAGGCATTTGTCGCAGATTCGGAGAGGCTTTCTTTCATTGGATTGAAAGCTTCACGTTCCTTCTTTCCCCATTTCCACTCAGTGTTCTGCCTTGCGGGAGCTCGCAGGGGCTCTATTATAGTCGCATAGTCCCTGATAAACCTAGCGCTGAATTGTGCCATGCCCAGGAAGGATCAAACCTCCAATCGGTTCTTGGGCTCACTGTTGGAGTGCGCAGGATGGCCTTGTTGGCCTCGCGTATGTCCACGCAAAGGACTGACCGAGTCGGGTTGTCCAGTACACACCATCTGCCTCCGACGGACAAGTGAATTGCCCGATGGCTGTCCGATGGAGAGATGGGGAAAAGCGGATAAAGAAGGCAGATGGAGAGAGATGTAGAAAATTTTTAAGTATCGTTCTAAAAATTTAGAATCCCCACTTTAAGATCCTGTGACCGATAGTGTCTGATGGACGATCAGACAGGGTCCCTTAAAATGGTGACCGATGGACCGATGGTATTAAACCAAATTGCTACCAGGAAGCATTGAATCGTTAGTTCAAGTGTGTTCGTTTTATATTTAAACTTTGACTCTCTTCTTTGTCAACTGGAATAACAATAAAGTACCCTTAATCGATTGTACCATGCACTACGCAAGTGATTCCCCACCCCCCTCAATCCTGTTTTTTGTCCTTCCCGCGTGAAATGGTAATGCCCAGCGAAAGTATATTCATTCCCAAAAGAAAATATCTATCATGCTGATTTCTTGACAATTGAGAGCGGGAATTGTGAGTTGCCTGTCGGCCGGATGAGCTTGATTGAATCAACTATTCATGGGTATTATTGGACATGTTTTTGTAACTAGCCTTGAAGCAGTAACATTTCCTTTTTTTCTTTCTTTCTTTTTTTGTATGCTTTTAATAACATATTTAGCGTCTAATTCTGTACCGCAAAATTGCCTCTCAGGGCTTGGCATAACAAATCGTTTCTCTGCCCCGGGGTTCGCGGTCCGCTTTTTGCTATGAATGGAATGCGCGACAAACTGTCCTTGGGAGCTCAAGGATTAACAGGTTGGGGTGTCCGTCAAATGTAATTTATTTGTCTGGGTATCTGTTAAACGTGTTATATAAATATAAAAAACAAAAAGGAAAAGAATGATTTAGACTGTTAAATATTGCACCATTGCGACGACTAACTTTGCACTACTAAGTAACAAAGTTTTCCGTGTTTCACTATTTCTGTATTTAGATTGAGAAACTTTCGTTGCCGACTAATGAGCAACTTTTATCTTCTCATAAAAAATGCCGAGCTCATAGACAATTAATTCTATTATATATATATATACTATAATTGAACTTGGCATAAAAAGAGAATCAAGTTATTGAGTCATCCCACCTCTGCTAATGCCTTGTACAGCCAGAAATGCAATTAGTCTTGTACTCAATTCATTATTTCATCAACGAATATTGTACGGTCCTTTGATACACTCGATAACACAGAGTTTAAATGAATCATGCTTTCCGAAGGATATGAAAGTTGCTTAGAAACTCTATACAAAAGCCGACATACAACAGCCCATCCAAATGTGCTACTTATGTTAAACTTTCTAGTTTACACTCTGACGCCGGACGCCCTTAGAAGCAAAGTAACGAGGTAATGAGCCAAATTGTTGCCGAGAAGTATTGAATCGTTATTTTTAAGCTTGCTCGTTTTTTATTGATAATTTGACTTTTTTCAAGGTTTTTGCATACGAGAAAAACGATAGCTTAAATTTTTCTAAGGCACTAGACTCTTCTGCAGCAACGGTGTTCCAGTTTTATGGGATGGTGCTTTGTTTCTAGATCTATTTTTTGTAGGAAATGATATAGTGTATTTGTCCCAGTTTCCTTGCTTTAGGGAATTAGTACTCAAGTAAGTTTATTTTAGCACAACATGCAGTTAAATTAGAGTGGTTTTCGGATCCCAGGGGAGTATCGAAAAATCCGGCAAAACCAAAATAAGTGCACCGCCCTAAATCTTTTGATTGTATATGTCACTGAAGAGAATATTCTGTAAAATGGGAATTGGTGTCGGTCCCAAAGTAAAGCCTGAATATTTATTTGGCTGGTTCATAGTAATTGAAGAAAAATTCTTCAAATACTTTGCGTACCAGAAAACCATAAGGCTTGACGACAGGAAGAATAGCATGAAACGAAATATAACTACTCTGCGGTATAGTCGTTAAAAGTTACTTAATCGAAGCACTGTAAGATGTTGTTTGCATTCTTTCTCAGTATGTGATCTTTCTAGAGAAGACAAATTAATCGGTGCGTACAAAGTTAAACATTGCCGTTGGGTACGGAAGTTGAGACAGTTGAGACCTACACAGCCCGGTTAAAGGTGCAGTGAATGAAGTTTACATAATACTGAAAAGTGACAAGTGCCGGTGAAAACAATTCAAAGTAAACCAACAATTTTGCTCTGATTGAATCTGACTGAGAATTTAGCACTGCCTTAAGACCTCTGATATATAACATCTCACATATCAGAACACGTTCTAAAACCCTTTGGGATATTCTAAAACACAATTTCTGGAACAAATTGAGCAATTTGTCGTTATTTTTCCATCTTAAGGTAACAAACCTAGCCACAAAAGCCATTTTGCTAATTTATAGCAATTTCACCTTTCATGTATAAATACTGCCAAAAACAAAACATACGCCAGCCGCTAAGAAAATGGTTAATCCGTAACAAATTTACCAGGAGCGGAGCTTTCAGTTCAGCTGTGGTAAAGATGGTAATGAAAGTTGAAATCTTTACCCAAACGTAGTGGCAAGAATTTTTAAAATATCGATTTTTCTGCAACAGAGGAAAAAAATATGGTAAAAACTACTAAGGAATGTTTATTATTTGCCAAAAAGACATCAGTTATAGTTATCGTTGGCACGTAAACGCCACGGATCGTAATAAATTGGACAGGCAGTTGAGCTTGCTCTTGCATTTTCTCCAAAATGTTCTTCGAGTTCGAGATTCATCGGCTGCATATCGTTTTCACTCCTGATGTGGTTTCCGATGGCTGAGTACCGATGTTTAACTATACTTTGGTGTAAGTGATGGCGTGTGAAACCGACATAGCTTGCATCACACAAGCCACATTTGAGTAAATAGGCAATGCTTTGTTGGTATCGATGGGGGCTTTTTCTTACGGATCTTGACATCAATTTTCTTACCGAAGACTGGCTGTAAGGTTTATCATCTATCCTCCACTTGGGAGTATTTCTCCAAAGAATGTGAGCGTTTAAAAGATCTTTTCTGCAAACTAAAATACCCTGCACATCTTGTGAGTTCCACTATTTCTCAAGGTTTTACCTCACCTGTGACAACACATCAACAGCCGTGAAGAGATCCGAATCGCGTTACCCTTTATAGACCAAGTTTACAGTCCGGAGATAATACTTCGTTAAAATTATCACAAGGCAAGCCAGGGCCGGGGGCAGCTAAACAGAACGTTTTGCAGACTTTGAAACGTCCACCTTTTGTCGATTGAAAATCAGTCAATTTGGTTCATTTACCTTCACTTGCTTGATTTAGTTTTGGTGTCTGTGAGTCGTGAAAGGTATAACCCTGCGTTAAAGTGATGTAATACTTGTATGTAATATTCTAGGAGTTCAAATGATTAACAGAAAATTGTAATTTATCATATATGAAACTGCTCATTCGTATGGAAATAATGATTGTCTTTCTTTTTGCTCGCGGGGGCCTGGGGCCCACGAGAGCCTAAAAATGGGCATTTTTATTTATTTTTTTCCTTTTTGTGGGTCGAGAATCAGCACACGGTGATTGGTTCATATTATCACGTGCTGGGCGATGACGTAATTGACTTCGCTAAACAACTCGAGATGTGGCCAGTGAATTGCTCGTTACTTGTGTGTAAAAGTTAACTGCATCCCATCCAAACTCAACACCATTTGGCTCTGTGGAATAGGCACGGATAAACTGGATTTTCGGGAACGATTTTGGCTCGCGTTCACCGCGGAAGCTTTGAGAATAGCCGTAAACAAATATTTGATGGTACCGCTGTCGCCGATAAATATTTAGTCCCGACGAAACTTTCTGTGGCGACACGAAATACTTTTGGGAAGATAACAGGGCGAAAACAGAAACCAAAGCTACGGTGAGCTTTAGCCGTAAAACAATGACGCTTTATGCTTTACTCTGTACATGACATCTGTTGCCTCATAAAATTCTTCTGCGTATCGTACATTGCCTGTTGAAATGTTTCTTTCATTCGATCATGTAGCCTTTGTTTCGCAATGGTCAGTGAATACCAGAAATGAAAAATACACCAAAATAATTCTGAGGATTGAGTTTGCAGTCACAAATGGACTGAACACACTGTGAACAAAAGCGCAATAATATTGTAAACATCTCTCGTGTGACATTCCTCGCTTTCAATTTTATATTTGTTACAGAGCACGAATACTCGAAAGCCTGATAGAAGAAACGTATTGAGTTAACAAAAGAAAACACATAAGTAGTGAAGCGAAGGCTGGATTAATCGTGGCCTCTGATTAGAAATATGAGTCAAGGTCAAACTGTCATAATCGATTGTGCATAAAAAGATATGTCACGCATTCTCAAGATGCAGGGTCGCTCAACCTTTAAGAAGCAAGTGTATGAGTGTTGTAATAATAATTTTTAGTTTAATCAAGGTGTCAAAAGAGCAAGGTGTCAAAAGCCAAGTTCTCTATACTGTGTGATATTTTTATGGTGAGAAATTGGAAGTCTCTCTTGGGAGTTCCGCTCCTGTCCCCTACTTTCCATTTTATATTCTGGTCTCGACCCAACTCACGCCGCGAGCTCACTGGCAAGGCCAGTCTAGTTTAACTCAGTTTCACCCGTCGTTCACAAATATTTATGATTGGCATTTCTAACACACTTTATTTAATTATTGTGAAATAACCAAAACGTTGAGGCTGAAACACCTAAAACTTTCTAACATACTAAGAGCATCAGTCTATGATTGAAGTTTGGGTAATAAATTAACAAATGCAGGTGTAGTATGAATCAACCAACATTTTTCGCATCCCACTTGGAACCAATAAGCCTTGTCGACACTCTTGGCAATGATGTGGACTTGTACTTATGCGATTTGAATGGGCTTTGAAGTGAGCATTTTAAGCACCGTTTCGGGTTAAAATTGTCTAAAAGTTATGAACGTTCAGCCTCATGCCAAAATTAGACGTTCTTATGAAAAAAAAAAAAACGTCACATTAATGAAACATTGTTATTCAATAGCCGTCAAAGCAGTGGCCCTACAACCAAGCCAACATCAATCATTTTACCAGCCTGATGCGACCCATAGAGAATTACCTCCAACACAAAAATTGTCTTTATTCCTTGCTCTGTAACTGAAATATATTTCTTTAACGCAAAAACGGAGTCTTCACAAGAACCTTTTACAGAGTACAGTGAAATTTGTGAACTGAGCCACTGTTAACAACATTTGCCAATTACAATAAACTGTGTAATTTGGATCACGGCAAAATATTAATCTTTTACTTCAACGCTTTCTTGTTATCATAAGCAAAATGTTATTTTCCGTAGTACGGTTGTTTCTCTAATGATCCAATATCTATGATAAATAATCTAGTCTACTTGCATTCCGAGGCAAATAAAGTGGGGAGATATACAAGAATAATCACATGTTTTATCTATCGTTATGGTGATAAGTTTTTATGATTGGTGTTTTTATAGTATAAATTTAGCTAATCTTCCCGTAATTTGTAAACGAATAAATTAGGATATCAGGAGACGTTCCGGCGAAACTTTTTCCAAATAAATTTTTTTCTCTATTGTGGCCCATTTTCAATATATGTGCCCGAATTTGTTGTCCTTTTTTTATTTTTCTGTGTTATTCCGCGAGAAGTTGGCTCGAACGAAAAAAAAAAAAAACCCTGTCATCACTTGTCAACTCATGTGTCTCATGCAACACCGACATATCACGTGAAATCTGGCAAAACACAAGTATTGCGTGTGTGGTTCGGCATAGCGAAACCACGAAGAAAACCACTGTCTGTTGAGCGGAAAAACCGCCGTAGGAAGACGCCTTGGGCTACATTACACGACGCTGCTTTACATCAAAGCGAATCAAGGTGACATCTGGATGATCGATAAGCTGCTTATGTCAACAAACACCGCCGGAGCGCCGAAATTTGAAGGCGCGATTTTCTCTGCATCTGAAAACGCGTTTTGTAGCGTTTTCTTGAAGTTCCAATTCAAGCGGGTTTTAACGGATTGAAATGAAAATTTGTGCAAGTATAGACCAATATTTTAACTTACAAAGAGTGTCTCCGATTTTTTGTTTTCGCTTTAGAACCCGAGTTATTTCATTTGGAAAAAAGTTCCCCAAGAAACACGTCGCCCGACTTTGACTTTAAATATTTTCCGAACCAAATAAAATATCAAAAATTGGAGACACTCTTTTTAAGATCAACATATCTGAAGTACAAAAATATTATCGGCTCAGTAGTCCGACAAATCTGTGTGACTTGGAACTCGCCATTTGGGGCCATATCAATTTGCATAATAATCCCTAAAACTCGGCGTACGCTTAAAATTTCGGAAAACAAAGGTATTTTTCCTGAATCTGTGTGTATTAAGCTACAAGAAGACACTAGGTTTGTGGAGTTTACTTGTATTGAACGCGCGCTATCGCAGTTTTACCGCGAGCATGTCACGAACGTCTCCTGATACCTTAAGTGAATTAGAGTTCTGTTGTTGATACTCGGAAGAGCCCAGGTACCACGGCTAAGTAAATAATTATTAATTGCTCGCGGCTGCGGCAAGCTTAAAAAAATGGAGTTTTTTTTGTTTTCTTTTTTTCTGGGTCGAGAGTCAGCACACGACGATTGGTATGAATAATATGAATTATCACGTGATATGCGATTCGCTAAACAACTCGAGATGTGGCCAGTGAAATGCTCGTTACTTGTGTGTAAAAGGTGACTGCATTCAATCCAAACTCAACACCGTTTGGCTTTGTGGAACATGCATGGATAAACTGAATTTTAGGGAACCACTTTAGCTTGCATTCTTTAGTTCACCGCGGAAGGTTTGAGAATAGCCGCAGACAAATGTTTGATGGATACCGCTGCGGGATTGCAAATATTTCTGTCGCTGCTAATTACTTAGTCCCGACGAAACTTCCTGTGGCGACACAAAATATTTCTGGAAAGATAACAGGCCCAAAAAGGAAACCAAAGCTAAGATGAGCTTTAGCCATAAAACAATGGCGATTTATGCTTTATACTGTACACGACATCTGTTGCCTCATAAAATGCTTCTGCTTATCGTACTTTGCCTGTCGAAATGTTTCTTCTATTCACCATGTAGCCTTTGTTTCGCAATGGTCACTGAATACTAGAAATAAAAAATACTCCGAAATAGTCCTGAGCATTGAGTTTGCAGTCACAAAATGGACTGAGCACACCGTGAACAAAACCGCAATAATATTGTAAACATGTCTCGTGTTACATTCCTCCCTTTCAATTTTATATCTATTACAGAGCGAATACTCGAAAGACTGATAGAAGAAACACATTCAGTTAATAAAAGAAAACAGATAAGTATTGAAGCGAAGGCTGGATTAATCGTGGCCTCTGATTAGAAATAAGTGTTCGAAGTCCGAACTGTCAAAAAAAGATATGTCACGCATTACTCAGCTTTTCTTGCCGGTTGACCCTGTCGCTCCTAAGCTCAAAATGCAGAGTCGCTCAACCTTTAAGAAGCAAGTGTATGAGTGTTGTAATGATAATTTATAGTTAAACAGATTTCATTTGAGCAAGATGTCAAAAACCAAGTTCTCTATACTGTATGATATTTTTCTGGTGAGAAACTGGAAGTCTCTCTTGGGAGTTCCGCTCTTGTCCCTACTTTCCATTTTAGTATATTCTGGTCTCGACGCAACTCACGCCGCGAGCTCACTGACAACGCCAGTCTAGTTACCTTTAGAATTAGAATTCGGATGGTTTTTTTAGACATAAGTAAAGCATTTGACAAAGTATGGCACGAGGGCCACATTTACAAATTGGAAGCACTCGATGTGCGCGATTCTCTACTTCGTTGGTTCAAAAGTTATCTAAGGGACAGAAAGCAAAGAGTCAGGATCAGTGGCCAGTGTAGCGACTGGAAAAAAGTTGGAGCTGGTGTACCACCAGGTTCTGTCCTTGGTCCTTTACTCTTCCTGGTGTACATTAATGATATAACCTCGAATCTGTCCTCTGAGTGTTTTCTTTTCGCTGATGACACTTCTCTGCTTGAAATAGTAAATGACACTCCTGCGCAATCGGCTTTCAAACTTAACAACGACTTATCCACCATATCTAATTGGGCTCAACAATGGCTTGTCACAATGAATGCATCCAAAACCAAAACTATAACCTTTACTGTCAAAAAGGAAAAACATTTCCACCCACCGTTGAGTATGAATGGCAGAACCATTGATGAGCCTGATTATCATACACATCTGGGACTCATATTAACAAGCAACCTCTCTTGGAAAAACCATATTTTAGACATTCACCAGAGGGTTTCTAAGCGAGTAAATATTTTAAAATCTATCAGGTACAAGGTCGATAGATCTACCTCAATCACGTTGTACAAAAGTATAGTTAGGCCTGTTATGGAATATGCCGACGTTATTTGGGACGACTGTACCAAAAACGAAGCCGATTTGCTCGAAAACGTACAGTACGAGGCTGCTAGGGCAGTGTGAGGTCCTATGAAGGGCACAGGGAGGGACCGCATTCTGGAAGAACTAGCTTGGGAAAAATTAGAAACAAGACGCTCCATTCATAAAGTTGTGATTTTTTACAAAATTGTAAATGATCTTTTTCCCAATTACCTGAAGTCAATAGTATCCAGCGGCCGTGTAGCTCCCGTTCTTAGATCCGGTGGGAACATTAAACCGATCGCAGTACGCACTGAAAGGTTTAAGCGGTCCTTTTTACCTTCCACGATAACCCTGTGGAACAGTCTCAACTCGGATATTCGAAACGCATCTTCACTATTGTCATTTTAAAAACTTGTGCAAGATGTTTTTGGTTGTATAACAGAACCTTGAATTTCTCTGTTAACAGATATGCCTCTGTTCTTCACACGCGGCTCCGCCTAAATCACTCTGCTCTAAATGCCCACTTATTTAAAATTAATTGCAAACCATCTCCGTTATGTGATTATTGTCATAGAAAAGAAACTGTTGTGCCATTATCTATTTTACTGTTCCCAATATGCTGCTGCTAGAGCCAAACTTCTCACCTCTGTTGCGCAGGTAGTTCCCAATTTCATAAGACGCTCAGACTCAAACAAACAAAATATCTTACTAAGTGGCCTGGGCCTCAGCACGTCCCAAAGTCGAGCCATCTTTGCTGCTGTGCAGCAGTATATTCTAGAGAGCAGTCGTTTTCCATAAGCTCTTTGCAGTCTGACCGTTTTATTTACATTTTCTTTGTTTTAGTGTGTCTTCTATATTATCTATCATCATTCTATGCTCACAAGCCCGAACTAGTGAGATGTAATGCAGTGTAATCTCCCTCGATGAGCATTTGAAACTCTTGGAGAAAACACTGAGTAATTATATGTTTAAATAAAAATAATTTAAATTTAAAAAAAAATTAGAATTCATCTGCTTATCAAATAGCCATTATTTGGTAGAACTGCTGAACCAATATCAATTAGGTTATTTACGATAGTTAATGCTGAAGGTTCTGCCTGTTTAAATACCTATCTGGGAACCATTATATCCAATTCTATGGAAGAGCAGATGTACAACTACAGCTGCGTCCTTAAATCTAGGTAGACCTTTGGTGTGAACTATCTTATATCAATAGTAAAGCCAGCCAATTGTTAAGATGTCAGAGCTTCAAACAGTCAATTAGTTCATAATGTATAATGCCCAAAAGCTATTACTCTACACTTGCTTCAATGTGCACAAACCCATTTAGACTTAGCTCGGCGGACAAACAGATTTCTGCTGTAAGAACCGTGCATCTAATCCCGGAAAAGATCTCTTCGCAAACTACCCGGTAGGAAGATTTTACTTCTTGTTGTGAGCGTGTTTTAAGAAAACCAAGCCAGGTTTTATATAAATGAGCTCATTGTAACGTAAGTACATTAGTACTTTAAATGAGAGAGAAACAGACAAGGACATAACGGAGGTAAGCACCTAAAGTTCATACATTGTAGGTTACGTTGTCCAAATGTTTACTATTAACTGGTCGATTTTTACTCGGTTGAACGGCTAGCGTCTTGAATTTTGCTGTGAGTCACATCTATTTTACGATTTGGGTTTAAGTCCGATTGCCAAACTGATCATTACTCGTAGTGGAAAACGATTGCTTAGTTGGGTTTCGCCAAGAAGAGCTCAAACCAACACTAAAGAGTGCGCTGCCTGTAACCAACAACAGTTACAAACAAAGTAACGTAGAACCACCTCACTCGGTCGGGCCAGAAACGAAATCATTAATTGACTTAAAAACGCCCTAGATAAAAGAGATAAAAGATTTTGTGATCCTTCAACGCCTTGAAACATTAGAACCCGCTGAAGATCAGGCAAAAGTAAACAAAAAGTCAGTGCCTGAGAGGAAGACAATCGAATTAACGAGATTTCGAAAGCCATAGCACCATTAGTGAAACAAGGGCAAACACCAAGAGTAGCAGTTTTTGAACCACGCGCTAGTCCGCAGAATTTTGTCAAACTAAATCAAGGAAACTCCATGACTCCTGAGGATATTGCGCACATTGTTTCAAAGCAAGATTGCCAGGAATTAAGACGGGCAAACTGGCCAAACTCAACAGTGAAAACCACCAAATATAGCAGGACATTTGACGGCGACCAATTTGCAATTTTTCCCAAAAGGTGGGTCACGTGGCTACAATATGCCGCCAAAGTTTAGGACAGAACGGAGATCCGAGAATTCCAAATTTAAATTATTAGAGGAATTGAAATCCTCGAAACCCAGCTTTTCGCCGCAAAATGATGACCTATGATTTAGGGCCCTTTTAATTTTGAAAACTAATTTGAATAAAAAGTATCCGGATACAAAGTTCCCACTTTCGATTCTGGATTCGTTTTCTTTCCAGATTCACTAAAAATGACACTGGATTCACAAAAAATTAGTGTAAACGCTTTCACGAACCCGGAAACAAATGTCTCGAATCCGGATAATTCGCTCTAGTGTAAATGGGGCCTTAAACTAGCGGGGGTTTCGTATGAGTCGGGGCTACACAAACCCTTTGATAGTAATCAAACTATTGAACGACAAACGGATACGAGTAGCGTACAAACCTTGCACAAAGAAACAATCAAAAACTTGGCGGTTCAAACTTCCACGCAAATTGGATAGTTTAGTAGAGCATGTGAAACTACAGTCCCCAGTCATTTCATGAAAGAAATAGTAGCCAACACTAGAAATACTAAGATCACTTCAAATGCAAGAAAGAATGAGAAAATGAAGAGAACTAGCAAAGAAAACTGAAGAGATTAGACAGCTAGTATTGAACACCTCTGACGCAACAAACAGAAATTATCCAAAAGCGAATTGTACATTTTGAATTACCAAATTCACAAACAGAACCAAGTGATTCTCCAAGTGTTAACACTATCGATCTACTACGTAGAGAAGATTGAGTTCCCTCGCTAAATATTGAACCAGAAATTGAACCTGAAGTTCATGCAGTGAACACTGAAGGTGTTGAGGCAGCACAAATAGATTCTATAGAATTTGACACGGTGATACCCGAAGAGGAGAAAATTGGCATAGAGCATCAGCAAATTTGAAGAACCATGTATTTCATGTCATGAAGTAAGAATGAAATCTGAAGAGCAAAAATTTAGGAGTAACGAAAATAAACCTGAACTTTTAGAGGACCCTGTAGATGATTCAAGCAGAGACACGCGTTCAGCCGCGCTGAAAGCAAATTTTGAGAAAATTATGTCGTTTATGAAGTTGATGAAGTACATCCCTGGGCTGATCAAGAAACCACGGGAAACTTTAAAAGCCACAGACGATAGTGTTGAAACAGAAACAGTAGAAGTTAGAATTCCAGGTCCTATTCTAAACATGACGTGTACAAAAGCGACATCGGTTGTCGAAGAACAAACACAGCATAGTGGTGAGCAAACACAAGCATTGAATGCTGAGCAGGGTTCTGACTCAGATAAAAAGGCAAATTGTAAAGATGTGATCACAGAATTAACTCAGAATGCGTTCAGTTCTCAACACCAGCTAACAATCTCTCGATTGAAGGTTCAATTTTTGTTGGAAAGCTTTCCTTACTTGAAGTACCATACCCCTCTTTTATTCGTCCTTCGGACTTCGCACTAAAAACGACATTTTTTATCATACTGCCGACTGTAGACTTAAACTAGAGCTTTCCAGGTTATTGTTCGTAGGTGAGTCGATCATGCTTTTGAAAGACTCACAGAAAAGTATAACTTTAATAAAATGTCGAATTTGATAAATGTATCCAATGTTACTTGAAGGCGCTATTCGTGTTGATCTATAATTAAGTTATTTTAACATTTTGCAGGTTAATGAAACATGCCATTTGAAGACGCGATAAAAGAGGTTCGCGAGGCCATTGCTCAGGAGGAAAGCAAACAAGCTAGGTTAAAAGACCTGGACTTGATTGTGCTGGACAATTCAATCCGTGAGAGCACTGTGGGTCAGCTTCGAGGACACACGCTAGAAAACAAGTAGAAGATTTACAACGAGGTGAAAAAGTGCGGATTTAAGTTCATTGTCGTAGCAGCCTTCTCGCACATGACACGCGTGGACGACACGTTCATTGGTGAGATCGCGGCTAGTGGAGAAGACGTGAACAACCTTTTTGCCTTCACTGAGGTAATCGAGGTAGTGAATGATGGTATTCCTAACACTAAACGTACTCCAGTGGGCCTGAGTAAGATGAAAAAGCTGGGATTGATCAATCCCATCATCGAGATAGATCTCGCCGTAGATTCCATCAACTGGGAAGTCTTCACTGTGCAGGACATGTGCCAGCTGCTGGTGAATAGGATGGAATGGAGTCGAAGGATGTTATCACCAGATGCCAAGATCATGGTAAATCTACGAGACTTCCCTGACGCCATGGTTTATCAGATGGAGAGATTGTTCACCGTTGTGGACTTCTTGGGATCCTTGCCTGCTGCCACGCGTCCTTTTGGGATCATGTACGAGGAGCCGACTGGCAAGTACTTACCAGAGGAAGTGGGAGCTTGGACTGCGGGTAAGCCAGCTTACTTTACCTTTGTCTGTGTGACGTCCCATTTGATAACAAATAAAACATTATGTACAGTGTTAGGCAAACATTTTTTCGCATTTATGTCACGGATCCACCGTTGAATAACCTGAAACCCTATTGCACAATGATAAAAATTGCTTCACCTTTTTGAAGCTTAGCTCAAAATATCCGTGCAGCCTTAATGCAGTGATACCAACAGAAAAATACAGCAGGCATGATCGAGATGATCGCACCGCGCCCATTTACAATAAGCATTTTCCAATTATTCAGGTGTGCGTAAGATCATGAACTCCCGTGGATGGTCTGGTAATCTTCTGGCTCATGTTCACAAGAAGTGGGCCCTCGGAGAAATGACACAACTTGAATGCCTTGTCAACGGAGCGAACGGCATCTGGGCGAGTGTCTGCGAGGAAGGAGCTGCTCTTGGTCACGCGTGTTCTACAGTGACGTTGATGAATCTTGTGCGGATGGGCAACACTAAAGTCCAGGAGCGTTACAACTGCACACTGCTGAGAGATGCCGCATCTAACGTGACTAAGATCACTACCGGGATGTCCCCTCATCCCAAACAGGTCATTTACGGCGAGAGGGCGCTAGACTTGGCATTCGACTTCGGAAGCATAGCTGGTGGTACAGTTGGGGAAACTGACTTCGATCTGGCCGAGTTCTTTGGAGAGGAGGCTCCAATTAGAATCAGCACCCTGTCTTCCGAACGCATGCTCCGCGAAAGGCTGGTGGACCTGTTTGGTGATAATCCGCAGTTTACAATGGAAATGGCGCAAACCATGAAAGAGAAAATGCTTGAAGATCTGACTGCCAACAGGAAGGAAGAGTATATGAGTGCAGCAGGCATCGCTCTCCTGTTTGATCAATCAGGAGGAAAGCTCACAGCTAAGATGGCAAGTGTGATTGAAGAGGCCGAAGTGAAGAGTGTGCATGCTCAACACCTCATTGAAGAGGTTCGCAAGATCTGGGACGAATGGGATATCGAAGAGGATAAAGAAATTGACGGCCTTCTGAAATTCCAATCCTTCTACAACGGCTTCATGGCTCCATACTTTGGTTGTTTCAGGTGCCGTGATACGCTGAAGGCACTGAAAGCTATTAACATGGATAACGATGGCTACATCGACTGGAACGAGTTCCTGGTGTACCTCAAATGGGCGATGCGTCAGTATCCCAACATCAAAGATGTCGATGAACTGCTGTCGGTTGCCTTCCGTAAGGGGATCATCCCAGCCATGCAAGATGAGGTACTTAAGAAGCCGCGGAAGACCAAAAAGCCGAGGAAGACCAAAACGTGAAGAAAAAATGAAAAGCTGTCTTCTGATGCTATCACACGCCCCATAAACGGACTCTGAACTCTAACTAATGTACGTGAACTATAAGAAATTACCAGTATATGTAATTAAATTTGATTTGTACTTTCTACGGTTTCTTTATCTGACGCTACAAAATTGAAAAATCTAAAACACAGAGCCATCCTTTAGCAGTTCTTTATATCAGTAAAGGCAACCTCTATGCACAGATTCATGATAATTATTAATGCATTGCTTTGCGTTTTAAACTTTATCACTCAAATGGCACAAATCATTTTCCACACTTAAGCCTGTTTCTTTTTGTTGACATTCTGGCTTCACTTCACAAGGAAATGAGAAGGAGCGTCTCAGAAAAACTAGATGGTGATTTTCGCTTGTTGAAGGGGCTTATGGCGAACTCTCAACAAACGATCGTTTAAAATCGATAAAGTTTATACCGAGACCAGTGCGGCCTTTTTAAAAACGGTAATGAAATAAGAATGGCAATCGCTGGCAATGAAAATATTTGCAAAGCGTGCAAAGAAAACTAGTGGTTACTCCGAGGTGGGCATCAATATAAATCGATATCGGAAAATCGTTTGATCAATCGATGAACCTAAATTAAACGTTATCGATTTTATCGTTCAATCGATAAAAATTGATGCTCACAACTGGTAAGAAGAAATGAAGTCATTATTCCGGAACATTCCGAGTATTTTGCTCAAGGGAGCAGAATGCTTGGAATACATTCCACCTATTCCGGAATTGGAATAGCGACTCAATCGAACGGACATTCGGGATTATTTAATTATTTTTTTTTTCGGAATAAGGTCAATCGAACGCTATCTTAATACTTTCAATTTATCATTCGAAAATTTTTTATACGGTAGGGTAAACAGCAAAGCTATACACGAAATTGGCAGTCTATACTTACGGGACTTTCTTTTAATTTTCTCGGTTGCAAGTTTTATTATTATTATTATTGCGCATAAAATTTTATTTTAATTTTTAATTTAAATTTCAATCTAATTTTTCTTTATTGGGAGCATGTATAAGTAAAAAATAACTTTAATTACAAGTTCTTATTGTAGCCATCTTTAGTCAAGAAGTGTCGCCTTCAGGTTTTTAGTCTATGACACAGCCTAACCCTGTAATGTTATGTTATTATCAACGTCATTTGTAGCCAGTTGTTTCCCTTATTAGGCTTTATATATAGCAGGAAGGAAATAAAAGTGGGCGTGGATAGCGTTGAGTAGTAATTTTGTCCATGCATATAAGCACTCTAGATATTCTGATTCAAAACGTCGCTGCGACGGAAACCTGTTTGACAAGTGAGATCCGCATCAGTTGCTGTAGACATATAACTGTTCAAAAGGGCGAAGAAGAATCGTACATTGCAACAGAAATTAGGAAACCGTAGACTCCTTCAGATAAATAAAGAAATGTTGATAACCGGCTAAACCATCACAAACATCCTGAAATTCGTCGAGATAATATAATCTTGTGCCAGAAGAGTTAAACAATGAGTCTAGGAGAACTTGTTACTGCATATAGCTCGGTAGGGGAACTAGGACCGGGTATAAGTTTGATCGTTATGCCGAAACAGGACAGGACATTTGTTCTTAATAATAACTAGAAATACGATAATCGCAAATATCCCCTTGCTCTGTAGTGGGTTTTCGGAAAGCGGGGTTCTTGTTTATCTTCCGCTTGGAGATTACTTTAAAATCTTTTTTGCAAACCACGGTTGTGTAGGGACGTCACCAGTCGGCCGCTAAAAGAGAAATACCTTTCTCGCACGGCAGTCTGGTTTAGTTCAGACAACGTGCACAGTCTTCAATTTTCGTGGACACTAGCTGAACTCCAAAATTCGCTGAGACAACTTTTACACGCAACTACAGAATACTTCTGAGACTTGAAAGCCAAAAGTACAACTACAATCGTGACTTGAACAGTTTTGCACAGTCAGCAAAGTCGATCTTCGACACCAAGATTTTTTATGAATTTGAAGAAAAGCCGGGATTGCTCCAGCCAACGCTGTACCCTAACCACATACGTGTATGTTTTTTCAATCTTTTATCAATGAATTATCAAATTGGCCCTGGGGACGAGGTCATACGCCAGACTGACAGACTGACAGACACACGAACAAACTAATTCGAGATGGCGACCCGCTTGGAGTCTCCACATAAGGCGATTTTGCTGCATTAACGTCGTGATTACTACCCTCGCTTCGCTCGGGGACAACAACTCCTTCAACATCGAAAGAATTATAACTTTATGTGTCTGTCCTCTTATTGACAATAAAAATAAACCAATGAACGTGCAAGAATTTTGGCAGTTATTGTAAAATTCCAGATTTCCAATAACTGCAACTATTTCCTGCTCACTGGTTGAGTGCCATGTCGATGAGTGATTTTTTTCTATGTGAGGATCGCGGGTGCACCGAAACACTTTACCTCTGGAGACGTTTGTATGAAATTTAGACGACCTTTAAAAGATCACAACCTGGTTAGTATACAATAACTAAACTTGACAAACTTACTCATTTTCATGCGCGCTTTCTGGTGCTGGGTTTGATTTCTTAATACGAACAAGGGACCAGACCCTCTCGACTTACTCTCGAACCATTCTCTAGCCTGTTCCAGGTGTTCGCCGTTCTTCGCCTAACTGAACGTCTGGAAGTGGCTACCCATTTTCCACCCTCCATGTCCGTAAACCTATCTAATAATACAGACACCGAAGAGCCAGAGTAAACTACTTGTCTGTATTAGCGAGTATCCTTATTATGGTGGGAGTCGCGGTGGCCTAATTGTTAGTGCGCTGGACTCGATCAAGCGTTTCGGGTTCGAGCCCTGGCCGGGGTCATTGTATTGTGTTCCTGGGCAACACACTTCATTCTCACAGTGCCTCTATCCACTCAGGTGTATAAATGGATATCGGAAAGTTTGTTGCTGGGGTAACTCTGCAATGGAATAGCATACCATCCAGGGAGGGGGGGGAGAAGAATTACTCCTAGTTGCTTCATGTAATGGAAACCGGAGTAAAACGCCCGTCTGCAAGGGACGCGTCTTGCTATTTGGCCGACTGTGCGTATATTGGCGGGAGAGACGACTTTCACAATGGTGGCACCTAGTTTAAATGTTTTTAGAGGGTTAACTTTGGAGAGAAGTCTTCCGATACTACAAGAAAGGGTATGCTTTAAGAATAACGGTGTATCTTGAATTAAAGCGAAGATATTCAAATTTAAAGTGTAGTACATACACGAAAGCGAGGCCAGGAAGGCCAGATTGACTTTCTCCTCAAGTAACTTAAGGCATGGGTTCAAAATATGCAGCCAGGTTTTGGAGGGTGGTCTATCTCTTGTAACTTTACTGTTTCGTTAGTCATACATTAGCACCTTTTCAAAGTTTGAAGTATCAAACCTCCTTCATAAAAAATAACAATTTTTTTATGAAAATGAAGTTGTTATTGGATGAGTTTCGAACTCCATCATGCTAGAGGTTTGACTCTTCTAATGACGTCATGTGTTAGTTGCCCAGAGAACAAAGACAGCTATGCCCATCCATAATAACAACTAAATGAAATAATCAAAAGTCTGATATCTGTTACTGATATCTCAATTTTTAGCACTGTATTCAATTGGTGTGGGTTCAAATAAAGATGATCAATTATAATAGATATAGATAACAGATTATCGAAGGATTCTGTCATCAAAGTGCGAAAGTACAGCATGTTTGACAATTTGAGCAATTTTTCGCCGACGAGAACGACGTTTCGATGCCCTCAACGAAATTTTGCGAAACAAGAGCGAAATTTCGAAAAACGTCAAAACAATTAGAGGTCCAAAATTTTGTCTAATTTTCGATTCTTGTGAAATTTTGCTCTTTTTTGCCACACAACTCATTCGAGCATTCAGCACTATCTGGTGGACTGCCTTTTTTTATTAAAAAGTGACTGGTTTATATTTACCGTACACGGAGAGTAGCAGTTGATACACGAAGATCAGTACTCTATACTATATGCAAGTGAACTACTTTCTAGTTAAAGTATTGGACACACCACGTCTAAGTCCTCGTTTATATGGAGTCCCGGGTGAGTTACCCGCCGCCAGTTAACTCAGTTTTCATTTACATTTCTGAAACATTCAACCAACTATTTACATGAGGCAAAACAACTCGGCAGGGAAAGTTGTTTTACGTCGGCAGGGCAGGTAACTCTGGCAGACTGGACAACTTTTTCTCATATAAGCACTTTGGATCAGGGAGGGAACAACTCAAATTTACGAAAGCCTGTTTTACGCCGGCTTAAAAACAAAATTTCGGCATAATCTATAATAACTGAGTTTTAAATATTCTTCCCTGTCTCCAAACTGAGAGGGCCTGAGCTTTGACCAGGTTTACCCGGGACAACATTTTTCAATGTAAACGCTCGGCCGGTAAAGTTGTCTCGGGTGGGAAGGTTGTCTCGTGTACCCGGAACAGCTTTTCTCTATATAAAAGGGGCCTAATATAAAGATTTTTTTTAGAAAAAAGTATAACGGGATGCACTGATCTTTTAATAAATGAGTTCACCCCACAATAAATAGAAACGTTATTTATGGATTTGTTTTGGAAAGCTTAAAAAATAATCTTGTGGAAATAAGAACAACAAATTTTCGACGATTCCTACCTCCTCATTGTTTACTAGCTGCAAAGACATGTATAAACATGGCGTTAAAGGTAGAACCATAATGGCAGCAGCATAATCCTGTTAGTGAACTGAATCAGGGCATATTGAGAATCCGCAACTGGTGCTTCAGCAGTTAATTTCTACTAAACCTTGGCCAAACACAACTAATGATTGGCGAAGGACCTCGGAGTAACGCTAGACCCTAGTTTAACCTTTAATAATCATACGGTATCCACAGTATCCTCTAGTATGTCCCGCTTTGGTCAGATTAATCGTGTTAAGCACGCCTTTGATAAACATACTTTAACAATAATTATTACCGCGTTAGTTTTTAGGAAGCTAATTACTGTTATAGCGTATGGAGTAACACTATCAAGGCCAGCTTAGACAAGATTCAAACAGTACAAAATTTCGCCTGTCCCATCATCAGTGAAACAAGAAAATTCGATCACGTAACCCTCACCTAAGGGACTAACGTTGGCTACCAGTGAGACAAAATTTATGTTACAGCGATGCTATGGCTTAAATCAAATACACGACAGGACGCGCCCCACCTTATCTAACCAACCAATTCATCCAACAATTAGACGTGTGAAAACGGACCATAAGGACAGAGAACTTTTTATTATAGAACTTTTACCCTGTGGAACTATCTGCAAGTCATTGCCAGAGTTCAAGCGCGCGCTAAAAAAAGATCTACGTCAGTTTTTAGACTGACAGTTGTTGTGCATACCCTTTATTATCCTTAGGTTAATGTAATTTTATCTTGCTTTATCATTTTAATTTTATCTTATGATGTCCTCTTTTGGAATAGCATACTTTGTTATTTCGATTTATCATTACACTGGAAAATTCTAACCTCTTACATACTGTGTAAATAACGCAAAAATGTTATGTAAATCCTAGTTTACATACAATTTATGCTACGTGTAAACAAATTTACACGTAGTGTAAAATATGTTTTACACTTACTTTACATTTTATGTAAAATGCACAGTTGTAAAGTGTGTGTAATTACTTATAAATAAAACGTTAATATGAAATATTATTTTACATACTGTGTAAATAGAGAAGAAAGTTATGTAAATCATGATTTACGTATAGCTTACACTGTGTAAACACAATTACACACAGTGTAATTATAATGTACAAATAATTTTACATTTTATATAAACGAAATAGTAATTGTAAAATGTGTGTAACTTTGTTTTCATTATTTGACATACTAGTGTAAATAGATCAGAAATTTGTGAAATAAAATTTACACAGTTTACACTGTGTGTAAAAATATTTACACGTAAAGTAAATAATAATTTTTACATTTTACATTGGATGTAACACATTTGTAAAAAAGAGGGGAAAATACTTCTTTATTCTTTTACATACTACAGTACGTAATTAGAGCAGAAAAGGTGTGTAAATAAAAATGTACATGCAGTCGGCTGTGTAAACACAATTACACATAGTGTAATTCCCACGCCCTGCGTGGGTACTAATCTGAACACCATGTCGTTTTTTAATGTTTTTCGTTCACGGGCGACCTCCCCGCGCAGCGGGGACTGCTGGGTAGAAACTCGGAACAGAATCACGCGCGGGGTTTGCTGGGTAGAACACTTTAACCTCGTTCCCAGGCTCTTTCCTCTAGCGACCTCGAATCTCGTGTTTTAATGTTTTTCGTTCACGGGCGACCTTCCCGCACCGCGGTGTCTGCTGGGTTGATCACGTGGTGTTCTGCTGGTCCGTTGCGAAGCAACGGACACTGTATGGGAGGCAAGTATGAATCAAGCGAAGAATCAAACCGAACACTCTCAAGAGAAACAAGTTTGTCTTCAAAAACGAAGAGAACAAGCGAGACTAAGACGAATTCGTAAGACAAGGCAGGAGCGGTGTATCCGTCTCGAGCGCAGACGGCAAACAGACAGTGCTGTCGCTGCCAAAAAAGCGAAGCAACGGTATGACCGAGAGCATTATCAGCAGAAACGAGCTCAGGAGACATCCCAGGAAAGAGAGCAGCTGATCGGGAGCATCATAGGCAGAAGCTGGCCCAAGAAACAACTCAGGCAAAAGAACAGCGCGTGAAAGCCGCTCGACAACGAGCTGCTTCCCGACGCCACAATGAAACGATTGCACAAGAGGCCCGCAGGCTTCAAGCTCAAAATGAGGCAACTTCCAGAGGCAACAATATCTGCATAGCCGTGGATGGGCTAACCCTGACAACCCGGCTCTCCACGAACAGCAGGAGGACAGAAAATAAGCTAAAATAGTGCTTGAAGGCCAACCGATAGCTCCAAGGGGCAGGTAATACACGTCTATTTACTTTCTTCACTCAACTCGTCCGTTATGCATTGCTTCGAGCTTATCGGACATTTTTGTGGCCGCGATAAAGCTTTGTTGTTGTGATGCTATAAATTTTCACGACAGAAAACTGTTTTGGCCGTTTGAGTCTTGACAGTTAAATTAACTTCCAGTGTCATACAGTGCAGAGGTTAATTTGCCACTAAACAAATAACTTGCTTTATAGACAAAATCACAACATATATATCACTCACACAGAAGAAGTTGGCGTTTCTGTGCATTTGATTAGAGAGAACTGTGTTTATTAAAATTGCAGCACTAGAAACCATGATTTCAGTTTATCAGAAAAACAGATCAAAATATTTGTCCTCTGTGAAATTATACAGTGCAAAAACTTGTGAGTTCTGGTTTAAGTAGGCAGTTTTTTTTTAACTGCTCAACTATTTTTATCATGTACTGTATAACACTGTATAAGTACTATAAGTCAAATGTTATTTGAACTGTATTTTTTATGTTGGGCTAAACTTTCCAAAACCCGGCCACTACTTTCCATATACAGTCTTTGTTTGTGTTTACTTCTTTATCTTACTAAGCCCCCCTTCACTTTGTTATAAATCATAGTGCATATACTAATATAAAATGTATATATAAATAAACAGAAATGATGTTTAGTAAACTAGAAATTGTTATGAATGATTATTTTGTCAATTTGGCACCAGGAAAAGAATGTAATTTATTGCTCAGTGTTGTATCCAGGATTTCAAAACTGGGGGTGCATTTCCTTTTGCATTTTTGAATTAGCAGTTTAGCTGTACTTTATACATTACTGTGTATAAAATACAGTATAAATGTTCAGAAGAGATTTACTGTTCTAAACAAGTTCAAGATCTAAACAAGTTCAATTAGATAATGCCCTGACAAGTCAATGCCTTCAGTAGACTGAAAGTCAAAAATCCATTTGCAAAGATACATAATTATAAGCTAAACAAGTCATTTGCATTTACCACAGTTTCATTTCACTTCAGCCAGCTCTTTACTAACATTAATTTCTTTCTTTTCCTAGATAGAATTAGTGATATAGTTTAATAAGTTTTCTTTTGAACAAGTTTTTTTCCATGCACCTGCATATCTGGTGAGATATTGTCGAAACTGTTACCCCACCAACAAATAGTATCTCAAGCCACAGAACACACTTTTTAAATTATAGACTTTGATGCTTGTTTTTTTTTTCATAGGTTCCTAAATATCAAGACAAGCATGAAGTTCACTAAGTCCAACTGGAAAAAGTATCTTTCTGTGATTAGGAAGAGGTAGTTTATACCCACATGACATGGGAAATAAGACTCTGCTAAGATAAGAATTTCAATGCAGTACTAAACTGATGCTCTTCTCATGTCTCACAGCATCTTACAGTTGTGGATAATGTGCAAACCTGACTCTCATTTGTCTAATATTCTGTAAAATTATTGAATATTTATAATTCATTTTTTCATTTTTACTCACAGGAGAGTATGTGTAGTGAAAGCATACAGTACATGAGAGCTCTAAGCAGTGTCATACATAATCGATTACTTGGGCGTGGGACCTCTGCGAATATCGTATTTCTGGTTTATATTTACACAGGAAAAATGTGCGCAAATATTCTATTTTACATACTGTGTAAATAGAGCAGAAAGTTATGTAATCATTATTTACATATAGCTCACACTGTGTAAACACAATTACACGGAGTGTAGTTATAATTTGCTGAACAAAAAGTTTTGGAAATCATAACTTACATACAGTTCACACTGTGTGTAAACACATACATACGTAGAGTAAATTATAATTTATGCACTTTACAGGGGTCCCGCTAGTCTTTAATACAATACGCTAAGCGCCCGTCCGTCCGTGTGCCTGTAACGCTCTTTGCCAGGCCTCCTCATAAAAAGTATCCAATATGGCTGCCACATGTGAGTGAAAGAAACGCGTTAAAATCTTCGGCATTTCCATAGACGAAGCGTTCTGATAGACATCGGAAATGAGTTCGGAAAGGTAATGTGAGCTTAAATCCTGTTGGACATGTGGCAGAAGTGGCCGAGTGCTCGAAATCGTGTTCGAGTATCGATTCGCTTGACTGTTAATTAAG
Organism: Plumapathes pennacea; assembly: GCA_964036295.1. Classification (NCBI taxonomy): domain Eukaryota; kingdom Metazoa; phylum Cnidaria; class Anthozoa; order Antipatharia; family Myriopathidae; genus Plumapathes; species Plumapathes pennacea. The sequence continues at coordinate 17,371,859 of OZ038467.1, read as the reverse complement.
TCCCACAAGTGGCGAGCAGGGAGCAAATCTCAGTGAAAGGGAAGTTGAAAGACCGCTAAAACTCAGTCCAAGGAATCACTAGGTACACACACAGACTGGTTTTCCAGTTCCTTTATGCTGCAAGGTAACGTGTTCCGATCCGTGGTTTGTGTTTGAACCGCTGTGACGGTATTTTAATTTGCGATCGTAAACAGTAATAAAAGTGCAAGAATGATATTTTCTCGTTATATAGCCTAATCGAAATGTCTTCGCTTTCTCCTGTTTTGGGGGAATTTACACAGCATGCAAATATGAATTTACAACCATGAAGTGCGGATATTTACATGCATTTTAGACAGTATAAAAACCCTGTTTTGGGGATCTTTACATAACATGTAAACTATAATCAACAACCATGAACGGTTATTTACATGTAATTTACCCAGTATGTAAAATACGTTTTAAGGGGAATTTACATAACATGTAAATTATGATTTACAAGCAAAAAGGGGTTGTTTACAGACTTTCTACACAGTGTGTAAGTACGGGTGGAATTAACTGTGGTATTTTTGCTTTTTACATGTAATCTACACACAATTTACACACAGTTTACAGAATGTGTAAATTTCGTTTTAAATTTACACATTGTGTAAATGGGTAGACAGCATGTAAATTTCACTTTACAAGCAAGAAATGGGTTGTTTACAGACATTTTACACAATTTGTAAGATAGAATTTTCCAGTGATAACTTCATTAGATATTATCATTCTCATATTATGTATTTTAGATTATAGATTCACATGTACCTTTTTAAAATCATTGTAAAAAGCTAGCTCGAAGTTTAGACCAGGGTTAGCCAAAGGTTAAACTGCATTTTCAGAACATATATCGGCGTCGGTACAAAGGACCCCGGACCGTTTAGCCCTGGTCCGATAAGCATGGCTATTAATTGAACTGTGTTCATACCTCATTAGTGCTATTGCAGATGTGCTCAAAGAGGAATGTGTTCTAACAGGAACAACAGGAATGGCAGGATTCAACATCCATGGCTGCACCATCTACTCTGCTTTGCAGCTCCCTGTACGAGAGCAGAGAAAAAAAGAATTACAAGGTCAGTCACTGCAGCGACTTCAGATGTTTCTAGAAGGAAAGCATTACATTCTCATAGATTAAATGTCAATGTTGGGCCAAAGGAGCATGGGATGGGTTGACAGGAGGCTTCGCCAAGGAACAGGCAAGCTTGGTGAACCCTTTGGGGGACTATCTGTCATCTTGATTGGTGACTTTGGCCAACTCCCACCTGTTGGAGACAGACCAATTTATGCAGCTGCTACAGGATCAGTTCTTGGTGACCAAGGCAGTGCCGTTTACAAAATGTTTGACACAGTTGTTCTGCTAAAACAAGTCATGCGACAAGCGAGAAAAAATCCTGAAGCAGCAGCTTTCCGTGGCCTGTTGTTGAGATTGAGAAATGGCCAGTCAACAGAAGACGACTGGAGGGAGCTACTTACAACGTCACCAAGCACCAGCAACGAGGCCGAGTTCAAAGATGCAGTCAGACTGTTCTTTGATAAACAGAGTGTGGCTGAATAGAACTATGAGAACAGTAGGTTGGTTGTGATCGTCCGGGTTAGAGTAGTCTCCAGAAAGACTGTTGTTGGTGACTGACGTTTCGACTACCTGAGCGGAAGTCATCTTCAGAGTCATGTGAAAAGTATTCGTCAGATGGCGGTATATATGTCTCTGGTTGTAGAAGTGATTGGTCCGTTATGTCGGTCTATGGTTGGTCGAGTCGGCTTGGTTGTGTTTCGTTATTGGTCAGTTGATGTTCTTTTGTCCTGTTGATTAGTCTATTGTTCGTTCGGTTGCGTTTGATGTCATCTATCAGTCGTTTGTAAGGTGCCGGTAGTTGTTGGCATCTGTTGAGTGGTTTCCGTTCTAAGTTTGTGTACCAGCTTTCCAGTGTAAGTCGTTGGTAGTAGTTGGTACTGTGGCTGATGCATTCAGCAGAGTCCCAGTTGATGTCGTGTTTAGTCTGTCGGTGGTGTTCAGAAATGTGATTTCTGATGTCGCCGTTTCTGGTAGCTCGTTTGTGTTCAGTAAGTCTCGTGTTCAGGTTTCTGCCAGTTTCACCGATGTAGGTGGCTTTGCAGTCAGTACAAGATATTCTGTATACTGTTCCCTGTCTGTTGATAGGTTCGTCTTTGTCCTTTACGTTGGTCAGTAAGTCGCGTAGAGTCGTGATGGGTTTGTGGGCTACCCGGATGTTGTAGGGTCGTAGAATACGTGCTATCGTCTCAGAGGTGCCTCTGATATACGGTAGTGTGGCCAAGGTCAATGGAGTTGTGTCGTTAGCGGTTTCGTTGTCGGTAGTCTCGTTGGGTGCGGTGTTCTTGTGAGTGTTGCGTTTGACAAAGTTAGGGTCGTAGTCGTTCTTCTGGAAAACGCGTTCCAAGTGTCGGGTCTCGTTAAGTAAGTCGTCGGGAGAGTCACAAAGTAGTTGCGCTCGTTGCGCTCGACCAACCATAGACCGACATAACGGACCAATCACTTCTACAACCAGAGACATATATACCGCCATCTGACGAATACTTTTCACATGACTCTGAAGATGACTTCCGCTCAGGTAGTCGAAACGTCAGTCACCAACAACAGTCTTTCTGGAGACTACTCTAACCCGGACGATCACAACCAACCTACTGTTCACACTCCTGGGTTCAAACCATTTGCCTAGAACTATGAGAAGTTGAAGAGCCTTAACACCCCCATTGCTCACATCTCTGCTAAACGCTCTGGCACAGGTGCAGCTTCTGCCAAGTCAGATGATGCTGGACCCAGAGATCTTCCTCACAAAGGGAGCACAGGTGATGCTCACATCCAACCTGTGGCAACCAATGGGTCTGTGTAATGGTTCCCCTGGTACAGTGCAGGACATTCTCTTTACTGCAAAGACTGGACCACCAGACTTTCCCATTGCTGTCCTTGTAACTTTTCCACACTGCACTGGGCCCCCTATTCATGGAGGAAAGACCACAATGTATTCTAGTACCACCACAGCTGTTTGAATGGGACTCCCATGGTAGCAGACTTTCACGCCTTCAGGTCCCCCTGAGACTCCGATATGCCATGACTATCCACAAGTCACAAGGTTAGACCCTATCCAAGGTAGTGATTGACCTGGGTAAAAGTGAGAAAGCAACTGGATGCACCTTTGTTGCAGTATCAAGAGTGCGTTCCCTTCACCATGCGCTCTTCCAGCCAATGAGCTTTCACAGACTTCAGTCTATTGGTAAGGCTAAAAGTCTCAAAAACAGGATAGCTGAAGACGACCGACTGGCTGTATATGCAAGACACACGTGCAGCAAATTCAGGCGTGCAAACCCTATGGTTCAGCCAAAAGTCTCAAAGCCAACTGTTTCAAGCAGTGTGCCAGGGAATTAACCAAGAAAATGCAAAGTCAGCACTCAAATATTACACTCTGATGTTACAAATGTTCACTTCATCAAAGAGTTCATCTGCTCGGAAAGGGAATCACTGTATCATCAACTCGATTAAGTGCGAGGCATTGAACCAGCAATCTATGATGGCATGCAGGGTTCAGAAAGGCACATCATGGCAAGGCTCCATGCTGTTGTACAAACTCAGTACACAGCAGTTCCAACCAGTCCTGATGGCAATTGCCTGTGGCATATGGTTTCACAGGGACTGATAGGCACAGAAGATTTGACAGCTGACCTGCGGCTCCTAACCGTGCTGACAATGGTAGAGAATGAGCAGTACTTCAGGCAGCTCCTCAGCCTTGAGCGTAATAATGACACATTTGTAGACATTGTCATAACAGCTGCCACATGGGGAGCGTGGGGTGGAAAGTTTCATCTCCATGCACTTTCCCTTGCCCTGAACAGAGCAATATATGTCTACTCATTATTCCTTCTCAGAGATGGCTCCTTCCCTTATCCATTCCAAAACGGTGCTCAACTGGCAGAGCTTTCTCAGGAAGGAGCAGATCACACAAGGCACCATTTCATATATCAGAAGCCAGGAGGATTAGTATTGGGTCGCAAACCTATCTTGGGGTTCTTTGCGGCAGCTCACTGTACTGCCATTCTGCCAAATCATGGCTATTTGTCCTTGATGTTTCATCCCACAACCAACGTGTTCCGTCGGGCGGACACAAGGCTCCTGTCTCATCATTTCAGGTGAAGCCTTACAGCAGTTCTTTATCATCACAAACTTAGTCTCATGACTGCCAGATTTTGTGCGCCTTTAGGCAAGGAAGACATCAGTTCTCCTATCATCACAAGTGTTAGTCTTATGACTGCCAGAATTTGTGAGCCTTTAGGCTAGGAAGAAAGCAGTAACTTCCACCAACAGACGTGAATACGTGACTTCCAGAGTTTGTGCGCCTTTAAGCAAGGAAGACATCAGATCTCCTATCATCACAAGCGTTAGTCTTATGACTACCAGAGTTTGTGAGCCTTCAGGCTAAGAAGATTACAGTAACTTCTATCCTTTAGGCAAGGAAGACAGCAGTTCTTCAACCACACAAGCGTTAGTCTTATGACTGCCAGAGTTTGTGTGCCTTTGGGTAAGGAAGACAAACTGATCTTCTTTCATCACAGGCGATAGTCTCGTGGCCACCAGAGTTTGTGCGCCTCCAGGTAATGAGGACGACAGTAACTTCTATCCTTTAGGCAAGGACGACAGCAGTTCTTCTATCATCACAGGCGTTAGTCTTAATAATTGCCAGAGTTTGTGAGCCTTCGGATAAGGAAGTCATAGAACTGTATCTTCTATCATCACAGGCAATAGTCTCATGACTTCCAGAGTTTGTGAGCCTTCAGGCAAGGAAGACAAAACTGTATCTTCTACCATCATGATGTAGTCAGTCTGATGACTTCCAGGGTGTGACTGTCACTGGCAAATATACATGTTTACCACTGAAAACTGTGAGATAAGATAGACCGCTTTTGTCTTTTTACCTTTGCATAGGTTAAACTTATAACAGGTCAAAATTTATAACATGTCAAAATAATTTTGACACAACTCAATTATTGAGTTCTTAGGGTTTTAGTAAACACATTGAACAAGTTACCTTATTCTTACGTAAAACATCCAAATCTTGAAACTGTAACAAATATGCCAGTTTTTGGTGCATCAGAACACAGTACTGTTGAAAGACATTCTATAGGAGTTCAAAAGTTAATGTGTACCAAATCACAAGCTATTTTGTGTTGAAAATTGAGGCTCAGCATCACCAGATACACGTTTTTCACATTGAGAGCAACATCCTACAGCAATGTCAGCCATTGCAGTATCATGGAATAGTGAAAATGAGGACAATGCTGTGTTTATATCTATTTTGCTGCATGTACATGTTGAATCTGTTTTAGTGAAAAATATTATTTTGTTCTTAATTTTTCCCATGTGCAGTATTTTATCCATAGTAACATACTAAATTGTACTATACAGGTAATTGTTATTGTTCAAAAAATAGTGCTGGTACTAAGCACTAAAGATGAAAAAAAGACAATACCAAAAGAAGGTACTGTAATAATACAATGTAACATTAACTTTTTGTTTGTGCATAAAAACAATCTCTTTATCACATTCTTAAACTAAATATTGCTACTAAATATTGCTATCACCTACAGTGTACTGTGAAACACTTTACATTATGCACTTAAGAATTTTATCTCTCCGTAGGACCTATTTGTGTTAACATTCCAGGACAACAGGTATTTATTTACAGTGCGCCAGATCCTTTGCAGCATCCTTTCAAGATTTATGTGACGACCTCTCTGTAAACTGACTGTGTTGAGGCGTCGAGTGTCAACGCGCTGTCGAGAACCACACTGAAACTGTTGTCTGGTTTCTGTTTAATCCAGTGTAGATCAAAGCGGTGCTACAAACGAGTAGACGAAATACTTATAAATAATGCGAAATACGAAACCAAAATAGGACGAATCGACGACTGAATAGCAGAATATTTACAAAAATCCGTGAGGAATCCGTACGAAGGATCCAAACCGTAAACAGTAGCAAAACTAACAAGAATGACGAAGGCGACACAAACTAATGGCAAAAACAATAGAAATCTGACGAAGCCAAACTAATAAATTGTGCTTACGAAATGTTGCGAATCCTTTTGCTGACAATTGTAACAAAACAGGAGCGGGCCTGGACACTAGACCGAATACGAGCGAAACGAAACAAAAGCCGATAACGACGGCTTTAACAATTTATGTCAATTGTGGATGAACAGTACATGTTAGCTATGAAAGTGCATTGTATTGTGTACATCATGTGAATTATCCCATTATCCACTTAAACATTTGATGCCTTTCTGATTTTTGTAGGAGCAACGAGAGAGGTTTCTTGGCTAAACCTACACTTCAGTCCAAATGGAAGTTCAATTTCTATGTTGTTTATAGGTAAGTACTGTACAATAAATTGCAACAATATGTAGTGAAGACAAAAACCTAAATATGTGTTTTTATTTCCAAAGATCATGCTAAAGGAAATGTTCAAGTGAAGAAATCAGGCTGAGAAGTCAACTCCTGTGCAGTTAAAGGATCCTCTTATACCAAGTCACTGACATCATGAAAGTGTATTAGATTGTCAGGAGGCAAAAATGAACTCAATGCTATAATGTGTCTAACAAGAATGCCAAAGGAAAATTTTCTCAAGGACACTGGCCTGTATATTCTGTCAAGTAACCACAAGAAAAAGTATATCTGGATGTTTTCTTAAAATCTGGAATGGTACTGTACTGTGCTCAAGTGGACGACATGCTCAGAGCCAAGTATTTTTTCTATGTGTTCCCTTCTGACACAAGGTTTTGTTAGTTACTTATTTGTTAGAGGTTATTTGCTTTTTATGAAGGAAAACTTCAGTTCAGTTATGTAATATAAGTGGCGATAACATGTGAATAAGACCAGCACCAAGGTAGACAGTAAACCAATATTGTAACAACAAGTTGAAACCCTTTCACACCCAAGAGTGATCAAATTCAATTTTCTCTTTCAGTTGGAAATGTACTGTATTGTACAGTAAAGAGAATACAGCTGTTTATAACGTGTTGGTTAAATGAATGCTGACTGAACTGTCACTTCTCACTACATATTATATATAATATTAATTTATATAATTTCTTTTGAAAAAGCTGAAAGATTCTGCATTTTAAATTTGGGTGTGAAAGGGTTGTTTACCTGTATTAATTAAGTTCATGATAGTTGTTATACCCTTATCCTCCAAGGGATTGTGTTTCTGCATGCTTTTGGTTGGAGAGTACGTTCCTTTTTTCCTATAAGGTCTTGGGTTTTCGTACCAGGCAGGAGCACTTTGATAAATCTTATATAACACAAAATTGTAACAAAAGGTCACACAATGAAGAGTCTGCTATATGATGAAGATGATAAGAAGAAGAACTAGAATAAAAGACGTTGATGCTTTCTTTATCTCCTTTTTGTGTACAGCAACCTGCCTTTGTAGCAAAAGTGTTAAAACTTTATTTTTAACATGCTTGCCTCGTCAACTAGAAAAAGTTGGTGACGTTAAGGCCTCATAAAATAGACACAAACTTCGATGTTTTTTTGTTTTTTTGTTTTTTTTTTGCGTCGAGACGTCAGTAAAAGGCTGAGCAAAAGGCTGCTGTTGTTGAGCTACCAAAGCAATATATGCCAGGCCAGAGCGAGGGGGTATCTGCGATTATCGTATTTCTATTAACAGTTTTAACACATTTTAAAAGCCACGGTCGTTATAATTGTGATTGGTTGGCGGTTTAGTAGTGACGTGATTTCTGACCTGATCCCAAAAAAGTTCTAACAGACTAACAGACAATGCCAATACACTGATCATACAAAATCTGGAAACCAGATTGCCGAGACACATACCACCATATGACGACGACTCTTCAATAGACTAAGGAGATCACTATTGCAGTAGTAAAAATTGCAAATGACAACGCGGTGTTCTTCCATGCACGAGGTTTAGAACCCCATATGTCTTATGAAGTGCCAATACGATTTTCCTAACCCTTTAAAATACCAAAAGGCATCATTTTACTATACCCTTTCTTACATTTGACACATGAAACAACACCCCTTTCGAGCAGAGCCCCCTCAAACACTCCATCACAGGGAGCTCTTACCCACTCCCACTCCCCCACCACTCTCTCCCTAGACAAACACTAACACGTGCGGTTCCAGGCAGTTCCAGGGATCAACTTCAGTTTTCTCTGTTCATTCTCTCACTATAGAGATACATCACAGAGTAAAGAGAAAGTAACAACTGATTGGTTTGTCATAGGTATTGTAAAGTTCCTCGTATCGTCTAGTATATTATATTATATTTACAATAATATAATATCTACTAGCACAACCTCTGGAAAATCCAGGGCAACATTACACATATTTCCAGTAAGGAATATTACTATTATGAAGCAACGAGTGACATTCCGATACTGGAAGAATCAATATATTGATCGAGATATTGATAATATATATATATATATATATATATTTAACAAATTGACGTCAGTTTTTTAGGTGTCTGTCCTCTTATTGATCATGAAACGCGTCATAACATTGTCAAAAAGTTGTGGATCCACGAGGCGCTTCGCCGAATGTTATGACGCGTTTCATGATCAATAAGAGGACAGACACATAAAAAACTGGCGTCAATTTGTTTTTTACAATAACAAAACTCAAGCGACGACGCGGGGAAAACACGCAAGAAAACTGGATTTTGTTCGATTTGACCGAAATGTTATCAACAACTTTTCCCGCTTTCTAATTGGTCGAGGTTGAAATTCAAGACATTTCATTGGCCAAAAAGTGACAGTTTGACGTGAGCATTTCGCGCGTGCAAAATAAAATTTTGTCAAAGAAGTTGGAAAGAAATTAAACTAGACGCTTTTCTGCTGCGGTTTTCTCGACAATTTCAAGACAAAGCTCAAGGAAATTCGACTCTGAACACTTCTGGTTCTCTACTTCAAATGCCGAATGTCGCTTTTGCAATAACTGAGGTAAAATTGAAGCTGAATTCACCTTCTTCGTCCAAATCACTGTCGTCAGCACTCGATTTTATGTGTCTGTCCTCTTATTGATAATGAAAATTAGCCAATCACAAAGCGAGAAACTGACGTGTTATTGTAAATATATATATATATATATATATATATATATATATATATATATATATATATATATATATATATATATATATATATATATATTTTGATATATGTCGCCGTCAATTGAAAAACAACCCTTACAGCGTGACTTTTTCGCAAAAGTCAGGATAAGAATTTGTTCATTGGTTGAATGTGGATCTCGTGGACAAAATGAAGTCGTTTAATTTTGCCCTAAAGCATCCGGAGGTATACAGGCAGTTCATGGATGGAAAGCATGCCATAAATCGGTCCTTTCCCACGCCCCGCCCCCCTCCCCCCGCCCCGTAATTTTGTCACTCAACCTCGGTCTCCCATCCGCCATCAGTACAATGGAATGGCGCCCGTGAACACTGTTCTACCGCATCGAATGAGACCGCCAGCTACGCAGGCTAGACAGCCTTCAGTAGTACATCTAGAAACTACCAAGCGTACGTGTGGAGAAGGGCTCTGGTAGCGAGACAAGATCTACCCTCACCTGACGGTCATGGCTGGATAGTGGCACAGGCAGCCCACAAGGTGTTACTAGGTCACGCCTGATCGGTCAAGGTCTGGTGACGTCACGGCCAATCGGTTAATAAGGATTTGTATGGGGAGATTTTCAAATCACATTTTATGCGTGAAAATAAAATAATCTTACTCCTGAAATTGGTCAGATAACATTACGAGTCCTTACTTACCGCTTATGGTGACTTTCGAAGCGATTTGGCGCCGATTTAGCAATTTCTTTTTGTGGTGATTGTGTATGTACAGTACATACACAATCACCACAAAAATAAAACCGCAGACCGCAGGCTTCAGGCTCAAAATCGACGCCGTGAGCAACGTTGTTCGTCTGTTGTCGAAGAACGACGCTTCCAGAGGCAATAATATCTGCATGGCCGTGGATGGGCTAACCCTGACATCCCGGCTCTACACGAAGAGCAGTGGGCACAAGAGGAACTTGCAGCCTTCCACCGCTACGAAGAAATCCTTCACTGTGAGGTGTACAAGGAAACATGGTCACTTGTTGCCAACCAAAGTATGACTGACCCGAACTATACCTGCACCAGCTGTAAGCAAAACAAAAAAACTTCGTGCGTTTATTCTCGGGTGACAAGATGGGTTGTCCAATACACACCATCTGATTCCATCAGACAAGTGGGTTGCCCAATGGTTGTCCGATAGAGAGATGGAGAAAAGCGTACGGGCAAGGCACATGGAGAGAGACTTAGACATTTTTTAGTGTCGTTCTGAAAATTTATAATACCCACGTTAAGGGCCGGTGACCGATAGTGTCAGATGGACAAGCATACAGATTCCCTCTAAATGGTGACTGTCGGTGACATTTATAATACCCACGTTAAGGGCCGGTGACCGATGGTGTCGGATAGACGAACAGATAAGGTCCCGCAAAGTGATGACCGTCGGTGACCGATGGACCGATGGTGAAAGTGATGTTCGTCGGACACCGTCGGTTACCTATGGTGTCAGATGGACGGACAGATAAGGTCCCCCAAAGTGACGACTGTCGGTGACCGATGGACCGATGGTCAGAGTGATGTCCGTCCGTTACAGTCGGTGACCGATGGTGTCGGATGGACGAACAGATAAGGTCCCCCAAAGTGACGACTGTCGGTGACCGATGGACCGATGGTAAAAGTGATGCCCATCCGTCACGGTCGGTAACCGATGGTGACCGATGGACCAACAGACAGGGTCGTTGTTTTCAATAGAACGAGGTATACACTTTGTTTGTGCATTATGCGCGGTGTTTTTAGTAGAACGTGGAATACACATTGTACAATTCGGGTGGTGTTTTTAGTAGAACGAGGAATACAAACTGTCATGTCGCGAGGTATTTTTAGTAAGGAGAAAGACGTCTGTGCATTTCGTGCGGTGTTGTTTTAGTTGAAGGAATATTGTTTGCTTCGCGCGGTTTTTTTTAGTAGAACGAAGAATACACATTGTCAGTGCATTTTGCGAGGTGTTTTTAGTAGAACCAAGAATACAGATGTCTTGTGCAGTTTGCATGGTGTTTTGTCCCTAACGAAGTGAGGGAACTATTCACGACGCTAACGCAGTAGTACTATCGCCTTATCGGAGACTCCAAGCGTGTCGCCATCTCGAAATCTAATGTTCGTGTGTTTGTGTGTTTGTTTGATACGACCTCGTCCCAAGGCCGTCCGCGTCGAGCGACCACAGAAGGCGAGGTTACATCGGCAGCTTAACTGTAAACCGCCATTTTCTTGGTGACATGCGGTAGAGTACGAACTGAAGTGATTTTGTACAACAAGATGCTGATACAAGGCCAAGCAGTTCGACGGACGGCTGTAAATTGCCCGGATATTTTGCCAGTGCATGCGAGGCAAGCTTTACTAGACGTAAAACGGATTCTTTAAGGCCCAACTGGTCGACCTGAACACAATCCCAGATGCCAGTATTGTGTTAAAACGCAGACACTTCTTCAGAAAGGAATAGCAAAATACAGTCGGTGGAAATCGAACAATCACCGTGGCAAGTTTCACCTTTCGCAATAACAGGAATGCAGTTTTCAGAATCCAAGTTTGACAAGATGACAACACAATACAATGGAAAGTGGAATTTTTGTACTGTATGAGGACTGCTCTATAAAGTGTATTTTGAAATCATTGAAGACGTAAACAATAGTGTTTTGGTTTTTGTTTCCTTTGCTGGAAAAGAGCTAAAGCTATGGCTTTCAGGAACCGGTGAGTTTTGAAAATTTACATCAATAACGTACAATACACTTTTGTTAAACGACGGTCGTGTTATCATTATGGTATTTCTGTATTTCAACAATTGCCGTATATTTTGTCGTTTGATGCCCCGGGAACTGTGATGAAGGCCAAGTAGGATTATACTGTGATCTTTTCGCTGGTTTTCAAAGCTATTTCAGAGTGCCTTCGTGCAAGATTGTGTCATCCGATTCCTGACATGTTTGCATAATTTCATTGACAGTCTGACACATGCTGTGAAGTTTTGTCGCCGCGTTTGTTGGCACACTGTATTCAAGGATAAAATGTAACCGGGTTAAAATGCTTTTGCTTTTTGAAGGCTATTAAAGTAGAGAATATCCGGCCATTGCTTTCCAAATTAAACAATATGTCTACTAGCGGGACCCCCGTAAGATACTCGCTCAACACAATCGGACTTTGTATTATTTAGTGACCGGGTTTGCTCGCTCAATAAAATCGGACCTTGTATTATTTAGTGGCTTGATTTCTTTTTTTCTGTCAAAGATTTTAAAATCGTCAAACGCAGTTTGAAAAGTTGTTGTGTTCAAAATTGAATCCCTGCCAAAATTCACACGATTCCGAGACTTCGAAAGTGTGTAAACAAGCGACTCGCTTTGACGGTTCTAAATTTGGCACACACACACAAAAAAAAACATACATACACGTATGTGGTTAGGTAAAGCATTGGCCGGAGAAATCGCGGCTTTTCTTGAAATTCATAAAAATTTCGGTGTCCAAGATCGACTTTGCTTGGCTTTCAAGCCTCGGGAGTATTTTGTAGTTGCGTGTAAATGTTTTCTCAGCGAATTTTGAAGTTCAGCTAGTGTCTACGAAAATTGCAGACTGTGCACGTTGTCTGAACTAAACCAGACTGCCGTGTGACAAAGATTTTTTTTAGCGGCCGACTGGTGACGTCGCCACACAGCCGTGGTTTGCAAAAAAAAATTTAAATAATCTCCGAACGGAATATAAACAAGAATCCCGCTTTCCGAAAACCCACTACTGAGCGAGGGGATATCTGCGATTATCGTATTTCTAGTAATACAAGAAATACGATAATCGCATATACCCCTCACTCTGCCATTGATGGGACTTTTACTTTGGTAACTCCCAACAAGAGTAGCCTTTGTTTTACCGAAATGTTGACTCAATCTTTTCTTCGAACTCAAGTGCTACACGCAAAGGAAGGAGAAAAAGAATGGTGTGTGTTATACTTTTGCGTTGAAAAAAGAATCGATTGCGTGACGAAGTACGTATTTCCCACGGTCGGCACGTCAAATTAATTCATACAGTCTGCCAAGCACGTTCTCGAAATTTAATACTCAAAGTTTGAAGTTGGTCGGCCGTCGTAGTACGGGAAAAAAGGAACACTGATTTTCCAATTTTGAATTCATAGGCAGTACAATTAAATAGGCTTCCTGTGCGATTTGTTTTTACTACTGCATGCACCAGACTCAGGCATGCATATTTAATAGGCTCGAATTGTTTTGTATGTGAACCCACTCAAAACAGCAAGATTTCTCCCAGAATCAAAGCAAAACTTGAACAGTTTACTTCAAATTATACACGGGCTTCAGACCCAGTAATACTTCTAAGGGCTTGTGAACGATTCTCGCTGCAACCGCGTGCCAGATTACAGAAAAATAAGACATCTGACTAAATCATTCAAGACTCCAAGTTCCGATTGCTCTGAGCGAATACGGTAGCCGAAACTGGCGACAGAAGTGTAGTAAAACAATACTTCGAGGGAAAATGATCAGCATACAGATTTTAATACATTCTTGAAGTGATCGAGTTACAAGCTATACGGGATAGAATATATTTGTCACGGTGATTGTTCGACTTCCACTGACTAACCTTTGTTGCTTGTCCTTTCTAAATAAGTATCTGAGTTTAACACAAAACGGCGTCTGAAGCTCCCGATTTGCTTTCAAGCAATGTTCCCTTTGCGGAGTTGTCTGTGTTACTCGCTTCTGTTCATGTCGCTTTTGGTCGGCATTCATGCGCTGTTGTCTTTGCGGAGTCTTCTCTTCGGCCCGCTTTTTCTCCTGAAGTTTCCGATTTGCGTTCAAGCGCTGTTCTCTTTGCGGAGTTGTCTGCGTTACCCGCTTCTGTTCATGTCGCTTTCGATTGGCATTCATGCGCCGTTGTTCGCTCGTTTCACGATTTCGCGTTGCTCGTGCCTGTTCCTTTCTCATTTGAAGACGAGCTTCGCGAGACTGTTGTGTTTCAAGTTTTTCAGTTAAGTTTTCCATTTTCGTGAACGCAGCTACGATATATTGTTGCTTCGTTCAAATCTAAATGCTTCGTTCAAATCTAATTTCTCTAGGGCACACGTGATCGATCCGACCTTTGTTATTGGTTAGCGGGGTAACCGCGCCTTAAGTCGTACGCCAGACAGACAGACTGACAGACAACGTTAAATTTCGAGATGGCGACAGGCTTGGAGTCTCCAAGTAGGCGGTATATAATATTACTGCATTAGTGTCGTGAGTATTTCCCTCACTTCGTTCGGGGATAACAAATACACATAATTTGTGCAATTCGCGCGGTGTTTTTGTTTGTGCATTTCCCTCGATGTTGTAGTACTTTTACAAGGAGGAGTACACATTGTACACATTCGTGCGGTGTTTTTAGTGGTACGAGGAATAGACATTGTGGACTTTCGCGCGGTGTTTTTTAGTAGAACGTTTACATTGCACTCCTAATATGGAGATTAGCATTGTTTATGGAATCTGGACCCAGGCTCCCACCCGAGTACATATGATTCAAGATGGCGGATGGTGGGAAAAGGATAAATCTGTCAGTGAAATTATTATTGCGCTTACATGGAGAAGAGTTATTTTAGAAATAGAGAAATGTGTTTAAAAAGAGTGGATGGGCTGCCAAGATATCGGATACGGGGCCGATGGGGTTCAGAAAAGGAGTCATTTTGATGTCGATCGATACAGAGTCACGGCAAAGTCATTTGTGAGTACAACTGAAGTCAACGAAAGTTAAATACGCAATTCTGGTATATTATGTTTTCAGCTAGTAACTGTGGTATAAATGTAGACTTTGTAAGTGTATAAATGTTATTTTTTTCTTTAAAAAGAAAATGTGAGAATTATTTTATGTGCACATACAAGAATTAACTTAAACTCAGCGCTTACCGCTGTTGATCTCGAAAGTTATTCAGAAGCAGCATTTTTGTTGTGCCTATCTAAGATGTACAAAATAATAAACAGAAAATTCCATCTGTTCATGTGCTTGGTCATCGGGGCAAATTTAGATAACCAGGAGGTCTGTTCACAAACTTCCGTGTTCACCTAGTGTAGTAGAGAAATATTGTAAGTAGCAAAAATGAATGTTTTATATTGTGAATATGGGTGTTTTTAGGTTATGAGGTTATGAGGTGTTTTTAGTAGAAGGAGGGATACACATTGTGCATTGCGCGCGGTGTTCTTAGGATAACGACATTTTTTTGTGCATTTTGAGAGGTGTTTCAAGTAAAAGGAGGAATACGTATTGTTTATGCATTTTGCGCGGTGTTTTTAGTAGAACGAGGTATACGCATTGTTTATGCATTTCGTTCGGTGTTTTCAAGCGCGGTCTGTATACTGTTCCCTGTCTGTTGATGGGTTCGTCTTTGTCCTTTACGTTGGTCAGTAAGTCGCGTAGAGTCGTGATGGGTTTGTGGGCTACCCGGATGTTGTAGGGTCGTAGAATACGTGCTATCGTCTCAGAGGTGCCTCTGATATACGGTAGTGTGGCCAAGGTCAATGGAGTTGTGTCGTTAGTGGTTTCGTTGTCGGTAGTCTCGTTGGGTGCGGTGTTCTTGAAGAATATCTTGTACTGACTGCAAAGCCACCTACATCGGTGAAACTGGCAGAAACCTGAACACGAGACTTACTGAACACAAACGAGCTACCAGAAACGGCGACATCAGAAATCACATTTCTGAACACCACCGACAGACTAAACACGACATCAACTGGGACTCTGCTGAATGCATCAGCCACAGTAACAACTACTACCAACGACTTACACTGGAAAGCTGGTACACAAACTTAGAACGGAAACCACTCAACAGATGCCAACAACTACCGGCACCTTACAAACGACTGATAGATGACATCAAACGCAACCGAACGAACAATAGACTAATCAACAGGACAAAAGAACATCAACTGACCAATAACGAAACACAACCAAGCCGATTCGACCAACCATAGACCGACATAACGGACCAATCACTTCTACAACCAGAGACATATATACCGCCATCTGACGAATACTTTTCACTTGACTCTGAAGATGACTTCCGCTCAGGTAGTGGAAACGTCAGTCACCAACAACAGTCTTTCTGGAGACTACTCTAACCCGGAAGATCACAACCAACCTACTCAAAACGTTATTGTTTACAACATTTCACGCCTAAACGCCTGAACAGCTCGGATGAGTCTTTACTATAAAGCGGTGTCACCTAATGAACGCGGTGCAAGTCATACCATCAGGTGGAAAGAAAAGAGAAAGATGGCATCTATGATAACGGCATACTATACAGAATTTATGGGACTAATGACCCGAGCCGAAGTCGCGAAGGAAAGGAGAAAGGATTTGTTCAGCGTATTGAATGGAGAAGCATTCTTTAAAGTGACCTCGTGGCCGCAGTGGGTCCAGAGAAGTTTTTGGAAAAAGCCCATAAAGGACAGCGAAAGCTTTAAGTTAGCTTTATTTTTCATTGGAAATGGCTGCGAACCAACGCTGATAAACAAATGGATTATGACGTCTCAAGAGTGGGAGTCGATAAACTATGAAAAAGAGAAGAAAGCTTTAAAGAGAGCCAGAAAACTGCATTTCATCGAAAGGAACTTGGACACGAAAAGAGGAGAATGGTTTTATTTTGACTTCCAGCATAAGGTGTTATATCTGGACCCGGTAGCCCATGTCAATGTTGTAACATCGGGCGCAAACTTAAGGAGGACGCTGCGGGCAGAATGCGCCGTTGCGAAAGAATAAATGAAGAATTATTTACTCAATTGACTCTTGAATATTTGTTGTGACAATTTTCTTTCAATAGGTTTATTCGTGCTCAATAAATGTTTTTGGACGACACAATGCTGTTTGTGCACTGTATTACTAGAGTGCTTTTAGTTGAGAACCAAAAATACACGTGGTGCTTTAATTTAACAATTTTGGCGGTGCCTTTTAGTAGAACGAGGAATACACTTCAGGATTCTTGCATTTCGCGCATTTTAATGAACCAGACTTATTGTGAGCATATTTGGTATCAATCGCCGTTAGTGGAACTTAATAGCGGTCCGTGCGGCGATCAAGCGCTGTTTGGAAGTGCTCATTTAAAAACTACAGTAAACATCAGTCATTAAGCGTAAAAGATTTGCCCTGTTTAGTCTAACAACATGTACAGCACGGCAGCATATAGATTTTATAGCGCCGTCCCTTGCCATCTGCCGCCATCAGTTTGGATGGAACTCCAGCCGTTGCTTGTGATTCCTTCTATTTTTCATGCCGTGTATTAACTTCTTGATTCATTTCGGTCCGCCGACTACAGGAAAAAGCCTAATGAAGTAATTGCCAGCGTTGTAGTGGAAATATTATACCATCGGACCATATCTGACTAACTGATGCGGCATCCGAGTTCAACGGGTCGTTAATTAATGCACGACAGAGCTTTGTTCCCAGGCTTCTTTGCATTTTGCTCTAATTGTCGGACACGATCGGACTTTGCATTCGTCCGTGGGAGTCGCACGGAGGCAGTTTTACCATCGGACACGGTCGGACTATGCATTCGTCGGACAGAGTCAGAAGGAGGCAGTTTTACCATCGGACACGGTCGGACTACGCATTTGTCCATCTGAGTCAGATGGTGTGTATTGGACATTGTGACAAGATGTGCAGAAATTTCTCAGCAGTCTCCCTGCCAATGCGAGTGATCATGATTTGCCGATTCTTATCACCAGGAAACAAGAGGCAGGTAAGAAATAAAACACTTCCTTTTCCTCCTGTGATCAGGTTCACAATCCGTTTTCTCTTTATCCCCGAGCGAAGCGAGGGAAATAATCACAACGCTAATGCAGCAGTATCGCCTCATTCGGAGACTCCAAGCGTGTCGCCATCTCGAAATTTAATGTTCGTCTGTCAGTCAGTTTGTCTGGCGTACGACTTTTTAGGCCAGGTGTCTAAGGCAATGACATATAAGGCAATGACGTAATAATTATCGATTAGCGTCTCCGCCAGTGGTTTTACTGACCAGTGGTTAATTTTATTGACAACAATTGTACGTAACTGCGTTCACGAAAATGAAAACCTGAAACAGAACAGTCTCGCGAAGCTCGCCTTCAAAAGAGAAGGGAACAGGCACTGGCAGGCGAAATCGTGAAACGATCGAACAGCGCCAAATGCGTCTAGAGAAAAGACGACAAACATGTAATAACCGACAGCATCATGAACGGAAGCGTGCCGAAGAAACGGCTCCGCAAAGGGAACAGCGCTTGAAAGCAAATCAGGAGCTTCAGACGCCGTCTTGTGTTAAACTGAGATACTTATTCAGAAAGGACAAGTAACAAAGGTTAATCAGTGGAAATCGAACAATCACCGTGACAAATATATTCTACCCGTATCTTGTAACTCGAACACTTCAAGAATGTATTAAAATCTGTATGCTGATCATTTTCCCTCGAAGTATTATTTTAATACGCTTCTGTCACCAGTTTCGGCTACCGTATTGGCTCAGAGCAATCGGAACTTGGAGTCTTGAATGATTTAGTCAGATGTCTTATTATTAGTTCTTTCAAGACTAAAACTGTAACAAATACTGTAATTTGACATGTGGTGATTGCAGCGAGAATCGTTCACAAGCCCTTAGAAGTATGATTAGGTTTGAAGCCCGTGTACAATTTGAAGTAAACCGTTCAAGTTTTGCTTTGATTGTGGGAGAAATCATGTTGTTTTGAGCGGGTTCACGCACAAAACAATTCGAGCTCATTAAACTTGCATGCCTGAGTCTTATGTATGCAGTCCAGAGTAAAAACAGGAAGCCTATTTAATTGTACTGCCTATGAATTCAAAATTGGAAAATCAGTGTTTCTTTTTTCCCGTACTACGACGGCCGACCAACTTCAAAATTTGAGTATTAGATTTTGAGAACGTGCTTGGCAGACTGTATGAATTAATTTGTCGTGCCGACCGTGGGAAATACACGCAATCGATTCTTTTTTTCAATGTTTATTGTAACTGATCTTGTGACCTAGTGGTTCAGTTTCTTTTCTTAGTTTATTCCTTATTGTAACTAGCTTACCTTTTGTCGTTTAGATTATTCTTCTGAGTTACATTTTCAAGCAATTCAGTTCCTCTAAGTACCATTGTCACATTGATTTTGCATTTCACTGTTAGTAAAACTGTTCCTTTGTTCATTGTTATCCGAGATCTTACTGTTTCTTAGCTGTCAACACGTTGGAGTGCTAGGATTTGTAAGCAGTCAAGTTATTAATAGCACTATAGTTTTTCTAGCTTTTTTTTGCCTTGTTTATTAGTTAAGTTACATTTATTTGGTTCAGAACATGTTAGCTAATTGTTCTGTGCATGTTTTGTCCACTGATTTATGGTTTAACATCGTACTTAGTTTTCTTAGGTTTATTGTGTGACTTTTGATCTTACACTGAGTTGATTGTCTCATTTGTCTAGCATTACGTTTCTTGTTTATTAGTAGATAGTTTAGTTTAATTTCGTTGTTTGTAATTTATTTCCTTTAGTTGCTTTCACCCTTTTTCTTGGTTTAATAAATTGTTCAGTTCGGAATTTGTCTGTTGAACCTCGACCCGGTCACACTCCTTTGTAACCTGGGCAATAAATACTTATGGGAAACACAGTAGTTTTCTTTGCTTTGTTGTTCTATGCCGGTTTGTTTTTCATGTGAGGAACTGCCAACCACTTTCAATTTTCACACCTGATTCACTTGCTAAATGTACTATTGGATTCGTTAATATCAACCTATCAAGTTTATTGAACACGAATAAAAAGTGCTGTACCTGAACGAAAGACAAAATACGTATGGTGCTACATTTTTGACTGAATTCATGACTTCATGTTGTTTTTTTCTTGTTGAATTGATTGTGTTTGCTGTTAGTTTTTTTTACATGCATGTAATTGTACAGTATATGTTCACTTAACGAATTTTGCAAACATCCTCTAATAATTTTTTTTTTAAGTAGAACACAAAGGAAATGTATGTACAGTGCACTGGTGACACCATTTCACAACTATTGTCTTTTCTAACTGGATTACACTTTCCTTAGTGTGTAATTTCATGGTTTTCTATTAACAATAATTGATTTAATTATTTCCCACATGAAATTTGTGGTATGTAATTGGTATGTACTACCATACCTTCTGCATACCTCCTGCATACCTGTGACATACCTGTTAAGAGGTATGTTTTTGGTATTTTTTACATACTACTTTTGGCAACTTGAAAAATACCAAAAGCATACCTGAAACATACCTCACATTTTGGGTATTCTTTATGTTTGA
This sequence comes from Plumapathes pennacea, assembly GCA_964036295.1. Taxonomy (NCBI): domain Eukaryota; kingdom Metazoa; phylum Cnidaria; class Anthozoa; order Antipatharia; family Myriopathidae; genus Plumapathes; species Plumapathes pennacea. The sequence continues at coordinate 17,351,440 of OZ038467.1, read as the reverse complement.
CATACCTGTAACATACCTTTGCCATACCTCTAGCATACCTTTAACATACCTTTACCATACCTCTAGCATACCTGTAACATACCTTTGCCATACCTCTAGCATACCTGTTTTAGGTATGTTTTTGGTATTTTTTACATACTACTTTTGGACCACTTGAAAAATACCAAAAGCATACCTAAAACATACCTCACAGTTTGTGATTTAATTGCTTGTGGTATGAATTGACATACCTTTACCATACCCGTGCCATACCAAAAGCATACCAGAAACATACCTCCCAAATTGGGATATGTTTTGGGTGCTGAATACCTGTAAGCCCTTAGGCATACTAAAAACAATTACCTACACAGTTTAGGCCATAAAGGACAGTGCAGGTAAAAAAGTAACAATGCTTGTGACCAAATGACAGTAACATATTATTTACTATAGAAAAACACGAGTGAAGATATTTTAACAAGACTGGCATGGCCAGTGAGCTCGTGGCGTTCGAGTGAATACACGCATCAAGAGTTTTGACTTTTGGTTGGATCGCACTGTGTTCTGGGTAGGTTTGGCTCAAAAAGTGAGCACCAACTTTACTGCCATTTCAAGCTTGGAGCTTGGTAAATGTGTACGTTTTAGAACGGATAGAAGTTGACTGAGCTCCAAGTGTGAAGTGCAAAATGGCAGATATTGTAGAGCTGGTGCTCACTTTTCCGAGCTAAACCTACCCAGAATACAGTGCGATCCAACCAAAAGCCAGAACTCTTGATGCGTGTATGTGCAATATGTTCCTGGTGACGAGGTTATGGTATCAATCTTTTTCTGGTCTCGCCCCAGGCCTATCCGTGTTCCAGAAGCGAGCTATAAACTTGGATTGTTTTTGTGTGTTTGTGTGTTTGTTGGAACGATTTGAATTTTTAAGTGGTTGATAAGTTGTAACAGCTATAATGTGCTTCCACAAAAGATTTTGTATCGGTACTTGGCCAACGGAAAATTGCACCATCGTGCATGAAGAATTTTTGGATTTTATTGTATTTATCGATTATGAATTAAAACCACGAGCATATAATGTGACAACGACCCGTATAATTTATTGATATTAAACAACTGTGTCTGATGTACTATTAATACAGTAAAATTTAGACTGTACTTGCACCTCTGTGAGCCTATATTTCTCATAGCAGCAAATCATGAAACTTCAGTATAAAGAATGTCATGTTCGTTGGATTTACATGATAGCTGGGTTGAAATGCTGTTCAAAATCAAAGGGCGTTCTTTCTCTTTGTGGCCCATGGTCTCGGACAGCAAGTTTATTGTGCAGCAGGAATAGTTTTTCATGTCCATGCACCGAGTGACCACAATATTATAAATGTCTTTGGTTGTGCATACAAGTCCAGCATCAGTTTTTTCTGATGAAGTTTATAGAATAGTGTTTATAGAATGTCCACCAGTTGACAGTGGCCAATGTGATAGGTCCATGAATGTCTTTGATGGTTGCACATTGAGGTTCTATACATCCAGTTTCTTCTGATGAAGTATATTGATATGCAGCATTAGGAATAAGTTTTGGTGTCCACCAGAGACTACAAATATCCATGAATGCCTTTGGCTGCAGGTGTATACAAGTCTAGCATTTAGTTTCTTCTGATGAATGATATGAAACTTTTCCAAGTGAGCAGGATATTATTTCTTGTGTAGTCATAGCTGCAGGCAGAATAATTATTGTATTCAGGCAGCAGCACTTGATTGTAGGTACACTGCACTGGCTGGAAGTAATGGATCCCACAGTGGCAATGTTATTGTAGTTCGAGTCAGTCATCAAGTAATAGAGGGTCTGCGGAGAGAGTGATCGATTCATTAATGTAGTTGAATGAAATGTTTGTATACTATACCCACCCCACTATCCTAAAAATGAAGGTGACTTACCTTTGTCAGGAAGTCAGTGTGGGAAAGCTGGCACCATGGTGCTAGCAAGTAGGATCCGCTGAACATGCGATGTTTATCCAGCTGTGTCCATAAACATAAACTGTCCACAAATGTAACTTCTCTGAGCAGTGTTGTGTACATGTACAAAATTATCATAATATTATAATATATTTATTTCAATGATTTCCTAAATGAACTCCTCGATGTACGTATATCTGTTGTTTAGAAAATGTACAGTGTAGGGATGCATATAGCAGCTGATGTTATGCTAGTTTACAGTTATTGTAACAGCATCGTGATCAGAATAGTAAACACTCGTTATGGAATTCTGGACAATATTGAACATTGTTGGATTTACGTAAACATGGTCTAGCAAACTTCCAGCAGAAACAAATGTAGGACTTTGTACAATTTGTTCATAGTTTAGAGAATTCATTAAAATTTTCAATGGTCTATTTTCAGTGTCATTCAAGTAGTTAATGTTAAAATCTCCTAGAATTATATCAACAGGATGTTGATTAAGAATACTTTCAATGCTATTTATATATTGCTGTATATTTGTTCCATGTTTTCGATAAAGGAGAATTAATGATATTTTGTTTTTTGTACAATTACTAGACGTGATGACCAATTTAAGTGCATTCAGGGAATGAAAGTAGTGATGCTCGCTTGTTTCAACACTGTTTCTAGAACAGACAGCTAAACTGGAATATTTATCAGGATTGTCTTGTCTGTACAGTTGAAAAGGATGAAGGTTATCTCTAATTTCAGTGTCCAAATCATGTGGTTGCAGATGAGTTTCTGTCAGTAGAAGGACATCGGAATTGAAAATGGTGCGGTCAAAGTTAAGGTCAATGCTGTGTTTTCTTAGAGATCTGATATTTAATAGAGATAGACATAGAGATAGTTCATTGTTGCCAGATGCATTTAGTAAATCTTGTGTTGGTTCCATTCGTAAAGGTAGAAGTGTTCTTAGTCGTTGATATTCTTCATGTACTCTTGGATCTGCTCGTATCTGTTCGGTTTCAATGTTTCCAATGATGTGTAAGCCTTTAAAAGATGTTGCACGGCTAAGAGCCACATAGATTTGTCCGTAATTGAAAGATCTTTGTCTTTCTAATTTAAAACTGATTACAACATCATTGAGTGTTAATCCTTGGACCTTGTGAACAGTACATGCCCATGCTAGTGTTAGTGGAAACTGTACTCTTTGTATTTCTGGTGATGAAGCCTTGTTTGACCTTATTTTAATTTTAGCTAGGACTGGTATAATAGGGACAACTTTTGTTTGTCGGATCAAAGGGATTGTCGATTTGTTGATTAGCATGTTACCAGCATTATGGTCATCAAATTTTATATAGACAATAGTTGGTTTGTGGGTGTTTTGATCGGTAGCAATGTGAACAACAGTGCCCATTTGTCCATTTATAAGTCTGTCTGCAATATCAATGTTTGTTGTAAGCATGACTCTGGCACTTTCTTTTATAAATATTTCAGAATCAAGTCCACTTGTTTCAGAGCGTCCTTTAGAAAGAACTCTTTCAATGTCTTGTCTTGTGACATTCTGTGGATACTGATCAATTGCTCTAAGTACAAAAAGTGGTGAGGATATCTGTTGCAAACGTTGGTTGTTGTACACATTAACAGGATTATTTTCAGCCCATATATGGAGTGCATCTGATGGATAATTTTCATCTGAAGGGGTTATGGACGTGGTCTGAATACATCTGATGTCATCTTCAGTTTGTGATGCTGTCCTGATTCTGTTCAAAAGCTCAGCGAATTTGTGGTCATCTTTTTGGCTCATTATTTCTGTGAGCTCTATCATTTTGAAAGCTTCCCATGGATGACATAAATTGTAGGCATCATTTTTGAAACATGAAAAAACAGGTTTCCTACGTATTGGCTGGTACAAATCTCCGACAGCAATGATGCTTATGCCAGCAAACAACCGAGAGTTTGGAGTGACAAAAATTTGCTGTAGTCTTTGGTGTACATGGAGTAATGCACTGTTTGAAACCATTGAAATCTCATCTATAATTATCAGCTTGAGTTCAGATAATGACATTCGCAGTTGTGTTTTCTTTTGGTCTGACAGTGGAGGTACATTATCCCCTGTTTCTTTAGGGATTGATAAGGCAGTGTTAATTGTAGTGCCATTGATGTTTATAGCTGCAACACCAGTGGGGGCCATTAATAGGACTGTGGGTAGCTCTGGATTTAAAGGAGCATGTTTGAAAGTTTTCACTGCAGTATGGTAAATGGTTTTTATTAAGTGGCTTTTTCCTGCACCAGCACCTCCTGTTATGAACAGATATATTGGTTCTACTTTCTCTGGTTTCAAGCTATTAAAATTCTTCATTTTAGTTCTGCACCAAGCAAGAAGAATATTGTATGCATAGCGTTGCTTGTTGTTCAAGGATCGAACAGATTCACGGAGCAAGTCATCAGATACATCTGAAGGCTGGTTATGAACTATAAGTCCTGAAGATGGTTGCTGAGGCTGATCAGAATTTGGAGCAAGATCATCAGGTGATTGCTCATATGGCATTGAATTGTTGTCTTCTGGTTCACACTGGATATCTTCATTTTCTTGATCATTTATAGGGTCATATGAGTGAGGTATAGCTCCTGGGTTATTTCTTAAGAATTCTAAAGCCTCTTCTACAGCTTCAGCATCAGGTTGAAATAATTCTCGATTGTGCTCAACAATGGGTTGCACATCAGGCTCATAAAACTTTGACATGTATGTTTGATCTGTGCCAAGCAGGTCACCTTCTTCTCGCCATGGAAAATAGAGCATAAGTAGATGATGGAAATATTTTTCAGGTTCCTTTCTTTTGCTTGGAGTATGAAACCGTATAACAGCCTTGACTTTTCTGCATTTCATAACTTCATTGGTAATTAGCAGTCTTATTTTATTAGGAAGTAGCTGAAAGTCTGTGCTATCAATAGAAGACTGTGTGTGCTGTGATTCAATGACATCATCAGTTAGGACATCCGGCTGAGCATCATTTGTTTCATTACGTTCACTGTAATAATCTTTGTAGTAATGTGCTGCAAACTCAGCTAAACATAGTCGATCAACAGCAATAATTGTTTTTGGCCGATTGGTGTAACGGAGTACTGTACTGGAAGTGTTTTGCTACAACAACAGGATTAAAATTCAGCATAGAACATCTTTCATTGTATGACAAAGCTTGGACTTGTTCATCAGTCATATTTTGTCCTTTTGTCCTTGCAATAATTTGAAATAGTTCAGGCCATCTAAGATCAGCGCATGATAATGTCATGAACCATGTTGGAATTCCCAGTTGGCGAACCATACCTACAACTTCATACATAAATCTTTGCCAGTATGGTGGAGAGCCTGGAATTTGCCTCAGAAACAAATATGCTTGATCTTTTGAAGTAAGATTTTGTAAGTTTTGTACATTTGATCTCAATTCCGAGGCTTTCATAGACTGCCCATGGACCTTTTTGAGAGCGATGTTAATACTGTCAGATACTTTCTTTTGCTCCATTACAAATTGTGCATAAAACAGGTACTCTGGATTTGTTGCAAATCGCCCACTATAATGTAATAGCCGTGCATTAAAATATTTCACTGGTGTCAATTTAATTTCCCGTTGAGCTTGATAACCAAATCTCCCTTTTGGAAATAATATTGGAAATGCCAGTTCTTCACACTGCTTGTCAGTCATTAATGACACAGGATGCTTATTTTCTCCAGGTGCAACATTATAAACTTCATTTCCTAATGAAACATTGCTTTCATCTTGCTCCTCCAAAATTACAGGGTAATCCGGAATTACAGACTGTAAACAGGTTTCATTAGTTGGCGCTCTATGTTCATTCAGTGGGTCATCATTTTCCTCTGAGTTGTCATTTATTACATCAATATCATCAGATATTCTATCAGCAGTGGAACTTTCTTCATCGGGTGAACTTGAAGTCATATCTTCTGATGCACTTTGGTCAGCCAGACTTGTTAAGTTGCTGTCAATATTTTGAATGTCAATTGCTATGTTTGTATACAATGGATTATTCAGTTTGAGCCAAGTAAGGGCAGCAGAAATTATCTGTGGACGCACAGCTTGAAAATAGACATGGCCTCTAAATTCCAGCTTTCTCTTAAGTTTCAACATTATAATACCTGACCTTTCAGGAGGACGGGGTAAAATTCTACAAGTCTGTTCACAGTCAACAGGCACATTGCAGATTGCACCTTTAATCTTTCTTTGTTGTCCTTTAGGCATTACCACTATTTTTTCAAAAATGATACGCTGTGCTATAAGTATCTGTTCAAGTTTCTCTAACAGAGCCAATTCTGGAGGGACTTCATCTAAATACAGGTTGTTTTTAACAGCTTGGCATGGAACTTTCCCTTTTAAAATCTTTGAGTGGCAGGTATTACAAATATATTCCTTTTCATCAAATGACTTTTGACCGGTAAAAAAATCTTGCATAGTGTACTTTGCTCTCTTCAGTTCTACAACTGACTTTCTGTAAAGTATTCGATTACATACAGAGCATATAAAGTAAGGACCATCTTTTATTTTGTTTTTAAATTCTGCAAGATGGTACTCTAAATTATGTATTATACTTTTAGATCTTTTCTTTATTCTTGCTTCTCTTTTTTTTGCATGTACAATATCCTTTTTGTCTTGATCCATGCTGTGATATTTACTTTTCTCACATTCAAGCCGATATCTTTTAGCTGATGGTTCCATGTTATGATATCTTTGTGCCATATTGTGGATAAGTGCGCTTTTCTTGTTAGACTCCATAAGTCTGTACTTTTTTGCTTTTTTGAATAGAAAGTCTTGTTTTTGTTTAGGTTCCATTGATTTGTATTTCTCAACATTTATAGGCAAAAGGTCCTTCTTTTGTTTAGGTTCCATTGCCTTGTACTTTTCAACTTTTTTAAGCAAAAGGTCCCTTTTTTGTTCAGATTCCATTGATTTGTATTTTTCAGTTTTTTTAGCAAGAAGGTCCTTCTTATGTTCAGGTTCCATTGATTTGTACTTTTCAGCTTTTTCAGCAAGAAGGTCCTGTTTTTGTTCATGATTCATCGATCTATATTTTCCAACCATATTATTCACAAAGCATCTCTTTTTAGAAGGTTCCATCATTCTATATTTTTCTTTTTCTTGTTCTCTTTTCCGTTTTAGAATATCCTCTCTTTTTCTAGAACAAATGTGTTTCCTTGTTATTTTGTGCTTTTCACTTTTCGTCAAACAACATGAGCATGAAAGAAACTGTATTTGATAGTGCACTTCATCACATGCAAACTTGTCAAGAACGGTAGAACATATTATGTCAATGAGGGAATCTATATCATCTACTTTCTGAAATAAATGTGGTGATTCACTTTGATCAAATGCTAATACAACAAATTTTGTTCTGCTTTTTGCTTGTTGTTGAAAAATACAACTTAGGCAGTACGTTGAAATCCATAATAGAAAGCCAGTATTCTTCATATTGTTTTGTGTAATAAGTTGGTGAAGCTTCTGCTTGCTCAAACTTGTGTCCTTGGACAGAACTCCTTGGCTTTTAGCAGTGAAGACAACATTAACATCAGCACCTGCACATATCTCTAGTTTATTTGGTAAATCATTTACTACAAGGTGTTTGTCAACATTCATTTTAGTGTAAAATGTGTTACCTTTTTCAATTACAGCATGTAATGTATCAGAATTCCAATAGCTGCAAGACTTAATTACAGAAAAACAAATACTATAGAAAGAAATTGCACAGCACTGCTTACATTTGCAAATAATTGCATTACTTCTTTGCTGAACAGTTATAGGTTCTTCACAACTATTGCGGTGTATATCTTCTGTTAGACAGATGTGTACTCCTTTAATTTCAAATGTAATGGCAGGCAAGTGTACATATAAAGTCTGGAAATATTCCAATAAATTACTAACTGAACGGATTTCAATTAATACACATTTTCCTTCAGGATGTTCCATGCCAAAAGTATCTCTACTGTGAGAATCGAATACTTTGAACCTGCCACCTGGCAAACAAAATACAGCTACAGTACTACAGCCTATTGTAAGAATAAAGCAGCTGAAGTCCTGTCTGAACAAAGAACTAAAAGCCCCAGTCATTGTTGTGCAGTAAGCAAAGCCTTCAATGGGAAAGCAAGTTCCAAACAAATTACCCACGTAACTTTCACTGTATTGCAGCTCATACTGAGTTTCATACATTGTGACCATTCCAGGTAGATCTGTCAGCAGTAAAAAATAGCCCTCAGATGATTGAGAAAGAGTGGAATACAGATTGTTCCCAGCATTCATAATTTCGCTTAAATCCTCTGATAAACAAATAAAATTCGTGTGGTTAAATATGAGAGCTGCTATAGACATAGCTACACATTGTCGCCCAGCATTATCTCCAAATATTGCAGCATTACCTTGACTGTACGGTGCAATGATCGTTTTGTTTGGATCGACAACTGAAGGACCGGGATTTTTTTCTATATCCCTTGACAGAGAAAACGCATAGTAATTAATTTTGTGATTTTGATCTCTGAACACAGCTGGTCTCGAAATGCCTGTTTTTGAAGTCATTCTAAAATACGAACGTACCTCAGCACCTCGGTTACTTTTGACGATCTTCTTTTTGAACTTATAGCTTTCTCGCAGCGATGGTTTATTGATCCTAATTTTCTCTTTACATTTGTGTGGCTTTCTATTGTTCCGATGTTGTTTACGTGCACGTTCACGGAACGCATTAGCATTGTGAAGTACATAAGCTCGCGTATAATCATGAACTTTTGACGACTTTGGGACATTCTTTGAAATGTATTCTCGTAATAGTCGCCTGCTTTTCCTGTCCTTGTTCAAAATGCGCGAAAGTTCATTCAAAGGCACTCGGCTTGGCGCACGACTTCGTCTTGGACGACTTCGATTTTCTTTCACATAAGCATTACTGGGAATACAATAAAACTGCTCAAAGCGAGATCTACCAACGACCACTTCTTCTTCAATCATGTTCCAATTTTCAAATAATAACGCGACGTGTTCTGCTGCTTGTTTGATCTTCATGGCACCGAGCCAACAACAACAGAAATGTACAACAGAGTATAAAAGCTTTGGTTCCAAACAAAAGTCAGATTTTCTGACGCTTTACTTGTATCAGCAAGAATAATACAGAGAAAAAAGAATACAAAGTACCTTTAAGTTCACCTCCATACTAAACAGTTCCATATACTCCACTATCAAGCGATTGCCAAGAATCAAAGTTGCTTCGCCGTTAATATCACTCGGGTTCTGATCTTTGCATCTGGAGCGCTTTCTTTCAGCTTGTTCCTTCCAGTTCTCAACATTCTGGATATCAGGATCTTCGTACATTTCTGTACAGTTGTGCATAGTTATGCAGTTCATTGATAAGAACATTAATATGTTCATTGATATATTCATTGATATGTTCATTGATATGTTCATTGCTTCATTTGCGGCTTTTTTCAAAGCTTTCGAGGCTGAACGGACCGACCCAAGCCAAAACCGCTCAATGAAATTTAGTGTGGGTCTACCGCAGCCGGCGTATGCGTTTGTAAGTAGGATGAGCGGTCCATAGAAGAATCCACAAAGCCAACTAAGGCACGCAACACACAAGTCAATCGTCCACATCGCTTCTTCAAAATGGCGAAACTGCTCGCCCGGCAAGTCATGTGATCACAAAACGTCATCTAAAATCACGTGATAATATGAACCAATCACCGTGTGCTGATTCGTAACCCAGAAAAAAACTAACATGACGATAAAGACACACAGTGCAATCCTAAGCTCGCCTCCACGAGCATTTAGCACAATATTAAACATTGTAAAAGTTTCATCGTTTATAAAGTCATTGAAAATAGGATGAAATATGCAAATCTTACTTTTTTTGCTATGTATACAAAGAAATATGTTTGTAAAAACAATGCACACTGACGAACAATATGTTATATAAGATTTAAAATGCATAATCTGATCAGTATGCTGAAAATGTGTGAACTATGCTATAGTACTACATGAAGATAATGATCTGAGTCACATACCTAGCTGGAGATTTTTATAATAACAAATAATGAGCAATTATTGGACGAGGTTCATCAAAACATAGTGATGCCAATGGTGAATATTCATTATATCCAGCAGAGGCAAAATATTGATGTGCAAGCTGACAACTAATTAGCCAATCAAAATAGAGGGAAAAGCTATAGCATTGAATGATAACACTAATTAACAGTAATTAGTGCATGCAGCTATAAACAACAATTGAGTCAGGTTTAAACATTAATTTTCTTTGTTTTGAATTATATTAATGATGATACAAATGATTTGGTCTTGTTTTAACTAATTTGACTGCATCAAATTATATAATATGATACCTATTAGTTTATGTCACATCAATTATATTCAAAGCATATAAATCTTATAGTTTTAGCCATAATTCAAACCAAGAAATAAATAATATTGACCTGATATACTCTGCTTGAGATAGTTACAACTGCATGCACTTTTTTAGTTCAATGCATTTTCTAGCTCATGTAATGAGCATCCTGGTTCTTCATCATCAGTAGAGCTGTCATAGTCAGAGCTGTCAGTCGATGGGCAGCTGCTGGCTTCAGAAGATGCATCATCCTGGCCTAATGTCCCCTGTTGTGTTGTGAGTGTTGTACCTTGATCCTCACAAAGGAGACGCTTCCTGAGTCCTTTAATGCTCATGGTCATAGAATGGGCAATGCCCTTACTATGACCAAGGGAGGTCTTGTCTTCCTGCATATGCTGAACAAAGTGAGAGAATGACAAATGTATTTAGTAACATCCACTGTGATTGTGCTATTATATCACACTTTGCCTTTCACACTTCTCAAAGTGTGATTTTTTTACAAAACACTTCAGAACAGTGATCACACATAGAAGTGTGATTAAAAGAGTGAAAATGTATGATTTTATAAATCACACTTCTAATCACACTTCTATTTTGGTATGGGCATCATTGTAGGGGCCCAGCTGTCAATAAAATAATACAGTACAGTAGAATTTGAAAAAACTTGCATATTAATAATTAATTATTTATATCTATTTGATGCATATCACCTTTCATTGCCTGCACAATTTCTTGGTTGAGCAGCACCGATCCCTAAGCTCGATGGCTCAGTTTTCCCCTTGCAAGCAGATCTTCTGAGAAAAAGACTCTCAGAAGTTGACATGCCAGGGAACTTTTAGTCCTAGCATTCTGCTTACAAAGGGAAAACTGAGTTCGGTGCAGGAAAACGCCGCTTCCCGAAACCAGCTCAATCATCTGCAAAACATTACCAAGTACAAACCAGTATCAGTCTCATGATAAAAAGGGATAATTTCAGTCTCACGTTATAAAATAGTTAAAATATAATGTAGAAGAGGAGCTGCCACAAAAAAAAAAACAAAAAAAACAAAAACAAAAACAAAAACAAAACAAAAAACAAAAAACAAAGAAAAAAACATATAGCATTACAGTTTATGCAATGTTCCATTTTCGTTTTCATTGTGTTCTGTGTGTTTATAGGAGCCGTTTGTCTGAAACATTAGTGACAGATTAATCATGAACCACAGTGTGTTGTTTATATTTTTAATTATAATCTTGCATGGTGTGAACATCAATTTGGAATTATTACATGGGGGGTATAATAGAGTACAAACATAATGATCCCACAAAAATTAAATTTACACAAAGAATTGCCAATTAGTGAGCTATATGGACTCACGATAGAATGTTTTTGCATGTAAGATAAGGAATGACATCATAAACATTGAACATTAAGTATACCAACCTTATTGCTGGTGGCACTATCTTGGCCACACAACCCAACCTTAACCTTCTGATCCTTTGGTCTTTGCTCCTCTGTGACAAAAATACAGTATAATGAGTCTTAATAAAGCGAATTTAATCTGCAAAAAGAAAGCAAAATGATGCAATTATATCCCTGGTCTTTGGTCCATCTCGTAAATTTAGTCAATTCATCCCTCCCCCGCCCCTCTCCTTTCTATTTTTCTTATTGGACCAATCAGAATTACGCCTGAACGTCATAAGAACTCGCGTCAGCATTCGGTGCGCGGGTTTTCGTCCGACAGCAGTATGTGTTGACCGGTGTTCCTTTCTTGTGAATGCACCCATTTTTTTTTACATGGAATGCAGACCCGGCCTACGTCGCCCTTTATCCTCAAAGGTGGAAGCAGTTTCCTCAGTTGTCGACTCAAAAGGAATTCGATTGAAATCATTAACAGCGACATTACAGCAAGAATCGTATGTACGATGAAGACGAAAAGGATATATTTACACTCGGCACCATGAAAGAGCTGTAAGTATAAATTGAATATCTTTTAAACGTAAAGAATTGCTAGGTGCAAAAAGTTTGAAGCAAGCTGTGCTTGTTCTAGAAACTGCTCCGCGTGTGTGGATTGGCGGTCCCACGTGTCGAGCGCCGGCTCGAAATATTGTCGTGGCTTTTTGTCGTGTTTTTGTTTTCTTCCAAGGCGAACAAAGTGGAAGTGTTGAAAAAAAAAGAGCTATTTTTGCTGGCTTTACTCGTTCTGGCCATATGCTGAGCACAGTAAATAGCGACGTGCGAAGTTTGACACTCGCGTGTTTTAACGTCCCACGTGGAAGACACATCGCGAAATATTTTTGTCGGTTAGTGTTTTTCCAAGTTTTTGAAGCTATTTGCAATATGCAAATAGCTTCTATGTCGGCGTTTGGGCGATAGTTGAACAGCCGTTCGGCCCATCTCATTAGGTCATTAAAATGCTCCCCCTCTAGGTGGCAAAAACTACTGAGGAGGGAGGAGCATGAAGTGTTATCCATATAAAAGCCGCCGTGGTACAGGTCCTGTGAGAAAGTTTGTCTTTTATTATCTACTTAACACAAAGAATTCACAGAGAGATTTCCAGTAAAGGGTTTCCGTGCTAATGTTATAACTTTGCGACAGAATGTCAGAAGCTAAATTACCTCTAAATATAGGGTTTTCTAAATATAATTGGCTCTCTCGCACGTGGAAATTCAAGGCATTATTTAATGGCGGCTGTGAGCGTTGCCGATTCTTTGGTTGCATGTGGAAATCTGCTCCCCCTTCAGCCGCCGGCTGACATATCCGTAGTATCTGGCAAACAGGCGACACAGATTCACATTTAGAGCGACATTTCTGGACACATTTGCAAATATACGCTCCGCTCACAAAAGAAGGAACACCGCAGCTGTATGGTGTGGCCATGACATATGTTTTGGCAAAGGTAAAAGCTTATTCCGAGTTTTTTTGCGTTCGCTGATATGTTTGTTGACACATGATTTCATGCCATAATTACAAATGCAGATCGACTGTGGTATGTCTGAGTTGTTTGTTTATAAAATTGTCTCGAGCGGATTCTGTCACTAAAGAAAAATCGACAGGAAATTTTACTGTGAATCCTTTTCACCACCGTTCGAATAGCACGAGAAACAGGTTTGTTCGGCTGGAGTGTGTTACGTTACGAAACTATTATAACGAGTCAAAATCTGGTTTACCTCGCATGATATGTTTGTTGACACATGATTTCATGACCAGATCGACTGTGGTTTGTCTGAGTTGTTTGTTTACAAAAATTGTCTCTAGCGGGTTTTGTCGCTAATGAAAAATCGACTGAAAAGTCGACAGGAAATTTTACTGTGAATCTATTTCACCACCGTTCGAAGAGCACGAGAAACAGGTTTGTTTGGCTGGAGTGTGTTACGTTAATCCGAAACTACTATAACGAGTCAAAGTCTGGCTTACATCGCAGAAATTTACAGAACGACTTGAAATATTTTGGCAAGGTATACTTTCCTCCTTTTATGTCGATCAGCTCAAAATAATCATATAATAAACTGTCATGTTTGTGCATTTGTGTTTGGTCATGCATAGTACGTAGCCGGCATAGTAGAACATAGTGTAAAACCCCGATCAAACGGTGATAATATTCGATGATAGTTCGTGCCCCGTTGTAACACGAACTACCTATCATAGACTATCATCAACTAGCAAATAGCTTCACGTACGCTTTGCGGACCTATGTTTTTTGTATGAGGTCACCAAATCGTTCGAAGCAAAAAGAAAAAGAGCATGGTGCTGATTTATATTTTCACTTTGCCGTGTCAAACCACACGGCGCGAAATATTTTCAATGAGTGTCTTCGATGAATGTTTTCCGATTGTCGTATCTGTGGACCTGTGAAAGAGCACATTTGTTTCACTGCTTTTTCTAAACAAGTTTGGTTTTTGTTTGTTTCTTCTTTTGCAGAACAGATATGCACCTAAATACGGCAAATGAAATGCCAGACAATGTTACAGTATCTTCTCGTTTAGAAAAAGCATAGGTCACGTGCTTAGATACCGCATAGCAACGCCGAGCGGAATTTCTGCTTGGTGTGACTCGGTAGTGTTAAATCGCATTCAGCTGTTTTTCTCTACTATACTTGGCATGTTGGTGATACGTAATTGCTTTTAGCGGCAAATTCGACGCTCAACGAAGTTTTTGCGAGTATCAAAAGGTACGAAAAGGGCTTAACGTATTTATAATTTGTCATTGACATAAGATGCGACTCCAACAGATCAGACACGTTTTAAAATAGAATTCGAGCCTAAAGGAATTTGACTTGCGAACTCTTCTCTTCCCCCCCCCCCCCCCTTCCAGGCCATGTAGCTATTTCAGCGATCACTACATATTTTTCATACTCGCAAAATGGTGCAAAACGGCATGTTTGTTTGAATGTCGAACTTGCCTTTTCAAACTGTTACAGTATATCTCCGCAGAGGTTGTGAACACGAAATTAATTCCAATCATTAAATAAATATACAGTACCACTGGGTCACACCACAATAGTGACCATATTGCACAATAATGGTATGTGATCGCACTCTCCTTACCTATCTTTCTCAACTTTGCCTGCAATTGGCCAAAGCTTTCTTTTAGGTCTCGCAGCTCTTGTCTTGTTTCTTTGCAGTCTGGCCTTGAGCAAGCCACCAATGTGCCATGGTCTTTTGGCTGTTTGGCACTGCATGGTGTTGTGCTTGTCTTGTTAGACTGCTGGCCAGCTGGATGTGTTCTGTCATTTGTCTTGTTGCTGCTGTGATGTTTTCCAGTCGATATTGTCTTGTTGCTATTGTTAGTTCCGCCAGTAGATGTCCTGTCTTTATTTGTCTTTGTCTTGTTTCTGTTGCTGTGTGTTTTGTGAGTCAATGTGCTGTCTTTGTTTGTCTTGTGGCTGTTGCTGTGAGTTCCATGAGTCAATGTGCTGTCTTCATTTGTCTTGTTGCTGTAATTGTTCTTAGTTCCGCCAGTCAATGTCATGGTCTTGTTGCTGTTGTTGTTAGTTCTGTGGGTCGATGTGCTGTCTTTTCCTGTCTTGTTGCTGTGATGTTTGCCAGTCGATGTCCTGTCTTTATTTGTCATGGTCTTGTTGCTGTTGTTAGTTCTGTGTGGGTTGATGTGCTGTCTTTACCTGTCTTGTTGCTGTGATGTTTGCCAGTCGATGTCCTGTCTTTATTTGTCATTGTCTTGTTGCTGTTGTTGTTAGTTCAGTGGGTCGATGTGCTGTCTTTACCTGTCTTGTTGCTGTGATGTTCACCAGTCAATGTCCTGTCTTTATTTGTCATTGTCTTGTTGCTGTTGTTAGTTCCATGAGTTAATGTCCTGTCTTGTTTTGTCTTGTTGCTGTTTTTGGTTGTTTTCTCAGTCTGTGTCCTGCTGCGAGCTGTTTTCTCTGTGGCATCAGATGAGATCTGTTTTACACATATATAAAAACAAAATAATTCAGTTGATACAGCTTTATGATTTGATTATGCTTCCAAACTGCTTATATCAAGCCTTGCATGCCTTTACCTGCAATGCCTCACTGTCATCATCCTCAATGTTGGTGTGAGGCAATGGTGCTGCCTTTCTTTTCTTTGGCTCTGGCTCTGGCATGTCGCTTTCCTGACCTTCACCACTATCTGTTTAAAACGACATGATTAAAAAACTTATAGTTTTGATATTGCATGTTGGAATGTATTGGGCTATGTGTACTACACTTGACTGTACTTACCCAATGACTTGTAGTCCACAGCCTTGGACCTTTCCCTGCCTTGAAAGTAATTCTCAGGTATACCTTTAATTAAGCTCTCTTTGAGGGTAAACTCAGAATTGGCTCCTAAATGTTGGGTTGAAAAAATGTACGTGAATTATTAGGCTTGTCTGTTTTCTAAGAATTATGACAGTAGTAAAATATGTAATAGTAGTATGAGCGTACTAACATATTGCCTTACCATTTCCCCCCCACTCCTCTATAAATTCGCAGGCCCATTTTAGATACACTTCTCGGAGTGGCCTCTCGTCCGCTGAAAAGAAAAAAAAAATTGTACCAAGTCAGTCAAACAAATCAAAGAACAGCGCGGGAAAAAATTGTTCGATACAGTTAATTACGAAAATTAACTAAAACTCTTCAAAAAATGCTGGGCGAACATTTTGTTCGTGAAATTGCCGTTGATAAGTCCTTGAAGAGGCTGTACGAACCCTGCGGGTTTAGCGTCCACACTAAATTTTGACTGGAAACGCCGACGCAGATTACAACTGTAAAAATTCTCCCATTTTGAACTGCACGGCTTTAATTTCCACAGTAAATAAATAATTGCTGTGTTTTACTAGGGAAAGGCTAGAAAATGCTGATAGGGGACAGAATAGAGTTATGCCCGAACGGAATAGGCGAAAAATCCAACGGCCAGGAATCGATCCCAGAAAGTAAGGCGGACACAAAAAAGAAAAATGTTCACGTTATAGTGATTGAAAGAAATGACTACGGAATCAAGTGACGAAACTTCAAGTTCAGACTTCCTTATTATGTAAAATATTCCGATAATGCCTTACAGTGAAGTAAGGAGATTGCTCTGTGTACCTACCGTTCACTTGAAGAATTGTACCCATGTACAGCGCACCCTCCGAGGGAAATTTTACCCCCACCTCTCTTCCAACAGAGAATTCTGTTCTAATAGCACATTGTGCTCTTCTAACAACGGCCACCGTGCTGTCCATTTCAAAAAAAAACGAGCGCAAACTTCTCCATTTTCTTTGAAAGACTTAAGTAAACAAAACGACACCCGCCAGCTAGAGTTGACCACTTTTGAATGAAAGTGTAAAAAGGTGGCAAGGCACGCGTTTTTCGCGGTTTTTGTGGCTCGACTGCGTGACGTCATACAGGTGTAAAACCTCTTGAAACAACAGCTATTGGAGCTAAATATATCAAAATTGTATTTTCTTCTCACACCTAGCCTAGATCGGATTGTTTTAGAACAAACTGGGACCGAAACGTCCTAAAACAGCATAAATAAGAATTGCCTCGTTTTGAAGAGCTAAAAATAGAAACCGAAGGGGAGAGGCGATGTGTCTTATTTTGAACTTTGTGAGAAAGTTGCTTCGTGCACAAGCTTAACTTTTGCTAAAAGAAAATTTCAATTCCGTCCAAAATCTAAAATAATGGATCGCGAGAAGCGTAAACGCGGCCCTTACAGATCATTCCTAATCAATCCGGAAGTGTCAAAGTCAATTTTGCCAAAAACAAGCCGGAAAAGAAAGTCTCTCGCCGAAAACGATCTCAGTGATGAAGAAGCCAGTACGTTTCAGATAGAGAAGCAGCCACCGCCTCGGGTAGAATCTGTGACAAACCAAGACAACGTCGTGGAGTTTGCCGACGAATCCGACCAGAGGGCCCCAGACGATAACTTCGTGGAAAGTGATCCAGAAAAACTCGACATGGCGGTTTCGGAGAACAATGGTTCGGTAGTTGGCTTGAAAGAGGAAGGAGATTTGGAAGGTTTGGAAGAGTTCGAAGCAGTGGTGGAAGGTTTGGAAGAGAACGACGAGACTGGTGACCGGGAGGACGAGGATTTGGGGGACGAAGAGGAGGAATTTTTTGATTGCGAATCCCATCGCGAAGACGAAGGTCAAGCCGAAGGTGATGATTTAGCCAACAGGCCTCTGTTCCCTGGATGTCCACTAACCGTGGCTGTGCACCTTGTGCCTGTCCTTACTTATGCAATGAAGGAACGTTTGAGCGGAACGGCACTATCTCGCTTGCTAAAGCTTATCCTGCTGCACTGCCCCTCGCCGAACAACTGCATTAACTCTGTGAACAAACTTTGGCATTTCTTTACCAGCCTGAAGACGCCCATCGAGTGGCATTTTGTGTGTTCGTATTGTTGTAAGTATTTAGGTAGTAGTGAACCCTCTGTACGTGATACGTGTCCTTCGTGTAAGAAAGTGTTTCATGGTGGTAGTTTCAAAGCTTGGCGTCCCTTTATAATTTTTCCTATTCTTCTTCAGTTAAAGTGTATGTTTCAAGAAAGTGGATTTCTCAACCTTTTAAGTTATCGTTTTACACGTGAGGAAAAAAAGAGAGAGGTGGGGAAATTCGATTACATTGAAGACGTTTTTGATGGGGAAAATTACAGAAATTTTTTTGGTGAGCGGGGTCTGACAATTTTTTAAGGAATCCCCACAACATTTCATTTCAAATAAATACAGATGGTGTTGCTTTATTTAAATCTTCAAAGTTTAGTATTTGGCCCATCTACATGGTGATTTCAGAACTTCCACCAAGGCTAAGGTACAGTAGAAAGTATCGTTTGTTTGCGGGGCTGTGGTTTGGGTTTACTAAACCAGTGTTTTCCAGTTTCCTGGAACCTTTTAGAAATATGCTGCGAAAGCTGTACAAGGATGGGTTCTATGTAAAATGTCCTGATGTTGAGAATGAAATACTGGTTAGGGCAATTACTATCAGCAGCTCAATGGATGCACCAGCAAAATCACTTTTTATGTGCATGATGCAGTTTAATGGTTCATGTGGGTGCCCATATTGCAAAGCCCCAGGGGTTAATTTAAGGACTGATAAGGGGGGGGGGGGGGGGGGGGGGAACTGCCATGTTTACCCATATGTGAAACAAAAAGATAGGGATAGGGATGCGCCACCAAGGACCCACAAAGGTTTTTGTCATGATGGCCACAAAGCTGCTGCAAATTTTTTGCAGGGCCATAAGAAATTTGTTGTCAGTGAAATTTGTTGTTGTTAGTCCAGTTTGGGGTCTACCAGGGTATAATCTTATTAAGGGAGCATGCATAGATTATATGCACACTGTTCTCCTGGGTGTCACGAGGCAGCTAATGTCTTATTGGTTTGATGTTAAGCATAAAGGGGCAGCTTTTTATTGTGGCAAGTTTCTTAAGGAGTGTGACACCAGGAGAGCTAACATCAAGCCACCTAATAATGTTGGTAGGATTCCACATTCTATTTCTGGAATGGTGCATTATAAGGCATCTGAATTTCGTACATGGCTTTTGTATTATTCTCTTCCAGTAATGTCTGGCATTCTTCCTACCATTTATTATGATCACTATATGTTGCTAGTTTGTTCAATCTTTTTGTTATTGCAGAGGTCCATTTCTCCTCTGGAGTTAGCACTTTCACAAAAGTTGTTGGAGCATTTCTGCCTCTGTGTTTCTTGCCTTTATGGCAAAAGATTTGAAACTTTTAATGTCCATCAGTTACTCCATTTAAGTGAGTGTGTTTTTAACAATGGTCCACTTTGGGCAAGCTCTTGTTTCTTTTTTGAAGATTTGAATGGGGATCTTAGAAGTTTGTTTCACGGTTCTCAAAATGTGGAGGGGCAGATAATTAGAGCGGTATCAATTCTGCAGCACTTGCACAGGCTGCATGAAGAGCTTCCAGCATTAGAGGCCAAAGATTTTTGTAAATCTCTTGTAAATGTTAAGGAAAAAGGATTTGTCACTGAAACAATAAGTGAGGAAGAGAACCTTTTTGTAGTTGGGACGTTAAAATCTGTTTTAATAGATAAAGTAAGTGAAGTAGAGCAGCTTGAACTAGTATTTGGGGACACACTAGGTAATTTAGACTACAAAGTATTTTATCGTCTGAAATTTGGTAATGACATTATTCACAGTGTAGGGTATTCCAGGGAGACCAAACGGGATACAACAGCAATAGTTTATCGTAATTCTGTGTGTAGCAGTGTATCTATGTATGGTACTGTTCAATATTTTGTTAAGTTTACTCCATGTGTTAACACATTATGTGCAGAACTTGGATTGTGCTCTTGTAAGCATAGTTATTATTATGCAATGGTAAAGAGATTTAGTGAAGCTGGACCTTTCCTTACGTCTTCCAGCCTAAAGGGCCCTACTGCATGTCTGTCACACTTGATTCCAGTGGACAGGGAAAATTTTCAAATGGTGTGCATACCAGTTAAGAATATATATTCCAAGTGTTTTTTAATTGATACTGGTAAGGGTTCGTTTGCATATGTGGGCATTGCACCAAACAACATTGAAAGGGAGTAAATCTACAATGTAAATAGGCTGTATAGATTTGCCATAATAGCATAGCTTATTATGTTACAATAACATATAATAACACTATAATGGTTAGTCCTTGAATGCTAGGCCCATGCAGTTGTTCAAAGCCTGTAGTTTAGTAAGTGAACCATTTTCAGGCTTACAAAAGAGCTGGGCCATGTACATAATCCTTGTTGCTTAGTCAAAAATCAGTTTAACAGTGTTACACAATCAGAGTCTAAAAGTTCCATATACTACTAACAACAACAACAACATTCTTTATTCTACAGTATATTAACATTTTTACAGAGGATTTGTTTAGGTAATATATTACTGTAAAGGCTACTTGTAATAACTATAAAGAGCTAAATGAGTCAAGTAGCCATATAGGGTATTATTACATGTGGATATACGGCAGGATGTGTATATACAACTACTGATAGACCTTTGGTTTCATTTGTTATTTGACATTTGTAAAGTTAGATACATATCAGAATTTCATAACTTCATTCTATGACAAGTGTGGCTTAGTCCTATCATAATATTGTTTTACATCGTTGTTTAAAATTTTAGAATATTTTCAACTTAATTTGATATTTTTTTGCAAATCTTCTGTACATATAAACATTGTACCCCATTGATTACTATACTGACATTTTAACAGTCAGAGAAAATAAAAACATTTGGGTGGAAACACTTTGTCTTGACTGCTGTTGCACCACATGCAGACAAAGATTAGTATAACAAATTAATGTACATGCATTATCTTAAAGCATTTTTAGCATCTGCATGTGCATCTGCTAGCGACGTGCTCTTGCAAAATTTTGTTATAACAAACCAAATGGAGTTGAAAACCATGAAATTAATTGATCTGAAGCTGTAGGTCAGAGTAGCCAAAAAGCAATTGCAGCAAAATTTTAAGTCATTTCTGATTCTTAGGTATGTTCAAGGACATGCCCATGTCCTATCTTGTGTTTCACATTATAGCTATGGGTATGGTTTTTGGCATGCTTCAACTGGTATGAAATGCAATGGGTAAAAGGGTATTAGTATAGAATAGGTATGTTCCAGGTATGCTTTAATAAAAGGTATGCTTTTGGTATGTTAGAAAAGGTATGTCCCAGGTATGTTTGGTCTTACAAAATGCAAGGTATGTTTTTGGTATGTTAGTGGTATGCTTTTGGTATGTTAGAAAAGGTATGTCCCAGGTATGTTTGGTCTTACCAAATGCAAGGTATGTTTTTGGTATGTTAGTGGTATGCTTTTGGTATGTTAGAAAAGGTATGTTCCAGGTATGTTTGGTCTTACAAATTGCAAGGTATGTTTTTGGTATGTTAGTGGTATGTCAGAGGTATGTCAAAAAGGTATGTTTCTGGTATGCTGTGGATGGTATGTCAGAGGTATGCTTATGGTATGTTCAAGGTATGTTTAAAAGGTATGCTTTTGGTATGTTTTTCTTGTGCATACCAAAAACATACCTTGTGAAATGACAACATACCTCAAACATACCTTGAACATACCAATTACATACCACAAATTTCATGTGGGTTAATTATTAAAAAGCAGCTGCCATACTTTGTTTTATACTTTTTTGTCTTTGAGAAATTGCATGATTTTCTATCAATAAAAATGTAGCTACACAAAATACTTTGTTTTACATTATTTGTCTTTGAAGACTATGAATTTCATTTCAAATGCATTTTTTTCTTTGTTACTGAATACAGCTCAAAATTATTGTGTATGTTCTGATTTATTTTACCCCTTAATAGAGGTAGTGAACTGATTTTCATGGTTTTCATTATCATTGTTTTCATATTTAAGTTATTTTATGTTTGCTACTGACATACTGTACAGTGGAGTGTTTTTGTACAATGCATTATTTAAAGTATTTAGTGATACCAGTACATGTATGCATTATTTCATAGTCATTTATTTTCAGAGTGCAAGATTAGCCTCACTAAAATTGGCATTAGGAAAATAATGTAATTTATTGCTGCAGTTTTGCTGTTTTGAATTAGCTGTTTAGCTGGTATACATATTGTTCAGAAAAGATTTACTGCACTATATAGCAGCTGGTGTGAGCAGAAAAAAAATTGCCTTCTAAACAAGTTGGAATAACAATTAATTATTAATAAATATTAATAGATAGCACTGACAGAGACTGTTAAATACAGTATGTAGAAATTGAGTCCTGGATGCCAATTCAGAGTCTCAAGGTCAATAATCAATTTGCAAGCAAGGATACTAACTGTACATCATTAAGTGGAAAGAATCAATTTGTATTTACCACTGACAGTTAAAAAAGTGTTTGAGTGGTGTTACAAGAATCGAAAGTTTAATAAGTTTTCATTTGAGCAAGCAATTGCTAGTGAGATACTATTCCAGCTGTATTACCAACAACACCACCCCCCCCCCCCCCCCTATTGCCAACCACAGAACACACTTGACAACATTCCTAACATTATAGACTTCAGCTTTGTTTTATTTTCCACAGGTCCCAAAATATCAATGGGAGAAACGTGAAGTTCACTGAGCACAATTGGAAAAGTACCTTTCTGTGATAAGAAGAGTTAGTTTACCCATATGACATAAGAAATGAGACATTTTAAGAGACGAATGTCAATATGGTAATAAACTGATCATGCTCATCTGTGTCTCACAGCATCTTACATTGATAGAGAATGTGCTTATCTGACTCTCTTTTGTCTAATATTCTGTAGAAGTATTGTATATTTTATAATACATTTTTCCATTTTCACTTACAGAACTTCTTATTTTCCAATATGTTGGGGAGTATAGGGTTATAAGGGTTATATTTTCCTGGTATGGGTTTTTGTGCTTTTGTACACGTATCAGGCAACACATGCAACAATTAAGAACTTCTGAGAAGTACAGTATAATGTAACCCACTTGAGAAGTATGTATACATTTTACCTATGGATGCAGTGCAAAAACTGACTTGACCTGTATAATTTCTTAATATGGGACAAAATAACTTACTGTGAAATGGACATGGCATGAATTTGTGTGAAAGAGAATATTATCATGATGAGAACTTTCTTTTTTCAAGACCACCCTACATGTATAATATAATTACTGCACTCTTCAAAAAGCAATGAGTAGGGAGCTCTCCTAGCTCCCATATGCAACCACATCCCAATATCATGTAAATGCTGATATAGTGTCATCTGCTTTCATTTACATTTAATACACAATATTGAGGTGTGTGGTGTAAGCATACATGAGAGTTCTACCCAGCAGTGTCATACATAAATGATAAGGGGGGTGTGGGGCTTCTGCGAATATCGTATTTCTAGTATAGTGTCATCTGCTTTCATTTTAATACACGGTATTGAGCTGTGTGGTGAAAGCATACATGAGAGCTCTACCCAGCAGTGTCATACATAATCGATTAGGGCGTGGGGCTTCTTCGAATATCGTATTTCTAGTTCAGAGATGACACTGGCAGCAACCCTCAAGGGAGATAGACGGACAGACAAATAAAGGACTTTTGTCGCTGCACGCTGTCCAATAAAACGCGGGCGCGACACGCTCCTCATGGTTGCAAAACATGGTTGGGTGTTCAGGTATGTCCGTTTCTTTTTGGACTTTGAGCCGTTTAAATAGCTCAATATTTCGCAGCAAGTATAACTATCGTAACCCATGTGGTTTTTATCTCTTATTCATCTCTAACAGTACGGGTTTGTTGGTTTATTTCCTGATGTCCGGACATGCAACACGCCTCAGCGAAATCACGATTTTGTGACGAATCGAAAAAGGTAAGCTTCTGGGACATGTGAACTGCGTTATGAGGTGTATTGAATCTATGTCATCATTGTGCGATGTTAGTAGTCTGCAACATACGGCAAATTCGTCTCGAGCCCGAATTTTTTACTCGGTGCGATTCTATACAGTTCACTCTCTTCCCGTGTGGACAGACCCCTATCAAATTGCTTCTCAAGTGAGAAAAGCGAGTAAGGGAGGAAAATTTAAATCATTTATCGTTTTGTTAAGTGCTACTGAATAATACATGCGAAGAAGACTGCGGCCATTGTTATTCGTTACAAATACACTGTAAGTAAGTAAGTAAGTAAGTTTTATTTGACTCGAGGTACAAGTTATTTATACAGATTAGGGCCAAGAGGGCCTAGTACAAGAGATTATCGACTGATAACAATATTAGAAATACATATAATAGATAGACGAGAAAAATATAAAAAATACAAGACTAGAATTAGAATGATTTACATAGTTTTCGAGAACGGGACATCACTTATAGCATAAGCTAATCGAGAGGATGCCCCAAATTACATATTTTGCATTTTGAAGCTATTTACATAATTGTCAATATATCAAAAGAAATCTGTACAGTATGTTGCATTTGCATAAATAAATAAATAAATACATAAGTAAATAAATTAATATATAATATATAATATAATATATATATATACACACACATAATTAAGTACATAAATAAGTGTATAGGATTCATAAATAAGTTAATAAATATCTGAGGAATACTTGTTTATTGTTTCAGTCAATATATGTTTACGAAAAGAAGAGAGAGACAGTAGCTGTTTAGCCTGAGCCGGCAAAGAGTTCCAGAGGGTTGAGCCGATTGTTATGTCTCACGATGAGGCTTTAGCTCAACAACATAACTTTAATATACAAACTGTAATGGCGGTTGAAAAAACAAGAGAACGCACATGGCATGCGTGCGCATACAACCATACGTAGGCCGCTGGCCAACTAATACGATGTAACACTCCTCCCCCCTAAATTTCCCTAAATTTTACAAGTTCAGTCTTTCAGGCGGCTTCCGCTGTCGCACTGGGTTGCGCCTGGGTGCCTCCACTGATGGTGTTGCGGGTTGCGCCTGGGTGTCTCCACTAGTGACTCCACTGCCGATATCCGGTTGTAGTATAGCATGCTTGTCCGTGGTGTCGCTAATGTCACTCTCAGTGGTTGGGGTTTCTGCATGGGCACTGGTCTCTGGTTCCCGTGACATGGTGTCTTCAATGTTTCCCGCTGTTGGTCCTGGTGTGTTCACCATCAGGTAGGGTTCGAGTCTTGGAGGTTCCTTGTCCAGTTTTGGTGTCAGCAATGACTCCTTCAGTTGGTCAATGTGTCGTCGCCAAACAGTGTTTGGTGCAACTTTAACTTCATAGGACAGGGGTCCAGTTTGGGCTGTGATGACTCCTGGTGTCCATTTGCTGTCCCCTCGGTAGTTCCGTGCAATGACGCTTTGTCCCACATGTAGCTTGCGTGTGTGGTTGTTCACCACTTGATTATTTTGTCTGTCATTTACCCTCCTCCTGATATCTGGCTTTAGTAGGTCCAACCTTGTGCGAAGGTTTCTGCCCATGAACAGCATGGCTGGTGACTCGCCTGTTGTGGAGTGTGGTGCTGTCCGGTATGCCAACAGAAAGTTTGCTAGCTTGTTTGGGAGGGACTTCTTATCACTGTTTGATGCACGTAGGCCTTGTTTGAATGTTTGAACGAAACGTTCAGCTAACCCATTTGTTGCCGGGTGGTAAGGAGCAGACTTGATATGTTTGATACCATTGCTCTTCATGAATGCAGTGAATTCTTCTGCTCTGAACTGAGGGCCATTGTCGCTGACGAGTTGTTCAGGTATTCCGTTCTTTGCAAACATTGTTCTCAGTGTCTCAATGGTTCTGATGGCACTTGTAGTGGTCATCGGTACAACTTCCGGCCATTTTGAGTGGGCATCTACTGTAATCAGGAACATTGTTCCTAGGAAGGGACCAGCAAAATCAATGTGTATGCGTTGCCATGGGCGTGCTGGCCACTCCCATGGGTGAAGTGGGGCTACACTGGGGTTGTTCTGGATGAGTTGACAGCCTGAGCAACTTTTGGTCAGCTGCTCAATCGCCTTGTCCATCGTCGGCCACCATATGTAGCTTCTTGCCAATGCTTTCATCTTTACTATTCCAAGATGGCCCTCGTGGAGTTCGTCTAACACTCGGGTTTGTAGCTTGTGAGGTACTACCACTCGCAGGCCCCACATCAGACAGCCATCTTGTATGGTAAGTTCATCCTTCCGTCTGTAGAATGGCTCCAGCTCTTTGTCGTAGACGGGTGTCCACCCTCGTCTTGTATGCTCCAGTGCTTGGGCCAGAGTTGGGTCTCTGTGTGTTTCTCGGCGGATCATGTCAATATTGACTGGTAGCATTTGTATCTGTGATACTTGGAAGATCTCGGCTGGGTCTACTATCTCTTGGTCACTATCACGTTGTAGGGGCAAGCGTGACAGTCCATCAGCATTTCCATGTTGGGTTGTGTTCTTGTAGACAATGTTGTACTCAAAACCAGCGAGGAATAGGGCATATCGTTGCAGTCGGGCTGCTGTCATTGCTGGTATGCCTTTCTGTGGGTTGAAAATTGAGGTAAGGGGCTCGTGGTCTGTGATTAGGGTGAACTGACGGCCAAACAGGTACAGATGGAATTTCTTCACTCCCCAGACCAAGGCTACTGCTTCCTTATCAATTTGCGCATACTTCCTCTCTGTCTTGCTTAGGGTGCGTGATGCATATGCTATTGGCCGTTCCGTTCCATCATCCATGATGTGTGATAGGACTGCTCCAACTCCGACAGGTGAGGCATCACAAGCTAGCCTCAGGGGAAGCTTTGGGTCGTAGTGTGTGAGGACCATGTCTGATGTGATGAGTTGTTTCACTTTGGTGAATGCTGCGTCACACTCTTTGGTCCACTGCCATTTGTGTCCATGCTCCAATAGCCGATTTAAAGGGTTTAGGACAGTGGCCAGGTTTGGTAGGAACTTGTGGTAGTAGTTGATGAGGCCCAGAAATGAACGTACTTGCTGGGTGTTCTCTGGTTGTGGAGCATTCACTACAGCATCAATCTTGTCTTGGGTCTTGTGTAGGCCATGTCTGTCCACTTCATGTCCACAGTAGGAAATCTTCTCCTGGAAGAATTGGCACTTTTCTAGCCTTGCTCTCAGGCCATGTTCCTTCAGCCTCTTTAACACTTCCTCCAGGTTTTTCAAGTGTTCCTCATCGTCTTCGCCTGTGGTGATCATGTCATCTAGAATGCAGCTTGTTCTCTCAGCCCCCTCTAGGACCTGATCCATGGAGCGTTGCCAGATAGCTGGGGCAGAGGTGATTCCAAACACCAGGCGGTTATACCGATACAGGCCTTGATGTGTATTAATCGTCAGGTATTCTTGGGACTCTTCCTCAACTTCCATTTGGTGGTAGGCCTGTCTGAGGTCAATCTTGGTGAATTTCTGGCCGCCCGCCAACTTTGCAAATATGTCATCAATGCGTGGCAGTGGGTACTGTTCAGTTTCCAGTTGAGGGTTCACTGTGACTTTGAAATCACCACAGATTCTAACTTCTCCATTTGGTTTTACCACTGGTACAATGGGGGTCGCCCAGTCGCTGCATTTGACTTTGTGTAGTATGCCCTCTCTTTCTAGGCGTTTTAGTTCCACATCAACCTTTGGTCTCAAGGCATAAGGAACTGGGCGTGCTTTGTGAAATTTTGGCTGACTGCCTTCCTTTAAGGAAAGTTTTGCCTTTGTTGACTTGAGTGTGCCAATTCCCTCCTCAAAGACTTCACTGTACTTGTCTAAGAGTTCCTCAAGTTTCTTCTTTGTACTTTGTGTTGATGGTTTCTTCGTTATGGACTTGATGAGTTTCCAGTCAAGCTGTATTTGCTTTAACCAGTCTCTTCCCAACAAGGGTGGTCCCTGTGTCTGTACCACATACAATGTCAGGTCCTTGATCTGGTTTCTGTACTCGACGTGGGCATTTAATGAGCCTTCTGGTGTTATCTTTTCCCCTGAATACGTCTTCAAGAGGATTTCCGTCTCCATTAGGGGTTTACTTGTAAACTTTTCCTTGTACATGTGCAATGGGAGTATGGATACAGCTGACCCGGTATCCAATTCCATTCTTAGGTTCTGGCCATTTACCTTCAGTGTCACCCAGATGATGTCACTATTGTGTTTATTAATCTCGTTGATTTCCAAGGCTCCGACCCAGGGGTAAAGTTCCTCTAGATCTTCCTCCATCTCGCAGGCGTGTACCTTCTGGTTTGGTTTCCATGGTCGCCTCATCTGCTGTTGACCTTTACCAGAATGGCAAACCCGTTGAATGTGTCCCATCTTTCCACAGTTTCGGCACTTCTCATTTTTGAAGCGGCACTCGGACGAATGGTGGGAGTCACCACCACACCGGTAACAGTTAGGCTTGCATTTCATGCAATTATCTTTTGAGCCCTCCGCCTTGTTTTTATCCAATTTGTGTACCTCTAGCTCTTTCTTCCCCCTCATCTCTAGGGTATCTCTCGCTGCAACTTCCATAGCAAGTGCAATTTCAATGGCTTTGGCAAGGGATAAATCTGCTTCGGACAGCAGTCGTTTCTGGATGAGTTCATTGTTCAATCCGCAAACAAGTCGATCTCTCAGCGAGTCATTTAAGTTCGTTCCGAACTCGCAGTGTTCTGATAACTTCTTCAGTTCAGCTAGGTATGCACTGATACTCTCACCTTCGAGTTGATTTCGCTTGTGAAATCGGAATCGCTCTGCTATCACCAACGGTTTCGGTGACAAATGGTTTTGCAGAATTTCCACAATCTCCGCGAAGGTTTTGCTCGCAGGTTTAGCTGGTGCACACAGATTTCGCAAAAGGCCATACGTCTTACTGCCCATTAGGCTCAGGATTGTCGGGACTTTCTTCTCGTCCTTGATTCCATTTGCGATGAAATATTGCTCGACTCTTTCTGCGTATGTATTCCAGTCGTCGTTCGCTTCGTCAAAAGCTTCAATCTTTCCGATAGGCATCGTATCGGTGGTTCGTTCTTTTTGCTTGAAGAATCCTCGTCGCCAATTTGTTATGTCTCACGATGAGGCTTTAGCTCAACAACATAACTTTAATATACAAACTGTAATGGCGGTTGAAAAAACAAGAGAACGCACATGGCATGCGTGCGCATACAACCATACGTAGGCCGCTGGCCAACTAATACGATGTAACACCGATGTACTGAATAGAACGTAAACCATATTGGGTTGTGTTGACAGATTTGATATAGAGATTTTTATTCTGAGCTTGTCGAGTCTGATAAAGATGTTTATCAGATACAAGTATAAAATAGTCACTGAAGTTTCCAGGAGTTAACCCATGGAGCCACTGATAAACAAAAGTGAGTATTTGAAGATTAATTACATCAATAAATTTGAGTAGCTTGAGGTATTTGAAGATTGGTTCTGAGTGTGACCTTGGATGAGAAAAAGTTACGAGTCGTACTAATTTCTTCTGGAGTATGGAAATTGGTTTTAAGTAACTAGGATAAGTGAGTCCCCAAACTTGCACACCATAGATAAAAAAGGAATATATAAGAGAATAATAAAGCATAATAAGAATATTCAGGGTTACAAAATATCTGACCTTAGATAGAATGCCAATTGTTTTTGAAATTTTCTTGCACAATTCACTAATGTGGGGCTTCCAGGTAAGGTTAGAATCAAATAGAACTCCAAGATATTTTACAGAATTTACTTGCTGGATATTCTTATTGTTTATTTTTAGATGGATTGGTTTATAAGGTTTAAATCTGTTGGAATGAAATAGAATAAAGTTAGTTTTTTGTATGCTGAGGGCTAGTCTATTGGTTATCATCCAGTCAGTAATTAATTTAAGTTCAGTATTAAGGGTCTGCTGAAGGTAATCCAGGTTATTGGAAGAAAGGAAAATATTGCTGTCATCTGCGAATAAATGAAATATAGAGTGTTTAGAAACATTTGGTAGGTCATTAATATATATCAAGAAAAGTAATGGGCCTAAGACAGATCCTTGGGGTACACCACATGTTACGGATAGTGAAGAAGAATAATAACCATTTATAGTAACAATTTGTTCCCTGTCAGAGAGATATGAATGAAACCAATTGTTTGCTACACCTCTTATACCATAATGATTCAATTTAGACAAAAGAATTGAATGATTGACTGTGTCAAATGCTTTTTTTAGATCAATAAAAACTCCACAACCATATTCATTCTTGTCAATTGATTTTTTAATTTGTTCAGTAATACTTATTAATGCGTGATAGGTTGAGCAATCTTTCCTAAATCCAAATTGGAGGGAGTAGAGGATTTTATACTTTTCAAGGTAGCTGTATACACGTTTGTACATCAATTTTTCAATGATTTTGCTAAAAACGGATAAGACTGAGATTGGTCTGTAATTATCCTTGTTTAATCTAGAGCCTTTCTTAAACACTGGGGTAACTTCAGCAAGCTTGAGTTTAGTAGGAAAAAGCCCAGAGGCAAAGGAGTCATTAATAATTATTGATAGGGGATTAGAAATCTGGTCTTTAAGGAGTTTTAGCAATCTGGTTGGTATACTATTTGGGCCTACAGATTTATTAGAGTTTAACAAAGATATAGTTTTGGTGATCTCCAATGGAGTAACAGGTGACAAAAAAATTGATTGTTTGTAATTACCTTTAAGAAAGGAAGAGACACTCAGTCTTGCAGGACTAATTTCTCTGTCTACGGATTTGCCAACATTAACGAAAAAATGGTTAAAAATATTGGCTATATCTTTAGGGTTATCAATAGTTAAATTGTGCTCATTAATTGATGGAATTGAAACATTTGGGCATTTACTGGTATTTATGATTGACTTGATACCAGACCAGAGCTTTTTCATGTTAGATTTGTTTGACAGAAAAAAATTGTTATAATATTTTTTTTTTACTGTGTTTTAGGTCACTTGTAACCTTGTTCCGAAATTTTTTATACAAATATTTAAGATTAGAATCATTCTGTTGATTTAACAGCTGAGAATGTAATTTATCTCTATATTTTATCTTCTTTAGAATATCTTTGGATACCCAAGGCTTTAGTGTGAGCTTTTTTTCATGTTTTGTTAATTTCTTAGTGGTACATGTATTTGAACATACGATGAGACCTTCTCTTAGAATACATTAATTTGCTGTTTGTGTCCATGTTGCTATCATTTATAGGTGACCAGTCAATTAAAGAGAAATTGTCAACAAAAGTTTTTTCATTGAAATGACTATAATCGTATTTATAAAAATTCAATGTTTTGAAGTCAATCTTAAGGTCTTGAACAATCAAGAACTGGGGTAAATGGTCTGCAAGTGTGGTTATAATATTACCACTGATGGCAGTGTGAGTGAAAGTATTTGCATAAATATTGTCAATAAGGGTAGCAGATCTATCTGTGATACGAGTGGGTTGTAAGATATATGGTAACAAAAAGTGTGTATTCATTATATTGAGAAATTCATTAGTATCGGTGTGAGAATCATAATTAAGTAAATTTAAGTTAAAATCTCCCATGATAAAAATAGGTTTGTTTTCCTGAGTAATTTTATGGAAAGTGGTTTCCAAGTATTCTGTTAATCTTGCAGGGTTCGAGGAGGGATGTCTATATATACAGCAACATAGGATGTTTTTGGATTTATTATTTTTTACTTCAATCCAAATTGATTCAAAGTCATCATCAATTGTGCTGAGATCAGATCTCTCAGAGACATTTAATGATTTCTTTGTGTAGATGGCTACTCCACCAGCAGCTGATTTTGTTTGCTGTGTATATAGGTCATAACCATCTAAGTTATTATTGAACTTAAAACCTGAAGTAAGCTGTTCTCTAGTTTCAGTAATACCTATAATTTGAAATGGAAATTTGATTAATGAAAGAGTTGATTGAAGATCGTCAAGATGAGCGTCAAGACTGCTAAGACTAACATGAAACAAAGAGAAGTGTGTTTGATTGGCAAATAGTGGCAGATGATTAAATTCATAAGGGTAGTAATACTTGGAGTTCACTGGATTGGGGATATTATTTTCAGGGTCGTAATTATTAAGGTTTGGAAAACCAGAGAGTTTAGATAAAATATCAAATGAGGGAAGAAGATCAAGGTCAGTGGGCTTTCTACTATTATTAAGATTAACTAACTCAAAGTCATTCAAACTTGTGAATGGAATTACATCAGCTATACACTTTTTGCAGTACCATACCTCATTGTTGAGTTGAAGGAGAGAGTAATCGTTAGGAGATAGGCCATTACATTTAATATGAATCCACAGGTTGCAAATGTCACAGCAGATGGCTCTATGATTTAGAGCAATCGTCCGATTTCAAATACCGCAAGGGTATTTTGTCCTTTTGCTTGTTGTTTCAGAGCTTGTAGAGTTACAGCTGGTAGTAAAGTTTGTTGTAGACATTTGATCAACAATGTACACAATGATTTAACTGGATGAATCTGGAGCCGGTCCACGGTTCTTGATGATAAGCTTATCCATGACGAGGTAGGCAATCTTGCCTTGTTCCCTAGCTTCTTTCATCTGAGGCAGGAGTTCCTTTCTTCGCTTTACTGTTTCTTCCGCGTAATCTTCATTAACAAATAATCCCGGTGGTCTTACGGTTCTGGCAGCCTTTAGGATGATTTCCTTTACCTTCCAATCATAGAGTTTACATACCACTGTTCTTGGTTTGGCTCGATGTGATCCATCTGAATTTCTTAGTCGGCCTGTTCTGTGGGCCCTTTCTATCCTCGGTTCTTCAGTTAGATTTAGCTTCTCCTTCAGGATCTTCTTTACTTTACATTCAGTGGCTTCCCAAGTTTCGTTCATTTCTTCGGTTATGCCATCAACACGAATGTTGCTTCGCCTGCTCTGGTTTTCCAGGTAGGTGGTTTTGTCCTTGAGCATCGAGACATCGCTTTTGATGTTTTTGTCAAGGTTTTCTTGAATGACCGTTTTGCAGTGTTCAAGTTCTGCTTGTGAGAACTCAAGACTTTCTTTGAGTTGTGACACAGCTTGTTGATTTGCTTTCAGCTCACCTTTGATTTGATCAGAGTCAGTTCGCGAGAGGTTGGAACTTGCTTCAATTTTAGCCACATCCTTGGTTAAGGCATCTACACAGCTTATGGTAGAATTCACGAGTGTTTCCATAATATTCCTGAATACTCTTTCCTGGGCGGACATCATTTCTCGTAGGGTGTTGAAAGTCACATATTGTTCGTTGTAGTCCGTATCTTGATCGGAAATAGATTCAGAGGAATCTTTCTTCTTTGAGCTTTTCCTCGACATGGCTCAATGCATGAATACTTATACAAACTTTTTCAACTTAAATTAATAAAGGAGAAAACAGAAGTAAACGGTAACGGATAATTTTTTGCAAATTAAGCGGGAGCTTCAAAACGCCGCCATGCTCGACACGTGGTCACATGAAAACTGTACGCTTCTGCTTCTGCTTTATTGACTGATAAAGTGGCTAAACCACATCACATCTGTATAGATAAATAATACAAATAATATGTAATAATACAAATAAATTCAAATATGGCCTAAAGTAAGAAGATTTTAATTCTAAAGTAAATTAAAAATTAATATAAATTACAAATAAATTACTGAAATTACTCAACTAGTTTATTAAAATGTTTGTGGACTAAGGGCCGGGTCGCACTAGAAAGTTTAGTCAATGATAACTCAGCATTGAGAGTAATACGACGGTTTCTTTAATGTTTGGTAGCAACTTGCTAACATATATTTCTGGTGACAAGCGCTGTTTGCACTTCAAATGATGCAAATGTCGATATTGATGTTGTTAAAGTTACGAGTGCGAGCGGAGCCTAAGTGCATAAAATTCTTGCTCTCTTCTACATCTACAATAGTACTCGGCAACGGGTTTCACTGTTTAACCATCCACGGGAAAAAACTATATGCATGCTGCTTGCAATTCCAATGTGGTCATTGGAAGGATCTGTGATGGCAATTTCTTGTAGTTTTTGTGACCGGAGTTAGGTGTAAATCTCTGCTGAGATCAATGGTGCCATGGTAAATGCGATGGAACATGTTTAATCTAGCTGTTTTCCTCCTACTTTAAAGAGTTGGCCATCCTAGGTCCTTGAGCATGCCAGTTACAGAGCCAGGCTCTCGAGCATAATATTGTTGCAGCACAATCTGGCTGCCGATCTTTGGACCATGTCTAGTTTGTGTTTATCCTTTTCAAGATAAGGGTACCATGCAGCACTTGCATACTCCAATTTAGGTCTAACTAAAGTACAGTAAAGTTTAGCTTTACATTCTTTTGAGGTATGTCTAAAGTTCCTTCTAATAACCCCAAGAGTTTGTTTGGCGCTTGCAGTTACTTTATCAACATGACCTGCACACTTGAGGTCACCAGATAATGTTACTCCTAGGTACACCATGGGTGGTGGTGGACTCTATCCAGCTTGTATAACATACTTCAACCAGAGTGGGTTTAGTTGTGACCAAAGTGGGTTGATTTGTGGCAAGAGAATGCTGTGATTTTGATTTGTAAATCATCTTGGAGTGTGGTCAACTGCTGCAGGAATCACCATTTTGTTGTTCGGAGCAACGACACAATGAATTCTTTTGCAACACCACATTATCCAAATGTGTTTTCTTAGCAACTCTCCAAAACATATATGTATACAAACATATATTGTTTCTCCAAATTCTCAAGTGAATATTTGCATATACATGTAAATCTGCTCACCTTACCCTATATCTTCTATTGTAGCTGCAAGCAAGGTGAAAAGCACTGATACCACATGTCAGGTTCATTGCTACAAGTTTTGCAAGCATTCTTGTGATTGGCTAATTGTTTAGTTCCGACGTTTTCTATTTGGGCTATGAGCAGTTCCGACGCACCGTTACCAATGAAGGTTAAACATTGACATACACACTAATCCCCGAAAAAGGACTCCTACAATAAACGTACAGAAAACGATTACTAGTATTATGGACATAATGTAATTCTGCTGCAATTATGCACACCAGTATAGTTTAATTGCTGTATTGTGGTTGAACGTGCATTTTCAAACGAAAATACTGCATGAATGTCACATTTAATGTATCAAAGTTAAACTTCAACTAAATAGGAAGGGCTGACACTTTCATTTTAATATGGGCCCATTAATCGAATTTACATGTATAGCCAATGATACCTACATTTAAGTTGTCAACATATTTGTTACTTGAACTCTCACATGTTTCCTTGTTTTGCTTCTTCTGATATTTTCAAATGCATACCAATATTATAACATTGGAATAGAGCAATAACTTGTAGAATTCTTGAAATAAACAGTTTCACTCTTTTGTAAAATTTTAATGAAAACCTAGAAAGATCTTAACAAAAACTGTGATAAGATCTTATATTAAAACTTCAGTTGGTAGATGGATAACTCGGTACAACTTGGTGACTTGTGAAACAAGAAAGGTGCAAGCGGAGAAGCTACAGTATACACTGAAGTTGTTTGCTTCTGCAATATTTCATTCATGATATGCAGGTCCACTATTATATTGTCATGAGGTCAGAATCTTGTTGCCTCCGGTTAACTTTCTACGAAGTGTGATGCTGTGTGTGATATACATTTGTTTGTCTTGATGTAAGTTTTCATTTTAATTGTCTTTCTAATCGTATCTGTAAATCATATTCTTTATGGATTAATTAATCAATGGAATACAATAAGTTAGAATGCTACTATATATAAAACTACATTAGTAATAATAATAGTTTTAACATACAATAATAGCTAAGAATACTCATACATAAAATCTTTGCTTCTAATAAGACACAGATTTGTCAAATTGAAATGACTTAATTATGTTTCTTAATTTTTTTGCTAAAAAATGTTCATATTGCTGCCTGCTTTAATGCTTGGTCAGGGTCGGAAATTAACTTTTATTTAAACTCGCCAGCTGGCGACGAATTGACAACTTTTAGGCACCAGCTTCCAGAAGTTGGTAGCCAAAAAACTAAAGTGTAAATGTATAGCAACCGTGCAAACCACGGACGCTTTTTACGGCGAT
Organism: Plumapathes pennacea; assembly: GCA_964036295.1. Taxonomy (NCBI): domain Eukaryota; kingdom Metazoa; phylum Cnidaria; class Anthozoa; order Antipatharia; family Myriopathidae; genus Plumapathes; species Plumapathes pennacea. The sequence continues at coordinate 17,315,297 of OZ038467.1, read as the reverse complement.
CTTGTGAGTCTGTCAGCCTGATGAACGATAATTTTCAGTCAGAAATTGTTTCAAAACTAAGACTACAAGGTGAGCGAAAAAATGAGTTGAAAGCACGGTTTAAATTAAAACCAAAACACTTTGTTCATCCACCGATCGTTCTCAGCCACCACATTGGTCGTCATATTGGATGTTACATGCAACAGAAGCCTAGGCACTACTAAGAAAGCACATGGGCGACAAAAATGACAGACATCCTGCATTTCTTTATCGTCAAATTCAAGTAAAGAGTAGAAGGAGTGTATTGAATCTAGCAAACAGACAGCCAAGTCCAAAATTAGCTTACGAGAAAAAGAGACAGTTTCAATCTTCTTGCATGGAAAGTGTTATTTCTCTGGGTCGAACACAGTGATGAACGCGATTGTATACTATGTACTGCATTTACTGTACTAAGTATCCAGAGAAAGCCAATACATCAAAGTAGTCTTTCATTTATTAAATCACCATCACAGGGCAAGTGTCTACCACTGATCATGGACAGCACCTAGTACATAAACTACTGCAGTGGATAATGCATGTTATGTTCCCATTGGGCAAGTAAAATGTAAGCAGGGGCAAGTGAAAACTGAAATTCACTGGTCCACTGGGCAACTGGACGTCAAACTTTTTGCCTACAGATCTGTAGTGCCGACGTATTGTCAAAAATTATGAATGAGGAGAACAGTGTTGGAAGTGAGGCCGCCGTTGTCTCTCGCCAAATGGCTTGTCTCTTTGAAGCCAGCGATTTACAGCAGAAGTGGGGTCATAATCTGCAACAGGTGGACCTTCTGAAGTTATACGGATCAGGTCTTCCAAGGTTGATGAGCCAAGCTGGGCCCGCAAGCTGGTCTTGATCCGGTTTTGGGCAGACACTGCACGCTCACATTGGGCAGCTGAAATTGGTAGAACAAGTAAGATTTCTACCAGGTGGAGAACATCCTTCAGGTCGATCCTGTAGGGCTCCTTACTGAGCAATACTTGCCATAGGGAAGTATAGTCCTTGTCGCGAAAGCCAGTGTACCAGTTGACCAGGCAGTCAATTTGCTCTGCGCCAAAGTCAGTGAGGTCTTCTGGGCTTGTAGGCAAATCAGCAGATCCTTGATGATGTTCTTAGGCTCGTATGAGGATGGTTGTATGGAAGTGGTTGCTGCATTCAATACACAATTGAACCTCTCTTCCAGACCTTTCTTGCAAAGATTGACTGCTTCTTCAATCATAGATTGCAACCCGGCAGTTTCAATACCACCACGCCTGGAAATGCCATTCAGAGTTCCTTGCAACTTGATTCCTTGGAAATGCACTCCTTCCTCGACTTTTGGGGTTACCACTGCATCCATGAAGCGACTTAAATGTCCATTTCTAGCAGGACGGGCCTTGAGGAATTCGACACTTGATAGTGTCTCCTGGAGAGCTGAAACTGCTACAGGGAGAATGAGGTCATTCCGTTGCATCTTCAGGCTTAACCTGCCAAGAATCTCAAACAGATCAGCCAGAAAATGACAGAAAGCAGCAAACTGAAGACTTCTCATTTTTTGTGCCACAAATATTGCTCTGCTCTTGATGTCAGCATTCCTTGAAGTTGCACTCAAATGATCCATGTGGCACAGCACAGCAGAATATTGGCCAGAACCACTGCCTTGGGTAACAAATACCTTAAGGGCTCAGCTGGTGTGCGGAAGCCACCTTGTTCCCTTCACTTGAGTTGGCTTTAGGATGTCGACACCAAGCTCACTTGCAATGGTTTCCAGCTCACATGTACTCTTTGGGCTGAAGTGATACGTCTTCCATATCAAGTGCAGAACCTCATAAACCGCTTCCACTAATTTGCAGCTCCTCTGCATTTCAAGAAGAGCAAGCTCTAATCGGTGCGGCAGACAATGGAAACCCAAGAGGTGGGGTTTATTTTGCTGCAGCAGTGCAACGACACCCCCTCTCTTCCCCATGTTAACTGCAGGACCATCAGCACCCACAGCTACCAGCTTGTCTGTCCATTCCGAAATAGACACCTTTGAATGCTTGATTAATGGTCTGTACTATGCCTTCTGCATGAGCATGCTCAACCTCTTTGTGGCCTACCAGTCGGTTGACAGGCTTGCCATTTAGAACAATTCGGCAATGGACAGTCATTTTCTTTGCCACTGCCGTCTGTTGCTCCATCTATCATTATGCTGATGTATTTCTTTCCATTTAGTACCTCTGCCAACTCTTTCTGGAAAACCTCACTAATCACATTGACCAGCTTGGTGCAGCTTCTGGCATTCACATATGTTGGGTTAATATCCAGACCATTCTTCTTTTGAAGTGACACAATCGGTGCAAATTTACTGAACGGGAGTTCCTCCTTTGCAATCAAGTAGGCCGTATTTATTTTCACTGCAACTTCCTTCTGGGTTTTCTCATCTGCATCTTTTGTCCCTTTCTCCAGGCCCTGGGCTATAGGGCTCTCCTCCACAGGTTTCTGCCTTGCAAGATCTGCATCTCTGGCACGAAGGTGGCTCCCCTGCAATGAATACAGCTCCCCTGCAATGAGGATACGGAGCAAATCATTCTGAGACTCATTCCCAGAAAGAAGTATTGAAGTAGAATTAAAAAGGCAGTTGCCATTCCCGGTTGACTTCAAAGCAACTGTGAAACTTCCACCAGATCTTCCAAGTATGTCATCTGGAATAAGAGTTGTCCCGAAGTCATCCTTTTGCAGTGTTTCCACTTTGATGTTGTCTTGTCGTACATGACTGGACAGATCCTCCAAAAGTGTTTTGGCAGCGTCTTGGTTACTCTTCTCAATTAAATCTTTGAACGTTTGCAAATGAGCATGCATGTTTACAAAAAGCATGTGGGATTTGCCGGGTCAGGTACTATATAGAATATAACATAAAGTACTAATCCACGCGCATGTGCTGTGGCACATTAAACATGGCGGCATGTGCGATGTTGTGTGGCGAACGGAAACCTTTTGACCTCGCTCGACCTAGCCTGCGCCGCAGACGAAACTAAACCCGGGTTTAGTTTCATCTGCGGCGCAGGCTAGCTCTACCTAAACAAGGTTTTATTCAATACGTCCTAACCTGCTACGGGAAAAGGTAAGTCGCCAATTGGCGACTAAAGTAAAAAGGTTGGTCGCCAAAGGTGAATTTTCAGTCGCATTGGCTACTCCCTGGTAGCAATTTCTGACCCTGTTGGTGGTAAACTGTTCCACAAAATTGCTCCCTGATAGGCAATTGAGTTTCTTAAATAATCTGTCTCAACGTTTGGGGGAATCAATGCATTTCCAGACCTTAGTAATTGTTTTGTGTCCTTTCCTTAAACATGCTTTGCAAGTACACAAACAGAGCAAGTTGTCTTTTATATATGGTCATTAGTTTGTCTCACTCAGTTCCTTTTTGTAATTCTTCTTTACTCACATCCTTGGGGAGTCTGTGTATAATTCATCCAGCTCTGGAATAAAATTTATCAAGGTGGCTGACGCAGGTCTTGTTACATGATCCCCATACTGTCTGTTTGTAAAGGATGGAGGGTAAGATTACCTTGAAGTAGAACTTCTCCAGTTGCTCTTTGGGAAGGACGTTCAACCGCCACAGTAAGCTCAATTTTGATGCACACTCCTTTATGACTGGCTTAGCTTGTTCTGTCCAGGACAGCTTGTGGACAGCTTGTGTTCTATTAACAGGACAGACAGGGCTGAGCATTCACCAAATGGGACAAGTTATCATCAATCAAAGTAATGTTTTGTTATCATTATGACAATAATCACCAGATTACTGGTCTAAGCCTGGAAAGTGTAAGATTTATAAAATCTAATAAATTGTCAATGTCTGTAGAATGCATGACGTTGAATTTGTTAATAAGGCAAATACACCTCATTCATAATGGCCGCCAGCGCGGTTAAGCCTGGTGTCGAGATTCATGAAAGCGAGGCTGTGAAGGCCTCATCAATGCCACACATACGTGAAGTGTATAAACAAGGTCTTTGCGACCGCATTATTCGTATTTGAGAAATAAATTTGGTGCTGGATTATCGCGAGAACGATAACTGAGCTTCGTACAGAATGCCGACACACTGTTGTGTGCCACAGTGTACGAAGAAGGGATATGTCGAACCCGATGGAAGCAGAACGTTGTACTTCGTGTTCCCATCCGACAAAGCGCTGCAGAAGAAATGGCTACATGCCATAAGGAGAGAAAAAGGAAAGAATTTCAACCTTCCTACGACTAGGGTGTGTTCAAGGCATTTTAAGGAGAGTGACTTCAAGAAGATGCTCACTGGCCACGTGCATTTAAAACCCCGTTCCGTTCCTTCTGGTGAGCGTGAAACGCGTCTTTTGAAAGAGGAATTAATCAAGGCGAACGAGAACATCTCCATCCTGAATGAGAAACTGGAGGAACTTAAAAAACAAATAGCTTCGATGAAACGGCAAAACGACCACCTTCGAAGCCGGTTGTTTACCTCAGAGAGATTCCTTTCCAGTGACTCAACCACTGCATTCTACACTGGATTCCCTTCAGCAAAGGTCTTCATGACCCTTTACCGATTTTTTGACGAAGGTGAAGACGGTGCGAACATAAAATACTGGTCTTCTTCGGATCAGAACAATGGTCTAACTAACCAGGATGGAGATCCAGATTCTGAGAGGAAGAAGGCTGGACGACCCAGGACACTGAAGCCTATAGATGAGTTTTTCCTTGTAATGTGCAGACTGCGGCAAGGCTTCCCAGTTGTCCACTTGGCTCATTTGTTTAACATTTCACAGCCAACTGCTAGTAGGATTATTATAACTTGGATTAACTACATGTTTTTAACTTTGGGGTCCTTGAATATCTGGCCTTCACGCAAAGTTGTTGACGAAACCATGCCCGAAGCTTTTAAGGCACAATACAGTTCCACAAGAGTAATCATAGACTGTACTGAAGTAAGGTGCGAAATGCCTAGCAGTTTGCATCTCAATGGAGAGCTGTTCAGCTCGTACAAGAACCACACAACATTGAAGGGCCTAGTAGGAATATCTCCTGGGGTTGCTATTACATTTGTGAGTCAGCTCTACACGGGAAGTATTTCAGACAGGGAGATAGTAATCAGAAGTGGGGTTCTGGATCTACCATTCAATGAGTCAGACTCTGTTATGGCTGATAAAGGCTTCACCATAGAGGATCTACTTCCTCTGGGAGTAAAGCTGAACATTCCTCCGTTCCTTGGAAGCTCAGGTCAAATGCCAGCAGAAGATGTTTTGAAGACTCAACAAATAGCAAGTCTGAGGATACATATAGAGAGAGCAATCAACAAGATAAAAAACTTTCATATCTGGGATAGAACTATACCCTTGAATCTTTTGGGGGTTGTAAATCAAATGTGGGTAGTATGTGCATTTCTATGTAATGCTCAAGAGAATATAATTTCTGTTTAAGAACCTGGTATGGATTACCTCAGAGGGTTATGCAGCTGTGAATAAATCCTCCAGACTTTTTGGGAAAGGACAGCAAAAACTGAAGTGGATTGCAAAAGTTTAGATTTTAATTTGTGGTTTCACAGGCATTCAGTAAATCAATGTCATCCCTACTAGATAGGTCAGCTGCTGCAAATAAAAGGAAAGTAGCAAAGTAATATAACAATAGTTCTCCTTTGAGCTGCTCCCAGAATTCAGAGTCAAATGGAATTCTCTGGACATACAGGCCTTTCCTTGTATAAACAATAAAGTCACACCATCTGGTGCCTGTGACACCCATTTGTCCTTGTACTTGGGCATAGTAAGGATTGTCTTTTCTGAGCTCACATGTCGTGTCACTTGTTTTCGCCATGAAAAACTTTGGGTCTAAGCAGGCTTCCAAGGGTGTCACACCAAATTTTGTCTGAGGACATTTAACCTCTGCCAGGCCAAAACAATCAGTACAGCCCATATCCACAATCTTAGCATCAGGAGAAGCTCCCAGAACTGGATGGCTGTTTGAAACAACAAACCCACAGGGTAACACTTGCACTGGAGTTTTCCTGCCTGCCATAAATTTTTGGTACTCCAGGAGGGCAACAGGTTCATACTTCTTGCCATGTTCCACGTATTTTGAAGTAAAAGGTTGTGGATGCATCAGTATTTGTGCAAATGTGTCATGATTTCTCTTGCGTTTCCTTATTAGGTGAAATTGGGAAGCAGTAAATCTATATGACCGTTCGTGTTTCCATCTGTCACAGTCTGCCTGCTGTTGAGTTTCCCTTTCAATTTCATTCACTTTGTTTTCATCCACAATCAGGTTGTCCAGCACTTTCTCTTCATCAGTTATATCCTCTGGAATAACTATGGCATCTTCGTTTCTTAAAGGAAATCTAGGATAGTTCAATGGTTGCTGCCTTGCTGCCTGCTGTCTTGGAACTGAACTGATGTCTGCTGTAGCCTTGAAGTTTGATTCTGGAACCCCACTTGATATGACAACATGGATCCAACTTGGCAGTTTCCAAATCTTGTTTCCACAACATTTGCTTCAACATTGTCACCAGCCATTTGTGCTAGACCCATGTTTGGAAAAAGTGTCCTGAGTTCTGACTTTAATTTATGTTCTTTCCCTTGGTGGTGTTGTGTGTTTACCCTTGCCTCATACAGAAGGGACCTCACACCAGGTCTTGTACTGCTGGCCTCATCAAGTTTGGTTTTGTTAACCTCCACCTCCATCACAGGTCGTGGCACAATGTTTTTCCTCCACCTTTATTGTGCCATTTTTGCAGCTCTGAAGTACAGGCCAATGCGGGGTTTTGATCACCATCTTGGCAAAGATCTTTTGTCGATTTGCAGTCATACAGAGTGTACTTGCACATCTTTAACATCAGGGCTAACACGTGGTTGCAGTAGCCAACATTGCCTGCCACACAGGAACACCGGGCACTCGCTACCTCTCCACTTACAATGCACAAGGCTGCCTTTAATGTGTGTGGTGGGTGTCGCGTTCCCAGCACCACTGACACGGGGTGTAGCGTGCCGAAGTTCGCCAGTTTAACCAATGCGTACAGGTAGCAGACGGACAGCGAGATTTAAGCGGTTTAATTCAGGCTGGGCCGACTTCACAAGTACACAGATACGGCAAATAATTACAGGAGTTTAAGGAACGGAAAATACGCTTCTTACAAATCCGAAAGGATCAAAGGTCGACAGGTTAACACTCGCGTTTGGTTTTGACTCCTGAACTACGAAACTCCAAAGAAAGCTCCTAAACTCCAGTAAAACTCCGATAGAACTCCAATGACTCCTAATAGATGTGTGTTCTAACTCCGACTGAATTGACTAAGGCTTTGTTCTAAATTCCTAAAATTGTGTGGCCAGCAAAACGGATATAACGTAATCAATTGAATCAATGCTCTCTTTTTTCTTAACAAAACAATCATTCTCTATAGATAAACGGTTCCTTTGTCTGTAATCATGACACTCCTTGCCCAAGGATGGACGATCATCCTTGCTACCCGTACTCTCTGCTGTCTACGCCCTCGTAGTCTCCTTGCCGTTGCCCTGCACTGGCACCAACAGAACTAGCTCCTTGATGGGGCGAAGCATGGTCTTCTTCTTGCCATCTCTCAGCACTGTGACTGTGGCTTTCCTCACCCTGCCATTGTCACTCTTGATTGGCTCCGTGACTCGTCCCAATGGCCAGTCGTTGCGGTAGGCTCCCTCGTTCTTCACCAGCACTACATCTCCTTCGACGAGGTTTCTCTCCGGGTGACTCCACTTCCGCCTGGGTTGAAGGTTCTGTAGGTATTCACGTTGCCATCGTAGCCAAAACTGGTCTGCGAGATACTGGACGCACTTCCAGCGGCAGCGTGCGTACAGGTCAGCAGGAACGAAGTCACCAGGAGGGGGGCCTGATGGACCTGTCTTCATGGTGAGTAGCATGGCGGGTGACAATGGGAAGGGATCGTCTACATTGGATGGTAAAGCAGCTATCGGCCGGGCGTTGACAATTGCTGTCACTTCTGCCATTAGCGTCACCAGGAGCTCGTGTGTGAGCTGTGCTTTACCGAGCTCTGTGAGCATGGTGTCTAATACACGACGGATTGTGCCGATCTTCCACTCCCATGCTCCTCCAAAATGTGAGGCGTGAGGCGGATTGAACTTCCACTCACATCCCTGCTCTGCAACGAATCTTTCTATCTTCCCATGATCCATAGTTTCTAATGCTTCGTCCAGCTCCGATTTTGCCCCAACGAAGTTGGTTCCGCGGTCACATCTCATTATGGCTGCGGAGTCGCGGAATGCGAAGAAGCGCCTCAATGCGCAGATGAAGGCACTCGCATCCATGGACTCCAGCACCTCGATGTGTACTGCTCTGCTGCTGAGGCAGGTGAATACAAGGCTCCTGCGTTTTGAATTGGCTGCACCACCTCTCATCTTACGTGTCTGGACTGCCCAGGGACCGAAGACATCAAACCCGACGTTCGTGAATGGTGGGCCAACTTCGGTTCTGTCCACGGGGAGATCGGCCATGCGCTGCGTCAGGGGCGGACCTCTCAGCTTTTTGCAGGGTATGCACGAGCTCAGCTCCTTTGCTACCAAACGGTGGCCTTTTAGCCAGTAGCCAGCTTGGCAAACTGCACCATGCGTTATCTGACGGCCTTGGTGGTGGCATTGCTCATGATAGTGGCGTACTATCAGTCGCGAGATGTGGTGGATCTTCGGCAGAAGGACTGGGTGTTTTTTGTTGTACGCTAATCCCGCTCGTCGAAGTCTTCCACCAACGCAAAGTATACCGTCACTGCCGACGAAGGGATCGAGCTGATATAGATGGGATCCTTTTAGCGCCTTCTTCCTTGCGATACTCTGTTCACGTTCTTCCGGCTTCTGAGTAGTGACTACAAACTCTTGGCTCTGCAGTTCGTCGCTGAAGGTCTGTTCCTGTGTCGCGCGAACTATAACAGCCGTTGCTTGTTCTAGTTCCTCTGCGGTTGGATGTCTCAGCTTGTCGTGTTTTTCAGGTGCATCACTCTTCAACGCCGTCCCATTTATGTCGTTTCTTCGACGCTTGAATTCCTTGACTTTGACTATAAGAATTGCAATTGCACGTCGCAGGGATGAGAAGCTTGAGAACCGCTCAAATCTGTCAGCTCCCAGTCCCTGTTGTGGTTGGTTGTCTATTTTGACTTTGGCAATGATGACCTCTTTCCGTACTTCTGGGTCATCTTCGCTCGGCGCTGCGATCTCGCTGGCTGGGAGGGTGTTCTCCGTATTTCTTAGAAAGTCGGGACCGTTGAGCCAAGCGGACTACATTAGCTTGCTGGGTTGAATGCCGCGCGTGGCTTGATCTGCAGGGTTGCACTCACTCTCTACATATCTCCACTGTTGTGGTGACGATACGCTGCGTATCTGCTGCACTCTGTTTGCCACGTACACGTAAAAACGCTTGCTTTCATTTGTGATGTAGCCTAAGACTACTTTGGAATCGGTGTAGTAGGTAACTTGTGCTATCTCCATGTCGATTTCCTTCATTATGCGTTGCACTGCCTGGGTTGCTAATACAGCGCCGCACAATTCTAATAGTGGGATGCTCGTAGGGTGTGCAGGGGCCACCTTGGCTTGACCATATACGAAGGGCACTGTCACTTTATTAGTGTCGTTGAAGAGGCGGAGATAGACTGACGCTCCAATGGCCTCTTGGCTCGCGTCTGAGAATGCGTGTATCTCCGCTCTTCTTATCGTGCCAAACTCCTTTGGCTTGTAGCATCTGGGAGCAGATACGTCTTGTAGTTCTTGGAGGGAGTTCTTCCAGCATAGCCATTGGTGCATGAGTCTCTCTGGAAGGGGGTCATCCCATGCAAGGGGCGTGTTGTCACTCGTTCATTTGCCCATGACCACCAGCTGTTGAAGCAGTTTCCTCCCTTCTAGCATCACGGGCACTGCTAACCCAAGTGGGTCGTAGACAGAGTTGACTACCGAAAGGACTCCTCTCCAGGTGAATGGCTTCTCTGGTAGCGATACGCGGAATGTAAAGGCGTCTTTCTTGAGGTCCCAGTAGACTCCAAGACTCCTCTGGGCTGGAAGGCTGTCACTGAAGATCCAGGTCGCGCACATCTTTTGCTCTGTCTGCAGTTGGAAAGGCTTCCATGACCTCGATGGAGTTGGAGACTACCTTGTGTAGTCGTAAATTTGAGGTAGCGAGCGCTGTTTGAGTGTTGCGAACAAGGTTGACTGCTTGTTGGATCGTAGGTAGCAAAGCTAGGCCATCATCAACGTAAAAGTTACGGCGGACAAAGTTCTTAACCTCCTCGCCGTATTCCTCCTCGCCGTATTCCTCCTCACCCTTCGCCACAGTTCCTCTGAGCCCGTAGGTGGCGACGGCTGGACTGGGACTGTTACCGAACAGGTGCACATTCATCCGATATTCGGCCACTGGTTTCTCGGGGTCGTTGTCTTGGAACCACAAGAGCCGCAGGTAGTTCCTGTGTATGGGGTCGACGTGAAACGAGTGGAACATTTGCTCATTGTTGCACATTACTGCTACATTCTCCTTGCGGAAGCGAATCAGGACACCAAGCAGGCTCTTCATAAGGTCAGGACCAGCTAAAAGTTCTTTGTTCAGGGATACGCCCTCGAACTCGGCGGAGGAGTCAAACACCACGCATATCTGGGTCGGCTTTTTAGGATAGTACACGCCAAAATGCGGTAAGTACCAGACGCGACCAGATTGCACTTGGATCTCCTCGGGTGGTACTGCAGAGGCGTGTCCCTTGTCGATAACTTTCTCCAGGAACTCCAGGTAATCTTTCTGCATCTGTGGTTTTCGTTTCAGGGTTTTCAGCAGGCCGTTAAGCTGATGTGCAGCCTGACTACGGTTGTTAGGCATGGCGGCGTCTTGCCGGCGAAATGGTAGTGGCATCTCCCAATTTCCACTTGCATTCTTGTGGACCCCATTCTCCATGATTTGCAGAAACTTCCTATCATCACAGGAAAGACTGGGCTCGTTATCGCGGGGGCTTGTGTGGAAGACGTCACGTACATTGAGGCTGTCTGTGATCTGGAATTGGTTTGGACAGGGTACCACGTCGTACTCCTCGCCGTCGATTCTTACCGCGGAGGACTCTCCATTATCTCTTGCGCGAGTGAAGTTCGTTGGCGATATACCGCTGTCTACTTTGACGCTCGTCCTACGGGCTTGAATGTGGACGGGTCCATCCAGACGGTCGAGACAAACTTGTCCGGTCACAGTCCAACCTAACAGGAGCTTCTGGGCCCAGGGGGCTCCCCTAGGTCCGTTCTTAAACGCTCTGACTTTCAGCAGCTCTGGTGCGTCTCTGCCAAGCAGAATGTGGATTGCAGTGTTTTGGTCGAAGGGTGGGATCTCACTCGCGATATCCTCTAGGTGGGAAAATCTTCGTGCTATTTCTGGGGTAGGAATCTCTCTCACGTCCTCGGGAATGCGATCGCACTCTACCAGGGTCGGAAGACTTGACTGTTTCTCGTTAACAGCCGATCTCGCGACTAGGCCGGAGATTCGCCGACCATACTTCCTTGTCACTACTGCAGTTCGTCAGATAGTACTTTTCCTCCGGGCCGTCCGCGCCGAGTAAGTCAGCCAGTTCGCTGCTGATTAGCGAGGTGTTGCTCTGGTCGTCGATGATCGCATACACTCGGCATGTGCTGCCAGGCTTGTCTTTGTTGGAGATGTCCATCAGCATAATCTTGCTACATGAGACACCGCCTCCACTCTCCCGGCACACTGCTGTGCACTTGCTGCCAATGTCTACAGGGGATTTGCTTCCCGTCTCTTGGAGTATTGGTGTCCTTGCCTTTATGCAGCAAGGTTATGTGGCGGTTGTCTCCGCATATATCGCAGCTCGGTTTTGTCCTGCAATCTTTGGCTTGATGGCCCTCTGTCAGGCAGAGAAAACATAGCCTAGCCTTCTGGATAAACTCTGTTTTCTCCTTGAGGGATTTGGCTGTAAAGGCCTTGCACTCCGTCAGATCATGGCCGTCTCGTTCGTGGAAATGACACCACAGTTTTTCCTTTAGCGCAGAGCCGGGCTTTGTCTCAGCCATGCGGGTGGTTGTGGCCAAGGCTCTGTGGCTAACAGGTCTCTCTCTACGTCTGGGTGTAGCGGTGGGTGTTTGTGTGGCTCCCGCCATGATGTTGGGGTGATTCCTGATCTTTGCCTGCTTGTCAACAAGTTTGGCAAACTTGTCGAAGCCTGGGTATGCGTCTTGGTTCCTTTCAGCATACGTGGCAACATCTTTCTCCCACTCTGAGGGGCGCTGGCAGTCTCTCTGCGATTGGCCGGATAGCGTTTGGGTAGTTTAAGCATGCCAGTCCAGGAAGGTTGGCGAGCTGACTATTCACATCGGCACAGAGGTCTGCAAACTCTTGTAGCTTGGTGTTGTCGTGGTTACCAAATGCCGAGGCTTTGCGCAAGTGCTCTAGTAGGGCGTTCGTGATAACCGCTGTGCTCCCAAAGCGTCGTTCCAGCTCCTTCCACAGATCTTGCAACAGGGCAACCGGATCGTGAAGTTGTCGCTTCCGAAAGTTGTCAACTACGTGCTGAACGTTTCCGCTGGTAAAGCTTCTGATGTAGTTGATTTCTTGTTCCGCAGATACGTCGGCGTCTCTGATCATCGCTTTGAATGCCTTTTTCCACGGATGAAAAAGAGTTGCGTCGCCTCCGAAGGTATCCGGATAACACTTCAGCAAACTCTGTCTGGCGAGCCCGGCGACGATCTGTTGATTTGTTGACGTCAACGTATCGATTAGCTGAGTTCCGGTTTCATCTCTCAGTGGGGTCGATGTGACGAGTGACTGACCGAGTGTGTGTTGGGGACTGGGTCCAGGGTTAGTTCCCTTGCCAACAACGTTCGTAATGGCGGTCTTCGATGCAAGTGGAGATTTATCGTGACCTTCTGCTTCGTGGTGCGAATGGACCCAACTTCTGGTTCTCTCTTCGATTTGGGCGTTGGGAATGTCCAGTATTTCAACTCTTTCCGGTGTCTCTTCCTCTCCAATCGCTTTTCAATGGCCCTAAGTTTCGCGTTGGCCACCGCTGCCTTTTTATTTGCTGAAAGTACGGCCATTTCCTTTGCGTATTCAGCTTTGCGCTTGCTTCGTTCAAGTTCTTTTTCCGTGATAACTCTCTCGTACTCTGCATTTTCTTGTGCCGCCGCGGCTTCGGCGAGAATGCGTAATCTGACAGAACTGCTACTCGAAACATTGGAGCGTGACCTGCTGTGACGTGATTGTGATTTTGAGTGTCGTGACGCAGTTTCTGACAGCTTGTCTGCCTGTTGACTTTTCTTTCTTCTCACAATCATGTGCGCATAATTTATGACTTTTTGCTCCTCCGCTAGCAAAGCTTCGTCTAATTCGTACTCCCTAAATCTGTCTTGCTCGTACAAGCAAGCAAGTTCGTGTATTACCAATCTGTACTCTTCTGTCGTGACCTCTAGAGCGTGTAGCTGTTTCTCATTATATAAATCCCCACATTGTTCTAATGATTGAATGAAACCTTGTAATTTGTTACGCCTAATATCTGCCTCTCGACGTTTAGTGTCTATGGCGTTCTGTAAGGCCTTCCTCGTTAGCGCGATTCTTCGCTTCGGCGTATGTTCCAGTTCTTGATCAACTGCAGCTTGACTTGCTGCGAGACGCTCAGCCATAATCTTCCTGACGACTCCGCTAGCTTTCTAAAACCGGTACAATACGGCTTACCTCCAACTCCTTTGACTTTGAACGATCCAAACTTTTTACTGTCGCATTCCCAGCACCACTGACACGGGGTGTAGCGTGCTGAAGTTCGCCAGTTTAACCAATGCGTACAGGTAGCAGACGGACAGCGAGATTTAAGCGGTTTAATTCAGGCTGGGCCGACTTCACAAGTACACAGATACGGTAAAAACTATAAAACAAATAATTACAGGAGTTTAAGGAACGGAAAATACGCTTCTTACAAATCTGAAAGGATCAAAGGTTGACAGGTTAACACTCACGTTTGGTCTTGACTCCTGAACTACGAAACTCCAAAGAAAGCTCCTAAACTCCAGTAAAACTCCGATAGAACTCCAATGACTCCTAATAGTTGTGTGTTCTAACTCCGACTGAATTGACTAAGGCTTTGTTCTAAATAACACACCTAAATTCCTAAAATTGTGCGGCCAGCAAAACAGATATAACGTAATCAATTGAATCAATGCTCTCTTTTTTTTCTTAACAAAACAATCATTCTCTATAGATAAACGGTTCCTTTGTCTGTAATCATGACAGTGGGTCATTCTTTCGAAAGCTGTGGCAACACTTAGCTTGAAAAAAGAAATAGCGCTGATTGTTCACTGCTTGGATATCTTGGAGATATTCGTCCACAAGGAACGTCTTCGCTTTTCTCAGTCCTGTCGGAACAGAGTGATGATCTTTGTTGCCAATAGTTTTCCCCGATTTCATAATGTGGCTGTTCATCTCGGCCCTCGTAAACAGAGGCATCTTTTCTAGCGATACACCCCAACCACCGCTTGGGAAATTCACACGCTGCTGATTCTCAGATTGTGGCACGCCACTCGTGCTTTGTCGCTCCTTCCTTCGCAGATAAAGATTATTTGGATCCAGGTCAATGACATCTTCATCTCGTCCAGTTTCAATATATTCCTCCACTCTGCATGAAGGAAAGTATGAACAGAACATTTTTAGCTCCTCTTCAGGACAGTGAACTCGGGTATATCCGATCTGTTGACACAACAGAAACATCCCATATGTGCTTGTATGGTGGTGGTGAGGGTCTTGGTTTAAATAGAAACGGTTAACTAATGGATGATTTCCAAAGGAAACACCATCTGGAGATAGGATAATCATCAGAACATCCTTGCTGTGTTAATTGCTTGCGGGGGCCTGGGGTCCACGAGAGCTTAAAAATGGGAATTTTTATTTATTTATTTTTCCTTTTTGTGGGTCGAGATCAGCACACAGCGATTGGTTCATATTATCACGTGCTGGGCGATGACATAATTGACTTCACTAAACAACTCGAGATGTGGCCAGTGAATTGATTGTTACTTGTGTGTAAAAGTTAACTGCATCCCATCCAAACTCAACACCATTTGGCTCTGTGGAATAGGCACGGATAAACTGGATTTTCGGGAACGATTTTGGCTCGCGTTCACCGCGGAAGCTTTGAGAATAGCCGTAAACAAATATTTGATGGTACCGCTGTCGCCGATAAATATTTAGTCCCGACGAAACTTTCTGTGGCGACACGAAATACTTTTGGGAAGATAACAGGGCGAAAGCAGAAACCAAAGCTACGGTGAGCTTTAGCTGTAAAACAATGACGCTTTATGCTTTACTCTGTACATGACATCTGTTGCCTCATAAAATTCTTCTGCGTATCGTACATTGCCTGTTGAAGTGTTTCTTTTATTCGATCATGTAGCCTTTGTTTCGCAATGGTCAGTGAATACCAGAAATGAAAAATACACCGAAATAATTCTGAGGATTGAGTTTGCAGTCACAAATGGACTGAACACACTGTGAACAAAAGCGCAATAATATTGTAAACATCTCTCGTGTGACATTCCTCGCAATTTTATATTTGTTACAGAGCACGAATACTCGAAAGCCTGATAGAAAGAAACGTATTGAGTTAATAAAAGAAAACACATAAGTAGTGAAGCGAAAAAGTAAACTGCATCCCATTCAAATTCAACGCCATTTGGCTCTGTGGAATCTGCACGGATAAACTGGATTTTAGGAAAAGATTTTGGCTCGCGTTCACCACACAAGCTTTGAGAATAGCTGTAAACAAATGTTTGATGGTACTTCTGGGGTATTGCAAATATCTCTGTCGCCGATAAGTATTTAGTCCCGACGAAACTTTCTGTGGCGACACGAAATACTTTTGGGAAGATAACAGGGCGAAAACAGAAACCAAAGCTACGGTGAGCTTTAGCCGTAAAACAATGACGCTTTATGCTTTACTCTGTACATGACATCTGTTGCCTCATAAAATTCTTCTGCATATCGTACATTGCCTGTTGAAGTGTTTCTTTCATTCGATCATGTAGTCTTTGTTTCGCAATGTTCATTAAATACCTGAAATGAAAAATACACCGAAATAATTCTGAGGATTGAGTTTGCAGTCACAAATGGACTGAACACACTGTGAACAAAAGTGCAATAATATTGTAAACATCTCTCGTGTGACATTCCTCGCTTTCAATTTTATATTTGTTACAGAGCACGAATACTCGAAAGCCTGATAGAAGAAACGTATTGAGTTAAGAAAAGAAAACACATAAGTAGTGAAGCGAAGGCTGGATTAATTGTGGCCTCTGATTAGAAATATGAGTCAAGGTCAAACTGTCATAATCGATTGTGCATAAAAAGATATGTCACGCATTCTCAAGATGCAGGGTCGCTCAACCTTTAAGAAGCAAGTGTATGAGTGTTGTAATAATAATTTTTAGTTTAATCAAGGTGTCAAAAGAGCAAGGTGTCAAAAGCCAAGTTCTCTATACTGTGTGATATTTTTATGGTGAGAAATTGGAAGTCTCTCTTGGGAGTTCCGCTCTTGTCCCCTACTTTCCATTTTATATTCTGGTCTCGACCCAACTCACGCCGCGAGCTCACTGGCAAGGCCAGTCTAGTTGCACTATATGATAAGCCATTTTGATATTGATTATGAAGGAACTCCAAATCCTCCTCTAAAGAAGCTGAAATAATAATAATAAAAATAATAATAATAATAATATTAATAATAATAAAGCCCTTATTTAACGAGGGTAAACACATTAAAATATGCTAAAGATTGTTGGTTTACAAGGGACTGATTTTAAAGAAAATTCCTAAAGGACTTCACTGTAGGTTGTTTCCTAATATCGAGGGATGGACTATTCCATAGCTGACAAGTCGAAACTGAGAATGTTCTGCTTCCTTCAGTTTTACGTTTAAAAATGGGACAAATAAAATTAAAATTGGAGTATCGTGTTGATCTCGAGTGTGCACTGCTACTGATTGGTGATACTTTGATTAGGCAGGACGGGACTGTTTCACACGCTTGAGGGCCAGCGTGCATTTGTTAATTTTCCCTTTTTCGTAAAAAGGGATCCGCCGTAATTTGTTGAATAACATTACAGAAGAGGATCATGGTTTCGCATCTAAAAAAACTTTGGCAGCTCTCTTCTGCACACCACATTTACATAGTTCATAATCGGTTTGATCATTGCGTTGTAGTACAAAATTCTCTGCTTCAAGGGGAGACACCCTTTGATCTTATTTAGGATTCCTATCCACTCGGAGAGCTTGTTGCACAGTTTGTCGACATGATTGGTAAAACTTAGCTCACTGTCCATTACAAGACCCAAAACCCTTGCGGACTGGACTTGCTCCAAGACATTGCCGTTGGCTGTCGACAGATTGAGTTGACAATCCTCAAGTTTGATTTTGTTTAACAAACGCTTTCCCGTGATAAGGATGGATTTTGCTTTTGTTTCATTTAGAGGCAATTTGTTGGCATTAGCCCATTCCATCACATTGTCCAGTGCATCATTTAGTGAGTTTCATAGTTGAATGACCGAGCCAACATCAGCAGAGGAAGTCATAGTCATAGCATCAGCGTAGAGATCAACATCAACATCCGCAGATTTCACGTAAAGAGGAAGATCATTGATAAATATGATGAACATAAGCGGCCCGAGAATACTTCCTTTGGGTACACCATGTGGAGCGTGCAGCTGTGATGATTTTTACCACCCAGAGAGATAAACTGACATCTCCCACTCAGGTAGGACTGAAAGTAAAATAATACTGTTTTCAATTGAAACACAAACGCTTCTAATAGTTTCTTTGCCGTAGTATATTTAGTAACTTACAGGTTAAAACTTCGCTTACTCTGAATTGAAATAGAAGGAAGCATAGGATTAGGACTGTTTTCGCTGTCCAAATGAATACACAAGAAATGGTGGACTCGTGTTTGTTTTCAGATAAGTGTCAGATTGACAGTTCGGTGTTGAATTGAATATAAAGCACATCAACATCTTCTGGCCTATTTTTGAACCGATAGCTCGCCAATCTATTGTTATATATTATACTTCATGAGAATCACCAGACAAATTTATGTTTTTATGGACAAGCGGAAAGCAAGGTTTGACTTTGTTTCTTGTGTAGCTCTCTAAGGGATTTGTCCCACAACACATCTTATCACAACTCTTGTATTTCCAGGCCGCTTTGTTCATAGTTATCTGTAATACAGACACCTGCACATGTAACCGAGCTTCCCTACAGAAGGAATGTAACAAGTAGCTTTGTTGCTAGAAAAGTAGCAACAAACGGGGATGCTGCCAGTTGCTAGTGAACAACAAACAATTGTGCACAACCGATGGCATGTTTTCATTGGATTGGACAGGAGAATTCAGCAATTAGCGGTTAAAGCTAACAATTGGTAGTATAAAATATTAGCTGTGGCCTCAGGAATTGCTTCTCACTTTCGGAAAGGAAATGCCACCACATGACCCAAATTTCTGACTGCGTCACAAATAAACAGTTGAGCCGCTTGCTCGTAAAATCTCAGCCGACACGCCTCCACGAACATACTCAGTTCTTGTTTTACGAAGCAAACTGAAAACAATCAAAAACTCTAGGAAATCGTTTCCCGTTTTGCAATCGAAATATGAAACTGTACTGCTGTACTTTGTTTACTCCGACAAAGGCTGGTTGTCGAGATTTGTTCTGATTGGGCGATAGTTCTTTTGTCCCAAGGGAGGTGCATAGCATTTCATGACCCGAGACGTATTTCTAGTGTAACAGAGTATTTGATTGTGATCACTGAATGCAGAAAGTAAGTCACAACTTTCTTGTTTATGGACAGGGAAAGTGACCTTTGCAGTTATAAAGCAACTCGGGCAGTTGCAACTGATTATTGTTGACAATTTTATTTAAGTTCGATATTAGTGGGCAGTTTGTCTTGAAGCAGTATCTAACGATTTCAATTGTTTGTTCGCAGCTTTATATGTACTGTATACCTAGCCTGAGTACACTAGCGAGCCCCAGTTTTGTTCTATTCAAGACGGGCTGGAAACGCTCTATCTCTGAAACCGGGGGTTTTCGAAAATGCTTTCCAAAGTGGAGACTTTCCAAATCAGAGGCCTGTTGCATTTGTGTGGATGGGCAAAAAAATAGCTGCCATGTATATACTTTAGAAACAACCATAAAAAAAGCCGATTGAAAGGTTCATTAAGCCGGAAAGACCGTTCAAGTACTCACGTTTTATCAGGAACGCCAAAGTCGACTCAGTCATGTTCGTCACCAGCAAGGACGCAGTGTGTTTGACAGATTGACATGTGCAGTACTGCTCAGAGGTGGCGATTTGACTTCCAGTTTACACTCACGGCGTCCGCGTTGTTGATCTTAAAGTCCCTATTGAAAGCACAGCAACGTCGGTGTCTGGCGATTGTATCACAATCTGTGGATGGGTAGTTGCGGCATGTTTAGCGTGAAGCAGCAGCCTTGTATCAGCCTCCTCGTGGTCCGAACGTAGATTTGGCTCAACAGTTGCGGAGCCCTGGGTCAGAGACACTGTTATTAACCCATCCCTGAATCCACCAGCCAGGACGACCTTCTGCGAAAAGCCTAAATGTGCTGGTAGCTGCTCACTTAAGGAATCACAAAGAAACTCTGCCAAGTTTTCGTCTATTGCTTTGGGACTGGCATGGACCCACTGTGGATATTTACTTCCAGGGAGCTTGATTCGCCTCTTTTGCTGCGTTCTCCTGCCTTGATTGAGACAGACCGATACTGGTCGAAAATCAGGTCCACTCAGGTGCAGCTTTTCTGACGTAATGTACTTGTGACAATATCTTCGTGTGCAAGTGACAAATTTCCAAATGTTGCAGACCCTGCAGATTTCACCATCTGAATAAGAGCCATTGCATCACTTAGACATGCTGTAGGAAGTTGTGGGGTAGGTAGGTAGGCTTGACCTGCACAAGACATCCTTTTCAATAAGATGCATTAGGGTGCTTTTTGCTGTCTTCCTGAGGCTGCCATCAGGGTGTGCAAGTGCAATTGGCACACTGCACAGTTCATAGGAAAGCACCTCCTTCGATTGATATCCCTGTTCTTCGCAGCTACCAGAAGGTGACCGAAGAGCTCACGATCAGCATTAACGGATACAGTCTTATCTTTCTGATTCTTTACTGTAAGCTTCTTCACCACTAGACTGAATGATTTAATGTTCAGCTTCCGGATTGGATCCCAGAAATTGATTTCATTACTCTGGATTCTAGATGAAATGAAGCTCTCCATGCTTTGCCTGCCTGACTTTGCTGCACCCAGAAGTCTGTTTGCATCAACGTCTGGTAGAACAACAATGGTGGCAAGATTACTCAAAGGTAACGGCACTTTCTCGTCTGGGATGTCCTCTGGAATGTGAAAAGGGTCACTGAGGAGACCACTGTTGAAGGTTGCAACTACCTTCTGTACATCTTTCTTGTCTCTTTTTACTCTTGTCACTCCCGCTTCCTTGTGCGTCCCAATCCACACATCTCCTTAAGTGCCTGTGTCATGGCTGCTTGCTTGTGGCTGGTTAAGAACCATCATTCTACTGCATCTTCTTTGGTACTCATGCCTACTATGCCACCCTTTGACTTAGAATGAAGGTTGACTGACTGCTCTAGGCCCATGTCCGGCCAAACTTGTGCAAAAGGTTGCTTTGAGCGGCTGACACTGTGATTTCCGGCAATGAACTCTTGGTAAACTTTGGGATGGTTTGATTCCAACATGTTCATGTCCGAAAGATAGACATGGAGCCACCTAGAATAGTTGACCCTGTCCATAGAGAAGAAATGGGGAACCACTGTGGCAGTGGTGGAGAGGTGGAGCTTCCAGTTCCCAGTTTGTTCAGCTTTAATGAACTGCAAGAGTACAAGCATCATATTGATGTAGTCTTCCCAGAAGCTGAAAACCTTGGACTTCTCTCTGCTTTCAGACTTGAATGCAGCTAGCAGTGAGGCCAGAGGCTCGACACAGCCTTGCAATGCCGACCAGCCGTCATTAAGGAAATCTTCCTTTTTCACTGTGTTCCGGCACTCCCTATTTCTGCCAAGAAAAAATTGCTTGACCCGGTCCTCCATCCCAACTGCTTGCTTTGAGAGGCATTTCAGGAAGGCTTGCCACAAGAGCCTGAACAGCACCTCCATGCTGAGCTTGTGGGCACGGATACCTCTATTGCATGACCTGCCAAGCATCAACACTGAGGTGGTGCCGGCTGCATAAACTCCAAATTCAATTAGCAGGTCTTCCAAGCCCGATTGTGCATACTTCTTTCTGAGGAGAGAAAGGTAGTTTAGCACGATGTGGAAGCCTCCCATTCTGATAACAGTGTTCTTAAACTCCTGTGAGTATTTTATCTGTAGCTGCTTGGCTTTCGAATAGAGGGCCAGATCAAAGGTGATAACCGAGTCACGTTGTCCCATGGCGTTACAAATCTTCTGTTCCAGTTTCATCAAGGTGTAGAGGGTGCTGAAGTTGCTTGATTGTGCATTGATCATTGGGTGGTAGCCGATGATGGTCTCCACTGGGATGCTGGGGTGTGATGGCGTTGAATGTACTCCATCCTGGTATGCTCTGCTGTTCTGGTGTCTGTTGGTTGCACACCAAGAAGGGATCTGAAAGATGAAGTAGCATCCAACAGAGGTCATCCATGCAGGTGGATAGGAACTGGCGGTCACACTGAAACCAGGTAATTACATCCTTCCCAACATAATCAGGTAGACCAGGGCGTCTGCCTCCAAGAGATACCTCATCCATGACGACTAGATTTCAAGTGGAATCCAGTGATTGCTTCTTTTTGGAGTGGTCAGCATGCACTACCCGTGCTGGCATGGGGTCGTACTGCTTCCGCTGGTATACAGCTGTCGTGTACCACATATGTCGTGTACCACGTATCCGTAACAGAACCATAGCAACTTGTTAGAGATAACTACTGCGTTTATTCTCTGACCCTCTCTGGTCCGTCTCTCTCAAGTTCTGTCTCTCACACGATTGTCCAACATAATATATACATGAATAAATATGAATGATTACAGTGTGATTAACAAACATTACATCTCTCTCCTAAATAAAGACAAAATAAGAAATAATCAAGATCAACAGGAAACCAAAATAAAGGCAACAGGAAAACAAAATAAAAGCTAATAGTTCCATTCTTAACTAATCATGTCCATGATAGTTCAGTGCACCGGAAAACGGTAACAGATGAATACTAAGCATTGTATTTCGGATTTGGTTTGATCATTCTTCCATAACGGCTGACACATGGACTGTTGTTGTTAGGCCTGTTGGGTGACGCTGTAACCACGCCCTCCAGTGGTTCCCGTTGAGCTGTAGGCATCCAGACTGGATCAACAATAGGCTCCTCCAGGTCCCAGGGTGGCGCCAGATATTCTTCTTTGGTCTTCATCAGGTGTTTCCGGTTTCGCCGGTACTCCGCGCCATTGTTGGTTTTGACTACCTAACTTCTGGACGTGTTATGTTTGGTGATAATGATTGCAGGTTCCCACGTTGCTTCAGGGTTCTTCATTCGGATTGTATACCCCTCTGCGAGTGGTGGGAGAGGTTTTGCTTTCCGGTCATAGTTCTTCTGAGTTGCTTGGGATTTCTGCCTTTCAGCAGTGAACTCGGTTGGATTGATGACAGAGGGTTTTGGCTTCCTCTGGCTGGTAGGTAGAGTTGTTTTTAGCATCCGGCTCATTAGTGCTTGTGCTGGGCTTACTCCGTCAATAGGTGTATTGCGGTAATTTAGGAGTGCAAGGTATTGGTCTTCTTTGGTTTCGCTGCATTTCTGTAACAGGTCCTTGACAGTCTGTACAGTCTCTTCGTGCAGACCACCAGACTGTGGGTATCTGGGGCTAATCGTGGTGTGTACAAACCCGTAGTCTTCTGCGAATGCCTTATACTCTCTTGCAGAGTATTGGGGCTTGTTGTCTGATACAACTTCCTCCGGAATGCCATGCCTGGCAAAGAACAATTTGGTCTTGTCTATGATTGTCTTGGCCCGCGTGTCCCGTAGCTCTGCAACTTCTGGGTAGCGGCTGTAATAGCCTACTACAATGAGATGTGCGCGGCCCTTCCAGTCGCACAAATTGGTGGCAACTCGCTGCCATGGGCGACGCGGAATTGGGTGTGGCTGTAGTGGCTCCCGGTGATTAACATGTCTGTGGCATAGACATGTGGGGCATTTCGACACAGTATCTTCTATCTGTGAGCTCATGCCCGGCCAAAATATGCACTGCCTTGCTAGACGCTTGGTTTTCTCTATTCCTTGGTGCGAATTGTGCAGCTTGCTCAGAGTGTCCAAGCGCAGCTCTGGTGGAATGAGAATGTTGGAACTCCTGTAAATGATTCTGTAATGCTCCACTAGCTCCTGTCTGAAAGCGTGGTATTGTCTGATTTCCATAGGGATTAGCTGTTTGTTTTCAGGCCAGCCGGTGCGGATTTGCTGGATGAGCATTTGCATTGACTCGTCCATCAGAGTCCCGTCTAACTTCCTCCATTTCGCGGTCGGTGATGTAGCCGGTCTGTGACATGAGATGGATGTACTTTTCTGTCTCCATGTCTTTCTCGAACTGTTCGTGTATTACTTCTGGTGAAAATGCTCGCGAGAGTGCATCTGCTATGTACATCTCAGTTCCTTTCTTGTGCACCAGGGTGATGTCATACTCTTGTAGTTGTAGTAGCATTTTCTGCAATCTCGACGGGGCTTGGAACAATGGTTTGCTGAGTATTGCTTCGAGGGGCTTGTGGTCTGACTCCACAATTATCTGTTTCCCATAAGCGTACTGATGGAATCTCTTGCATCCAAAGACAACTGCCAGAAGTTCTTTCTCAATTTGAGCGTACCGCTGCTGCGTTTCACTGAGTGCTTTTGAAGCGTACGCTACTGGCCCTTGATCTTGAAGCAACACTGTGCCCATGCCTTTCTGTGACGAGTCGACCTGTAGCATGACTGGTTTCGAGACATTGTAATATCTTAGTGTTTCCGGATGTGTGAGCTTGCGCTTGAGGTCATCAAATGCTTTGTCGTGGGATTCCAACCAGCAGAATTCTGTGTCTTTCTTGGTTAGTTCTCAGAGTGGTGCTGTCCGATACATTTGGTGCAAACTTTGTGATGAAGTTTACCATTCCCAAGAGCCTTAGGACATCTTGTCTGCTCTCTGGTCTTGTATACTCCAGAATGGCTTTGATCTTGTTGTCATCGGGCTTCACGCCCCGTGCAGTGAGGGTCTCTCCCAAATAAGATATTTCCATCTTGCAGAATTCACATTTGTCCTTGTTGAGAGTCATATTTACTTCTTTTGTGCGCTCAAGTACACATTCTAGGTTCTTGTCATGCTCTGTGATTGTCTTGCCCCAGACCAGAATGTCGTCAATATCTGTTTTGCACCCAGGAATGTCGTTGAACCTCTTTGTGACCGTTCTGTGAAACACTTCTTGGGCAAATACAACTCCAAATTGGACGACTGTGAAGTGATAGCGACCAAACGGAGTGTTGAAAGTTGTGAGGTACGAGCTCTGTTTGGTCAGTGGTATCTGCCAGTAGCTGGACGTAGCATCAAGTTTACTGAAGTACTTGGCTCCAGCGAGGTGGCTTGTTATCTCCTGCTGTGTGGGGAGTTCATAATGTTTCTGCTTTATTACCTTAGGTCATGTGGGTCGATACATATTCTGAGCTTTCCCGATCGCTTTTCATTGACAACCATTGAGTTCACCCACTTGGTTGGCTCGTGGACTTTAATGATGACCCCCCTTTCTTCCATGCTCTCCAGCTCAGCTTGCACTCGTTCCCGTAGAGCGGCAGGGATTTTCCTTGGTGGGTGGATAGTCGGGGAAACACTTGGGTCAATCTTGATTTCATATGGTTCTGAGATGCAACTGAGACCTTCGAAACATGACTTGTATTTCGAGAAGATCTGGTCGGACGTGAGTCCCGTTAGTGCGCAGGCATCTCGCGTGTGTTGTTGGTCATGTATCTCGTTGATGTTATGAAAAGTGATTAATTTCATGCTCTTGCAGTCACTTGTTCATAACATTACAGAACGGATTGCAATGAAAGTGAAGGAAAGAAAACAAGAAAGGTTCTTGCCAAATTTTTTGATGCTTGAAAATGAACTTCACAAGTTTTGTACATACAAGTGTTGTTGACTATTTTTGAAGCCAAAACATGTTTGCCCTTAGCCAGGAATAACCGAAATACATCTGCTCTCTTTTGCAGACTGGGTCCGAACTTCAGTCTGTCCCCAGCAATATTTTATGGGATTCTCCCTACATGTAGCTTGTTTTTGATAGCCCAATTTCTTACAACTTTATGTAGCTGTGAAACTATTTTGATAAATTACTAATTGATAGATTGTTTGCATCATTTGATACAACAAAGGGAATTTTTCATAAAAAAAAACATTTTTCTAACACTCTTGTTAAAGCACTGGAGTATTTTATGGTTTGTCAAGCCAGTTGTTTAAATATAGTGACACCATTTATCCATTGTAATCAGCTTTGTGTTTTCTCCAGGGAATTAAACACGATGGGATAGGAGGCACTGAGCTGTTTATAACATATAGCAGCTACAGATGTTGTGTGGTTGGAATAAGTCAGGAATTGGGTTCATTTTAAATTTAAACTCGGACACAGTAAGGAGTTTTGAGCTTTGTTTTGCAAATGTCTCTATTGCAAAGCACAATACAATATAATTGTAAAACTATAGCTGAAAAAATCCACAGTTTATCATAGGAAGGAATAAAATAATCCCCGAATGAAGTGAGGGAAATAATCACGACACTAATGCAGCAAAATCGCACTATATGAAGACTCTAAGTGGGTCGCCATCTCGATATTAGTTTGTTTGTGTGTCTGTTTGTCTGTTTGTCTGGTGTGCGACCTCGTCCCCAGGGCCATCCACATTAAGCAACGACAAAGGATCGATCACGTGTCCCACTGTAGTTTTACTGAAATGAAGCAACATTTTTAAACTGAAAAACTTGAAACACAAAAGTCTCGTGAAACTCGTCTTTAAAAGAGAAGGGAACAAGCACGGGCAAGGCGGAATCCGTCTCGACAAAAGACGACAATCCTGTTATGACCGAAAGCTTCATGAACAGAAGCGTGCTGAAGAAACGAGTCCGCAAAGGAAACAGCACTTGAAAGCAAATAGGGAGCTTCAGACGCCGTTTTGATCAGATGCTTATTCAGAAAGGACAAGCAACAAAGGTCAGTCAGTGGAAATCAAACAATCACCATGACAAATATATTCTATCCCGTTTTCTTGTAACTCGATCACTTCAAGAATGTAGTAAAATTTGTATGCTGATCATTTTCCCTCGAAGTATTGTTTTGATACGCTTCTGTCACCAGTTTCGACACAGTATTCACTCAGAGCAATCGGAACTTGGAGTCTTAAATGATTTAGTCAGATTTCTTATTTTTTCTTTCAAGAATAACTGTATCAAATGCTGTAATCTGACATGCGGTGATTGCAGCGAGAATCGTTCACAAACCCTGTGAAGTATGTCTAGGTCGGAAACCCATGTATAATTTGAAGTAAACCGTTCAAGTTATGTTTGATTCTAGGAGAAATCATGCAGTTTTGAGCGGATTCACATACAAAACAATTCGATCCATTAAATATGCATGCCTGAGTCTGGTGCATAGAGTCCAGATTAAAAAAAAATGCACAGGAAGCCTATTTAATTGTACTGCCTATAAATTCAAAAATGGAAAATCAGTGTTCCCTTTTTCCCGTACTATGGCGGCCGACCAACTTCAAATGTTAGTATTAAATTTTGAGAACGTGCTTGGCAGACGGTATGAATTAATTTGACGTGCTGACCGTGGGAAATACGTACGGCGTCACGCAATCGACTCTTTTTCAACAGAAAAGTATAACACACACCATTCTTTCACGGGAAAATTCTAACCTCTTACCTATAACACAAAAAAGATATGTAAATCCTAGTTTACATACAATTTACGCTACGTGTAAACACATTTACACGTAGTGTAAAATATGTTTTACACATACTTTACATTTTATGTAAAATGCACAGTTGTAAAGTGCGTGTAAATACTATTGCTCTGACCCAATAAGAAAACAACATATATATCAGCATCAATTTTTTTTATTCTTAATCTTATTGTCATCATCATCATACAGCACACTAATCATTGTGTGCCCTTTTTATCATACATTTGTGTTATATAAGCTTATATGTGCTGAAGTTTTCCTTCATAAAAAGCAAACAACCCTCTAACAAATAAGTAAATGAATAAAACCATGTATCAAAAAAGTACACATAGAAAATACTTGGCTCTGAGCATGTCATCCACTTGAGCACAGTACAGTACCATTCCAAATTTTAAGAAAACATACAGATATATCGAATTTTTTTTTGTGGCGTACTCAACAGAATATACAGGCCAATGTTTATGAGAACATTTTCCTTTGGCATTCTTGTTGGACCAGACAATCGGTTTGTACACGTCATTGAGTTCATTTTTGGCTCCTGACAATCTTACACTTTCATGGTGTCAGTGACTTGGTATATGAGGATCCCTTAACAGCACAGGAGTTGGCTTCTCAGCATGATTTCTTCACTTTAACATTTCCTTTAGCATGATCTTTGGAGATGAAAACACATGTTCAGGTTTTTGTCTTTTGATACATAATGTTGCAAATTTATTATACAGTACTTACCTATAAACAACATAGAAATTGAACTTCCACTTAGACCAAAGTGTAAGTTTAGCCAAGGAACCTCTTTCTTTGCTCCTACAAAAATCAGAAAAGGCACCAAGTTTTAGGCTGTTGCCAAAGTGGGGACGGGGACGCGGGGACGTGACCTTCAAAACAAAAACCCTTCTAACTCTCTTAGTTTTTCTCCTATCGGCTTGAAACTTTCACACAGAACAGAGAATTCAATTTACTCGAAGTGTTCATAAAATTCAAGGCGTCTCCTGAGCGGATGGGACAATCCGCGGATTGCAGGTTGACATGTTTATGTGCAGATTAAATTTGCAGGTCAAATATGCAGGTTAAATTTGCAGGTTAAATTTAAAGGTCGAATTTAAAGGTTAAAATAAAAGTCCAATTAGTTGAAATACCTTCAATGCCAGCCTTAATAAAATCGTATTTCGCTCACATTCGATGCACTTTTTTCGTGCTATTCGATTGGCGGAGTTCGATGCGATTTGGAGCACGCGTGAAAGCTACCAACGGTTTCGTGGCTATCTCGGTATTACTTGAAGTGGCTTTTTTGGTTTGTTCACGTTTTTTACCGTTTTGCGGGCCGTAGAAAGGATTTCGGGTTTTGCCACCATGTTTGGAGCAAGAAATCTTACGTGGGGGGTACCCCGGGGCAGCCCTTTGCTTTGCTCGACTCAAAGAGTCACTGCTGGACAGCAGTTTAACAGAAATTAGAGCTCGCAGTCTAGTCCAGAAATTTGGTGAGACGGGACACTTATTTAGCGCTTTGTAAGCTTCGTCATCACACGGAGACCAGCGCTAATGTTTTGAGAGACTGGTGACAAAGGTTCCCATGTATTGTGTTGTACATGATGTACCGATTGTCAATGGTCGAAGAACTGTGTCGTTACAAGTTGTGTAACTATGTGAGGACATTCTTGAAGCACTCCTGCACAGTAAGACGACATCTGATATGAGTCAATCGAGTGAGGAACATGTGGAAGACAAATCCTCCCAGGAGAACATGAGGTACAGTTCAAACTCAATTAATTTCATTGCTTTTAATAATTATTGCAGTCTCAACAGTTTTTCACTAACAAATCACTTAAGATACATCTCTGAACGCATGAAAAGTAACCTGAACACATTGTCAATCTTGGAGCCTAAAAACGAGCTAAAAACACAACAAAACTTTCTGCCCCTACTGTAGTAGATTCGAAATCGTACAGAGATCCCGAGTTGTTCGCTGACATACTTCCGGTGTTCGGTGATTAAACGATGTTTAACTATTGGGTGAATGAATAATTGCTTGGTGGGGCTAAACTGAGCATTGGCATTTCCGTTGCCTTTTCAGATACACGATAAGCTTACATGAAAATAACATGCCTGTTTTCTGCCCACTCTTAGAATACACGAACTTCTGTCTGTCCATGTATGACACTCTAAGTGCGTTACAGCGATGTCATGCGGTGGTGGGAATGGAGCACCATTATCCCTCCTAGCGAACTTGCACTGGCAGCCAGAGCATGTTGTGACTCTTGGGTGATCCGATAGGAAAACGAGGGAAAATGGATTCTTTTCTGCTTGGCCCAATTGATCAGTTGTGTAAGTTGCCACTGCCGCACCTTCTACATCGTTTACCGGGGGCTGGTTTAGTTAGTCTCTTGAGGGAATCTTCGCTCGGACTAAATAGTCTTTAAGTGAGTTTTCCTTTCTGTGAGAGACGATGGGAGAATCTGAAAAGATTCTAGCAAGGTTCGGCTGATTAGATATCAAGTGCCAGTGTTTCATAATAATCTTTTTGAGATTCGGTACAGCCGGATTAAACGTTGTGACAAAGGTAGGACTGGCCTACTAAATGTTCGAGTTTTGTTAGTAAGAGCCGATTGTCTTGATGAGAACTGGACTTCGTTAAGAACCGTTTGAACGAGTTTGTGTGGGTAGCCTCTTAGGTGGAGGCGAGATTCAAATTCCCGTTTGAGTTTTTCGAACGGTTCCTTAACAGAGTTGGTTCTGAGTAGACGTAAAGCTTCTCCTTTAATAAAACCCTTTTTGACGCTAAAAGGGTGGCAAGATGAGAAGTGTGTATACTGGAAGGTCTCTGTCGGCTTAAAAAACGTTTGAACATCTAAAACGTTTGTTGTGGGGAAGCGGGGGCCTTTGTATACTTTGTGTCGAGAAATACAATTTCGGAAGATGACTTTTCACAAGTGAATTTGATTGTGGGGTGAAATGAGTTAGCGAAATCGACAAAGCTGTCGACTTGTGCTTCTGGTGTAGTCCACACAGAGAAAATGTCATCAATGAATCTTTTCCAGATAATGGGTTTGATTGGACTGGCTGAGAGTAGCTTTGTCTCAATGTCGGCCATAAAGATAACCGAAAAAGCCACAGCCATCTTGGTACCCATTGCTATACCGTGGGTCTGCAGATAATGTTTGTCATTGAATTTGAAGGAGTTTTCCTCTAAAATAAGTCGCATGAGTTCCCTAAGATCTGCTATAGGGATAGGTAGTGCGGACTTGTAGTGGTCTTCATAATAGCGGCAAACAGTGTCGATTTCCTCGTGTTGGGGGATGTTTGTGTAAAGTGAGCAGACATCAAGTGAAGCTAAAACAGCTGTGTCTGGTAAAGATGTTTTCTCGATAAAATTGATGAAATCAGTTGTGTCTTTTATGTACGACTCTTGTTTCTTGGCAATGGGTTGTAAAAGCGAATCCACAAAACTTGAAATATGTTCCGTGGGGCCACCGTTACCTGAGACTATAGGTCGTCCAACGTGTGTTAGTTTGTGAATTTTTGTAAGTGTATAAAATTCAGGAATTCTGGGTGGCTTTTTTTGGTCTTGTTCAAGGAATTTATGTGTCATTTTGTCAATGCAGCCGTTAGAATGTAGTTTGTTGACCAAATTACTGACTTTTGCTGCTGTGTTTGATACGATGGGCTGATCCAGAGGCTTATAAAATTTCTCATCAGAGAGTTGTTTATTGCCTTCTTGAATCTTAGCGCTGGTATCTAGAATGAATCTTGTCGGCTTTTTTAAGAATAATCTCTGTGTTTTTGCGGAGTTCTTTGAGTGCTTTTCTCTTGTTTGCTGATAGGTTATCCGATTGAGGAGTGAAGGATATTTCCGCTAGTTCAGTCTTGGTGAGATCCAAATAAGTTTCGAGTGCCACAGAAGGTTGTGGTGGTGGCTGCCACTGAGACTTAATATGGAATGAATGAGCGGTGGATTTTGCGTCAGCAAACATGTAGCGTATGTGCATAGAACGGGCAAAATTGTTGAAGTCCTTTAGAAGGTACTTAGTTGAAGCTGGTGTGGTGGGGGTAGGAATGAATTTAAGACCTTTAGACAGTAAATTGACTTCGCTTTCAGGTAGGACTCTGGTTGAAAGGTTTTTAATGAACCGTTCGTTTTGGGTCCTTAGTGTTTTGTTGTTATAGCTGCGAAGTGTTTTGCGTCTAGTTTTTCGCTTTAAGCTGTGCTTAGGGTGTGGTCGCGCAGGGTTGGCGCGATGTGAGTAAGAGACACTTGGGTTCTTTGAAACTCTTGTTTTATTCTTATTACAAGAAGATACATTGGAGTTTTGAAAAGTGTTCATGGCCTGTAGTTCCTGGAATTTGGCCTGGAGTGCAGCGTAGTCAGCCGGAGTGGCTGGGGGTTGTTGGGCACTTTCTTGGTTTCTGTTTTTCCTCTGCAAGGATCTGTGGCTGGCTGAATGGACTCTCTTGTGGGCTAGGTCAAGCTGAGGCTGGTCTGGGAACACGGTTGGAAGCTGTGCGTTGAGGCTGTTTATGGTCTCAGTGTCACAGGCGATGTTGTGTTCATGTTGATTCACCATCAATGTTAGTAGCTCTTGTTCAGCTTTTTTGGAGATCTTTCTTAAAGCATCGTTGAATTGTCTGTCTAACCTCAGGTGCGGTTTAGGCCGGTACTGTAGGCTCACTGGACAGGTAGATTTGGCGATGTGTTCCTTAAGAACGAGCAGGGACTTTTTTGCCTTTGCTTGTCTGGTCTGAAGGGAGGCGATTTTGTTCCTGATGGGTCTGAAGCTCTCTTCTGTCCTTGGACGTTTGGGAGCGGGCTGTGATGACTGGATATCATCGCTGTAACGTGGCCTCTTGACTGGTGACTTTATAGACGAGATGGCTGGCGGAAGTGGTTCTGACATCTCGGTGATTATGGCGGCAATTTCGCAATCGCTTTCAGTGGCCATATGGTTTTAGCTCTAAGAAGAACTTTTTTTACAGGGCTGGTTTATGCAAGACCGGTTTCAGAAAACTTTAGTTTCCTTCGTCAGTTGCTTTCAGCGGGAGAATGTGCTCTGGTGGTTGAGAGCAGATTTGACTAAAAACATTTCATGTCCGTTTATATAGACCAGAGGAGCCCTTGAATGATTTCTGATTGGATCGTCAAGAAATAAAAGGATTCAAAGTGTAAACCAATGAATATCGTTCTTTTTCGGGATATTTCGATCCGTTAGGAGTGAAAGGTGTTAGGATGCGGTGGCATTGTTAAACAATGATGGTATTGTTAGGCAAACAATGCGTGCGGAAGCCTTTCTGACTTTGGGATCGGGTTGGATTTTTTGAAGCGATTTTTGTTGTGACGATATTGGAGTAATAGTTTTCTCGTTTCCGAAAAAAACATAAAAATGTACTCCGTTGAAAAAGAAGGGACCAGCGGATAGAGAGACTTTTGGAGAGGCTTAAGCATGGACCCTTCAATCACGTCAGCCACATTCTTGACAAACCAGTCATAGAAAGCGGGGTCATGTCCAGTAATCTTGCCTTCACGTTCATTCCAAAGTTGCTCCGTTTCGAACAATTTTTCATGAAAGTCGACTTCGTCTTCAGCATCTACGATTCCGTGGCATGAGGTAGCTCCAACTTTTCCACCAAATATGTCACACATAAAAGAGCACTGGTCTCTTCCATGGATTCCCAGAGCTGTCAGTTTCATCTGGATATTCTTCTTGAGGTGAATGTAACATCGATGATCAGCCCGAGGAAATTCTTCCTTGAAAACATTGTACAGTGATCGCTCTCCATCGGTTCCAAATGCTTTCAGGTGTGCCGTGCATGGATTCAATCTTTTCATAGCTGAAGCCAGGTAACTATACGTCTGTTGAGATTTACTCTGATGGACAAGCATGGGCCCGAGGAATACAGGTGATTTGCCAGTCTTCACGTTATATATCTTGAGAGGCCTGTATGTTGTTGGAGTAACGCTGAAGTTTCCAAGATTAAACGTGGCTTCCACACCAAGGATGGAAAACCTGTCCTCCCTGGTGCAGTTGAGGTCAATGTCTTTTAACTGCCTGTCACTTGTGAGAAACGCCATTGGCTCAGGAGCACCAACAACTTCTCTCACAAAGCCATCCTTGGACTTGCATTTCTCCATTGCTTCAAGCAAGATATCCTTATCCTGGTTTCTCGATGGCTGGAACAAGGGTGTGGGTTTCTGACGAATAGCTTCAAAGAATACCTCCCTTGGCTTCCCCTCTGCTTGTGCTTTTAATTGCCTCAATGGTACTAGCTCTAGTTTCGACGTAGGGATCACTTTTGTTTAAGGCATTTCCATGTTGCTTCAGGTTCAGGCGGAGTGTTTCCCCTTCATAGAAATACTGGAGCAATGCGTAGCGGTGTCTTCTAGACCTGGCATCGTGAAGGTATGTTATGCGTTTCCGATACTTCGCATTTTCATCATGATGGACAAATTGTTTTACAGTCATAGTAAAACTTGCCTCCTTACTTTTCTGACGTGTTACATGTACACACAATAGTTTCCCATTTTTGTTGCGATCAAGAGCAACATAGCTCTTAGGAGATCCATTGTGCACCCACTTTCCCAAGTCATCCGCTTTAATATCATCTGGATGTACAAGTGCATCCAAGTCTATGATAAAGGAAGCATCTTCCATCACCTGAAGCGGCACTTCACTGCACACAGGTCTTTTTGAAGACATCAGGATAGCCACAGCCTCTTTGCCAGTGTATGGGCCTGTTTTTCCCTTTTCATAATAAGGAAGTCTCTTGTCATGTTCATAGTATGAGGCCTGTGATAGGGACAAAGTAGAGTACATGAGGTCATGGTTCTTGATTGTATTATCATAATATAGTATTGAACCAGGACAGAGCTGTTGATGAATAACAAAGCATGGGATTGTTTTTTTATACTAGTCTACTCGAGCTCCATGTAAATTTATTTTTTGCAGTTTAACTATGTCCCCTTTGTTTATTGTCGTGGTTACTGATTCCATTCACAATCTACTTTATGAAAGTGACTGGCTCAATAGGCATTTTTTATTCATCCAGGGAATAATATCAATACTAAATTTTCTTTTGAACATATTTATCTCTTTGCAAAATAATACCTCTAAAACATCTTCCCTTGAAGGATCATCTTTATCTTCTGCACAGGCTCTCATGTCTTGTTCCCTACATGAGAAAAACCCAAGACAATGTTCAAAATGTTCAGCAGAGGTTATATATAACAAAAAAAAGCTAACCTTCTATTCCTTTTATGATCAGGTGACTTTGGGCTTTCAGCATTAACAAATTCCTGCAAATACAGTAAGACATATGTCATGGCTATTAGCCTCAAGGCATTTTTACAATCTATATGTGATTGTACTTAATGTCATATATCTTGTCACAAGCATCACAGTGTCAATACATTTTCCAAGAGCTTCCATATGAATAGGAAGTAAGGTTGACCAAATTGATTTTGAAATCTTACCCTCTTTACTTTTCAGGGGTTAGCATGATTGTAGACTAGCAGATTCTCATGAGTGTGATGTATGAGAATATTGATTAAACACCTTTCATCTGATATAACTATTGTAAATAAACCCTAGTTGCTAATCAGTTAAAATTTAAGTGAATCTCTTTTTGGCATGAAATGGTGAAACCCCAAGGTGATCACAGTTGAGTTGCATTCCTCGATACACAGTTAGCAATGTGAAGCTACACAGGGACAACATGGCAGGTGTTATCTTGCTGTGTTCAACCTGGTCAGACTATCAATTTTCCTAATGCTTGTGTGAGAAAAGTATATCACAGAAATTGAACAGGAAAAAAGTAATCTCTGATAATTCTATATAACTAAAGGCAATAAAGTTTATGCTTTGATATTACTCAAGAAGATGCTTAGCTACCTTGGTGACTCCTGTTATGAAACAATCACTCTTGTCCTCATCACTCTCATCCTCTAGATCACTTTCATGAGAAAAGAAATATAAGCAAAATAAAATATAATGAAAATACAATAATAGCAAGTTTTGCACTGCAAAAAGGTTATAATAAATTAGGGTAAATTATCCAGTGTATATTGAAAAACACACCAACCTCCTGCTTCTTTTAATACTGCTTCTGAATTTTCTTGATCATTGTCCTGTAAAATAAGTTTCACAATGTTGATGAATCCAAGAAATGTACAAAAGTATTAAATACCTTCTCAAACTGTGGAGCACTTGAAGATTCCCTTGAATATATGAGAAAAAAGCATATAGTTTAAAAAAGCTATAAAGCCATTTTACAACCAGACCAAACACAATAAAATTATGAAATTAAAAACTATTACTCGCCTTTCCTGAATATCACATTCTCTCAGACGTAGTTCAAGTGCTCTCTCCAGGGCCTCTTCTTCAGAAATAAAACCATTCAATCTAAATAAAAAGTACAGAAAGTTAGAATTGTCTTATCTTATAACATGGGATGAAATGTATCATACTGTATGTGATAAAAAAAATCGATTACTTACATATCAATTTGAGAAACTTCCTCTGGGGTATGGTGAGATTCATCTGGGGATGGAGAAAGAGGAGAAAGGGGTGGAGGCAATCTCCAGTAATCCTCCTCCTCCTCCTCCTCTAGTGTCGAAGATCCTGACCTTTTAATGATAACAAAGGAAAATATAAACATTGATTAAATTAAATACATCGGACAGACATGATAAAATTTATGCTCTGACTTTAAAAGTTGCGAGAAAGGCCTGGCCTTACAAGAAAATGCATAAATAGTACATACTGCAGTCAATTCAGTCCCTTTTTGTGTAATTTTGTGTTTCAATGTTTTTCCATTAATTACTATACAATAATGACTGTGAGAAAACAATGATCGTGAGACAAGTGGACGTCCGAGGCAAAAAAGTACAAATGCAAAAACACCTAGTTAACACGGCTTTCGTTCTTTTCTTTGTCAATACTTCCTCGGACGTGGCCCTCTCACAGCAGAAGTAGAGTGGTATTGCTACCAAAGCCAAGAAACAGCCACAGCATAGCGAAGAGTCGTGAAAATCGACAATGTCGGGCCCTTTCTGACCCGTGGAAGAAACCTCGAACCTCCGGCAACCTGAATCACCATAGCAAGTTTTGAAACGATTTTAGATGGGTTATTTTGCAGAAGGATCGGAAAAAATAAATAAAACACCCTAATATACTTTTCCTAAAAGAAAAACATTACAGAACTGCAGGCCTCGCATCGTTCCACAAATCGCACAGATAAATGATTACCTTTGCACTTTGGCTTCACTTGTTGTACTGTCGGGTTCTACGAAAAGAAAATAACAGATAACAGTAATGTGTTACAGACAGTTGAATACAGTATTCCGCATGGTTTATGCTTAAAAGAGGACAAGCTATAGTTACCGCAGAAGTCATCCATCTTTATTCCACGTGAGCTGTTCCCAGCCGTCCTCGTGTTTTTACCACACGTGTGGTGACGTCATGGCCGACCGACCAACCAAAAGGGGTTTGTTGGGAATTTTTCAAATCACATATAATTTTTTGTTTG
This sequence comes from Plumapathes pennacea, assembly GCA_964036295.1. Lineage (NCBI taxonomy): Eukaryota > Metazoa > Cnidaria > Anthozoa > Antipatharia > Myriopathidae > Plumapathes > Plumapathes pennacea. The sequence goes on along the minus strand of OZ038467.1, from coordinate 17,278,822 downwards.
TGTGGTTTTCTTGTTCACGAGTCGCCTTGAATTTTATGAACAATTCGAGTACACCGAATTCTCTGTTTTGTGTGAAAGTTTCAAGCCGATAGGAGAAAAACTAAGAGAGTTAGAAGGGTTTTTGTTTTGAAGGTCACGTCCCCACGTCCCCAAGGTCACGTCCCCGTCCCCACGTCCCCGCGTCCCCGTCCCCATTTTGGCAACAGCCCAAGTTTTAAGTGGATTAATAAGATAATTCACATGATGTACACAATACAATGCACTTTCATAGCTAACCTGTACTATTCATCCACAATTGACAAAAATCTTGGAAGGATGCTGCAAAGGAACTGGCGCACTGTAAATAAATACTTGTTTTCCTGATAATAGAGGCCAATGCTTTCCTCAAAACACTGCTATAAATGTTTTGGTTATCCCCGAGCGTAATATCAAGTGTACATGGCATAAAAACAAATGCACATCATCATATGTACGGCTAAAGAAACTTCACTGCATAGATCATAAATCACTGTAAATTAATTAGGTACTGTATACTGTAGTAAAAATTGGCAAATATTCTAAAAAACACAAACTACAGCTTTTGCAATGGTAAATCAAAGTACAAACACATGTATACAGTATTGTGTTCTCTTCGATCCTTGTGTATGAAAATGTAGCAAATAATAACAAAACACAATCAGTGGTCTGATTAAGCAGGAATTCAAATTAAACAAAATTTCACCATGCATTTTTTGTTCAACTGTTCTTCATTGAAAAGAAACAATGACAAAGAATGGCCGTATTGCAATTCTTTCCTAAAACTGCTGTAAATGTTTTTGAATATATCAAGTGTATATGGCATGAAAACAAATGCACATCATCATATCGACAGCTAAAGAAACTTCACTGTATAGATCATAAAACACTGTAAATTAATTAGGCACTGATATTGTAGTAAGATTGGCAAATATTCTAAAAAAAAAAACAAACTACAGCTTTTGCAATGGTAAATCAAAGTACAAACACGTGTATACACTGTTGTGTTCTCTTCGATCCTTGTGTATTAAAATGCAGCAAATAATAACAACACACAGTCAGTGGTCTGATTAAGCAGGAATTCAATTTAAAAAAAAATTCACCATGCATTCTTTGTTTAACTGTTCTTCATTGAAAAGAAACAATGACAAAGAATGGCCGAATTGCAATTAATGCGTAATTGTGCAAATTTGGCCATCAATACACAGCGAGGTCAAAAATATAAATACAACTATAAAAGCCATACAGAATAGTTTCAATTCTTACCTGCCCCTTGCTTCCTGATGATAAGAACGGGCAGATCACTCACATTGGCTGGAAGAGTGGTGAGAAATCCCTGAACATCCTGTGGCAAGTTGAGGACATGACCTTTGTACCACGCTGGCCGTCGTGTTTCCGGTAAACACACATGATGGGGATAGCTCTGGCGATCAACATTTCCTCTACTTCGGTGAGGTCCTGTAGTTCTGCAGGCACTGTTCCAGGATCCATGTCGTTGTCAGCCCAGAACAACAATCGACACAAAGTCTTTTTGTTCCCGATTTGCTTTCAAGCGTTGTTCTCTTTGTGGAGTCTTTTCGTCGGCACGTGATTGTCGTTTCTCTAGACGTATTTGGCGCTGTTCGATCGTTTCACAATTTCGCCTTGCCCGCGCCTGTTCCATTCTCTTTTGAAGACAAGCTTTGCGAGACCGTTCTGTTTCAAGTTTTCTAGTTTTCAAATTCATTTTCGTGAACGCAGTTCAATTGTTGCTTCATTCAAATCTTTCTTAAAAACACTGGCGGAGACGTTAATCTATAATCGACAGTGATTATGTAATTGCCTTATTAGGATATTGCCTTAGGCACCTGGCCTAAAAAGGTCCCATCGCACACACCCACACACACACGAACATTAAATTTCGAGATGGCGACAGGCTTGGAGTCTTCAAATTAATGCATTAGCGTCGTGATTATTTCCCTCACTTCGTTCGGGGATAAAATGTTAATATGAAATATTATTTTACATACTGTGTAAGTAGAAGAGAAAGTTATGTAAATCATGATTTACGTATAGCTTACACTGTGTAAAAACAATTACACACAGTTTAATTATAATGTACACATAATTTTACATTTTATGTAAACGAAATAGTAATTGTAAAATGTGTGTAACTTTGTTTTCATTATTTGACATACTGTGTAAATAGATCAGAAATTTGTGAATCAAAATTTACACAGTTCATACTGTGTGTAAAAATAATTACACGTAAAGTAAATAATAATTTTTACATTTTACATTGGATGTAACACATTTGTCAAAAATGTGTGTAAATACTTCTTTATTTTACATACTACAGTACGTAATCAGAGCAGAAAAGGTGTGTAAATCAAAATTTACATGTAGTCGGCTGTGTAAACACAATTACACATAGTGTAATTTATACTTACACAGGAAAAATGTGCGCAAGTATTCTATTTTACATACTGTGTAAATAGAGCAGAAACTTATGTAAATCATTATTTACATATAGCTCACACTGTAAACACAATTACACGGAGTGTAATTATGATGTACACACATTTTACATTATATGTAAACGAAATAGTAGTTGTACATTTTACATTGGATATAAAACAGTTGTCAAGAATGTGTGTAAATACTTCTTTATTCTTTTACATACTACAGTACATACATACAGCAAAACGTTGTGTAAATCATAATTTACATGCAAGTCATTGTGTAAAAACGATTACACATAGTGTAATTTATAATTTGCTGAACAAAAAGTTATGGAAATCATAACTTACATACAGTTCACACTGTGTGTAAACACATACATACGTAGATAAATAGCTTTTTCTTGGTTTGTATTTTAATATTTTCTTACAGCATGACGTTTCCCAAAAGAGAAATACCTGAATAAATTATAAATTACAAAAACACTTATTCGTATTTAACGGGGGTCCCGCTAGTTTACACAGACTTTACACAATATGTAAAACCTGTTTTGGGGGAATTTACACAGCATGTAAATATGAATTTACAACCATGAAGTGCGGGTATTTACATGCATTTTACATAGTATGAAAACCCTGTTTTGGGGATCTTTACATAACATGTGAACTATAATTCACAACCATGAACGGTTATTTACATGAAATTTACACAGTATGTAAAATACGTTTTAGGGGGAATTTACATAACATGTAAATTATGATTTACAAGCAAAAAGGGGTTGTTTACAGACTTTCTACACAGTGTGTAAGTACGGGTGGAATTAACTGAGGTATTTTCGCTTTTTACATGTAATCTATACACAATTTACACACAGTTTACAGAATGTGTAAATTTCGTTTTAATTTTACACATTGTGTAAATGGATAGACAGCATGTAAATTTCACTTTACAAGCAAGAAATGGGTTGTTTACAGACATTTTACACAATATGTAAGAGGGTAGAATTTTCCAGTGTTTTTCTCCTTCCTTTGCGTATAGCACTTGACTTCGAAGAAAAGATTGAGTCAACATTTTGGTAAAACAAGGGCTGCTCTTGTTGAGCAGTACCAGAGTAGAAGTCCAATCAATGGCAGAGCGAGGGGTATCTGCGATTATCGTATTTCTAGTATATTTCAGCGAATAATCGATCTAAAGCCACTAGTAATCAGATATAAGATCTCTTTCTGAAACAAAGTATTTTTGAAACCATGCACAATATGTACTGTATATCAAAATGTTGCTGGAAACATAATATCTTAACAGCTTCAATGCATGTCAAATTTCAAACCTCTGTTAGTGTTTTGTCATTCTGCAAGTTTTGTCTGCCACCATGATCCATGATCATTGAACGAGAACTCCTGAGATCCATTTGAAGCGGTCTGATCTTGATATATATTATGACCGTGATACTGGGGTTGGCTGTATGCTGCATGTATGTGAGATTTGGCCATCATGTCTCAACAAAGAGAATCCCTCTGTGACAGAACTTGTCAACCTTTCTATGTTGCTAGAAAGGCTCTTGATACTTTTCACAGTACTCTTTATCCATTTCCATTTTCTCAAACAATCGTTTCTTCATTGTCATTCTTCATCGTTTCTTCAGTGCTAAGCAATTGAGTCTATTGGACGTTTTCTTTTCAACTTTTCCTGTATGAAGCACTTCAACCCGGAGTTCAGCATGTTCCTTCTCTCTTATGTGGACTTTTCACTTGATACGGGAGTGGCTGATGATGAAGATGATTCATAATTTTCCTCCCCCTCATTTAATACACTGTATGCTAAATCTGGCAATACTCCATGCATGTACATTGTGCGAATGTTATCATTTTGTGCATCAGCTTTTTCCGTAGAAATGTTCCCCTGTAATTTCAATCTCAACGGATTTAATCCCAGATGGAATGGCTGAAGTAGCTGGCGAACCACCCCAGATCCGTTCACACAGCTCAAAATATAACAAAACAACTCTCCCATGACCACTTTGCCTGCCCGAATATACAGCTTGCCCGTACTTGCTCCTGGTCACTTTGAGTTTTGTTGATATCATTGTTTTTGTTATTTCCCCTGGTTTATGAGGATAGTCCTTCCTAATAGTCTCAGCCTGCTCTTGTGTGCTGGGATGTTGCTCCTTAAATCTTTCGAGAATATCATTGTACTTGCTTTGGACTGACTCCCAGTCCACATTTTCTACGGCTTTTTTGACTAAAAAATTGTTTGTTACCTTGGGTAACAATTCCACTTCATCACCTGTCCAGATAAAGGGATCTAACTCTTTCTGTAGACTTTTTCCTTGAAGATTTTGACATAATTGACAAATAAACTGCTTGAACTTCAATTGCGTAAAATGGTTGTTCATTGGTGACTATTTGGGAATGCGTACTTAGCAGTAGAAATGCACGAGAAGAGCCTGGGAACAAAAACGCATACTTTTTCACCCCTGTTGGGGACGCAAAACTTTGGTTTTTGAAAATGGATACATGTGGACGGGGCCTAATGCATGGGAAGGCAGTTGCTAGCAAATTCTCATAGGCATCTTAATTTAAGACCTTTCTCGAGTCAGTTACACCTGCATCAAAATAGAGTTGAGAACAAACCCCAGGAAAACTATGATCTGGGTAGGGAGCAGGACTGACTTTTCAGGATGAATAATAAATTACTTTGTCTAGCAAGGTGACAGAATCCATCATAGTCTGCACACACAGGTTACGATTGTCAGCTGTTAACCAAGAATAATTGATATATGCAACTGATATGTGACCTTGTTTTCTTAAAAATGAAAACACTGGCTTTAGCAGCTTTGTGAATTTTCTAGGGCAGAGTTCTAGCCTACTTAGGAAGACACATTGGAATAAGGTCCTTTTCCATTGAAACTTAAGGAATCTTTGATGACTCTTGCATATGGGTACCGAGTAATATGCATCTTTAAGGTCTATAGATGCCATGTAGCATCCAGCTGTCATAATCCTGATGGTAGACCAAATGTCCGTTTTGAAGTGACGATGAGTTACATGTGCATTTTAGATTAAAAGCATACGGTATGAGCCACCTTTCTTGGGTATGCTAAATGTGGGAGAGATATTCTCCAACCTCATGTTTCCATGTTTGCAAGGTTGAGTGACTCCTTTCTTAAGGAGTTGGACAATCTCCAAGGCGACAGATTCTCCATCAGCTTGGGGCCAAAGGGGGGGGGGGGGGTGTCTTTCGGTGTTCTATCCCACCGTTCACAAAGTATTGTTTCACAGTTTCAGATATAAATGGTGGCCCATTGTTGCTGCTTATGGATAGGGGTAGCCCATGTGTTACAAACATCCGCTCCAGGCTCCACAATTTTGTCAGACTTTGTTGAACCCATGATATCTATCACATAGTATCTGCTGTAGTAATCAACGACAACTAGTACTGAATCACTTGACAGTAGTAGTCCAAGAAGATCTATGGCCAAGTCTTGCTATGGGCTACTTGGCAAGGGTGTTGACTTAATGGGTTCTGGATGTACTGGATGACTCACCAACTGACAACCGTTATACAAAAAAATAGGCCCGCAATGCGTACATGTAGATACTGCAAGGCTTTGAAAATGATTTTAATGCGTGCTGTGATTTTCATTTGAAAACATCCGATATACTGTGGCTACTGATATGAACTATTCACCGAGAGGATTGAGGCCTTTGGCACACCCTGGAAATGCACAATAAACTATGCTGGCATTTGCCAAAATTTATAGCACTGCATTCCCATGCATGCTATTGTTGTCGGATTTGCCTGGGAATGAAGTGATTATGAAATGTGTACCCGCTCGTGCTAGATATATACAGTACACATTGATACAGCATTGTTGCTATATATTCAAAACATTCCAAATTCTAAAGCTGTAATCGTTTGTCGTTTGCTTTATACGGAAGTACACATCGACCGGGTCTGAGTAGGCTTAAAGCCGCCAAGTACACTGGGTCTACGGGCTGTACAAAAATGAAAACTGTAATTTCCCATGACATTCCTTGCCTTGACAGCGAGCGAGGACCAGATAAACACGGTTGAATCAGTTTCGCTCAAGAAGAGTGATACATACACAAACCTCAGGGGCCTCGATACATCATTCCACACAAAATACATGTGTGCTTACTGCTTTTAATTTTATGCAAGAAATGGATTGCAAAATGTATTTAATTGTGAGTAATGCAATGTGGCTTCACTTGACTCAACAGCGGTTTCTGTAACGATATGGCACGGCCAAACTCGGTTCACGAATAAAGGGATTTATTTGGTTGTCGTTTACACGAAAATCTTATTACATAAAAAGCTATCCTTCTTTTCGAACGCGTGCCTTGCCCGACACCGCGTGGGTCTATGTTAATTATAGGCAGCTGTCACTACCTTATCATTGATTGGCTATTAGGGTTTAATCCAAATGTCGCACTTAGATATGTAGTTCTTCAGTTCTGTCGCCATGCGAGGCCAGTAGAGGGTGTCGCGCGCCCTTCGTATGCATCCTTCGATGCCAATGTGTGTGCTATGGGTCTCGGCCATAAGCTCTTTGCGTAGAGCAGCTGGTACTACCAGTCTCTCCCTTGAACACTAGTTCATTCTGGACTGTCAGTTCATCGCGAGAATCAAAGTATGGGTACAGGCACTCTGGTATATCTGACCTGCTCTTAGGCCATCCTTGTGTGATCGTTGTCCGAAGCTGCTGTAGCACTGGGTCGTCGGCTGATGCGTGTTTTATCTGCTGCCAGAGTGCGTCATTGACAGGTAGCGATGCTTGGTGGTCAATGCCTTCGAGCTCTCTTGAGAAATGGCAGGCATTTACCTCCGGTAGGTATGCCCTGCTGAGTGTGTCAGCCAGGAACATGTTTTTTCCTTTCTTGTACTCCAGCACCACGTTGTATTTCTGGAGCCTCAGAAGCATTCGTTGCAGTCGTTTTGGTGTGGAGTGAAGTGGCTTCAGGACAATGGACTCCAGTGGCTTGTGGTCGGTCTCCACATGGACTTTGTCGTGGCCGTAAATGTAGTCGCCAAATTTGTCACAGCCGAAGACTATGGACAGCAGCTCCTTCTCGATCTGTGCATAGCGGGTTTCCACTGGCGTTAAGGTCCGCAATGCATACGTTACTGGTTGGCCGTTCTGCAGCAGTGCCACTCCTAGTCCAAACTGCGACGCGTCGCACTATAGAGTTACTTCCTCTTCCAAATTGTAGTAGCGAAGTACCAGTGTACTTGAGACAGCTTTCTTTAAGTTCTCAAGAGCTGTTTGTTGAGGGTCATCCCAGGTCCACTGGACATCATCTTTCATGAGCTCTCGTAGTGGCTGCGTGATGTCAGACAGATGCGGCAGGAACTTGGTAAGATACTGAGCTAGGCCCAGCAGTCTCAACACTCCTGCCTTTTTGGTGGGGGCGGCATCTCCCGGATGGCCCGGACCTTTGTCGGGTTGATGCGCAGACCTTCTGGTGTGGCGACGTGACCAATGAAGGGTACTTCGCTCTGTCGGAGCTCAAACTTTTCGGTGTTGAGCCGGACCCCTCGTTCTGCACATCTCTGTATAAACGCCATTAAGTTCTTGTCATGGTCAGCGACGGCTTCTTGTGTGGTGCAGCCATAGCCAACTGTGACAAAGTCATCTGCCACAACTTCAACTCCTGGGAGCCCCTCGATGAGCTCATGCATCTTCCTTTGGAATACTTCGGGAGCTGAACTAATCCCGAAGGGCATCCGCTTCCATCGGTATCGTCCAAAGGGTGTGTTGAAGGTGGTCAAATAGGACGATTTCTCATCCAGATTCACATGCCAGAAGCCACTGCGGACGTCTAGTTTGGTGAAGACTTTGGCTCCGTGTAGACGTGTTGCTACATCCTCAATCGTGGGTAACGGGTAGTGCTCCCGTCGGATCGCATGGTTGAGATCCTTGGGATCCAAACAGATTCTCAACTTGCCGTTTTTCTTGGGCACCACGACCATTGAACTGACCCAGGCTGTTGGAGCTGTGACGGGCGCAATGATCTCCTGCTGCTCAAGGTCCTCCAAGGTCTCTTTGAGGCGGTCTCTGAGTACCACAGGCACGTGACGAGGTGCGTGCTGTACTGGGTCTACCGTCTCGTTAAGCCGTATTCGGTAGTCGCCGTCGAGTTTTCCTACTCCTTCTCCAAATACGTTTGGAAACTTCTGAATAAGGGCTTCCTTGGAAACGGCGGTTGGCATCGCTGCCTGCTGGCTGGGTTTGTCCAGAGCGTAGACGGGCGCATCTCTTGTGTTCGGTCTGTTCAGTGCATCATTATCGGTGTATTGGATTATGTTCATTCCGACACAGGCCTTCCTGCCGAGCAGAGGTCTGATTGTCTTAGAATCCACAAGTTTGCAATTGAGCTGGTATTTGTAGTTTCCCCGCCAGACTAGGATTCGTACTTGGCCAACAATTGGTATCTTCGTTCCTCCATATGCTACAATTGCTGTGTTGAGTGGTTGGACGTGCGCCAAATTGTGGTCCTTTGCTGCTTTCTTGTATAGATGAACAGGGATCATGTTACACTGTGCTCCTGTATCAGGCTGGAACCGCAGATAATTACCCGATTCTAGCTTCAAAGTGATGAGCTGTGAATCATCAAGGTTGACTGCCGCTACTTCTACTACGTAGGAGTCGTATTCTTCTTCCGGTTCGGTTTCAGCGACTCGAACGTGAACGCTGTTGTTGTTGCCTCTGCTTCGACACTTGGCTGCGAAGTGATTTGGCTTTCCGCAATTGTTGCACGTCTTTCCATGTGCTGGGCAATTCTCTTTCTTTTGTGATTCATGCTTTCTTCCACAGTTCCCGCATTCTTTCGCTTGGCTGTAATTGCCGTCTGTTGTCAGGCGGCTCCATGCTGCTTTCGCACGCTGTTGTTTCTGTGGTGGTTTCCAGTTGTGGGTTACAGCGTGAACTGTCGCTCCTGTGGCGTCGTTCACGACTTTCATTTGCCAGAGTATACTTTCGGCAGCTCGAGCTATCTCGTCGGCCTTGGATAAAGTCAGGTTGGCTTCTCTGAGCAGTCTTTCCCGCACTTTGTCGCGTATGCCAAACACCAGGCGGTCGCGCAGAATTTCGTCTGGCGTGATTGTCTCAAAACCACAGCCTTCGGCGAGTTTCCGTAGGGCGGTTCTGTACTGGTTGTAGGACTCACCGGACTCCTGTGTTCGCCGATTGAACTTATACCGCTCAAAAGGTATGTTCTTTCTCGGTTGGCAGTACTCTGCAAATTTCTTAAGTACCGGGGACAGTTTCTGTGCGTCTTCTGCCTTGGCCCATCCCGTGAATGTCGAATAAACATCGTGAGCTTCCTCGCCAATGATTGCTCGTGGGGGCCTGGGGCCCACGAGAGCTTAAAAATGGGCATTTTTATTTATTTTTTCCTTTTTGTGGGTCGAGAATCAGCACACGGTGATTGGTTCATATTATCACGTGCTGGGCGATGACGTAATTGACTTCACTATACAACTCGAGATGTGGCCAGTGAATTGCTCGTTACTTGTGTGTAAAAGTTAACTGCATCCCATCCAAACTCAACACCATTTGGCTCTGTGGAATATGCACGGATAAACTGGATTTTCGGGAACGATTTTGGCTCGTGTTCACCGCGGAAGCTTTGAGAATAGCCGTAAACAAATATTTGATGGTACCGCTGTCGCCAATAAATATTTAGTCCCGACGAAACTTTCTGTGGCGACACGAAATACTTTTGGGAAGATAACAGGGCGAAAGCAGAAACCAAAGCTACGGTGAGCTTTAGCCGTAAAACAATGATGCTTTATGCTTTACTCTACATGACATCTGTTGCCTCATAAAATTCTTCTGTGTATCGTACATTGCCCGTTGAAGTGTTTCTTTCATTCGATCATGTAGCCTTTGTTTCGCAATGGTCAGTGAATACCAGAAATGAAAAATACACCGAAATAATTCTGAGGATTGAGTTTGCAGTCACAAATGGACTGAACACACTGTGAACAAAAGCGCAATAATATTGTAAACATCTCTCATGTGACATTCCTCGCTTTCAATTTTATATTTGTTACAGAGCACGAATACTTGAAAGCCTGATAGAAAGAAACGTATTGAGTTAATAAAAGAAAACACATAAGTAGTGAAGCGAAAAAGTAAACTGCGTCCCATTCAAATTCAATGCCATTTGGCTCTCTGGAATATGCACGGATAAACTGGATTTTAGGAAAAGATTTTGGCTCGCGTTCACCGCACAAGCTTTGAGAATAGCCGTAAACAAATGTTTGATGGTACTTCTGGGGTATTGCAAATATCTCTGTCGCTGATAAGTATTTAGTCCCGACGAAACTTTCTGTGGCGACACGAAATACTTTTGGGAAGATAACAGGGCGAAAACAGAAACCAAAGCTACGGTGAGCTTTAGCCGTAAAACAATGACACTTTATGCTTTACTCTGTACATGACATCTGTTGCCTCATAAAATTCTTCTGCGTATCGTACATTGCCTGTTGAAGTGTTTCTTTCATTCGATCATGTAGTCTTTGTTTCGCAATGTTCATTAAATACCAGAAATGAAAAATACACCGAAATAATTCTGAGGATTGAGTTTGCAGTCACAAATGGACTGAACACGCTGTGAACAAAAGCGCAATAATATTGTAAACATCTCTCGTGTGACATTCCTCGCTTTCAATTTTATATTTGTTACAGAGCACGAATACTCGAAAGCCTGATAGAAGAAACGTATTGAGTTAAGAAAAGAAAACACATAAATAGTGAAGCGAAGGCTGGATTAATCGTGGCCTCTGATTAGAAATATGAGTCAAGGTCAAACTGTCAAAATCGATTGTGCATAAAAAGATATGTCACGCATTCTCAAGATGTAGGGTCGCTCAACCTTTAAGAAGCAAGTGTATGAGTGTTGTAATAATAATTTTTAGTTTAATCAAGGTGTCAAAAGAGCAAGGTGTCAAAAGCCAAGTTCTCTATACTGGAGTGTGTGATATTTTTATGGTGAGAAATTGGAAGTCTCTCTTGGGAGTTCCGCTCTTGTCCCCTACTTTCCATTTTATATTCTGGTCTCGACCCAACTCACGCCGCGAGCTCACTGGCAAGGCCAGTCTAGTTGTTAGCAGCGTTGCTACTTGGACCGGTTGCGCCTTTTTGGTCAGTTCTGTAGCTAGTGCGTAGTTTGACCATGCCAATTCAACCTTCTTCCACTTTTCGAATGCATTCGCATCGTGGATCTCCATCGTGGATCGCCATGCTCGTCTTCGTTGCTTAAAACTGCATGTTTTCGTCACAACAGTTCTCCACCGCTGCCACCATGTAACGATATGGCATGGCCAAACTCGGTTTACGAATAAAGGGATTTATTCGGTTGTCGTTTACACGTAAATGTTATCACATAAAAAGCTATCCTTCTTTTCGAACGCGTGCCTCGCCTGACACCGCGTGGGTCTATGTTAATTATAGGCAGCTGTCACTACCTTATCATTGATTGGCTATTAGGGTTTAATCAGACATCGTCACAGTTTCGAGTTAACTTTTTTAAGGTTGGCGTCTCACAAAAGTGAGAAACACGACCTTATTGCGGCCACGACAGTCAGTCAGTCAGTCAGTCCATTCGTTATCTGTGTCAACAATAGACTTCCAAATTAGGAAGTTTATTCCAAATTTGGGCACGATCATGCATGATGAAATACATTTCAAGAGATCGATTAATTTTAAAGGCACGGAATTATACTACCTTTTAATCACGGCTTTTGGTGAAAGTATGAATGCAGATGCTCCAAAGGTGTCCTGCACAGTGGCAAAGCGTGACGTCTTATTTTGCAAAATTTTCCATTCGAATCTCCAAAACATACACAGCTGCTGCACAAACGTGCGCAAAGTTTCAAATCGCTAGCCCTACTGACAGCAACCAGATAGCTCCATACTGAACTCTCTTATTTAGCATCAGTTCTAAATCAAAGGAACCATTAACAATAGGAGGGTTTAGTATTGAGCAATTTAAACTTCAATAGCCCACATCTCAGCTGTTCAATGCGCTAAAGAGCTAATTTTTTGTGACCGTTTTTAGACAGGGCATTCCACAGAATTGTCTAAAATCCATATTCTGATATTTTTTGTGACATCACTTTACCACTATATTCACTCAAGGCAATCCCTACTTTAGAGCAGTTAAGACACAAGCCTGTTGCACGAACTAGACCACAACCAAAGTCTGCCAATCAAAAAGATAGCTGACCTTACAGCGGCATCGCTGCTTTGATTACTCTCATGGCCTAAATCAGAGAGAGTGCTGATTACCAAACTACAATAAAAACGGTAGGAATACAAGCAAGGGTACTTACATATCTAATCCACGCAGTGAAACCTCTGAGCAAGGATAACTTGATAACAAAAACGATGTGCTTTCTACGGAGTCCAGACTACAACTAACTAAATGATACAACAGTACATGCAGATATTGGAAGACAAAATAAAGGTCTATTGATTACAGAACCCATAAAATATTGTAACGTTTTAAGGCCAGACCCTCAGGCCTGGCTGAGCCTAAAGGCCCGACCGCAGCCGAGCTGACACAACGGATCAACGACGCACACGTGAACCAGGACAAGGAGAGAGGTTTATTTAAACAATTCATCTGATTTTATATGGTTTCGGTTAATAATTAGCAGTATCCGTTTTAAGATCATGGGTTCGTTTGCGTAATGGAAGATTACGCAATTATCTCAATGTGGCACACGTTACATTATTCCCCTCTTAGAAAAAGATGCGTCCCCGCATCTGCAACTTTACAAATAATCTTACTTGTACACACAAGAAAAACAATTTGATTACGTAACAAGGTACCTAAAAGCACGCAAAAAACATTCAGCCCTGATTAGACTGAAAACCACAACACAACTAATTCTTTAGCTCCAGTGTTGTATACCAGAGTCTCAACCGACTCCAAAAAAAAACAGAACAGATTCACCTAAGATTTGACAAGCCTTAGCCGTCACAATCTCGAATCCCCATGCGTTCCCAGCCTCAAGTTACCAATGATTACGTAATAAAAAGCTCTGATGTTTAACTGTACGGGCACTGCAATTACAAGAATTCCTAGTAGATAGAAATAACCAAAACATTAACAGTAGATCAGTCCCTAATAAGATGACAAGTCCGGTAGTCCCAACAGTCAGCTGGTCCGCATCACAAGTCCATGTACACTCATAAAAAGAAAAGCACCACGCCAACTTTACTCAAAAATCTTCTACTCGAATGAGTGTCCTGCATCCACCGAGTCGATCTGCACATCGCGCCAACTCTGTGTTTTCCCGCTTGATCCTTTGCCCACGAAGACAGTCGCGTCCATTCGTCACCGGCAATCCAAGCCATTACACAATTCCCAGCTGCGCCCCATGCGTCTCTTGATTGAACCACAGGTATTAGCTGAGAGCGCCCATCACAAGGTCGAAGGCTTTCGTCTCTCAGTCAAGTTCTTGTATCCGAGTAATACCAGTTCCAACTGTCATCGAAAACCATTCCATTTCTGTGCTGTCCACCGAGCCATCCGCTCCTCAGCCACCAAGCTTTACCGTGCCGTTACGCCATTTCTGCGTCTTCCACGAACACTAGGCTCCTCCGGTGCTGGCACTCTGCGGATCTCTGGCTTTTCCGTATAGCCACAGACTTCAGTCCTCCTACTTGATGCAGTTCCTCCAAATTTTCTCAGAATTTTGCCGGGTCTCGGACAAGATCAAAGGGCGACCATTACTTTGATCTGGTTCTGCCTCCGTCATTACAACGTTTCACGTCGTCTTTGGCCATCTTGATCGGATCAAAGCACTGATTCGCATCCCACCACTGCCACCAATGTAACGTTTTAAGGCCGGACCCTCAGGCCTGGCTGAGCCTAAAGGCCCGACCGTAGCCGAGCTGACACAACGGACCAACGACGCACACGTGAACCAGGACAAGAAGAGAGGTTTATTTAAACAATTCATCTGATTTTATATGGTTTCGGTTAATAATTAGCAGTATCCGTTTTAAGATCATGGGTTCGTTTGCGTAATGGAAGATTACGGAATTATCTCAATGTGGCACACGTTACAATACTATAGGCATTTCCTTAGTGTCTCCAACTAAAACAAAGGAGAATAGAACCTTTATACTAATCAAAGGGACAAAGAATAATTGATGATGCCATGCAAAATGAATCTACTCATCACCAGCATTTCCTGGAATATTTGTCAGCATCTTGGAAGATTCCAGGTGGTGGCAGTATGACTTAAGACTTCATAGTCAACAGGTGGTTTGGAGTAAGAGGGGCAAGTGCATCTGGATTTTGTAGAGCATCTGCTGTCAAGGGTCTGCTGTTGACGATGGCCTCTGCTTCGCACATCAAGGTGTTCAGAGACTTGTCATCGAGTACCAGTAGCATTCAGCAGTACTAACAGTATGTTGCGGACACTTATTTGTCGTTCCCAGGTGCCTCTGATGTGGCTGGCTGAGGGGACGTTCATCTTAAAGTGGAACCAGTCACAATTTTCTTTGAGAAGGTTCTCATCTATCTTGTGGTGGTCCAGTTCAGCCAGGGCTTCTTCTAACTCTTTGCTCCTACTAATTTGTTCCTTGGTTGCTTCTCAGCTGGTGGATAGGGCCTTGGCGACAGATAAAGTGGCGCACACATTGATGAACAAGTCGGTCTCCAGGGTATGTGAGACTTCTGGGTGAATGGCTCTGGAAGTCATGCAGGTGAAGAGGACACCATACCTGTTTACTTCTTTCCTCTTTTCCTTGACAATCCAGGGACCAAAATAATCCATGGTGCAGTATGTGAAGGACGGTGCTGGCTCAAGTCTCTTCCTGCAAGTCAGCCATCTATTGTGATTGGGCAGAGCCATGAAGCTTGCAACATTTCACACAGTTGAAGATCAGGTTAGAAACTGGAGGTCCCGCTGACTATTTAATATCCACTTGAGCTAATTTTATTCATCGTGGTGGTTCTTCCTTGGTAGTGTGGTTATGTGGCCCTAGGCATTAAAATCGGGAATTTGACTGCATCTTCTAAATTTGCCTGTCTGAAGCGGGGCAGAGCTCTTTGGAATAGATTTCCTTTGAGTGGCCTTGGCTTTGTCTTCTTGTGGTAGTTCATTCGTCTTTAGGATTTCAATTTCATTCTCAAAGCTGATGGCTTGAGCGGCCTTCACTAATACAGTGAGCAGTCTGCATTTCATTGATTGTAACGGGAGAATGGCTTGACGTTTTCATTTTCCTGCTAGGGGTATCTGTCATGCTGCAAGTCGACTCCTCTGTACTCGATCTTTGAGTAGTCGAATGTAGCGCAGGCATAGAGCAACCGATTTCATTGCGCAGAACCAGTCCGAGTAGTACTCTATGCGGTCGAGTAGACCTGCATCAGGAGGGGCGGTCGTTGTCGTCATTGTAACGACTTTGTGGCGTCTGGGTTGTCTTCACTAAGAGGAGTGGCATTCCGCTTTTCTTGGACTTTAACTGCATCACAGCAGGCCACTCCTGGTTCTTCCATAAAAACTCGGGTCCTGTGATCCATCATGATTTCAGGAGCCCACGTACGGGATGCATCATCTGCTGGGTTGGGCTTGGTTTCCACATACCTTCACTGCTCCACGGATGCGCTGTCGTGAATCTGGTGGACATGATTGGCTACGAAAACATTCTGGACTCACTGGTGATGTACCCCAGGACAACCTTACTTTCGGTCCAGAATGTTTCTTTGATTTCTTGCAATTGAAGTTCCCTTTGGAGTTGCTCACTGATTCTCACAGACACTGTAGCTGCTGTCAACTCAAACCTTGGAATCGTAACTGACTTGAGCGGTGCTACTCTGGCCTTGGCTGTCATGAGCGAGCAGTGAATCTGACCTTGGTCGTTCTTGAATCTCAAGTAGCTGCACTGGCCATATCCTATGGTGCTGGCATCGGAGAAGTGATGCAGCTCTGTTTTGATTTGAGTTCTTTGGCTTGTAGCATCTGGGGGCTGAGAAGTTCTTCAGGAGGTGAAGCTCTGTCCTCCACTTCTCCTATCTAGCTTGTACTGGATTGGGGATTGGATTGTCCCAACCTAGACCACTGCGGCACAGCTCTTGTGGGATGCTTTCCCCCTCCAACAGGGTATATATGCTCTTGAATACCTTTTAGGAAGTTCCATCTCTTTTGTCCATTCTTTTGACCACCAGGCCTGTTGTCTTCTCTATGGTGATTTCTTCCTTTCCCAACATAGTGGACTGGTTCACCTTTACTTTATTTTGTTTTGAGTGCATGAGCAGCTGACCAAAAGTTATCACATTTGAACATTTTGAGGGGAGGAAGGGTAGTGAACGATCGGTTGTCTGGGGCTGAGAATTTTCCATTTTTTCACACAGTATCAACTAGTTTTGCAACTGATTGTAGTTCAGCGGACAAACACTTGGTGAGCATGATCTAGGGATTTGCATCTAGTGATAGAGATGGATGGACACTCTTATACACTATTTGACTACTGTACTCTGAGCTAGTCAAGAATAAATGAGATCCAGTGAAGACCGGAAATACTGAGAAGCGAATCCCCGTAAAGTCTGCTACGACATGAAAGTGCCCCATGACAATATGCAGTACAAATAAGGCTTCCTGTGCAACATATTTTAAAAACTGGAGTGCACTGAACCGTGGCATTGTCTAGGGCTTGAATATTTATGAGACCAAATTGTTTTGTACATCAAAAGAGCCTAAAGTTCTCCAAAAATCGAAGCAAAACCTGAAGTTCTTACTTCAAGTTGTACACATGTTTCAAACCTAGTCATCCGTTGAATGGGTTTCTTTTATAAAATAAGGTTGAAGATGTCAACACTAAAAGAATTAAGAAAAGGAAAAGGAAGCGAGTTGAACATCAAAGGAAGGTGGAGGATGAACAAGTTCGCTCTTGAGGAGGCTATAAGAAATGAAGAGGAGAGGAGAGGAATTAGTGTTACTCCTTTCTCTACTCCTTCACTTCCTCCTCCTACTCCACTTCCTCCTCCCAGTCCTCCTCCTCCTCAGAGGAGGAGAGGAACTAACACTTCTTCCTCTCATTTTACGAAGACCTTTTTCACAGAATGAGGAACTAACGCCTTTAATTGCGTGGCTTCTTGCAACTCTTAGAGAAAGAATTGATGTTTTTTAAATAGACTTAAGTGTTATAAGATAAGGGTAAAGATGCAATCACAAAACGAACTAAGAGAAGAGTTGTATAAAGATAGTAAGAAAAGAAGCGGTAACGCAGCTTCTTTAAAGTATTATTGTGAGCATGGAAGGAGTAAGTATCAATGTAAGAGTTGTAAGGGAACACAAACTCTGAAGGAAGTAACCATGTCCCCTGAGTGATTGCAAAACCTAACTTTACCTTGGCGTTTTGTACTGCAAGTTGATACCTTGAGATACTTTTTGAGATGTCCTCCTCAGTCACAGCGCTTTCGAATAACGTGAGAATCTCCTGTTGCACTTCTTGTACTCCTCCACTCCCAACGATAGGGTTTCTAACGTTTGCTTGTGCTCCTAAGACACAATAAACGAAAGCCTCTATACTTCTGTTAAGTCTTCCAAGTCCTGCTTTTGTTATACCTTTGCCTTTTCTCAAAGCAAACCACTCATGTTGTCTTCCATGGTGAAAGTGTTCAATCACTTTGTTTGAACTTCCATTCTCGTCCGAAAAGTGTAACCCTCCATTAGGCCACTTTGCATCTTTGTTGGAGAACCAAGGGCTTGTTCTTGTGTTGGAGGTGTGACCGTGAACGTGGTCGTAAGCGTAAATGTCTCCTAACCCCAAATTCGTTCCCTGATACTTCCCTTTGTTTACAGGGTTATGCAAAGCATCGAAACCACCAGTCTCTGGCAAGGCTACTCCAAGCTCATACAATACCCTCCTCATTGTGAAGTAAACATGAAACTATCAAGCTTTGAACTACTTTAGGAGAGACTGATGAGGATCTGCACGAAGACGACATCACTCATGAAAACGACGAAATTGCAAGACTTGAAGGAGAGCTTCGTGAAGCCAAACAAGCGGTGGAAAACCTACAAAAAGAAATAACTGAGTGTAACAAACAATGCGCACGTTTTGAACATCGATTGGCATACGGATTTAAAGTAAAAGTGTTCTTCATCGCTTGCAGCTAAAACGTCCTTTAGATACTCATCATCTAGAAATGTTTTGGCTTTTCTCATGCTTGTTGGTACGGAATGATCGTTGCCTCTTTGTGGATCGAGAGACTTCCCCGATTTAGAAATGTGAACATCGATTTCAGTGCGTGTAAACAATGGCATACGCCAGAGGTTCGATGGCCAGCCGTTCTTTGGATATCTCGCCGACCGGACAACTGCTGACTCTCTTCTGATGTCCACTTGACCACCTTGCCTTTCCTTTCTTCTCGTGAAAATCTTATTCGGATCCAGGTCGAATATTTTCTTGTCGCGGCCGGACTTTATGTATTCGTCCACCCTTTCGTATCAAAAAAGATGTATTGATCAATGAATACCAGATAAAACGCAACTTGCAAATACATTTTCAGCCATACCCCAAGTTTATATCTTCGAAGGAAAATAGAAAAACTTAATTACGCACTCACCTTTTCACAATTTGCACCTTTGTTTGGAATCCTTTACAAGGATACAAGGATCGCCTCGGCATCGTAACCAAAACCGAAGCTCATCCATCTTTAGCTGCGATGGTATTCTACCCACAAGCGAGGAAAATAATATCAGCCAATAATCATCGAGTTTGTGTAAAAGTTGAGGGTCGAGGTTACCATGTCGAAGGTATGTAGAAGAATATTATTTACTGGACAATAAGGCAACAAGTTTTGTACTTGAAGCAAGGCACACGCTGCGCACGGGTCAAAGTTGAAAGTAAATTTGACATCGCCTTAAGGCCTGGCTTTCTGTTTAAAAATGCCCCCCAGCGAAGTTTTTTGTGCAAAAGCCTGGGAACTAGGTTGTCTTGACAACGAGATTGGGAAATTTCAATATGGCGTCACGTATGTGTGAGCAATGGCAGTCGATGAAATTAAGTGTGAGCAGAAACAAGCCAAGTTTGAAGACTCTCGCAGTGCGGTTCAAGGTCCCGAAAGGTAGGTTTTCTGTTTAGATATTTGCCCACCTTTAACCTGCAAAGCTCTGTTTTGCCATGATTTGATCGTGTGATATTTTACACGTGCAAAGTGCAAGATAGTACGTTATTTGCGTGTGTATGCTGTGGTGCTCTCCGGACACACACTAAATGCATTCATTTTCATGCTTAAAATTCATAAATATCATAGATAAATGTCATATCTCTGGTATCTGCCAAAAACTGCGTTCATCCGTGGAAATTTAATATTAAATAGTACAATGTTTTTAGATTTGTACCAGCTATAATATTATGCTCTATTATTGCTATAAACAGTGTTTTGAATATTTGCTCAATAAACGCAAATTGTGCCATCTATATACAGTATTTTGAATATTTAGTTCAAGAAAAGCAAATCTTCCATTCTTTCAGCAGTGCCTTCGAGTATTTAACTTTCTTGAGAAGAACTGAAGCAGTTGGATCGGCTTTCATGGCTTCGTATGATGGCGATGGCAAGTTGTGAGTGGAGGTAGTTCTCTTCCCATGCCAGAAGCCCCCTTTGTATACACCAAACAATTTGCGTTGTGTGAGTTTCTTTGGTTGTTTTATCAACTGCTTCAGTAAGATGGCATGGTACCAGGACTGATTGTAGTACCGGAGAATTAGTTGTGGGCTTCTCTTTTCATCTGAACTATAGAGAATTCTTTGCATTTCAGTGAGTGTATCCAGTAGTTGTAATTTATCCTCAGGCAACAGGTGATTTTGCCGAAGATAGGCAGTTGTTTCACCAGAGCTGCTCGGTAGTCAACACCACGCTTACTCTCTTTGCTGCCAAGGCACATTGTGATGCTCTGCTGGAATGCCTCTAGATGATGTGGAAACTCCTCAAATATGTTCTCTATATGATGTGCGATGTCATGCAGAGGCTCTGTGGGTAGAATTTCGTACTTGTCAAGGAGTTCTTTCATTGACTTGCAAGGATCGTTCACAAGAAATGCAGGGACTCGCTGAATGCCATGGAGTTCCATATCCAGAAGAGTCTGCAACTCTTGCTTGGTTCTCCCAGAGAATATCCCCCTTGCTGCCAACTCTCTCTCAAGTTGTTCTTTAGACAGGCCACCCACAGGCTTTGACTTCTGTTTGAGGCTGTTGCTTCTTGCTACTGTTCCTGGATTCATCATAACATCCCGTCTGTCTTCTAAGGAAACCAGTTTGCAGTTTAAAGCATGGTCCAACTCATTTGCCCTTGCAGCATGGTACCCACAGTTTGAGCAGTAGTAGTTGCTCCTTTCTGTTGTCCGCTTTCAAATTGCCTTGCAGGACTGTCACCATGAAAGTAACTTAAAGTGTCAACAATCTCATTACCATTGGTGGATGTCAGGGCTCTGGCCATTTCTTTGACACAGGACATTTTTGTCTCGCTGTAAGCGATTTGCTCTGCTTCTGAACTGTTACAGCGAGCAATGAAATGTTCATGAGGCTCTTCGACTGCTGTCTGTACATCAACAGTTCCCAGTTTTGGTTCTGTATTTCTCATTTGTCAAGAAAATGGCAGGATCATACAGCAAAGACACTAGGCAAACAAGGTATCCATGATTTGCAACTGCTGAGTTGTCATGCCAGATCATCAGGTGTCTATGCCTCTCAAGGTGTTTCAGTTTGTTCCTGAGCTGCTCAGCACTTTAAACCTTCATTTTCACTGTATTCGTGGAGTTCCTCCAGCCGGTCAATTATGGATTGCATGGCAAGTCCTTCATAGTGTTCGTCAGAGAGATCCCTCATGTATGCAGCGTGCTCAGTGAGTGTCTTCTTCCTGATGTCCTCCAAAGGAACTTTCCTCCCTTCTACAACAAATTCCACCTTCTTGACTTCCATGTCCTTTGTGAGGACCAGCTTCTCATACTGTAATGAAAGAGAAAAAAACAATAAAGGCAATCAAAACATTGTGTTGGTCTTCCCTTGGATTTCGCATACAGTCTTTGATGGTGCATACCTTTTTTGGAACTATCCTTTGACCAATTGTGTACTCTCCACTTTGAATTTTGTCTTTGACAATCTGCCTAAGTTTCTCTGGGCTGACTTCTGTGGGAACTGTAATCTCACCACCTGCACCTCTCCTTTTCTTTCTTCTTGTGCACTCTTTCTTGTCATCACTGCCATCATGCTTTCTCTTGAATCGATCAACATCCACTCCTTCTGACTTCAACCACTCTTTGACAATCTGGCCACCATTAGCAGGAGCCTTTGCATTTGTACTTGTCACATTGTAGGTTCTGGCTAGTTCTGACCAATTGACGTTCCTGCCATCCGAATAGGATTGTACTTCATCCTTTATTGCCTCTCTGTCTACTGAATCAGCTAATTTGCCAATGTGTGTCTTAGTCCTGATCTTGGTGTGGTTCTCTTTTTCAGCTTCAAATGAGAGTGACAGTCTACTACGTTGCCATGCTCGAAGTGACTGGCCCCCACCATAGCACCTGCAAGAACAGAATAATTTTAAAGTTATTCTATGTTGCTTGGGGGAGACTTATTGTTTTGTCAGTTTAGATTTGGGGACATTACTGCAACAGCACTATAAATATCAGCATATTTTATTCCATTTTGCAATGTGAATTACCATATGGGATGCTGCACAAATAAACAAAGTTTTGCATTCTATGGTCAGTAATGAATAGCATACCCTGTAGATGCAAACAGATGAATGATACACAAAATATTTAGGAGGCAGTTACCTTAGAAATGCTGTTTCTGCCATCTGATTTTCAATGTTTTTTATTCCCTGTAAAGTTGTCGCCTTCCTTTCTTCCTTTCATTCACAGTTTTGTACTCAAGGCCAAGATCAGGAACCTTTGAAAGAGCTTCTGCTAGGCTCACGTTGTACTTTTTCTCGAATATCGGAGAGACCTTTTCATAAATATTTTTTGCAGTATTCTTGATATCCCTTTGGGTTGGCTTCAAAACACGGCTGCTGCATTTACCAGCTTTATGGGCTACATTTGAGGCATTGAACACTGGATTCTTCAAGGCTTTCCCTTTCAAAACCGCGGACTTGACTGGAAATAGTGCTTGAACACTCGCATATCTTACTGCACAACTTTTGCAGTTTGAAAACGAATGTTCCCTTTTTCTGTTCTCTAACAGCTTCTCCCATTCGGTGCGTGAGAATGTAGCGAGATACACCTTTTTCTCTTTGGACTTTCTGAAGCTCCACTTGTTAATGGCTTCTCTCAGTGATGGTAATTTCTTCGTTAATTTCTGAAAATCAAGGTTGAAGTTTTCCTCAACAACACAGAAGAAGCTCTTGAACTGTCGGTATTCTTGCAAAACACGAGCAAGAAATGTTGTCTTATTTCACTTGGTTCACTTCACAAACTGCTTCCCGCCTCTCTCGATATCTCAAGAGCCACAATTTTCCCAAACCCACAAGTATTTGGGAACAAAAATGTACCTGCCATCGGAGAATACTACGGCAATTGGGTATTGAAGTGATACCCCGATGAAAAGTGCCATGAAGTCCCAAAAATATACGAAATGAGAGCAGTAAAAATTCTCTAACAACTGTTTAGCAATGCCAGACCTGACGTAAATGTATTTTTTCCGCCCAAATTAATATATACGCCGATGACACCCGCGCCAAACGTTTTTATTCAGCAAGAAAGCAGCACATACAACTGGTCAGGAACGCGCATGATCTATATTTAGTTGAGATGTGTAGCATTTAGTTCTGTATCACGGCATTCCATGTAAATCAATGTTATATTGTTGAATTTTCCTTGTTTAAGCAAATAGATCTATCTTTGTATACATGATGGTTATAAGTGTTCTACATGTAGTGTAAAATTATCCAATAAATCAGCTCATATGAATGGTATAAATCTCAGTAAAAATCTGTGTTACAGTAAATATTTCAATCAATAACTTCATGTATGGTACAATATTAATCAATATCAAATACATTTGGGAAGTTATCTCCCTTAAATCCAAAGTAAGAGATACTCCATAATAGAGTATACTTCAGAATCAAAAACTTATGTCTAGTCCTTGGGTTATATATTGTTGCTAGTCATACAAATTTATATACTGTATCTGAGAAGCCTGACTGGCAGTAATTTGTGATGCTTTGATAATGAATTTAGAGTATTAATAATTATTATAGGATGATTGCCATGATACTCTGACATGTCCTTTGTTTGTGTGAGATCTATCCTCAGTATTACTTCACTGGGAGCTTTTACACCGGTGACAAAGCCACTTTTGTTTTGTACTGTGTGCTAACTTTGGGACCTTTGCACACTCTGGATGGTACCAGTCATCGCATCTGGCACATTGTACATATTCTTTGTAGTTATTTGGCATTCTGTACAAGCAGAAGATAGGCGCACTTTTTTGCCTAACGTTGCTGTGCCATGGCACCCTTGCAGCACTCTCTGGAAATAGAGTCATTTCCAGGCTCTCAAAGCAGTTGGCAAGGTGTTCCCTCATGACACTCTGGTCGTACCTTACTTTGATTGGTCGCCACTTTAACACAGGGTTGTGGCAAAGGCAATTGCAATAAGTCCACAGTCATCCGAATTGGTCTGTTTCTGGGCCTTTTGGTTGGTTAGGATGACTTTTTCTTCTTGGTGATGCAGCATCCTGCAGCCATGTTTGATTGCAGTGGGGCTGGGGCTGCTGTACAGGCTGTCGTATACTTTGACAGAGCCGGGTAGACAGGAATTACTGCTTAAACAAACCCAGTGAGAACCAGTGTTTACAATCTGCACAGTCTGTTGTGGCAGGAGTAACAAGATTTCCTTGGATGGCAGGATATACGAGACCATCAACAAAAGAGAATTTCTACTTGAGCAATATTGTTGTGCAGCATGGATTTCAGAGTCAGAGAGCCATGTACAGGGATTCATGATATGTTCCTTACTGTCAGAATACAGCAATATGTTGATGCCTTTTTGGTTGTCACGATATCGAACCCAAGGTATTGGGTCGGGGGAGTTGTCATCAATAGTTATGACAGTGGCTTTCTTTGCCTTCCTGGTCTTGGGTGCTGTTGGCTCTCTGCCGTCATTCCTTTCTTTAACTTGTGTGCCTTCAGGGCAACCATTTTCTCCAGTCCTGGTTATGTTGGGTTTGGCAAAGTTTCTACCCACCATGAAGCTTTCATGGCCATGAGTGGCTGCTTCTTCCCTTGCTGGACCTTTTTCATATTGACCATCAGAGGAGGTGATCTTCAACTGTGGAATTCCTCTATCTGCAAATGGTTTGCGCTTGCCTTACTTTCTTCGAAGGGGAAGTGCTCCATACTTCTTCTTGGGTATAACAGCTGGTTTGCCCTTCTTGGATATGATCAACTTTTTGGACTGAGACTTCCATAAAGAGTCCATCCTCTGATGGTACAGATAATTGGAATGCAGCACCAGCATTTTGGAGGCTTTCTCTCAGAACCTTTAGTGCATCCTTGTCATGACTCAAGAAAGTCATGTCTCTGATGTCATTTAATAGTTCTCTGCACTGTTTGGCCAATGTCTGTGTACCTGTTTGTTCTTTTGTAGCCTTTGGTTGTGCAGGAGTTGTCTTGTTGGCTGGCTGCACTTTCTGTGTGCTATTAACAGCTTCCTGATTCGCGACTGTTGGTTCCTGCTCCCTCCTCTCTGGCTGCTCCAAATGGCTGACTGTTGGTATTGTGTCCAGTTGATAAAATTGAACACAACTGGGGTCAATTTGAAAGAATGGGCTGTTGGCATAAGTTGGTGAAAGTGCATGCCAACCCCACTCGGGATAGTGCCTGAAGATAGCAAGGAAATGCTTACATGGCCAATGGTTTTTCTGCCAGTCAGGGCAACCACAAGCAGGCACAGTGTTGCTATTGCCAAAGGACACTATATACTTTGTGCTTTTGTGGGTTTCACTTTGAACGGTGAAGTTCCCTTCAGCCAAAGGGAAGATGTTTTCCTTGCCAATGTTTTCTGCACTGGACAATCTGGTCAAACAGTGGCGAACAAAATCCTTGGGCCTGTTAAATAGCCACTTTGGTAGGGATGCACTGTAGGAGCGATATGCACTGGATGAGCGTACATTTCTCTCAACATACCTGTGTGAATAGAATAAGTGTTATTGAATTAATTTAACTTGATTTATTGCCTGCAAAAACAAACAGGAGCAGGTCCAGGAGAAACTACATGTATGAGGAGTTTTCAAATGTGCATGGGCTGAAGGTCCAACCTTCAAGACCATTATGGGGGCATGCATGCTTTACCCAAATATGTTGAATTTGACACTCCAAAATGCCACTCCCTGTAAGTCAACATTTGCTGATTTAAGTGTTATTGTGTATCACTTACTTGCGATAGGCTTGTGGCAAGAACTGTTTGACTAGGACCATTACCACACCACTGATAGTCTTGTCTCTGTTATCATTTAAGAACTGGTACTTGAAGCTCTGGTTTTGACGTTCCAGCCCATTGTTGGTGTTCAGCTTCACATTGAAGCGGTCTTTTCTGAATGCCCAAACCCACCGCTGAACAGGAAGGAACATAACAGTTGTTACTACAAGGTAATATTTTCTTGAAAGGGTTAGTATACATAGTTTATGATTCTTTGACTACAAAATATAGTTGAGTGTGATATTGCATGATTGTTATTCTTTGTTTGCAACACCACCACATGTGCATCAGCCTGACATTTTTCTCTGGAAGCCATGTCGTGTTCACCCAGTGCTGTAGTTTATGGTTTCCAAGCCATGGTTTACTACTTTTAAAACTGTTTAGGACATGGTCAAAGTCGTTGACAGTGGCTGCCTTTGCCATAGCTCTCAAACTTGCCAAGACACTTTCTTTATCTGTAGCAAGCACACCATGTTTGCTGTTGTTGGTCCAGCGCATCCAGGCTTGTTCACGGTGGAAATCACATATGTACATTGTACATTCTAAGGATTAAGTTAAAGAGGTACTTTGACCAAAATCGGACCATCACTTAAATTCAATTAGAAACAGTCAAAAACAATCTTTAGCACACCACTAACAATCCTACCAAACCGTTTGTCGAAATTATTTTTGGAAGTGCCACTTTTTGACCTCTGTTTTTCTTGAGCCGTGAATAAATCGATAATTCCGAGTGGGGATTGGAGAGACCGGTGTGACGTCATCTTACTAACGCAAAGTATCACAACTATAAGGGAAGTGTGAAGTTTTGCAGAAGAGCGCATGTAACTCTTGATTGAACTTGAAGTAGAATTTGGAATTTTCAAACAAAACTGCGCAACATGCCAGGTAGGTGTGTAGTGCAGGGCTGCGACAGCAAGTCCAACCCGAAAGAGGGCATTTCCCTTCACATTTTGCTCAATAATAAAGCGCTGTGCGCGATGTGGAAGAACGGTTTGTGCTACTTCAATCCTGGTGATTGCTTCTGTCTGCTCGAAGCATTTCGAAGAGAGCTGTTTTTCAAGGCTCCACCAGGAAGGTTTTCTCCAGCAGACTGATTCCAGGATCAGTCCCCACAATTTGGAGAGCAACTAAAGATCGAGGCGAAAGTGCAAGAGATCGTCGTAAGTCTTGACGAGGGAATTTTTTCGAAGTTTGAGCAGTTTAAGAGTCCCACAATTTGCAAACTGTCATCAAACTGCTTTCTTAGATGTTTCGTTTAGCAGAAATTGCAAGAACTGAACTTTTGTTTTCATCGTACATCGCACGCTGTGGCGGCGTGACAACTTGTTATGAGTCCATTCGAGCAAATTTGAAGCACTTTTTGGACTGATGCAACTAAAAGCCATACTATTACTAGAAATACGATAATCGCAGATATCCCCTCGCTCTGGCCTGGCATATATTGTTTTGGTAGCTCAACAACAGCAGCCTTTTGCTCTGCCTTTTACTAAAGTTTCGACGCAAAAAAAAAAAAACAAAAAAACAAAAAAACATCGAAGTTTGTGTCTATTTTATGAGGCCTTAACGTCACCAACTTTTTCTAGTTGACGAGGCAAGCATGTTAAAAATAAAGTTTTAACACTTTTGCTCCAAAGGCAGGTTGCTGTACACAAAAAGGAGATAAAGAAAGCATCAACGTCTTTTATTCTTTGGCATTCTTGTTAGAGACATCACCATTGAGTTCATTTTTGGCTCCTGACAATCTTACACTTTCATAATGTCAGTGACTTGGTATACGAGGATCCTTTAACTGCACAGGAGTTGACTTCTCAGTCTGATTTCTTCACTTGAACATTTCCTTTACCATGATCTTTTTGGAGATGAAAACACATATTCAGGTTTTTGTCTTCACTAAATATTGTTGCAAAATATTGTTGTACAGTACTTACCTATAAACAACACAGAAATTGAACTTCCACTTGGACTGAAGTGTAGGTTTTGCCAAGGAACCTCTGTTTGGTCCTACAAAAATCAGAAAGACACCAAATGTTCAAGAGGATGATGAGATAATTCACAATGATGTACACATTACAATGCACTTTCATAGCTAACCTGTACTATTCATCCACAATTGACATAAATCTGGAAAGGATGCTGCAAAGGATCTGGCACACTGTAAATAAATACTTGTTGTCCTGGAATGTTAACACGAATAGGTCCTAAATTCTTGAGTACATTGTAAAGTGTTTCACAGTACACTGTAGGTGATAGCAATATTTAGTTGAAAAATGTGTGATAAAGAGATTGTACAACAGGAATTCAGATAAAACAAAATTTCACCATGCATCCTTTGTTCAGCTGTTATTCGTTGAAAATAAACAATGACAACGAATGGCCATATTGCTATTAATGCATAATTGTTCAAATTTGG
Organism: Plumapathes pennacea; assembly: GCA_964036295.1. Classification (NCBI taxonomy): domain Eukaryota; kingdom Metazoa; phylum Cnidaria; class Anthozoa; order Antipatharia; family Myriopathidae; genus Plumapathes; species Plumapathes pennacea. The sequence goes on along the minus strand of OZ038467.1, from coordinate 17,250,489 downwards.
CCATCAATAAACAGAGGTCAAAAATGTAAACACAACCATAAAAGCCATACAGAATAGTTTTCAATTCTTACCTGCCCCTTGCTTCCTGATGATAAGAACGGGCAGATCACTCACATTGCTGGAAGAGTGCTGAGAAATCCCTCAACATCCTGTGACAAGTTGAGGACATGACCTTTGTACCCACGCTGGCCTCCGTGTTTCTTTCTTTTTTTTTTTTTTTTTTTATTTAAACATATTTGGGCGTTTACCCCAAGAACTCATGGCTCATCGAGGGGGCTTACGTATACATAAATTTTACGGTTTTACAGTCAAATATTAATAGATAAGAATAAAGTATAAAGAACCACAAATACACATATGCACACACAACACACTCGAGGATCATAAACGGATATAAAGTTAGAAGAAAAAGAGGAGAAAGAGGAAAAAGACCGCTGGCACTCCTATAGGATGTCGACCAGTCTCATTGATTATTCACAAAACGCATGGATTGTTTTATATACCATTGTACATGAAAAAAAATAATTTCATTATCGTCTGGGCTCAAATCGTTGGCTCCGGTAAGGAGAACATTGACTTTATAGGACTCCGACAGGAGATGCCAGCGGTCTTTGAGTACTTGTGCAGCAGCCGAGAGTAAGGGTAATCTATGAGCAGCATATCGAGGACAGTGTAGCAGATAGTGCTTTATAGTTTCGTTGTTTGCACCACAGGCGCAGGCTGGTGAAGTTGCACGTTTAATTTTGAACAGATAATAATTTAGTGCGCAACAGTTTAAACGTAGACGGGTATGTAAAATCGACGAATATCTGTCAATAGCATAATCAAAAAGCTTATTGTAACTAAATGTATTGAAAAAGTGGAATAAAGCTTTCTTAAAAGCTCTGATTGAGTCAGTTTCACGCGATTCATGATCTAAACTATTCCAGAGACGAGTTGAAGATGGGAAAAAAGATTTCTTATATCTTTCGGTTCGAGCCGAGAAGAGAGAAAGATCGTTTGCGGTTCTCAGTGTAATACGCGACCTCTCCCAAACAGTCAGAGGAAGCAGATTAGACAGATACACAGGAACTATCTTCTTAACAATCTTAAAATACAGCACAAGCTTGTGAATTGAACGTCTTGTTTTAAGTTCGACCCAAGAAAGTTCAGTAAGTAACTTCTGTCTACTAGTACCCCTCATAGCACCTGTGACCACTTTAGCAGATTCATATTGAACAAATTCGAGAAGCTCGCTATCGTTTGCAGAGCAGCCGTCACAGAGTACATCCGCATACTCCATGATAGGTCTAATAAGGGATTTGTACAACTTGGCCAAAGTATCTCTGCCTATTTTGAATTTTAGACCCTTTAGAAGATTGAGTCTTTTTGAGGCTTTTTCGAAAATGTTTAATATATGGGCTTTCCATGATAGATTTGAAGAGAGCGTGACTCCTAAGTGTTTGTGACAATTTACCTCTTCAATTGGCGCATTGTCAAAAACGAGTATTGGATGCTTTACTTTGTGACGCTTAGTAGAGAAAGTTATAGATTTAGTTTTACTAGGATTGATAGTCACTAACCAATCACAAGTCCATAGTTTTATTTTTTCGAGGTCACAATTTAGTTCGGCAGCTGTACGATGGGGATCGTCCACGACTTGAAGCAAAGATGTATCATCAGCGTAGAGAAAGCAATCAGATTGAAGATCATCAGTAATATCGTTAATATAAATTAAGAAAAGTAAGGGTCCGAGCACAGAACCTTGAGGGACTCCGGCATTGATATTTCCCCAATCGGATGATTGACCGTCTATTACAACACGTTGTTTTCTGCCGGTTAGGTAGCTCGTGATCCACGATAGTATAGGATCTTTAACACCCAACGATACAAGTTTGTGAATAATCCCTCTGTGCCACACTTTATCAAAGGCTTTACTAATATCTAGAAAAACCATCCGCACTTCTTTTCCTTGATCTAATGCTTCATATATTTTGTGAACAATATAAATTAGTTGATTTACCGTGGAATGTCCCGGTCGAAAACCAGATTGGAAGGGGCTCAAAGAATTATTCTCTAATAAAAAGTCATAAAGTCTGATAAACACGATTTTTTCCATTATTTTAGACAAGGACGGCAAAAGTGAAACAGGGCGGTAGTTTTCTTTCAGTTGACGATCATCTTTCTTAAAAATAGGTGTAACATTTGCAAATTTCCACGCATTTGGGAAGACACCTTTAGACAGAGATAAATTAATGAGACGGCAAAAAGAGCTGGAGATGCCGTCCGCGCTTAACTTGATTAAACTATTGCCTATACCATCGACACCACAGGCCTTAGAAGTGTCAACACTTTTCAGAAGGTTACGAACTTCTCTTTCACATGTTAAAATGTGAGATAGAAATTTAGAATTATTATGAACAGAAAGCTCTGGAAGAGTTTTGTTTACTTTTTCTAGCCTGCATTGGCTACAGAAATAGTCATTTAGTAGTTGAGATTTCTCTTTTGCATCGGTGATCATACGGTCTCCATCACATAACGTGGGAACTGTAATCTGGATCTTTGCTACATAGAGCGATTTGACTAAACCCCACCACTTTTTAGGGCCTCAACACGGATCCTGCATCTTTTTGTTTAACTTTTCGTAGAAAGTTGTTTTACTCGAGCGAATCAGAGCCGTAGTTAGATTTCTTTGTTGTCTGTACTTCTCCCACGAGGCTAGGTTCATTCGTTGGCAGTGAAGCTTAAAAAGTCTGTTCCTTCTTCGAATAGCGGTTCTAACTTTTGAATTCATCCATGGTTTGTCCCGTGGGCGGATAATAACAGATCTATGAGGCACGCAAAAAACGCTTTTCACTTCAACTTCTTCTTGACCTTCATAACTCGGCGTTTGGATTCGTAGCTCCTAAATTTGACAATGATTGCCCGTTGACCTTGAGCATTGGTCTTGCCTATTCGATGAGCCCGGTCGATTTCGCTGCGCTGAAGCTCAATTCCCAAGTTGACCTTGCAGAATTCAAGAACGGTGTTAACGCAGTCTTCCTTCACAGGAGGCCCATGTCTGCCGTCATTTGAGACATCATTCGATGGAACAGTCGGTATTTCGACGCCATATACGCGAATGTTTGATCTTCTTGAGTACTGTTCGTTGTCATTACATTTTTCTTTCAGCTTCGCGATTTCTTCTTCTTGTTTGGTGATTTTGTCTTCAAGAGGCTTTACCACTTCTTGTAGCATTTCTCCAATAACCTCCTTGAATGAATCCCTTATGAGGTCTTTGAAGTCTACTGATTTCACAAAGATCGACATTTCCGTTTTCAAAGCAGCTTGAATATCGGCAGACCTCGTTTTCATTGCGGCCATGATGGTACGGATGACAAGGAGGCGATTTCCTCAGCTTTAAGATTTCCCCAGCTTCAAGATTCACAACTTCGAGCCCTCTAGATGCCACAGGCCAAATAAACTTAAAAAGGACTCATAAAGTTCCAAACTGAGCTGATAAATATCGAATTTAGAGGCGGAGTAGCGGAGGCCGAAGAAGCACTAATTTTTTCATATAAAATTGTGTTTGTTTCATATAAAATTGTGTTTGTTTCATATAAAATTGCCGTGTTTCTGGTAAACACACATGATGGGGAAAGCTCTAGCGATCAGCATTTCCTCTACTTCGGTGAGGTCCTGTAGTTCTGCAGGCACTGTCCCAGGATCCATGTCGTTTTCAGCCGAGAACAATCGACATGAAGTCTTTTTGTCGCGCTTGCACCTGGTGCAGGTATAGTTCTGCTCGGGTATACTTCGGTTGGTGATCGGCCATGTTTCTTTGCATACCTTGCAGCGTAAGTGTCGGAGATTTTCCTCAAAGCTGTGAAAAGCAGTGAGTTCCTCCCATACCCACTCTTGTTCGTGGAATGGAGGAGTTTCTGGATTTGCCCATCCACGGTTAATATGCAAATATTGTTGTTTTTGGCTGCAATGTTCTTTGATAACTGCAGCGCACTGTTGTCGGCATCTAGTGTTGGCTTCATTTTGAGATTGAAGCCTGTGGGTACTCCGTTCAGATGATTCATTGCTACGTCGAGAAGCTACTCGCTGGCCATTCTCATTTCACGATTTCGCCTTGCTCGTGCCTGTTCCTTCTTATTTGAAGACAAGCTTCGCGAGACTGTTGTGTTTCAAGTTTTCAAGTTTTCCATTTTCGTGAACGCAGCTACGATATATTGTTGCTTCGTTCAAATCTAATTATTTCTCTTCCCGAGTAAAACTACAGGGCACACGTGATCGATCCGGTCTTTGTTATTGGTTATGCAGGGAGACTGACTGACGAACGTTAAATTTCGAGATGGGGACACGCTTGGAGTCCCCAAGTTAGGCGATAATAAGGCGATATTAATGTACTAGCGCTGTGATTATTACCCTCACTTCGCTTCGCTTTGCTCGGGGACAAGCGCTAGTGAATACAAAAGGCAGTGTTTCAGTGTGATTATTGTAGCTTAATAAAACGGTCAAGTTAGCTAGACAGCGGCTTTTCATATAGACACAACGCCGGGCAGAATCACACAACAGTCGGCATGTCAAATCAATGTAATTGTATTTATTCAAAATAATGGCACTGTATACGATCTATGAATTTCACTTTACATTAAAACCCATGCATTTACTAGATTCTTCAATGATTTGATAGAATCGAAAAGTTTGTTGATTTTACAGTAGTTTGTGTGGTACTGACTTTGTAAATTTCCGAGTTCTGAAGTGTGTTAAAATTAATAATGGTCTTACCACGTTCCAAAATTCACTTCTCCGCTGAATCTTTTCTTGAATTTGGCTTCTTCGACCGTGACTTGCTCGACGTACGCCGCTAGTTCTTCGATGTTTTAATAGAATTGAAATGTTTTGATAGAATCGAAAAGTTCATGTTGATTTTGCAGTAATTTGAACGCTACCGTCTTCGTAAATTTCCGAGTTCTCAAGCGTGATACATTAATAATGGTCTTATCATGTTCCAAAATTTACTTCTCGGCTGAATCTTTTCTTGAATTCGGCTTCTTGTTCTTTTTCAACTGTGACTTGCTCGACGCACACCGCTAGTTCTTCCATGGCAACTGGTTCAAAGACTGTCGTATGCAAACGTACTGCCTTCAACACTTGAATGTACATTTGAAACATCTACTAATGACTTGTGAGTCGATAAAAAAGAATTCGAAGAAATTATCAATGAAAGTTTGCTCTCACTCAAAGACATTTAGTAGGTTGGTTGTGATCGTCTGGGTTAGAGTAGTCTCCAGAAAGACTGTTGTTGGTGACTGACGTTTCGACTACCTGGGCGGAAGTCATCTTCAGAGTCAAGTGAAAGTATTCGTCAGATGGCGGTATATGTCTCTGGTTGTTGAAATGATTGGTCCGTTATGTCGGCCTATGGTTGGTCGAGTCGGCTGTTCAAAGACATTTGCAAAGAAATGTGTGTGAAGTTCGCGTCTCGTTGGTAAGATGACGTCAGAGTGGTAAAGCGCTGGCCCGAAATATTTATTCACGGCCAACATGGCGGACAGGCGTTTTAGCCTCCTTTGAATTAATATATCTCAGGAGTCTTACATCTGAAAAAAAAAAGATATGATAATGCATACTGATATATACATACTGGTATTTCCATCCTGTACATATGCACAATGTATGTATGTGTGTGTGTGGTGGTGGGGGGTGGGAGAAAGAAACTGAAAAGGTACAATTTCTTGGCATTACTATACCTGGAAAAAGACTCTCGATTGCACATATTTCCGGTTCACTGAAATCCACCATGAAGTATGGTGGGTTCCACGATGGGTTCCAACCTTTCAGGACCTTTAATGCCTGTAAGATGGAACTGGCATCTTCGTGTTGGATGATGAATGAACCGACTACACAATAGTCAACATTTGTCTTGACACAAAGAAAGAACCCAGGAGGACATAGCGACATGTTTTATATGTTGCATCCAGCATGCAAATTTCCCCTCCATACTTCTCCAGGAGCTCTCTTTGCCGCTTTGTTTGATGAACAAACATCAGGTTGTTTGAATGCTCAACAGCTGGGCGCTCTTTACTGATGCAATCAAAATCATTGTCAGCAGCAGCAGCATTAGTGGCTGTTCTAGGTACCATTTCCGGTGTCTCTTCCCCTTCAGCCAACAGTGGTTCAAAGAAAAAGTTGTCTCCGGGGCTTTCTTTCTGCCACTCATCTATCTTAACCTTCAGGTTTTCTTGATCAACCTTAGAATGTCGATGTCGGGCTGCTGCCTAGTACATATGATTTCGTATGTCGCTGTGTGTGGGGTGAAAGCGTCTGTTGGTAGCATCTTGGCCCAGTCGCCCCTGGAACAGCTGATTCTTCACATGGCTGTCTAGGTGCCTCTCCATTTCTGGCACACTGTGCACTCCATCAGACACTAACTCGTGAATTTTTTGGAGGAGCTTGTCATCAATTGGCTGCATTAGCCCTGCAATCTGAAAATGATACACACAAATTTGAAAAAGCAAATAATATAAATTATGATAATTTGTAAATAGAAATGAAAATTGCCAAAACTGAAGGTGTCAAACATTAACTGAACCAGCCATTTTTTTTACAGTTGTACCACCAACAGAATGCTATGGTCTCAAGTTTGACATACACTATACTGCACCTTGTGGGCACCTTTTGCAATGCTGAAAATTTGTATGAAAGTACCACACTGTCATATGAGATACTCTTTTGAACCATTGATCAATTTCAAAGATTAAAATACCCTGTTATATTAATGTGTCTCACCCTCCCAATGGGATGGTTCTTGTGCTCATCTGGTTTGGGTAACTTTATATATATCCTCCTTTCGTGGATGAGTTCTTTTTTTGCCTGATCAAGGTCACACCGCAGCTGCTTTGACTTTGAAAGCCTTTTCCACTCTGTGTTTTCAGCAATCTGCAAGGAATAGCTCTTATTGAGTGTTCAAGCTGGGACACATTCACTTCCACCTTTAAGGTTAAAGATTTATAACATGCTATTGTCAGTCTGGCATCAAAACTATGTAATTTTTTTCCTGTTTGTCATGTTCAATGCTTGTCTTATACTCAAAGAAACTCCGTTCCGAAGCGTTCTTATACCTTTTTCACGCAGTTGAATTCAGAATTCCGAAATCTTGACTGAGCGACACGGGAGATTGGGTCTGTGACGTCAGAGAAGGGACTGGCATCGCTTTGGCGTCTCTTTGCCTTAGTTGTTTTTTCACTTGGTTACGTTTTTCTCGACAACACATCTATGAGGCATAATTCTCACCTCGCCAACTGCAAAATCTGTGTGAAAGTTTTGTTTGATAAGAAACGAATCCCTCCTCTGACGTCATAACCCAGGCTCTCGATCGAAAAACTTTGCGTGGTCAGATTCAAAATGGCGGTCAAAATCGCATGTCTGCCGGGTGGAAAAATATATAAAAACGCTTCGAAGTGGAGTTTCTTTGGCCATAAGTTGTTTTGATTACTTCCTACTTTCATATAAAAACGTAACGTCTGAAGGTTTATAGGCACTTTAAATTCATAAGTAAGTATTATAGAGGCTAATAATAGTACATGTTTTGAAAGCAACTTTATCTTGCCTTGTACTGTGGGTACTTTTCGATCTCCCTCAGGTGGATCCTTGCTGGGCCGTTGCATTTCTTTGTATCATGGATCAGGCAATGCCTCTGATAACTGTGATCATCTTTAGCAGCCTAAGTTGGGAAACAGGAGAAAAAGGAGGGCAGAATGATACACTTCTTTTCTTTGGGGTGTTTGACTCATGTACAAATATTCCATGACATCATGTTTTGTATCTAATTTTATTGTTTACTTGTTGTTCTTCTAATGTGTTATTTTTTGAAAAATAAAGAAGGAAAAGAATGATTTTGTTATTATGTGATATCCAAAGTCCCACCCTCCCCCAATACCCTTCTCCGATTATAATATTAATAACAGAAGACTTTTATTTATTTAGTTTTAATTGCTTGGCTTGCATTTCTCATTTCTTTACACACCACTTTCACCCTTTATATACCCATCAGAATATCTGTACTGTAAGTTACTTACATTTTTCTTCTGGGCCAATTGTTCTTTTAATTTTTTATTTCTGTCAGGCCCATTTTGACACTCCAATACCCTGACTCTGAGCACCTTGAAAGGAACTCCATCAAATTCGAGCTTTATCCCTACTGTCTCCTGGGAATCCTTCCAAAAGATGCGATGCGATTTGGTGCTTTTGACGTTCTCTTTGTTTTGTGACTGCCCAGTTTCTGGAAATTTAATTAAGGAGAGTGAAGTGTCTGCTGGTAGAACTTGCGGTGAAAATTGGACTTAAGTCAGACTTACCAGATTGACCAAATCCGCAACTCTGCTTGAAAGTCGCAAATCGTGATGTGGTTCGTACAACCGGATTAACTCCTCTGGCTCTGCTTTATTTCTGACGTAACCAGAAAACGGATTGCTATTATAGACCCACGGCGTGGACATTTTCTCTGTCATAATTTTTCGTACTTCTCGTCAAACTCCCGGCAAAAGAGCGACTCAGTTTGTCCGTCGGGGGAGGGATGCAAAGCTGGGAGATTTCCCATAAAAACTGCAGAACGTAAGTGATTGGAATACAAAAGGACACAAATTGCTGTAAAACATTTTAATTTCCATATTTTGTTGAACTACAAGCTACGTAGCTCGCAGAGAAATAGTTACCAAGTTTCCTGACCACTCCTCAAAGGCTCTTTCTTGGTTGACCGGAAGTGTACGGAAACTAAAGAAGCTGCTGATCCGTTCTGCTGATCCGCACCTCGTTTTGGTAGATGTTGGGTGCTTACCATTTAGCCAAAATTTCCGGTAAATCCGGTCAAGAAACAAATGGAACAGCCATTTTTCAGAAATCCCATTCGAAAATTGCGGACTACCTTCTGAGGTAGTCCTGTGATTCCGGTTGGAACGAGCCGATCGAAAAATTCCTTACCATTTGTCTTTTTCCCTCGGTCCTAGTCTACTACCGAAAGAAAATTTTCGCGCTTTTCAGTTGGATTCAATATGGCGGCGTCGCAAGTTTACCAGTGCAGTGAATGTCAATTCATTACGCCTACTTTGGAGGAATTGGTGGGGCATAATTGCCCATCTGCCTCTGGTAAGTTTAAATACGTTGTTGATCTATCCTGGAGTTTATTTGGTGGTTAAATTGTCCGAATCAATCTTAAGTGAAAGTAAACAAAACGCTCTCTTCAAACTTCCCGATATAAAGTTCGATCGTAATCGATGATTTCACGTTTTATTATGACCGTAGACTTTCAACCACTGCAGTACCAGCCAGGGCAAGATGTTTTTGGGCAACAGTCTGACAAAACTGCTGAGCCACCTGTTCTTGAGCGCTGGCAAGATTGTGACGTTCGACTACTTACTAGAAATACGATAATCGCATATACCCCCTCACTCTGCCATTGATGGGACTTTTACTTTTGGTAACTCCCAATAAGAGTAGCCTTTGTTTTACCGAAATGTTGACTCAATCTTTTCTTCGAACTCAAGTGCTGCACGCAAAGGAAGGAGAAAAAGAATGGTGTGTGTTATACTTTTGCGTTGAAAAAAGAATCGATTGCGTGACGAAGTACGTATTTCCCACGGTCGGCACGTCAAATTAATTCATACAGTCTGCCAAGCACGTTCTCGAAATTTAATACTCAAAGTTTGAAGTTGGTCGGCCGTCGTAGTACGGGAAAAAAGGAACACTGATTTTCTAATTTCGAATTCATAGGCAGTACAATTAAATAGGCTTCCTGTGCGATTTGTTTTTACTACTGCATGCACCAGACTCAGGCATGCATATTTAATAGGCTCGAATTGTTTTGTATTTGAACCCACTCAAAACAGCAAAATTTCTCCCAGAATCAAAGCAAAACTTGAACAGTTTACTTCAAATTATACACGGGCTTCAGACCCAGTAATACTTCTAAGGGCTTGTGAACGATTCTCGCTGCAATCACCGCGTGTCAGATTACAGAAAAATAAGACATCTGACTAAATTATTCAAGACTCCAAGTTCCGATTGCTCTGAGCAAATACGGTAGCCGAAACTGGCGACAGAAGCGTAGTAAAACAATACTTCGAGGGAAAATGATCAGCATACAGATTTTAATACATTCTTGAAGTGATCGAGTTACAAAATATATATTTGTCACGGTGATTGTTCGATTTCCACTGACTAACCCTTGTTGCTTGTCCTTTCTAAATAAGTATCTGAGTTTAACACAAAACGGCGTCTGAAGCTCCCGATTTGCTTTCAAGCACTGTTCCCTTTGCGGAGTGTTTCCCGCTTCTGTTCATGTCGCTTTTGGTCGACATTCATGCGCTGTTGTCTTAATTTGCGGAGTCTTCTCTTCGGCCCGCTTTTTCTCCTGAAGTTTCCGATTTGCGTTCAAGCGCTGTTCTCTTTGCGGAGTTGTCTGCATTACCCGTTTCTGTCGCTGTTGTTCGCTCGTTTCACGATTTCACCTTGCTCGTGCCTGTTCCCTTCTCATTTGAAGACGAGCTTCGCGAGACTGTTGTGTTTCAAGTTTTTCAGTTAAGTTTCCATTTTCGTGAACGCAGCTACAATATATTGTTACTTCGTTCAAATCTAAATGCTTCGTTCAAATCTCATCTCTAAGTTATTCCGAGTAAAACAACAGGGCACACGTGATCGATCCGGCCTTTGTTATTGGTTAGCGGGGTAACCGCGCCTAAAGTCGTACGACAGACTGACTGACTGACTGACTGACAGACAACGTTAAATTTCGAGATGGCGACAGGCTTGGAGTCCCCAAGTAGGCGGTATGATATTGCTGCATTAGTGTCGTGAGTATTTCCCTCACTTCGTTCGGGGATAACCTGTTATGCAGATCACAAGCACATGTTTGGTAAGGCAAAGAGCACGAAGAAAGATATATTTTCCAAAATAGCTGAGTCATTCAACGCCAAATCAAACAAAGTAGTAACAGCAGAGCAATGTTCTCGCAAATGGACAAAGCTTGAGGTAAAACTGAAAGAGGTAGAGGATCATAATAGACAAACTGGCAGGGACAGAAAGTCCTGGAGATTTTTAGATGAAATGTTGGCATGTGTGGAGTCAAGCCCCAAGATAAACCCTGTTTGTACTCTTGGCACATCTTCTGGAAGCAGTGGTGGCTTAAGCAGCAGCTCCTCTTGCCTTGCTGATGGTGATGATGGAACCGACACTGAATCCTCTGGTGAGGCAACTGGTGGAAAAGCTAAGAAGACCAAACGACCTAAAAGGAAAAGAAAGAGCAACTCCTCCGCAGCAGAAATGTTAGACTTTCTGCAGTCATATGGTGAGAGAAGAGAGAAAGAGGAGGCAGAAAAGCTACAGCTCTTGAAATCCATGAAGGAGGAGAAAAAAGAATTTTTTACCCAGTTTTTGGAAGTTCTAAAAACAAACAAAACTAATTGACATTAACAGCATTACTAAGGCTGGTTTCAGTTATAGATAACCAATGAATACAGTTAGGAGTTTGGTTATAGTTGTGTTTTGAAAATTAAAGAGAATATATATATATATATATATATATATATATATATATATATATATATATATATATATATATATATATATATATATATATATATATATATATATATATATATATATATATATATATATATATATATATATATATATATATATATATATATATATATATATATATATATATATATATATTCCAAGAAATATGGTGAATGAGTAAAACAGCAACTGAATTCTAAATTGTTACTGCCACAGGAAGAGTAAAGATAGGTGGGCATTGGGCATTTGTTTTACTCAGCTCTAATATCGCAATGTTTACAAAGTTTGGTTCCAGTTATAGATAACCAAGGAATACAGTTAGACGTTTTGTTATCGTCAAAGAAAAGCACATCATAGATATTCCAAGAAAATAAATAAGGTGGGCATTGGGCATTTTGTTTTAACACAGCTTTATTATCCTAAAGCATGTACCCTTCATCAAAGTCATCATGTAGTAGGCAAAAGTGTAGATAGTTGACATTACCCATGCTGCAAGGCAAGTTTCGGGCAGATTATATTTTGTCAAGATGATGTACATCACAAAACAGTTGTATTTTATATTTACTTTTGATATTCCATTAAATCTAAATGCAATTTGCAGAAACAATGGTCTTCAGATGGTTTCTCTTCTGCTGTGCCAATCTGTGATTTCCTGCATCAGGACCATAATTATCATTGCCGCCACCACCACCATCATCATCATCATCATCATCATCAAGCATATAACCTGCATCAAAATCATCGCGAAGAAGGCAGACATTATGAAGAACACATGCAGCAATGATTAAGTGGACTATCAGGTTTAAATTGAGATGGTCAATATGCTGTAACTTCCTCCATCTGCCCTTGAGAAGTCTGATGGATCTTTCAACTGTCTGCCTTAGAGATGAGAGAAGAACATTGAAGCAAGTCTCTTCTACTGTCAGATGGCCATTGTCTCTAAATGGTGTCATGAGCCATCTAGAAAAAAAAAGTAAAAGAATTAATTTCTATACATAATTTATGAAAATGATTGTTGGTACTGTAGTATGCAATCAGCAGGAAGTGTATACTGTCTCACTGGAGAGGAGGAAAAGATCTGAATCAAAGAATGTTCAGTAATTCTGAAAACCTTGATGTGTTGCTTAAGAAAAAGAAAAGTAAGTGTTATTACCTCTGCAGGGGATATCCTCCATCACCCAGTAAATGGGTATTGCCTGGGAACTTGTTTGCAGCCGTGTTGTAAACTGCTGAGTTGTGCAAGACCCTCGAATCATGCACAGACCCAGGCCATCCAGCTAAGCAATCAAGGAAAACCATGTTGTCATCACAAATAACCTGAAAAAAGAAGTATACCAGTAATATATATTAATATTCTTAATGTGTATAACAATTTTGTTAGAAAAATAGTATCGGAAACCGTGGGGTATTTCTTTTATTTTCTGCTAAAATTTTGGGCTACTAGAAATGTTAGTGAAGTGAAGTCATCTTTGTATGTTTACTGTGAATAGACTATGAAAACTTCATGGGAACGGCCGCATGAACTGGATTTAACCATGCTGCTTACTATATATTTTTATAGTCCAACTTTTCACATAGATTTTCAAAACATTTTTATCTTCATGGCTCCACAGGCACTCTTTCCAAAGTTTGTCACTTCCCATTGTCAGAGGTTCCGGCAATCATCCAACAGACTTACTTGCACATTTAATGAATGAAATTTCTTTCGATTAATGTATGCATCTGGCTCTTCTGTTGGTGCACGAATGCTGGTGTGAGTGCCGTCAATGAGACCAACCACACCAGGGAATCCCCCTTGCTCAAACGTAGCACTGATCGCATGCATCCTCTGCTCTGCAAAACAAGCATTTAATGCAACTTATGTATATTCCGGTAACTCTACACTCAGTAAAAAAAAAAAAAACAAAAAAAACATATGTACAATAACAAACACTTACCATTTGGCCATTTTATGTACTCAGGACTGAGATCGACCAGCGCTTGACTTCCTCTGTGCAGCACTCTATCGACACTGCTCATTGTGATATTAAATCTGTCAGCAACTAGTCTGGAAGGCTCTTGATTGGCCATGGCCCACAGAAAAACCAGCACTTGTTTCTCCAGAGGAATAGGTTGCCTTCCTCTTGTATTTCCAATAGGAATTCGTCGTGTAATTGAGATTTCCCTGCACAGGACCTCAAAAGTGCTTCGGGTCATTCGAAAATGGCTTCGGAACTCACTTAGATCGTACGACGGAATTGTAGTATTGTAAAAGCCTTGAATTCTATTCAAATTTCTCCGCATGAAAGAGCGTTCGGCACTAAATACCATAACATCATCGTCTTCATCGAAAAGTCCGTACTCGACCTCAAACTCCTCAGACAACTCGTTGACCACAAACATTAAACGTGGGTCCGCCATTTTGAATGCCAATCCGGAATTGCAATTGTGGATGGTAAGCACCGCCTCTTCCGGTTGGTCGACCGATTTGGAAAATCGCTTACCATATGCAGCGGTCACACCAACCGGTTTTTTCCCGACAAATGGTAAGCACCCGTTATTTATCGTGTAGTCCATGACTCAAACGTGGATAACATCGGGCCTAGCGAGGTCTCCATCATCTCTCGAGATGCTTGCTAAGGGTCGTTTGTTACCAAACAGATGATTAGTAAAACATTTATTTGCGATGATATATTGTCAAGCTAGACTCTTTTGACGCTTTGTTGGACTCCATTGTCAATGAATTTGAAGACAGACCTGCCGCTGATACATTGCAGGCGCACCTCGTCTGGGTCGATGTTATCTAGTGCCTTCCTGTGTGGACTTCCTTTCCATTGTCACGTGACCGTTGTCATGGTAACAATAGTTACGAAAAAATTCTTCACAAAATCAACATCCATCTGGCCGAGTTTGGTGATGATTGGGTGAATCTGTGGCCTTTAATCAAATTTTGATTTATTTTCCGGCCTTATTAGGACTGAGCTAGGCCTTAAGTGCACTGAGTGTCTATCGGTGTGATGAGATGCAGACAAACATGTAAGTACTGTTGCAGGAGCCCCATGACTGTAGTTAGAGATAATTAGATCAATCTGTTTCTTGTTTTTACCTATGGAAAGCAGTTTCCGCACAGCCATATTTTTCTTAGTACTTTTGGAGTGAGCAACGAATATATTTTACATGTTAATATATATGACATAAACAGCCAAGACAGAGAGACAGACATACTAGACAGACAGACAGACAGACAAGACAGTAAAAATAAAAGGAATTTGGCTTTTTCATTACAATACAAATGTAAATGTTCACTAACTGTAAACACATTTGTTTCCGTCTCGTTTCCGAAGCCGATTTTTTCCTTATAAATGGCGTTATCTGTCTTCTGTCTGTTTTTCTCCTTGATAGACCCTTCCACGGTTTCTGACGCCATTTTGATTAGGGGGCAAACAAAGCCTGGTTGCTACGCGACACGCCAAAGGAATGTATGAGACTGACCACGCGTTCTGCTTGACCGATAGACCTTTTCCTTTGTTTGAACAAGAAAACAATCAGATCGAAGCCTGGAAATTCCCACAGTCCAAAACTAAGTACCCTGCAAGGTAAGTATCTGTTTATTAGCAAAGCTTTAGTTTTCGCAAGTTCCGGAGCATGTTTAGATCAACAAATCGAAGGCCAAGAGCGCGGCCGCCATTGTTGGTTGTTATTGGTTGTGCCATGGCGGATTTTGACTAAGTCGAGCTACATTAGACTCCAAAAACCTGAAATATTACAGGGCTATTGTGTAAGCTTGTGATTATTGAGGTTTTCCCTACATAAATCGGGTATTCCATCTCAAATTTGATCCGTTTCACTTTTGCCTTAGCACAGTTTATCACCTCGCTGGATTACATATGATTGCATGTAAACGGAAACAAACCGACAGAACATCCTTACAAAACAGATGCACTTACTGGTTAATGGCAAACAATTCAAATTTTTTATCCCAATAAATTAATAGCATAAGCACTAACAAATACTTAGAGTATACTCTTGTTTCAATCCATGCTACAAATTCAGAGAATTTTCGAGATTAAAAACAAACTAGTGAAAAATGCCAATTCTCTGATTTCCCTTTGTAACGGTCAAATTCCACCCATTAGCACTGTCAGCATATAAGCCCTGCAGCTTAAAATATTCAAGTCGTAGCAGTTGTTGCTCAAATCTGTGTGATACGATATGCAATTTTCTTGGATGTTGTGGAATTTGTCAGATTTTGAGGCCTTGAAATGCTCTGATTTTCCCCTCCGTAGCATAACCAAATACTGTGGAATGACCCTTATGCAACATTTAGATTGAAAATGAAAAGACCACCTCCAACGACAGTAAAAAACAAGAAATTTCAAAAAGACATAGCAGCGGCCCCATTCCACATTGCTTCTATTTTCGACGACCCAGATGACTATTTATGGGTCTGGCAAAAACTTCACTATTATATGTGATACACATGCCCCTGCGAAAGAAGTAAGACTAGGAAGTGAATCGGTCCCCTGGATTTCAAACAGTATAAGATTCAAATTGAACAAGAGGTTCAAGCTCTTTAGAGCAGCCATCGCAACTAAGAGCCAGGAGCAGTGGCAAAAGAATCAGAAATGAAATCTAAGAGAAGCGAAGGCCTCTTTAAGAACATGTTCAATAAAGTAAAAAAGTCAGGGGCTTACTGGAACCTGCTAAAAAAGGCGACGTAGGTCAGACGGATCCGCCAGACGGATATCAGGCCAATATTGAGAGAAGATAAATTTCTAGCAATAGTCAATGAAGAAAAAGCAGGTCTCATGAACTCTTACTTTGCCACGATTGGAGAAAACTGGCCAATCAACTACCACAACAGACACTTGTGACCAGATGGATCTCCCGCTAATTTCTGATATACTTACAAATCTCAACCATCCACATATCAGACCAGAAGATCAAGAAGAAAATCGAGAACCTCAAGTCAAACAAATCCACAGGCCACGATGGCATATCTCCCAAGTTATTGAAACTAGCAGGTGATGCCATCACCATTCCCCTAGCTAATTTATACTGAAACAGCGTCCGACTACAAGCAGTGTATGACAGCTGGAAAATCGCCAGATTGACACCAATATTCAAGAAGGAAAACGAAAATGACCTAGAAAATTATAGACCAGTATCAATCTTGAGCGTTCCTAGCAGAATCCTGGAGTCAGAACACGTGTACCAGCACAATAACTTGATTTCAGACCAGCCATGGGCATATTGTCGTGGCTACTCGACTGAACTGCTGTTGTTACATCTTAAAGAAACATGGATGAAAGCAGTTGACTCTGGCTTAGTGGTGGGAGTGGCGTGTGTTGATTTCAAAAAGGCGTTTGATAGTGTATCTCACATAATCCTGGAAGAGAACTCAAGAAAAGGTTTGGCTTCGATGGAAATATCATGGCCTGAATAAAAAGCTACATGAACGAAAGGAAGCAGTTCATTGTAAATGGCTCTGCGTTAAGATTTCTCTTGAAGCGAAGACCAGATCAACAGTTCACGAAGATAATTTATTAATGAATTCACACAGTCATGCATACTAAACAACATACAGGTCTCAGTGACGTCACTCAAATGGCGGAAATATGTATTCCAATATCGTTACATCCTTTCCACAATAGGAAATTAATAAGGTGAAGAATTGATTGATAATGAAGAGACTAATACTGAAATGTTCTTGGCTAAGTTAATTAATTTTGAAAGTCTTTAAGGTATGGTGGTCTTCTTGCGACCCTTCCTGAGCGGGTCCTGACTTCGTTGGCTCCTGCTTGTGGACTGGCCTCTGTGGACTGGACCTTGCTTGTGGACTGAACCGTGCCTGTGTGTTGGACTCTATCTCGTTGACGACGTCTCGTTGGCTGCCTGGCTGGTTGTTGCTCAAGTTGATGCTGTGCCTTGGAGGTGTCTTTAACCTATCGGGCTGTTGTGGTACATAGTCTTCCATACCTGACGTTGCATGGGGTTTCTCTGCGCTCTTTCTGAGGTGGGCTCTATTGCACCTGTAAAGTGTACCTTCGGCTGTTTTAACCTCATATGATCTTTCATCTAGTCTTCTGGTGACTGCAGCTTTCTTCCAGTTCTTACTGCCTTGAATTAATGGCTTCATTCGTACAGCTTTTCCTTTGTCTGGGGTGGGAAAGTCATGGACATTTCTGTAGTAGTAGCAGGCTTGTTTCTTTTGGTTGTTTTTCATCCTTTCCCTCTCGTGTTGAGGGTTACAAGTCCTTGGTTGCAGGAGCCTGTTTGTGGCTGGAAGGAGGGTTCTATTCCTGCTGTTCAGAGAACGCTGTACTGGGCTGCTTTGGAGCCCTTCATTGGGTATGTTTCGGTGTGCGAGCAGGGCCAGTACTAATCCTCACCAGACTCTGTGGTCTTCTTGAGCAGTTTCTTGGCAGCCTTAACTGCCGCCTCAACCTTCCCATTTGCCTTGCTGTTGTATGGGGAGGAGACCATGTGTTTGATGTCCCAGTTCTTGACAAACTCCCGAAATTGAGCTGCAACAAACTGTGGTCCGTTGTCGCTAACCAACTGACAGGGACTGCCATACCTGGCGAAGTGTGCTTTCAGCTTTCAGTTGCTGCGTTAGTGCTGTGTAGGCAATCTCCCAGTAGTTACTATAATATTCTACTGTGATAAGGTAGTCCTTTCCTTTGATACTAAACAGGTCCACAGCAACCTTTTCCCAAGGTCTGCTTGGGACGTCTTGGCTCATTAAGGACTCCTTTCCATGCGATATCTCCTGTTGTCTACAAGGCTCGCATGTTGAGATCCAGTGGTTTACTTCCCCATCCATCCCAGGCCAATGTACACTTTCTCTCGCCCTCCTGAGACATCCTTCTACACCAGCGTGTGTGCTCTGTATGCCCCTCTTTAGTGATGCTCTCATGCCTTGGGGTACCATGAGACCCTCTCCTCTGAGGATTAAGCCATCATGGACACCAAGTTCATCACGTACGTCGTAGTAGGGTGTTAGTTGTACGGGTATCGTGGACTTGTGTTCTGGCCAGCCTTTCAGGATGGTGGCCTTGAGCAGTTGAAGAGTCTCGTCCTTCTCAGTCTCATGCCGTATTTCTTGAATTCTTTGTTCACTCATGGGCAGAAATTTCACAGCATGTATGGTATCAAACTCTTCTTGACATCCTTTATCTTCGACTGGTAGGAAGGATTGGCTCATGTCAGCCAGGTGCATGGACTTGCCTGGACATTGTTGTACTTGTATTTCATATGCAAGACTTCTCAGTAGCATTCCCTGCAGTCGCTTTGGTGCTCGGTCCAGAGGTTTTTTCTCTATGGCCTCTAAGGGCTTGTGGTTTGCGTGGATTACTAGAGGGCGACTAAATGCATATTGGTGCCACTTCTCAAGGGCAAAGACAACTGCCAGCATTTCCTTCTCTATGGTTGCATAGCGTGTTTCTGCATCGGTTAGGGCTCTGCTTGCGTATGCGATCGGTTTCCCTTCTTGCATCAGCGCAGCACCAAGGCCTCTGTTGTTCCATCACATTGAATGATCAGTGCTTTCTCAGGCCTGTAGTAGGCCAATACTGGGGCCTGTGTGACTGTTTCATTACTTGGAATGCCTTCTCTTCTACATCTGTCCAGCACCACTCAGAGTCTCGATGGGTGAGGCTTTGGAGTGGTTATTATTATTGTCATTATTACTATTATTATTATTATTATTATTATTATTATTATTATTATCATTATTATTATTATTATTATTATTATTATTATTATTTATTTGCCACAAAATGTAAATACAGGAATGCTTTTAGTGCTAATAAGTGGCGAGGAAGCCTCAAAGAAACTACAAAGCTTGTAAATTTAGGCTTCCTCATCAAGCTATTGTAACATAATTATGACATGAGATGGACGAGTTCAATTTTTTGCTTGTTGTTCGACGAGATAATTTTTAAGCTTAGTTTTGAATATAGTAATATTTGGTGCATTTATCAGATCATACGGCAAAGAATTCCAAATCTTAGGACCCTAATAGAGGACAGTAAACTTTTTGATGTTTCTTCGGCATTGATGAGATCTGTAGTCTAAAGCATGTCGTGTATTGTAGTTATGTATATGTTGGTTAGTAATTAGTAGATTATGAAAACAGTCTGGAAGCAGTTGGTTATGAAAAGAATACATAAAGTTGGCTATCATCATCGAGTTAACACTGTAAATGTCGAGGACCTTTAGTTTATTAAAAAGAGGCGTAGTATGTGCAAGATATTCAGCTTTTAATATGACACGGACAATTCGTTTTTGTAGCACATAAATTCCATTCAAGTTGGTTGGGTATGTTGAGGACCATGCAATATTACAATAATTCATGTATGGGTACACTAGTGTATAATACAAGGACAACATAGATTTAGAGGATAAGAAAAAACGAAATTTGCATATTATGCCTATCGATTTCGACATTTTTTTTGTAACGAAGCTTATATGAGGCTTCCATTTTAAGTTGTGGTCGATAAAAACTCCAAAAGACTCTGTAACCTCTACTTTATTG
Organism: Plumapathes pennacea; assembly: GCA_964036295.1. NCBI lineage: Eukaryota > Metazoa > Cnidaria > Anthozoa > Antipatharia > Myriopathidae > Plumapathes > Plumapathes pennacea. Next base: position 17,230,427 of record OZ038467.1, on the reverse strand, counting down.
ATATGTTTGTTGCCTATAGTTAAGGGCAAGGTTGAGCTCACCTTCCTTTGGCTAGATCGAAATATCATATAACTGGTTTTATCAATGTTTAACGATAGCTTGTTGGCTTTAAGCCAGCTCACGATTTTCTTAAATTCACAATTTAAGATTGTCATGAGTTGTTTTGGATCTTTATGAGAATAAAAACCACTTGTGTCGTCAGCAAAAAGAAGGCATTTAATAACATTAGAGGCACAGAGGAGATCCTTGATATACAATATGAAAAGTAATGGCCCAAAGGATCGAGCCTTGCGGTACTGCACATTTAATTTCTTTTTTGTGTGAACAATGGGACCCAAACTGAACAAATTGTTGACGATGGGAAAGATAGCTGACAACCCATTGCAAAGTGACACTACGGATTCCGTAATACTCAAGTTTATCGCACAATATTTTATGATTAATCGTGTCGAATGCTTTAGACAGATCAAGAAAATTCCGGCGGTCAGTTCGTTATTGTCGATTGAAGAGGCAACATTGTTTATCAATTGGATCAACGCCAATGACGTTGAATTATTCCTACGAAAGCCAAATTGATTTTTATTCAGAATGATGTTTTCAGTCGAAGTCATAAACACGATTATATACTACTTTTTCAAAAAGGTTGGGTCACCTGTGAAAGCTGGGTTAGGAATTTGGCGAGGTAGTTGACTTTTCCGTTAAGCCTCCTGACTTCTACCTCGTTCTTGGGTGGCTGTAGCTTAAGTATCTACTCTACCTTGCTAGGATCAGGTTTCAGGCCCTGACGACTAAGCCTGTGTCCCATAAAGTCCAGTTGTCAATCAGTGACAAAAGTCTTGGGACACTCGCACAGTTTCAGTAATTTCTCTACTGTTTCAGTTGAAAGACAACCCCCCTCCCCTCCGTTCAATGTTGAAGTGGCCTGAACTTGTTTTCCCAAACACACGCAACATTGTATAGAGGGGAGGGGGGAGAAAAATGGTTTCGCACCTTTCAGTACGCTTAGTCAATGACTTGTGTCTGAGATACATCAATTTTTGAAAGTGTCCCAAGAACTTTTGTCACTGATTGGTGGTACTCTAAGCTCCACTTTCTCATGATTGAGTTTGATGGACTTGGCTTTTCACCTTTCAAATAGTTGTGCCAAATTTCTGTAGTGGTCTACAGTGGCTTCTTCCAGAGTATCACTGACACTATACAGAAGTACATCATCCTCAATAGACGCTATTCCAGTAAGCCCTTCCAGGGCCTGGAGTAGGCGCTTCTGAAAGATTTCAGAGCTGACTAACAGTCCAAAAGTGAGACGCAACCACTTGTATCTTCCAAATGGTGTCGTGAAGGTTGTCAGTAGACTCAATTCTTCGTCAAGCACGCAATGCCAGTATCCGTGGCTAAGGTCCACCTTGCTGAATACCTTTGCTTTTGAGAGGTCTGGGAGGATGTCGTTGAGCACTGGGAGTTGGTATCCTTCGCGCTTGAGAACTTGATTCAGTGATTGTTGATTAACACAAATGCTTAAGGACCCATTCTTCTTGGTTGCAATTGTTATCTGATTGACCCAATTAGTTGGCTCATCGACTGGTTTTATCACTCCCAACTTCATCAATTTGTCCAGTTCTACCCTGACTGGCTTTTTTAACTCCACAGGAATTCTCTTTGCTGGACGGATTACTGGGTCAGCATTAGGTCCCACAGCCAGATGTACAGTCCCAGGTAAGGTACCCAGTTGGCCATCGAACAAGTCTGGAAACTGTTCCTTTATATCTTTGTTTTTCATTGTTGTTACTCCCGTTACACTCTCAAAGTTGCTATAGTTCACAGTGATAAGTTTCATTTTATTGCTGCCTTCCAGCTCACAAGTGGTGTCAGTTCCTCCTCAACCACAAAGTTGACCATGTACTTTGTTGTAGTTTTAGGGTTTTCAACAGGTAGTTTGCAGGTTCCAAGGGTATTTATTTGCTTCTTATTCCACATTTCCAGTGTTATGTTGTCACGGCTAATAGATGTGTTGCCAATCTTGCTTTGTGGCATTATGTTCACTGTTGACCCACAGTCAACTTGTAGCTTTACCAGTGTGTCGTTCACCTTCATTTCAGAATAGATCAGTTTGTTCTTGCTCGTCTTGACGCCATTGACATATGCACTCAGAGAATCAATCGAAGCAATGTCAGAGTCAGAGTCAGGTGAGTCATAGTCTGTTGAGAGTGTAGACAACTCTCTTCCCGCAAACCTCAGAACAACTCCAGTGGTTCTTTTTGCCACAAGCATTGCATTTCCGGCCCCAGGCTGGGCATAGTTCTTTCTTAAGAACGTGTCTTTTCTGACAAAATTTACACTTTGTTAATGCATCAGAAGCAAAGTGTGAAGGCCGTTCCTTGGGTCTTGGTTTGGTTTGGTTTGGTTTGTCGAGGTTACGTTCTTGCAAGAGGCATTTCTTGTTTGGTCGTCTCGTATTCCAAGGACAATGAGGTCACGGTAAGTCAACCATCAGATGGGTCACCGAAACACGTCTAGTGGGCTTAACAATTGATAACAAACTCATGTGGTCAGCTCATGTGTTAGAAGTGAAGAAGAGCTTCGTTACAAAACTAAACCTTCTGAAACGATCCAGATTTCTTCCAACTGACTTGCTACTCACATTCTACAACAAAGTCATCTTACTGTTGATCACATACGGCATTACAGTCTGGGGAGGATGTAATTGCCAGGACAGTTTCAACGTCTACAATCTAGGGCAGCCAGGATAATTTTTAACCTACCCAAAGACATGCCCACTCACGAAGTGCTATCACGATTCAAGTGGCCTTCTCTGGAGAAACAAAAGTATCTGTAGCAAAACTCATGTTTAAAATTGACCATGGCTTGACACCAGCCTGCAGGTCATCGATGATTGACAAACGAATAAGCAGTTACTCAGTCCATAGCTTACGGTACGGACTGCGCACTCGGTTAATAAGATGTATGTACTTGGTTTGTTTCTATTTATTTTTACTTTGGAGAAATTTTGATTAACGGATTTCGGCTGACTTCCAGTGGAAAATTGATGCATGCAGGGCAAAAATAGGATCCTCATTTTCGGAGACTAATGCACCAAAGGTTGTAAGCAAAACTTTGAGCTGATAACTTGATCTGTAAAAAAGCGGTAGATTAAATCAGCAGGCCGTATTTACGTTGTTTGTCTGCTGTGAAATAATAGGTTAAAATGCCAGGCGATTTTACTATATGCCGGTACCTCAAAGTCTGAAAATTTAAGTGAAGCTAGTCCAAATACTATATGGGTTCACAATAGGGCCTATGCCTTTTTCAAGTCGATTTAAAAAAGGCTTAAGCTAAGTCGACTTTACATTTTGGCACATGAATGATTTAATCAGTGTTATTTGCTGGTGACACACGACACGCTGAGCTTTCAAATACGCGACAAAGGAGATTAATTCCCCTTCTGGCAGCAACTGCGTTTGTCCTAAATATTTAAATGTTTGTTGGACAAGTATGTTTGCACAGTTTATCTCTAGTTTGACAACAGGCTCTAGACGATTTTGCCAGCACCAACGAAGGCATTGTGTTGCTGGGAGCTTTCCTATTTGCAGCGGCACGAAGACAAAGACATGCTCCAGGCAGGAGAAGAGCATGGGCATGGCCGAGACCTCAGAATTGGTTTGATCATTTTTTGGTCACTCCAATACTCGAACCTATCTGGAAGGCCAATTTTCGAATGCGCTGACAAACGTTTGATGAATTGTGTCGGATTTTGGGTCCTGATTTATCCAGGCAAGAAACGCGGATGCGCAAACCCGTATCCATAGAAAAATGAGTAGCCTTGGGAGTTGGCAGCTATCAACTGGCAACAGTTACAGATCATGTGGTCTGGAATTCGGCTTGGAAAATCGACTGCTAAGGTTATCTGCATGGAGTTTGAACAGGCACTTTGTGCAAGAAAGAATGTGTTTGTTCGATTCCCTGTCAACCCCCCCAGGAATTCCAAGGAAGTATTGATGATTTTAAAGAAAAATTTGGATTTCCACAAATTGTAGGCGCAATATACGGTTCTCACATAGAAATAAATTCGTCTCCGCAAAATCACGAAGATTCTTCAATAGAAAGCACTACTACAGCCTTAACTAGAGTTTCAGCATATCTCTGTTGGCTATCCAGGCAGTATTCACAATGCCCGAGTTCTGAGGTTGAGCCAGGGTTTTGACTGTGCAGAAAACAGACAGATTCTTGCCGAGCCTGTTTGGATAATTAACGGCACAGAAATTAGGCCTATGTTGGCTTGTGATACTGCTTACCCTTTGCGTAACTGACTTCTAAAGCCTTTCCCTGGTAGAGGAAATCTGTTGTGCCATGAGCGGAGATTCAATGCAAAGTTTAGCGTCATGAGGTCAGTAGTGGAAAGAGCGGGACACTCAAGAATCGCTGGCGAATTCTACTTAAGAACATTGAACAGCACTAGCAAAGCGTTCCCCGGACTGTTACTGCTGCTTGCATCCTGCATAACTTTTGTCTGATGCACGATGATGGGTTTGACAAAGATGATCGACATGATGAAGCACCACCACCAGGAAACAATGATAATGACCCAGTTGACGGTGATTCTGTAAGAAAAGTCATTGTCGAGTACTTAATTGATCAAGAAATCATAAAAGTTGACCAAACAGGAATATTTTCCAATGACTACAGTATCTGAAGTATCGAAACACAACAGAAATTTGTTGTTGTAACACGCGGTTTATTAACTTCAACCAAACTTTGGCCGTTATGAAGCCTAAAATATCCTGTTACGGCAGAATTTGTTTGCGATGAAAATTATGTAAACAAGCAAAGTTCTCAATACGCGTCAGTTCTTCAGAGTATCAACTGATCAACAAGCAACAGTCCTTTGAAAACAAAAAAGACAACACAAGCGATCCTTTAGAAAATGAACAATATAGTAACTGTTATGAAATGTTCAAAACACACATCAGACCTTCAGAACAAAATACAGTAAAAGATAATAATAGCACAAGTTCTTTTAAAAACTCTGCCGTCAGTCCTTTACACACTCTTTCAGGATGTCCTTGAGGCCAGACATTAGAGCCTTTGTCTACTCCATCTGGCTTTCAATCACCATCTTTTGCACCTCCACCCCCCTCTCGAATCTCTCGGTTTGCTTCTCCATCGATATGCGCCGCATTTCGCTGAGTTTGTTCAGATAAGGGTCCTCTTCACTCGTACCACGAGTTGGTTTGCGCTTTTTGGGAAGTTTCCCTTTACGGCCCTCGGGTTCTCCGTTACCACGTGCTTCATGTTATCCCTCTGCTTCATCGTCCAAAACACCACAGCTGTCTTGGAGCTGCGTTTCACTTGCCTGAGGTTCCACCGCAGTCAAATTTGTGCCCAGGATTGTCATCAAATCTGGGTTTAGTCCCTTGCGTGTTCCAAGAAAGGCGTCTAAGTCATTGAAATAAACGAAACTTTTCTTGATCTTGTTCGCACCTTCCTCCCCAGTTGTCAACATTCTGGTACGAACTTGGCGGTATTCGTACTCCAAGTTTTTCACTCGTTTCTTGATTTGATCCAGAGTCATCTTAGCGCATGTGATGGATCCCTCCTTGCATTGATCTGAAAATTCTTTGTGGATATTGGCCCATATTTCTTTCTTTCTTGCCTGAGATGCACATTTGAGTGTCCGCAACTATTATGCCCAAACATCGATCAACACTTGTCTTAGCATCCCCCCAGCCTACTCTTTTCCTCATAGAATTTTGGCCTTCCTGTGAGCTAGTCAAAGAATCACTGGTTGGAGTGCTGTAGTGATGATCGTACTCACCCTCGGTATCCTTCGATAATTCCATTATTTGCTTCGCCAGATCGGCTATTCATGACTCCTTCCTTCTCGACAAAGCGCAATGAACAGAGCCGAATAGCCCCTTGGGATTGTTTACCACTTCAATTTTCTGCGGTTGACACCTCGACGCCGCTTAAGTCGGCATTAAGTCACCTTTTATCTTGACTTCAAAACGACTTAGTGCTTTTGTTTTTTGCCGCTCTAAGTCGATTCTCGCGCGTTTTCAACTTAGTCGTTCACACAACACTTTTTGACGCCTGGATGCGACTGGCGCAAATGGTATGTCATGAGCGTGGCTTGTTGCCTGTGACAAGAGAAGCCAAGTCTGATGCCATTGGAGCCTTGACCTTATCCCATGATACAAGCTTACCGGGCCCAACGCCATACACCCTCCACACTGTATTCTCATCCTCTCCATACCTGAAGTTATTTAGCTGATGCCATCCCACTTGAATGGGCCAAGAGTGCGAGTCCTTGGAGCATCACACAGTGTGACTCAGACACCCAGAATGCCACCATCCGACTGAATGGCATTTTTCAGTTGTTGCACGTTTTCCCCATCATGGCCAGAATTGAGATACACACGAATATGGGACTCAATTGTAGCCGCTTTCCTGTCAGAAAAGAAAAGTCCATTTTTTCCAAACTTACTCCGTTCTTTTTTGCAGCTATTTTAGCTCCAACAGCCGTGCTTGATGAACGGTAGCACCTGGCATTGCCTTTTCTGTAGAGGACGCTCTTAAGTTGTGGCATCACTACCTTGAGTTGGCGGATAACAGATCAATTAGGTATAGCGTATAATCCATATTTCTACTAACGGGCAGACTGCCACAGATTGGAGTCCCCAACTTAACAGACCCCTTTTAAAATCGCACCCTACAGCTGGCGAGGGGAGTCTTGGATTGATCTCTTCAGTCTCCTTTCAGGTAGCGCTTGGAAGTCTTCAGCATTTGTTTCTTTTCTGCTGCCCAGGACATCCCCATGCCATTGTCCCCTAAATTGTCCACAACCACTTCTAGATGATCGAAAGCTTTGCTCCAGATACATTGAAGTAGTCCAGGCCTTGCAAAGATGTCCCCTGTGAGGCACAGCACAAACTCAAGATTCTCAGAAGCATACTGCGACTCATGGGGACAAAGTCAGACTCAAGGCACAATGATTGCTACTGCGCTACGATACACTCTGGTATGAGGGATTGTATGACCTTAGGCACTCTTATGACTTCACCTGAAGACAGTGACAGGCTTTTCTCGCCGAATGGAAGATCTTGGATGATGTGTGGGTTTGTAATAAATGACAGAAAATTGCAAGTTTCTCCGGAGGGATGCACATCCTCGTCCTGACGGGTGCTGAGACCAGAGATCCCCCACCATAAAGACGAGCATGGCTCTTGGCAACATTGTACTGGTAGCTAGTAAGACCGAGGATCCAGTTTTGAAGTTTTGGAAGACTCACTTTGTCAGCCATGACTGAAAAGATCTGATGCTGAATCGTCCAGTGCCTAGAAATTTCATAGCATTCACATAGAGCTTCCAACAAAACTGTGTCAAGGTGGGTGGAACCAGCGTCTCCTTTACTGGGAAATGTTTCTTTCGTTGCGTTACATTCCTTTAGAACCATAATTCTCCAGAATCTTCGGGAGCGATTTCATCCAGTACAGCCGAAATCACCTCGCTAGCTTTCAGTATATGACGCTGTCCAGTTCGCTTTTACACTTCCTCCAAGGTGGTTCTCAGAGTGCTTCTAACAGGATTGATGGTTTTCTCTGCTAGGAACCTATTGAGGTGATCTGAAGACTTCGAGAAAACTCGTTTTTCCTCATCACTAGAAGTGTCAATATCACTGACAGATGGCACGTAAAAGCTTTCGTGCTTCTCAGTCGATGCTCCAAAATTCTGTTCTGCTTGATAATAAATGAGAGGAAACCCTCACGCCGAAGTGCACGTGTATGGTGACCCATGACTGCCACCTCAAATTCCTCCATGTTTTATCGATTTTGAGTTTCATTTGAAAATTAGAACTGAACAATAGAGTAAAAATGATTTTCGAATTACGTTTACTTTCAAGTCAAAAGTTCAATGAAATAACGAATAAAACACTACTTCTCGATGAAACACAAATAGCATCAAAAATAAAAATACAATCAAAAATTTAAAAAAACCGACATGAATGTGAAATTACGTTTCGATTATATATATTTATATTCCGTTAAAGTATAAAATAAAATTCGAAATCGATCAAGATTGAAAAAAAACTTTTTGAACTGAAAACTATTTCTGTTTTCAAAGTAAAATCAATTTTCCTCGTGGCCGAGCGCTGCCACTACCATGATTTATTGCGGCCTGGGCTATCCCAGAAGGCCACACGAGCGCGCTCAAGATGGCGGATAATAGGCGCGTAGATTGGTGTGACGATCACATTCTCAAAGAAATGCTTGACAAGAATGTTCGGGAAGGGTTGAAAAGATCTGAAATTATCGATTTCATGCAGCGAGACTTCCCTGAATATCCATGGCGTATCCGCTCGTTAGATCGGCGACTGCAGCATTTCGAGATAAACTACAACGACAAGGCAGTCCAAGTCCAGGACGTGGTAACTGCAGTGCAGAATGAGTTAAATGGACCAGGACAACTTCTTGGGTACAGAGCCATGCACAAGAAGATAAGGCAGGAGTACGATATGAAGGTTAGTCGGGAACAAGTATATATGGTTATGCAAGAACTGGACCCAGACGGTTTGCAAGCACGTGGTGGAGTGGGAGGAAAAAGGCAGCGAAAAAAGGGAAACTTCACATCAAGAGGATCAAACTGGGTCCACTCGCTTGACGGTCACGACAAATTGATGGGGTATCAAAACTCCACATTTCCACTTGCAATTTATGGTTGCTTGGACACTACAAGCCGGAAGCTTTTATGGTTGAGGGTATGGGTATCGAACTGCGACCCAAAATTGATTGGTCGCTGGTACCTTGAGTACTTGTTTGAAACAAAGATGATAACAATGCTACGTGTCAACAGAGGAACCGAAACAGGCACAATGGCTACTATGCACGCATTTTTGCGCAGACACCATGGTGACATGGATCCTAGTGAAACAGTGATTTATGGACCTTCAACAGCAAACCAGGTGAGGCCATTTTATCATTTATGCAGGAATTCAAGGTTTGCAATAATTATTGCATGAGATGAGAGTTAAAATTCATACTTGCATATTTGGGCTTCATGTTCTAAGGGTGTGGTATATATTGTTCTAAAAAAGGTTCTAATTGAGGGGAATGAGGTAATTACTGTTTTGCCAGACCTATTCTATAGAAAAATTCACTGCCTGACGAGTGAATTCCACATTAAATTTCACAAGAAAAACCGATATCGCACGAATCGCGAAGCGATGAGTGCAATATCGGTTTTTTGAGTGAAATTTAACGTGGAATTCACGAGTCAGGCAGTGAATTTTTCTTGAATCGCATACAAGTCAAAGAAAAACAATGAAATTATGTTTTTACGCTTTAGCGCGCGAGAAAGCCATTGCAAAGTCAACTGTCAAGAACCAGCGATTAGGAATCAAGTTGAGATTCAAGATCACAGCCACTTTTATCTGAACCTTGTGGTGTGACCAATCTTTGTTATAAATGCCCTTTGAAGACAAGAAAAGTTCTATTCAACAAAACCTGTTCCACTTATAATTTATAACAAATCATCAAGAAACCTGGAGACAAGATTGTTGTCGTTGAATACCGATGTTCAAGCACGTGAATTGGTGCCGAAAACTGAAAGAAAAAACTTGCGTGAAAGAAGAAGTCCAAACAAGACGTTAAAAATATACAACCGGTAAATACCTGCATGTATTTGCTCCATAATTTACACCGAAATGCTCAGCTTTTAGCTAAAAAGTCAGTCAACTATGTTTGTTTCATTTTACAGCGAATGGCCGCGTTCTTGGTAGACGTTTGAGTGAAAGCCAATGGAAATGTCTACTGGAGAATTATTAAAAGTTCGATACTTCCAGAGCGACTGGTGCCAGTGTCATCATCAGCTGTTTTGTTGTCCACGGGTGCTGGTTGAATACCAGGGCTGTCAACAAGAACTTCTCGCAAGACGTGCCTGGAGCCGTTGCTGTTGTTGTTAGTGAAACCAGCTAACGTATTGGACATCTTTCGCTGTTTATCCAGAGGATTATGGCTGTAACTGGAAATCGACTCTAGATTGGCGTGGCCTGTCAGCTCGGAGATTTCTAGTGGGTCGAAGTCACCCCGCAAGGTTTGAATGACTGTTTTGCGGCCACTGGAATTTGTGAACTTGCCATGCAGGGAAGCAATGGAGGCATACTCTTCATTTGCTTTGCCAGCGTATTTTTATCAACTGGAGTCATCTTGTACCAGACGCTGGATTTTGGGTTGTCCACTAGAGTGAGGAAAAAGTTGCCAGGAACGTTGTCACCTTTCGGACGATGGCCAGCGTACTCAACAAATGCTCGGTACGGGTCTCGCTCTCCTCCATCCGTCTTCCATATTTTGTTGTTGTATTTTCTCGCCCGTTTCCCTGCAGTACCTTCGTCACCCTGTCGGTTCTTTGTTTGGCGTTCTGTGTATTCAATGTACTGTTCAGAGATTGTAAAGTCGCTCATTTGGCAATCATGTTTCTCTTTAAAACCTCGCATCCCCAGGTGTGTGACATTATTCCACCAGACAAGATGGAGTAATGCCCGGGGATTTTGTAATCCAATAGCTCCTGAAGACCACATCTTCTCAATCTCATCTGCTTCGACTGGCTGCGCTGCATTTGGTTTATTTCTGAGGCCTTTCTCTATGCAATTCCACACTAAATACCCTCGCTTCGTAACCAATCAGAACGCGAGTTTTCTTTGACTTATGCAATTCCACGCTAAATACCCTTGCTTCGTAACCAATCAGAGCGCGAGTTTTCTTTGACTTATGCGATTCGGTGTAATACATGTAAATAAATGTTTTTGAAAAATATATATCATTCACTTTTTGCCTCGCAATGTTCAAAATAGTATTGTTTCAAACTTTCCATTATCCAACTCTCCATAAACAAATAAGTAATGAGGTGAATACATCTGACCTTCTTTGGACTATAGTACAGCTACATCGAAAATCTTTTTCTTTTATTTTTACTTGTGGTACAGATTGAGAGATGGTGGAAGGAGTTGCACGAAAGAATGGAGAAATACTTCAAGACACATTTGAATTGGCTCAAAGACCAAGGTCACTATGTTCCACATTCTGAAACAGACAGGTAAGATTTTATGTACTGTACATCCCCTTATATTGAAATCAAGCTATCAGGAAATCATCGATATGAGACTGAATGTTGTGACCTTTAATCAACTTGTTGTTGCTCAATTTTTTAGGTATAATCATGGTAGAACTAATCAGCCAACAATGATATTACTACTGTCTGTACCTTCACGCCCAACTCAAGCCTTTTGGGTATGCATGCATGATTCTTTTTCTTTTGCATTTTGATATTACTCTGGAGTTTTTGGAGAGATGAGCATGAAGCCGAGAGCAGAAAGCATGAGCCGATCAGGCCTAAATTATTAAATATGTTCACTTGGTTTCAACAACAGTTTCATTGCACCTGCCCAAACACAAAATTTTAATGTCAGATTCAAAATATATTCCAAGGCAAAAGGATCAATATTGCATGCTCTGCATACCCTTTGGCTTGAAGGCTTCATTCTACACAGCAGCAAATGCACTACCTGTTGAGCCAACCAACCATTATACTCCGAGCCTGTTATAGCACAAGACTTTGATGCCTTTTTTCCTTTCAGAATGCTTCTGGCCTTCATTATGGTGCCACTTGTACAAGCTGAGTTAGATGTATTCCGATAGACTGTGAGGAACTCTCATAGTATCAGAGCACAAAAAACACAGTTCTTCCAGATGGAATTCCGAACCATATATTCAGCTTTCCTGAGAAGTATGGACTCGAGGAATGTGGTAAATTGAGTATGTTTATACATGTAGCTGTACTGCAGGTCAAACTGCCAACTTCCTTTTTATTGATCTAGTTGTTTTGTAATGCATATCTGTAGAGTCTTGGCCCAACAAGTGCTGCAGTTTTGTTGGTGACCGAGTACAGTATGCCACAGAAAATCATGAGCTTTTTAGATACTGATATAAATGGTTTGCCAAAATGTGGATTGTATCAATACTATAAAAAGAACTTGGCAGCAGTTCTAGTTCATTGACTGGTATAAGAGAATCTGCATACATGAAATGGAATGGTCACATACAGTACTAAGAGCATTGTCAATGTTTGCATCGTTAGGCTTCCCTGTAACTGAGGCACAACTGGAAGAAGTTGCAACGGAATCAGGTGTACTGGATGTTCCAGAGGATTTCCTACCTCCAGATGTAAGAGCAAAATGTGAGCAGATAATGCCAAACAGAGAAGACATGAAACCGGAAGATTGTCGGGATGCCTTCATTTATTTAAAGAGCCATTACAATACCTGAACAAGTTACAAAGTTTAATCATCTTGGGTACAAAAGTCATATTTTTTGACTTGAAAATACTCATTTCTATGAACACTGTGTGGACATGTAAACATTGCAGTGACCTCTGCAGTGGTTGTTATAACAGTTGAATAGAAGCAAGGTTATTGGGTTCAAACTATATGAATATCAAACCAGTGACATCTTCAGTATCAACTAGTATATGGGAATTTAGAACACCATGCAGGAAAAAACTGTAACAATATGTAACAATCACATACCACTTGTATTGACTTGTATATTCATTCTAATCGATATGCACTATTTACTAACAGTGGATTAAAAAAGGCTGTCTAAAAATGGGCCACTTGTCGGGGAAAAATATGAATACTGGTGCAAACGTATTCACCAAGATTCTTTCACTTTTAGATTTAAAAGGTGGCAATACTCATTGCACTTGTGCTTTTCAAAGAAGTTGTTTATAGCTGCTACAGATAAGTTGCCAGTGCAAAATTGTACTTTACCCTCATCATCGAGGTGCTCCTTTGTAGCAATTTCTGGATCATACAAGGTATAACCAGAACCTTGAATGTCTAACAACATCAGTCTGCCTTTCAATTTTGTGAAAGTAAAATGAGCTAGAGACTCTGACTTCTTGCGTATTTCACTGTCACTGCCACAAAGCTCACCGTTGCTGTTTAGGTACTTTGTAAATTCCCCTTCAGTGAATTCCTCCACAGTCACAAACTTTCCAATGTCTGTCTGACCCATGAATACCTTTTGGTATTTGAATGTTTGCCCATATTCTTCCTCTAGTTGTTCTTTTATTACTACCTCTTCCAATTGCCTGGTAAAGTTCATTGCAAGGTGATGGCCCTGCACAGATTTTCTCGTATGTTCTTCGGGTGTTTGTTTTGTCAACCTAATACCTTCAGGAGCCTCGTGCAAGTACTCTTTTATAACCCATTTTTACCCGTGTACCCCGGGGTAAGAATGGTGGCTTTATAGGCTTCTCTGAAACCTCCAGAGGCGAATGGTTCAGTTTCAATAATGAATTCCACCTCTGAAGGAACTGTGCACCACTCCATGTGCTCCAAGTCGAAGTTGTGAAGGCTGATGACAGTTGATGAAGTCTTGGCGATTACCTTGCCAAGTCTCAGCATTTCAACCACGGACAGGCTTTTCGGATATTCTTTGACTGGTGTATTTACTGGTGCTTTCCTGGGTGGTTCTGATATGGTGGGGCTGTCATCTCTTCTTCCTCGTTTGCATTTCTGCAAATAAGACGAGTCCATTACGGTTATTGTCATTTCATTTCTGAATATCAGAGTACCAGGGTACTTAGTACTTAGTACCAGTATCAGAGTACTTTGAAGGGGATGAATATGTAAGCCAGAAAAGTTTATGGTTCCCCCGGATAAAGGCAAGGGTGATCTATCCCATCCCTAGTTCAGCAGCGCAAGCTGACAGCTACCGTCAAATGACTTACATCAATCAAACACGACACAACAATTCGCAGTTCAACCTAAATCGACGTGCATACTCGTTTGCATGCGCAAATCTGATGCAAGACTTACCTTCTCTTTTGCTCTCGAAGCTTCCTCCGCTCCATTACTCATCTCATCTTCGTCCATTGCGATAAATCACACAAAGAACGTTTTGGTATCGTGGAGTTGGGCCATTTTTTGCACGAAGGACCCCGCTCTCCAGCAAGAACGTCGCAGACCATCCCCTTGTCTATTTTCCCTGCAAAATGCTTCTGGCACGCATCTACGACATTCTGTATCGTACGTTCCTCGTGCTCGAAGGGAACGTATTCCCTTGCCCCGATCCTTGAATACTTTTGCTGCTTTCCACTGACATCAGAGTTCATTCTCTGCAAGATAATCCCATCAAGACTACCTTCATTGGCCTTGTCTTTTTTGTTGCCTGCACGTTTGGCTTTCTGTTTGTTTGCAAACTGTCGCCACTGCGACATGTTGTAGGTGTGAAAAAGACAGAGGGCGAACAAGAAAGGCGCGACACGTGAGCGCGCTCATGTGGCCTTCTGGGATAGCCCAGGCCACAATGAATCATGGTAGTGGCAGCGCTCGGCCACGAGGAAAATTGATTTTACTTTGAAAACAGAAATAGTTTTCAGTTCAAAAAGATTTTTTTCAATCTTGATCGATTTCGAATTTTATTTTATACTTTAACGGAATATAAATATATATAATCGAAACGTGATGTCACATTCATTTCGATTGTATTTTTATTTTTGATGCTATTTGTGTTTCATCGAGAAGTAGTGTTTTATTCGTTATTTCATTGAACTTTTGACTTGAAAGTAAACGTAATTCGAAAATCATTTTTACTCTATTTTTGCTTCCGACGACACAAGCTTTAAAATGGAGAGAGTTTTTTTTTATTTTTCTGGGTTACAAATCTGCAGCGGTGATTGGTTCTTATTATCATGTGATTTGTGATGAAGTGACTTGGTGGGCGAGCAGTTTCGCCATTTTGAAGACAGCAAGTTGCTTGCCTTAGTTGGCTCTGTGGATTATTTTAGGGACCGCTCATCTTACTTACGAACGCATACGCGGCTGCGGTAGACCCACACTAAATTTCATTGAGCGCTATTGGCTTGGGTCGGTCCGTTCAGCCTCAAAAGCCATATTGAAAGTCATGAAAGCAAGTGCAATGAACTTATCAATGAACTGCATAACTATGCACAACTGTACAGAAATGTACGAAGAATCTGATATCCAGAACCTTGAGAACTTGAAGGAACAAGCTGAATGAAGACGCTTGAGATACAAAGACGAGAACCTGTGTAAAGACGGCGAAGCAACGTCGATTCTTGACAAGCGCTTGATAGCGGATTATATATGGAACTGTTTAGTATGAAGGTGAACTTGAAGGTACTTTGTATTCTTTTACTTTGTATTATTCTTGCTGATACAAGTAAAGCGTCAGAAAATCTGACTTTTGTTTGGGATCAAAATTTCACTCTGCTGTGCATTTATGTTGTTGTTGCGACATTTTGGCTTGGTGCCATGAAGGTCAAACAATCAGTGGAACAGATGGCGTTATTATTTGAAAACTGGGAAATGGCTGAGGAAAAAGTGACCGTTGGTAGATCTCGCTTCGCTCAGTTTTATTGTATTCCCACAAATGTTTATGTGAAAGAAAACCGAAGTCCTCCAAGACGAAGTCGTGAGCCGAGCCGCGTACCCTTGAATAACTTTTCACGCATTTTGAACAAGAGTAGAAAAAGCAGGCAACTAATATGAGAATACACTTCAAAGAATGTCCCAAAGTCGTCAAAAGTTCATGATTATACCCGAGCTTACGTACTTCACAATGCTAATGCATTCCGTGAACATGCATGTAAACAACATGGAAACAATAAAAAGCCACAGAAATGGAAAGAGAAAATTAGGATCAATAAACCATCGCTGCGAGAAAGCTAGAAGCTCAAAAAGAAGATTGCCAAAAGTAACCGAGGTGCTAAGATACGTTTGTATTTTAAAATGTGTTCAAAAACAGGCATTGCAAGATCAGACGTATTCAGAGATCAAAATCACAGAACCAAGTACAATGCGTTTTCTCTGTCAAGGGATATAGAAAAATATTTCGATCCTTCACTTGTTGATCCAAACAAAACGATCATTGCACCGTACAGTCAAGGTAATGCTGCAATATTTGGAGATAATGCTGGGCGACAATGTGCAACTATGTCTCTAGCAGCTCTTATATTTAACCACACAAATTTTATTTGTTTATCGGAGGATTTAGTTGAAATTATGAATGCTGGGAACAATCTCTATTCCACTCTTTCGTAATCATCGGATGACTACTTTTTGTTACTGACAGATCTACCTGGAACAGCTACAATATATGAAACTCAGTATGAGCTGCAATACAGTGAAAGTTACGTGGGTAATTTGTTCGGAACTTGCATTCCCATTGAAGGCTTTGCTTACTGCTGTATCCCATCCGAACTGAACATCGGTTGGCTTTCTGGATGCACGGAAGCCATACTTTAAGAGCGACTTTGGCTTGCATTGTTTTTAAGCGTCGGAAGACTTGAAAATAGCCGTACACAAATGCTTGATGTGTTACCAGCGGGATCCCCGTAAAGTACGAAGGGTTGTGTTTTGCAAATGCTCGATTATAGATACCGCTTCAACCAACGTATCTGTGTTCTGAGCAATATTTGTGTGAAAGAACATCGAATAAGTAGTAGAAGACGTGTCGAAACGTGATAAAACTTGAACTTTTCCCTGCGGGCAGAGCGTCTCCCTTTGTCGGAAACTCTGCGGCTTTGTGTAACGCGCGGCGTATACGAACAGTCGGCGTTTAACTTCGTTTTGCGTGCAGTAAAGGTTCTTTGTTTATTGTCTGAGGATACTGAATTACTAATAGGTTTGAGGCAAATATCACGCGAGATTAAGATACAAGATCTGTCAATGAAATGTCACGAGCATAATATCATAGAACGGGGAATCCCGAATCATCAGCTACTTAGCTTTCACTCACGCCGCTTTAACAAAAGCAGAAAAGATTGGCAGGCGATTACATCGAGAATATTTGTCACTGAATACCTCGAAGTCTTCAAAAGCTCAAGGTTGATGTCCGACTATCCGAGCCGTAAAGTTCACTCCACAAGCGTGATGCACGCCTTTGTTGTCACGGTACTCAAACGTCTGCAGCTTCCGATAGAGATTAATTTCGTATCGACCCAGAATTTTGCGTTAAAGCTTAATGCATAGCAGTCTTGAAAATATTAGTGATCAGACTTGTACATGTAAGATGCGTAACGTCTGAGATGGCTTTTTCATACGAAGTAATTTCATCATGGGAAGTGTCATGTTTTAATGTGCTACAGAGATAAGTCTAAAAGCTTTCAATTACAGCTACTTGAACATGATGCACATGCGTACAGCTACTTAAGATGTCGGGTATTCCCCAGTCAATCCTATTACAAAATGACAACACAGTTCCTCCACAAAACATGTCAGCTTGAAAATTCACTCAACAAGGTTGCCAGGTTGTATAGCAAGTGTCACATATGTACTGTCACGTGCATCGGAAAGCAAGTTCAAAATGCTCCCGGCAAAAACGATCACTCAAGGCAAAAGCAAATCACTCATTGAAAATATTATTCCGTATGAAACATCATACCCGGCATGAATCGGGAGCTATGAAAACTGGGTTGTTGCAAACAAAGAATATTCCTACGGGGCCTTCGATAATTCTTTTCTCTCAATTATTATAATACACTTTTTTGTGAATATCTGTTTGACCGAAATTAAAAGAAAAGAGGGCAAGAAAAATAAAGGGAGCTCTTGGATCCGTCATGTGCAAAAACTGACTCGGCTATAATATCTTTTGCATATAATGACAAAAGTTCCTCTCCCGGGACCCCGCGTGTTTCTATTCATTGTACTAATGACGTCACAAGCGCACTGGCCACGGACCAGTCTTGCTCAGTTTTAATTTTCAAATGAAACTCAAAATCGATAAAACATGGAGGAATTTGAAGTGGCAGTCATGGGCCACCATACACGTGTGGTTACTTTTGCATATCAAGAGTAGCTTCTGGTATCAAAGCTTATGTCAGTGTACACATGCGGCATGTAGCAAAACTCTCTTTTTTGTTCAATTGTGTACTGTATTCAATTCCGAATTCGTGAATCGACCACCCACACTGCGCACCGGCGCCTGTTTCTACCACTTGTAGATTTGTCACAAATCTTTCTCTTTTTAAAGAACATTAAAATGTTCCCTCTATTTCCAAACGTTTTATACAGCGATATTTTGTAACAATAAACCAACTTGCATGTATTCAGTAAAAGCCGTTGTCCATGATATATCCTGAAGCTGCGAGACACTAAAGACAATTGTTGAAACTCAGAGACCAGAACACTTTCTTCTGCAATCTCCTGGGTACTGACAGGTTGCTCTTCCTCTTTTTTATTGAAGATAAAAGGTCTCGACATTTGCGACACAGAACTGTGGAAACATGGCTTCTTTTGAGTACATTTCATAATTAAAGCGATGAAAATTTTCTAGGATCAAAGAAGCCTCTATTCGATTGATTGCTAGAGATACTGACCTGATCCAACGGCTATAAATACTCCTGTCTCGTGCAATATAACCTGTGAGAAATTTCTCCCAATGCCCCTTTCTGTCTATGGCCATTGTTTAGATGGTTGGTGTTTTGATATCTGCTGAGGAAGTCTGCATCTAACAGACCCACGTTTTCATCCAACCCCAAGCCCTGAACGGTGTGCAGGACAGATGGTGAACGCTGCAAGGTTCTGAGGTCGCTTGAATATTGAGACACGTGCCAGCACAAGATCAACTTCATTGTGGACATCGGAAACTGCCAGCGAGGAACAGTGCCCAGAAATGTCCTTGTTACATCCAAGCAGAGGAACAATTTTAGTTGACTTCTTTCTGTCTCATTAGTTGTACAGGAGCCACTAACCAAAGGACGAAATGAGCAACAAACGGCTGACATAATCAAACCAGCAAGAAAATCCAATAGAAGCGACTTCATACAACTGGTGCTTTTCAATTTGTTTTGCGACTGATCTGGCTTTTATACGTGCGAGGTCCAGATCAATTTTATTAACATCTGTCAAAAAATAAAGGACTGTTCTTTTAAACTCCTTATCTCCTTGGTAAGACCTTTTTATTTTTTTGTACATACTATTGGCAAGTGTGCAAGGGCTTTTCCTTGCCTTCAAAACACAATAAATCAAGTGAAGCGAGCACGAACACACATCTTTAATGTTTAATGTTTATATCACTTCTCCAATCAAATACAAAGTAACAAATAAAAAACTTAATATAAAGGATGTAACTAATTGAAAGGAGGGATAGTAGAAGGGGGAAACTCAATTCCCGTTTAAAAACTAATCCTAACGTAAGGCTACAATAAATTCTACAAAGAAGTCTAACACAAATTAAATGAGTCTGAAATTATCAAAGTCTAAAATATTGATAAAAGCTTGGCACTAATAGCCTACGATACCAAATTAATCAAAATACCTACGACGCTAGACTAAAAGGCTAGGATTTAAAAAAAACTCATCAGAGATGGCTTAAAAGTATTCAGACTTGGAGCATCAATTACTTTGTGTGGGAGCGAATTTCAGTCATTTATATAGCGATTAAAAAACGAATATTAAAAATAGTTGGTACAGACTGGTTTTGGTTGAAGTTTAGTTGTAATTACTCCTGGTTCGTCCAATAAGATCAAATTATTTGGCGTGATCAATGTCGCAATAGTCGCAAAATAATTTTATAAAGTTGAACAAGGCACGGGTATTTCCTTTGCAGCTCCAACATTATCCAGTTAAGTTCTTTGAGCTGGTCTGTATAAGGCTTTTCGGAACCGCAAATAATTCTTGTTGTATGCCGCTGAACTGATTCAATCATATGAATGTGTTTAGCCAGGTAAGGGTTCCGAACTTGGCAGGCATACTTCACACTCGGTCTGACCAGGGCGTTACAAGGCAGTCTTAACAGCAGACGGGTTCTTGTGACCGAAGCTCCTCCAGATTAATCCAAGTATCCGATTAGCCTTAGCGCAAATGGATCTGAGTTGGTAGTCCCAGGATAAAGATGACTGTAGCCAAAGACCAAGATGTTTGTGCTTTTCAACTATTGGTAGGGCTTCATTGTCAAGATAATACTGACAAGACGCTTGGGATCATTCCCGTTTTCTGGAAATCGAGACTTCTTAAAAGTAAACGTACTCAATTTAAGAAAACGAGCACGATGGTTAAGTGCATCATTCAATCGAGACGTTTTTAACAATCGAGACTCGTTTTCTAAATCGAGACTCGTTTTCTAAATCGAGACTCGTTTTCTGAATTGAGACTCGATTACGGAATCTAGACTCGTTTGGACGGACATGAAAAACGAGTCTCCAACGAGTCAAGCTCCCAGGCTCTTTGGCCGTTTTCGGGTAAGTCTGGGGCGAGGGTTGAAGCAAGAAATCATGGAAGTCTTTGCGAGTAGGAGTGTTAGTGACGTTTGGAGAATAGAAGAGATAGAATGATGTACACAGTCTGTTTTTACTATCGGAAGGAAGGATTGACGAGATGAGGTATGTGATAATGCGTAATAACACTCTTTTATTGTGCGAGGAGTAAACGTATAATGTAAACTTCATGAAACTACTCATAAGTAGTTCACTTTAATAACGAAAGCCCTCAACGAGTAAAATTTCTAATGGAAACGTTCACATTATTTTTTGTACATTATGACAGAGGACATGTAACCGATATAAAATCACAGTATCAGATTAATAGCGCAAAGCGAAACTCTTCCACTAATCAATGGTTTTGGGACTGTAACATTTTTTCTACTTTCTCTCCACTACTCATTAATTATTACTCCAAATTGATGTCCCATTGTGTATGGTAGGAGCAACTTTAGAATACCGGCTACTCATTTATTCTAATATATAGCACTTGCAGAACGAAGCAAAGACAAACAAAGACTGTGTTGGTATGGAATGTAGTGGCCAGATATTCTAAAGTTTTAATTATTAGTATATTTAGTTACTACTGGGACGGCTGCTCCTGTGCATTTCTCGTTGTTAATCCGAAACAATACCGCTGAGCTTGACATCAATTAAGGGCCATTTCGATAAGTGGGAACCAGGTCACTTAAACAGGAAATGCGGTTTGGACGACTGGAGTGAGTGTTGTTTCTGAAGTGACATAGTTATAAAACATTTGATTCAGTCTCCTCAATAAACTCCAAAAATCTATTTTTGATGCACACAGTCATAACCCTAACTCTAAAGTGGCTTTATTAATTATTAAACTATACTGCATTGCACCAAGAGGCTCTTGATTGCACATAATGACAGCACTAGAACTATTGAAGTTTTTAACAGCTTATCAGATTGTAACAGCTTCTCTAGTGCAGGCCCACAGTAGTTCTAAGATTTGCAAAAATAAACTAAAATAAACTCAATTTGATGCCACATGAAAGATGGCTTGCCCATTTTTTGCCTTGTTTGAATTGTTTACGTCTGTCTGTTGTTTTCCTCGGGTCAGGTCTTTTTCTTTTTCTTTCCTTTTCTTCGTTTCCCTCGTTTTTTGGTTTAGCTCCACCTTTTCATTTAATAAACATAAGGATACAAAATAATATTACTTGTAAGTTAGCAATAAAGTTATTATAGGATTCTAAAGTGAAGTCCTGCATTTTTTGTGATTCAGTAAACTATCAAAATATATTACTTGAATGACATATGTGAAATTATTGTACAATAACAGCAGTCACCTTGAATAACAGATGTTCCGTTGCCTTGCTGCTTTTCTGCAGTTTCCTCTTCATTCGGTTGATCTTTATCTTTTCATTTGGTAGACATAGCCATACAATATTGTTACTTGTAAGTTAGCAATAAGTATTATATGATTCAAAATATTAAGTCCTGCATTGTTTACAATTTTGTCTGATAAGTTAACTATCCAACTATATTTTTTAATGAGATATGTAAAATTACTGCACAATAAATGCAATCTTACCATGAGTAATGTTTGCTGGGCTGGTCACAAGAGGAAAATTTCCCTTCAGAGAAACCTGATAAAACAGTTTATAGTTTGTTAGTTAAGGGGGAGAGAAAAGGGGAGTGCTTCTCTTTGCAGGGTAACCTATATTAAGCATCTAGACCCACATATTCTTCTTGTGAAGCTCAACTCAGATGAAGCTGGTGTATTACATAATTAGTTTTTGTTTCATGGGAAGTAAACTTTCCATTTATATAAAAATCAATTTCAGCAACCACAATAACATTTTGTACTAACTGGTGTGTTCAGCAGATTTCTTGCCGCTTCTTCATCCTGAAATAAATTGGGTGCTTTACATAAATGTGTTCATATAAAACCAAAGCACTAGAAAATATTCATCTCTAACACCCTTCAGTACCTTCAATCAGAAACTGGAATTTGCCATCCAACTAATATTTTTATGTGACCCAACTTAATTAGTTGAATGTGGTAACAACACATACTACTACACTGTATATAAGGTAGACTTACCCTGCTCACAAGGTTGACTGTTTCATTCACTGTCAAGGGGTCATCATGTTTGATCACCTCCTGACCTCTGTTTAAAGTGAAGTAAACAGGTAGATCTTCCTGTGTTCCTGCCCAGTCATACACCTCCTACATCATCAAAAGACAGTACAATAATTATATTAAGGGCAGGGTTCGAAAACATGTTTATGTTTTCCTGAATGGTTAGGAACGCTGATAACCTTGTGTTAATAATCTAACAATACCACACTCACCTGATAAAGAGTCCCTTCACGGAAGTTTCTCGTTCGCATTCCTGCAGGTGTGCGTAGCCTTATGACTATCCCACCCTCACACTCTGCTGGCAATCTGTTCCTAGCTGCCCTTATCTGTGGAAATGCTTTAGAACCAATACAGCAAATTACATATGTACTGTTTTTTTTGTGTGGAATATACAAGGCTTAAAATGCAAAATTAAATGCACAGGGGGTGTTTGTTTAATGAATCTGAATTCGTGCATTTCCTTTAAGTCCAAAATGATTATGCATACACATATGGACACTGATTATAATCACTGATTCATCTTGCATTTTACCCACCTCATCACTCTTGTCTTCGTCCAATCTCGTTTCCTCAATCTTGTCCTCAATCTTGTCCTCAGTCTTTTCCTCAGTCTTGTCTTCTTTCTGTCGTCCTTTTTCCGCTTCTTCACTTCTTTTTTCTTGTTCATTTGCTTTCTCCTTGTCATCTTTAATTGAATCTTGTAGTTCCTTGTCTTGCCGCTCTTTTTCTTCTCTCCAATTCCTGAGTCCTCCCTAAATATATACATTTTTTTCACGTTTACATCAGATGCTTATCCAAACCAACACGTTGCATTATTGGTGATGCAGTGAGCATGTTTTTGCATTAAAACATTTGCATTAAAATAGCAATGTACCATGATTTTGCCCAAGGTAGATATTGGGTTTACATTGTGAAACATACTCTGTAACACTGTTAAATGGTATACCTGACTTGACAATTAGCAATGAATTGACATAGCCTCATGTCCATTAACCTGGCAGCTCACAATATAACTATCTTTCTTACTAGAAATACGATAATCGCAGATACTCCTTCACTCTGCCATTGATGGGACTTTTACTTTGGTAACTCCCAATAAGAGTAGCCTTTGTTTTACCGAAATGTTGACTCAATCTTTTCTTCGAACTCAAGTACTACACGCAAAGGACGGAGAAAAAGAATGGTGTGCGTTATACTTTTGCGTTGAAAATATAATCGACTGCGTGACGAAGTACGTATTTCCCACGGTCGGCACGTCAAATTAATTCATACAGTCTGCCAAGCACGTTCTCAAAATTTAATACTCAAAGTTTGAAGTTGGTCGGCCGTCGTAGTATGGGAAAAAAGGAACACTGATTTTCCAATTTTGAATTCATAGGCAGTACAATTAAATAGGCTTCGTGTGCGATTTGTTTTTACTCTGGACGGCATGCTCCAGACTCAGGCATGCATATTTAATAGGCTCGAATTGTTTTGTATGTGAACCCACTCAAAACAGCAAGATTTTTCCCAGAATCAAAGCAAAACTTGAACAGTTTACTTCAAATTATACACGGGCTTCAGACCCAGTAATACTTCTAAGGGCTTGTGAACGATTCTCGCTGCAACACCGCGTGTCAGATTACAGAAAAATAAGACATCTGACTAAATCATTCAAGACTCCAAGTTCCGATTGCTCTGAGCGAATACGGTAGCCGAAACTGGCACAGAAGCGTAGTAAAACAATACTTCGACGGAAAATGATCAGCATACAGATTTTAATACATTCCTGAAGTGATCGAGTTACAAGCTATACGGGATAGAATATATTTGTCACGGTGATTGTTCGATTTCCACTGACTAACCTTTTCTGCTTGTCCTTTCTAAATAAGTATCTGAGTTTAACACAAAACGACGTCTAAAGCTCCCGATTTGCTTTCAAGCGCTGTTCCTTTTGCGGAGTTGTCTGTGTTACCCGCTTCTGTTCATGTCGCTTTTGGTCGGCATTCATGCGCTGTTGTCTTTGCGGAGTCTTTTTTTTGGCCCGCTTTTTCTCCTGAAGGTCCCGATTCGCTTTCAAGCGCTGTTCTTTTTGCGGAGTTGTCTGTGTGACCCGCTTCTGTTTATGTCGCTTTTGGTCGGCATTCATGCGCTGTTGTCTTTGCGGAGTCTTCTCTTCGGCCCGCTTTTTCTCCTGAAGGTCTCGATTCGCTTTCAAGCGCTGTTCTCTTTGCGGAGTTGTCTGTGTTACCCGCTTCTCTTCATGTCGCTTTCGATCGGCATTCATGCGCTGTTTTCTTTTCGGAGTCGTTTCTTCGGCACGCTTCTTTTGATGATGCTCTCGGTCATAGTTCCGTCTTTTGTCGAGACGAACTTGGCGCTGTTTGATCGTTTCACGATTCCGCCTTGCTCGTGCCTGTTCCCTTCTCTTTTGAAGACGAGCTTCGCGAGACTGTTGTGTTTCAAGTTTTCCGGTTTTTAAGTTTTCCATTTTCGTGAACACAGCTACGATTTACTGTAGCTGCTTCGTTCAATCTAATTTCTCAGTAAAACTACAGGGCCACATATGATCGATCCGGCCTTTGTTATTGGTTCTGCAGCGACGCGATAGAAACTGGGGACGAGGTCGCACGACAGACTGACAGACGAACATTAGATTTCGAGATGGCGACAGGCTTGGAGTCTCCGATAAGGCGATAATACTACTGCATTAGCGTCGTGAGTATTTCCCTCACTTCGTTCGGGGATAATTCAATATAACTATCTAAACTTGTAGCCAATTTCAAAAACAGAAAAGAAAGCAGGGAAAACAGCATTTTACAAACAAGCGTAGTCAATGATATATGGTGATTGTATTGTTATAATATTGTTATGATATATACATATGTAAACTCCAAGCCTACCTTTCTCTTATTACACCTTCCATCACATTGCTGGTTCTTCCCACTGCACTACCTATTCTTTCCAAATCATCCAGCTCTCTGCCTGTGGTGAATGAAAATTACATTCAACATTACATACAGTATAGTGATGTGCAATCCTTGTGTCATATACTTACTGTAAAATTGGGCAGTGGTAACTGTTTCTTAAACAGCCACCTAGTTACAGTAGATCAGTTTGCATTGATGCAATAATTTGACTGCACAGATTCATTCTAAAACTGTAACACTAACCATTTTACTCAATTCTGAACTTCCAAAGACCAGCTTGTTTACAGCTTGATCCATCATTTTACCTGATATTCTGTCAATGTAGATAGGCTGGCTAGATGATGGTGCCAGGAAAACCACCTGTTCCTCTCGGCTTCCCCCAAATTGCTCAATTACTATAATAAAACATCAATATTAATCTAATTTAGAAACCAATTAATTTCAAAGTAATACCATATTGAATGATCTATAGCATAAAAACACAGTGGTTTAACTATACTTCTACTTGCCTTGCTGGCCTCTTTCTGATTTTCCATCTGCAATCCAAAAATACCATCGACATACAGCCGATGTTATTTTTTCTTTTTCTTTCAGATCAATATTGTCAATGTAACATCTTGAAAATATTAGTTTAACATTTTAGGATATGACCAAATGCATATCTCATGATGGCACATCTTTACCAGATATGGAGAACTTTTAATCTGAAGGACATTGAACTCTGAGTGCTTGCAATAATTGCCTTTCTGAATTACTATGCTCCATAATGGTGGGATTGTTATTATACCACTCACGTGTACTAAACATGTGGTATCAATAGTTACCATTAATTATCGGTTCCAGTTGATTTTCTCTTCGTTCAGCATGTGTATCGCTATTGTTTAAATAGTAGCGCAACTGGTCCAGTATTGGATTTAGTCTTGCAATGGCTGTAAGTCAGACATGTCAATGAAACATGTATTATTTTAATCCTTAAATATTTTTTATAACTTGCATACCAGTACAAAATGTTCAATGCTGTGCAGTGTAACATCATTTAATTGCTTCTACAAAAGTGCTGGACTGTGCTGTTAACCGCCATGAATAGGAATATTTTGGCCATTAATTAACACTACTAAATCACTGTAATTGGATGCCAAAATTACCTGGATTCTCTTCAATTTCTGCTCCTTCTTGCCCTGTTGGTGTTGTTAATCAAAGTTAACCACATTGGGCAATAAATAAATAAACTTGTATACAAAAAAAACCTTGGTTCAGTTATAAAGTACAGTAGCTGCCACATAGTAATAAGAAATTATTTTATGGGTAATAATTTGTTATTGTTCGTTACATATAGTGATATTCAAAACCTTGTTAAATATGTATGTGCAATATTGAGCTTAGTTGAGCTTGCCACGAATGGGAATATTTGGGCCATTAACTAACACAACATAACTGCTGCTGCTAAATCACTCTAACTGGATGCCAAAATTACCTGTATCTTCATTTTCTGATCTTTCTTGCTCAGTTGCTGTTAATCGAAGTTTATAATTAATCACATTGAGCAATAAATACAAAAACATTTATACGAAAACAAAGCCTTGGTTCAGTTTTAAAGTAGCTATAGCTGCCATAGTAATAACAAATTATTTTATGGGTAATAATTTATTACTGTTTATTTCATACAGTGATATTCAAAACCTTGTTACAATGTGTGCAATGTATTTGTGGTCTCACCAGGTGCATGTTGGAAGATGTCAGCAGAACCTGCTTGAGAAGTTGATGCACCTTCAAAAAATTACTAATGTTTTTCAATTACAGCACATCATGGTGTTCTCCTTTACACAGTGATACTTAGCCTATTAGGTTCTGCCTTGGATACTTAATTGATTTTGCCATTATGCTTTCATGATACATTTAATATATATTATGTGTGAACCTTTTACCTGCATTCACTTCAGGTTGTCGTGGTTGTTCTTGTCTTCTGATCCCTTGATCAGTTGTTGCTGATAATTGAAGTGAAGTAATAACATTATTATGCAATTATTGGACTAGTATTTATTATGTGATAGATATAAGATTGCAGCCGCCGTTCATTAAGTCCAATTCACTACTGAGTCACTGCGTGTAGAGATTTACAGAAGAGATAACGAATTATTTATAGGTAATTTATTACCAGGTGGTTGGGTGTCCTCATGGGCTGCTGTTGATCCTGTTTGGGGGACTGAAGCGCCTAAAAACAATTACCAAAACCAATGCCCATGCTCAAAGTACAGATTCTCTCAACATTTATATATGAGTTATAATAAATTTAAAGTTGATCACTATTGGGATTGAAATAGTTAAAAGACTTTTCCTATCTTTTGGTATTCCCTACTTTTATTCACTGCGTACCGCGTAGCTAGCCGTTTTCAAGTGAACAGTTTCAATGTGGCAGGGGGAGGGGGCTGGCAGAATACTCTGGAGTTGCGTTCATTAAAATATAGAGGCAACGCATCTACAAGTTTGTGAATAAGAATAATTAGAATACCTTCGTTTCTTGTGCGGAAGAAGAAGTATATTCTCTTCTTGGTGCCGCCGGGAAATGCTTCCGCCAGATCCTTTGTGAATAAGATCCTTTGCACTGGGCATCTGGCGACGGAACACGCACTCCATTTCCGTTCCTCTCCTTCGCGAGGAGTAGATTCGAATCCTGCGTGTTTTTTGTTTTTTAAGTTTAAGTATTATGTGTCGCTATATGTCACCAATCGGTTACTAACAGTCGGGGTTTGGACCACATCTCAACAGCGCGTGGACCACATTTTATAAAACATAGTGAAAAAACTCTAGGGTGAAACAGGAAAAACCATCGACAGCAATGTGGACTTTGCCATCTGTACGGATAATTTGACATCATAAGTTGAATGACAACCTAATTGGTAATATCACTGGATTGAGTTGGAGTTCATTAGTAACTAGTTGGGCCGTGAATACGTTAAGCACACAAGCTATAACACTAATGAAAGAATAATATATGAACCACCATGTGTAGTTAACTGATCAACGAGTACGACCCAGCGGAAGAGAGAAAACACAAAATGCAATGCTTACTGTGAAAAGTCTTCTCCAGCCATGGAAGGAAAGTTTGGCGTTAGCATGGTGACCATGCTTTCCCCGGATTGTGCGTGGTCGAAAGATAGGGTTTTAACCCTTGCCTCCCGCTCTAACATGTCCCACTCTCCGCCTCGTGGTGAATACCGGGGACGACGTTTTAGGTGGACAAATACACGTTTGACCATCCTGTCCCTCCTGCGGGTTGAATCAGGCCCAAAGGGAACGCGGTCGTTTCCCTCATCCGAGCTAGAATCTGAATGATTAGACTCCATTTTTAAGATGCAAAAGCGCCATAACCCAAGATATGATATCAGCAACCAACAGCGTTGAAATCCAGCGTCGTGATTTAATCGCAAGTGTGGTTTAATTATTCTTTTTGCAGCCGTTCTAATTGGCGAATAGAATATCGCACCCAAACAATTAAAACTTCCCTGCAGTTTCCGGCGGTCGTCGTTCAACCACTGTGATGAGTCATAACTGTGTTTGAAAAGTGGCAGTACGTTTCTCCGAAATATGCCCGAGGAAAAGTTAACCCGATCATAGTAAACGCACAAAACTTGCAAGAAACATTTTCATACTAGAAATACGATAATCGCAGATACCCCCTCACTCTGCCATTGATGAGACTTTTACTTTGATAACTCCCAACAAGAGTAGCCTTTGTTTTACCGAAATGTTGACTCAATCTTTTCTTCGAACTCAAGTGCTACACGCAAAGGAAGGAGAAAAAGAATGGTGTGTGTTATACTTTTGCGTTGAAAAAAGAATCGATTGCGTGACGAAGTACGTATTTCGGTCCGTGGGTCTTCCGTCCATTCAATTTTCGTATAAATTACAAAATCAAAAATTGAATATTGAAGTTTCCAATTTTCATATTTTATCGTTTACGCGGCAATGAAAATTAGAAATTCGTCTTGGATTTTGCATCGATGTATATTTTCAACAATCCAAAGTTGAATTTGGTTTTCCGATTTCTCCTTTCCGATGTGTTCGAAAATAAGAAATCTAACCACCAGTTTCCCTTTTCCATCCGCTGAAAAGCGACAACAACGGACGAATACTTCATATGATTCGAACGGGAGATCAATTTTCAATTTTCGTACATACGAAAATTGAAACATCGAATTTTGACAAAATTTCCCGAGGGGGAGGGTAAGGCTAGTCTGTTTCGGCTGCTATTTTCCCGAGCGTGTGAGGGTACTTGGCTCTTCGTTTGTCAAGGGGAGGGGACACGGGATTTTCTGGACCACTCTTAGCCCGAAAATGGCGGCGCGCAAGAGGTTTATTTTGTAAAGACGACGAATTGATGTGCGATTGCCTGAGCCTACAAAGTGTGGTAATGACTGTGAAAATGGAAACGCCGAAGATTAGGCGCCGATGTGGGCTATGTATGGCCGCCGAACGTCGTAATGACAGGTAATAGACAGAACTCGTGCAGTTTATTTCACCTTGCTAGCTATTGGGTTTTTCTTTCTTCGTATCTGACAGCATTAAACAAAACATTATCGTTAGCTCTCGGAAAATCAAGGAGGCTGTTCGCAGCAAAACAAGACAAAACGAACGAGCGACGGCTGCAGCGGCACAACAACAACAAAAGGATAGGCAAAACACATTTGTTATAGGATACTGGCAAAGGTACGCCGAGACTTAATCTGAACTGACACTTCAACTCCAAAGGAACTATAACACGTTTCAAAACCAACTGGCATATTTCAAAACCGCACATTTTGGTAAAAATCAAGCTTCATGGCGAAAAGTTACCAATGCTAGACAAAAATCACGGTAAAAACCTATATGGAAAGCATATATTTTACCAAAAATAGAATGTAATCGACAAATGAAGCAAATACTTCCACTATTTTACCAAATGTTGAAGGAAACCATTTTGGTAAATATGGATTATTTATGATGATTTTACCATATATTTAAACAACTTTGCCAGGATTGCAAAATTTGCCTAATCTTCAGCATTCTTACCACAAAGCAGAACAAACTGCACTCTCAGAGTTTAACAATTGTAGTGTATTTTACCATTAGAGTCAACTCAGGGCCAATTTTTGGTAGAACACAGTATCATACATACAGATTGTACTGTGTGGTCAAACCAACCCCAGTCAGCATGGTAAAAAATAACTAAAAATTATCTATTTGCACCATCACTTATAAGCATCCAGTCGGTCATGGTAAGAACCTCAAATTAGTCACAATAATTGTTGTGACCAAATGAACCTCAAGTCGGTCACAGTAATTGTTGTGACCAAATGAACCTCAAGTCGGTCACAGTAATTGTTGTGACCAAATGAACCTCAAGTTGGTCACAGTAATTGTTGTGACCAAATGAACCTCAAGCTGGTCACAGTAATTGTTGTGACCAAATGAACCTCAAGTTGACCAAATTACATAACAAGCACATGAAACAATAGTGGTAAAATGGGATATATTTAATTATTCTACAACTTTCAAATAGAAGTGCCATTCCAAGATGCCTGTTGCCCTAGTGTGACATCTTTCTTATGAAAATGAGTTCAATTTGCAAGAAAATGAACATGTGACTATTTTTCATAACAAATGGCATAATTTACAGAAAAAAAAATGATGAAAAATGATTTATAGATTAAATCAAATTGTATTCTTCCAAGTAGGAATCTAACAAGAATGCAGGAAATTGTTGTGATTCCTTCATTATCAAAAGCAACAGTATTAGAGGCTGGTTATAATTCGTTGACTGTATTTAATTTAGTTCTGCTTGAAGCCTCCGCCTTATCATTCTGCATCTTTCTTTCTTCTCCTCAATCAGCAGCACATGAGAAGAGCTCTGAATGGAAGCCACAGTTGCACTTCCTAAAACATGAAAAAAAAGTTTTCATGACTTACTGTTGCTATTACTACAGTAAAATCAAAGTAATTCACTATGCAGGCTTATGGCAAATAACAGTTTTTGTCACATCCCACAGGGAAATTAACATTGCTTTCAGCACATACATTGTACATTTCCAGATAATTGCCTCTTCACAAAATCACTGAATATCTACAGCACCCTGAAATGAGTTGTGCTGCTGCTCCACCACTTACACATATGGCTAATATAAGTAAAATATCACTTTGATGTGTAGGTGTATTGGTCTTGCTTTTACTTCTCTTTAACTAACTTTGAGTATAAGAATCTTCAATGTTAAAAAGATAACATAAAATGACAGTTGTAATTTCAAACAGGAAGTTTTTTGTGGTATTAGAAATGTTCTGGTACAAGTTTCTGGTGCTATAGCAAATTCAAATTCAAACTAAGTGAAGCTGTGGTAAACTTTCCACCCCATTCAATAATTTAACTGTACCTGCTCCACTACACACATCCATGATCCAGGAGTGTGAAGATCCAAAAAGGGCAACTAATTCTGCATATAGCCCCACAGGTTTCTGTCCAGGGTAGCAATGCCCTTCTTCATCTTTACACAGCTTCACAGGCTTAAATGTTTTTGACTATCCTCCAACCTCTGCCCAGTCCTTGCTTTTCTCACCAAACTTGCAGACAACAAATGGAGAGACATTGTTCGACTCTTGAATGCCTGCATCTAAAACACAAGGGTGACAAATAAGCCAGTATTTAATCTCGACTGAAACATTATGCTGTGCTAAATTTCTAGGCAAAATTAGTAAAAACTTGTCCGTAAGAGCTACATTTACAAGAAATGGCCAAAAAGCAAGTCAATTTCTTTAATTTGGCAAGAGAAAGATTTGTTCCGTATGTCATATTTCAAGACTGAAGTTTAAAACCCAGTTAAAGCATTATAAATGATAAATAGCAGGATTCAATTTGTTTTCTATACTACACTACCTGTAAGTCATAATACGACCCAGGCCCTGACATAATCTTGCTCCTTTATAATGTCAAATTCAGCACAGAAAAAAAAAAAAAAAACAGCAAAAGTATCCTGGAGTTACATACTGTATATATATGCACACCTTGCACTTTCTTACCTTTGTTTTTGGTCCCCGTGTTAAAGAATGCCAGTTCCATCTTGACCTCCAGCTGGCACATCACTTTATTTATAATGCTAATTTCCCCTATTGCATTGTCACAATGAGGGAACATTACCATTACAAATGAGAAGATGTTTCTTCTCGCATTGATTGCTTTAATGGAGCGACAGAACTTCTCAACATCTTCTGCATTCCAGCCCTATGAATAAACATAGCTGATATAATTTGTGCTCTATTATAATGATGTATTTAAAATACCTGAAGAGATATGCTCATGATCAATGATAATTTACAAAGGTGAAGTTTCCATGATTGAAATTATGAGTTTAACAAATATTTACTTTTATGCTGCATACAATATAATAATTGACTGTGTGTTTTAAAGCTTTCAGGAACTGAAATGGTCAAACTAAAAATATGATGGTGCAAAAATAGATGAACATGCTCCTTCTACTATCCATTCCTATACTCCTTTCTGAACTGCTTCCATCTCTTTTATGCCCCACTTGCTTATCTCGCAGAAAATAATCACTTGCCTTTGGTAAGTTGAAAAATACCAGGGATGCACCCCCAAAATGTGGCACATCTGTGTTAAGTGTGATGTTGTTCATGTCCCTAACATCGCTGTTAAGGACATGAGCATGGAAGGTCTCTTCCTCAACTGCAAACGACAGCTGGTTGGAAGATATTGGCTGGCTGTCTTTGTTGGCCTCCCACTCCAAAGCTCTCTTGATGAAGGCCTTAAAGTTGCTGCCGGGTATGCCTTTCTTCACTTGGCCAAGAAAGGTCTGCATGTTTTCTTCTGTTGTAAAAGGAGGTAACCTAAATAATGAAATGAAATCATACTAAAACAATGCAATACAGTGCAGACACAAAAAGTGAAAATACTGAACAGTCAAATTATATTTACCGCTCAACAGTCTCATCCCAGTCTTTTGCTCCAATTTCTTTTGCAAAACAACGCTGCACTTCCTTGAACTGCTTGATTCTTTTTGCCTCTCTCTCCATCTCTTTGAGGCTAAGCTCTTGCTCATCCACTTTTCTCAGAAGAGGCATGACTTCTTCTTCTGTAATGTCTCCTCTGAGAATCCTGAACTTTGATGCAGGGCATTCTGGCTTGTGCAGGGGGTTCTTTAAACTTTGCTTGGTCACTTTCTGCCCTTTTAAAGAACAGTTTGCATACTGTTCATAGATGCTCTCAACTAAAGCATACGCCTCTGGCTGAAGGCCAGCAAGAAACAATAGGTATTCCTGCTGGTGAACCTGTATGTAGAAAAAAAGTGTCTTTAATAATATTTGAAATATGGCATTGGTACTGTAGGTTATGGACAGGACATCAATGATATTTATAGCCAACAGGATTTGAAAACATGAAAAATCCTATTGAAAGCTTAATCGAGTTAATCTAGTTCAGCTTAATTGAGTATCAGAAAATAGTTGCCTTGGGATTGCTGACTAAAATGGACAAAGTTTTGATTCCTATTTCCAAAACGGTCAATGCGTGAAAAGATAACATCACATCTACATGCTGCAGTGCAAGACCTTTACAACGATAATTATATAATCTACAATGACCTTCCAAGAGGGACTTGCAAACATTTATTGAGACCTTAATACATACATTGATACTGGCATGTGCGAAAGAAGTTTTCACTTACAGTTTCTTGGAACAGTGTTGAGCATCTCTGCTTCCATTCTGCAGATTTTTTGCCACCAAAGTGGGTGTGAAGCACTTTATGGCACAGTTGGATCTAAAAACAAACAAAAGAAATATTTTACAATAAGATCATGCAGCAGTCTGGTAAGTGACCATTTAATCCTGAAACCAAGGCTGGTTGCTTAGTCAGGAGGTTCTACTGCATTTAAACTACTGTGAACCACACAAAACTATGTCAAAATAATGTGGTAAAACCTGTACGTACCTTCTCCAGGGAATTAAATTTATGAAAAGTTTCATCCACACAATTATGGAGTGATGCCACTCTCAGGGCATCTTCCTTTGGCATTTCTATGCAAAGAAGTAAAACATGCATATAATTAACCTTTATATACATAAAGCTGTAGTATTAATCATTATTATCCAACTCCCTTAGTAACGTACACATAACCCCATAGTAACATACAAAATATAGAGCCATATTTGTACGTTACTAAGGGAAAACTGCTGCACGCCTTACCTCAAATATTCGCTCACAAGAAATCACTATATTCGTACGTTATTAAGGGAGTTGGATAATAAAGAACTTATTAGACACTTGAGTGTATAGTACAGCTGTATATTTTTACTCGTCGTTGCATACCGAAGCGGCTCGCCAAAATAATGCTCGACTTGTAAAAATATACAGCTGTACTACAAACACAAGTGTCTGATAAGATATATATATCTTTAGAATTAGATATTGGCATAAATGTATAATACAGCTTGATGAAATGAAAGCATAAGCTATTATTTCCTGAAGGCTTTAATTATGCAAATTTCTGGTTTTATGATTAGTGTGGCAAACTATTTATTGATAACTATTCAGTGCTTAGGAAAGATATACAGTACAGTACACTAACCACAAAACAGTTGCACATCCACAAATTTGTAGTTATCAGTCTCACTGCTGCCACTGGCCATGATGTTTTTCAGAACCTCCCTTCTGTGGTTTCCATCGATCACCTCCAAAACATAAACATCCAGGTCTTCCTCCTTGAACTGGTCACACTCTGTTAGACCTTTGACTACTGCAATCAATGGCTTCCCAAAACTATATGGCCGCAGGAGTAATTCCTGCTGCAAGGACTGCACAAAGTCTTTATTGAGTGCCCGCAAAGTGAATTCTTCTCTTGGTGGTGCCAAGGTTGATGCCAGCACTTTGAAGGTTGCTGTTTTGTGACAAGAAAATAAGATGGTTGACTTTCAAATTACAATATGAGGTCCACTGGTAAAATTTCCCCTTCAAATGGTGTCATGTTGGATTACTGTTGTGGCGGTGCACTGGGTTTTAAAAGTATTGACATTATTTTTGGTATGTACTGTATAGCAAAGTATGTTTAGTGTCTGCAGGTTCTGAGGTTTTCCAACAATTCTGCAAAAACATGAGTGCCCTTTACAAAACAGCAAAAACAGTATTTACTTGACTTTTCTGCACAAACAGTATGGTCAATGCACACTTACTCATTCAAATTTAACCATTTTTGGGTAGATAATACTTTTAAAACCACCAACACTATAAATTATTATAAATGTAACTAAAAAGGAGTTTTTCTTTTTGCTTACTTCCATCTCCCAGCTGATAAGCAGCTTTGATACCCGCTTCAAATTCAGCATCAGTTTTGTCTGGTGTTGCAGACTCTCCTTTTGCCTTCAATCCTGGACGAGGAGGAACTGTCGGTGAGGGAACCTTTCCTTGCACAGGCCTGCTACTCCTGCTGGGTGGCTTGGTCTGACTTGGTGTTTGGGGTGATGATTCGCCAACACCCATATCTGGCTCATCTGCATGTACATCTAGCACCTCCTCTCCCAACCTATCATGATCTTCCAGATCTTCAGACAGTATTCCTAATTTTCTTCTGCAACACTCACAAAATTTGTTGTTTGAAATTCTACTGTTCTTGAAACTTCCAGAAAATTCATTCACACTGAAGTCAAACAGAGACACCTTGAACAGCACTGGCCGTGCAACTTCATAGAAGCATATCTGATAAGCAACAACAACAACAACAACAGAAAGAGAGAATTTTAAACAAAGAATTTGACCAAGCAATATTTTAAACCCTTTCACTTCCAGCAGGAGTGAATGCTACAACAGTAATTGTGTCTATTATAGGACTTTAGAAACACTGTTTGGGACGCCATGTTGGGTGACATCACTGACATGCGCAATGCGTTATCCCGGAGTAAAGGCATGCGCATTCGACATTTTCAAGATGGCGGACGGATTCTTGCTGGCGCTTTGATGGGAAACAAGACCTAAATACAGAATACTTCCGGTTTCTCTTACCTGTCATTACGGCGTTCGGCGGCCATACATCGGCCTAATCTTCGGCGTTTCCATTCCACAGTCATTACCACACTTTGTAGACTCAGGCAATCGCACATCAATTCGTTGTCTTTACAAAATAGACCTCTTGCGAGCCGCCATTCTCGGACTAAGAGTGGTCCAGAAAATCCCGTGTCCCCTCCCCTTGACAAACGAAGAGCCAAGTACCCTCACACACTCGGGAAACTGGCAGCCGAAACAGGCTAGCCATACCCTCCCCCTCGGGAAATTTTGTCAAAATTCGATGTTTCAATTTTCGTATGTACGAAAATTGAAAATTGATCTCCCGTTCGAATCATACGAAGTATGCGTCCATTTTTGTCGCTTTTTAGCGGATGGAAAAGGGAAACTGGTGGTTAGATTTCTGATTTTCAAACACATCGGAAAGGAGAAATCGGAAAACCAAATTCAATTTTGGATTGTTGAAAATATACATCGATGCAAAGTCCAAGAGGAATTTCTAACTTTCATTGCCGCATAAACGATAAAATATGAAAATTGGAAACTTCAATTTTTGATTTTTGATTTTTTAATTTATACAAATATTGAATGGACGGAATACCCACGGACCTATTTCCCACGGTCGGCACGTCAAATTAATTCATACAGTCTGCCAAGCACGTTCTCAAAATTTAATACTCAAAGTTTGAAGTTGGTCGGCCGTCGTAGTGCGAGAAAAAAAGCAACACTGATTTTCCAATTTTGAATTCATAGGCAGTACAATTAAATAGGCTTCCTGTGCGATTTGTTTTTACTCTGGAAGGCATGCACCAGACTCAGGCATGCACATTTAATAGGCTCGAATTGTTTTGTATGTGAACCCACTCAAAACAGCAAGATTTCTCCCAGAATCAAAGCAAAACTTGAACAGTTTACTTCAAATTATGCACGGGCTTCAGATCCAGTAATACTGCTTGTGTGCTGTGTTGCCCGCTTCTGTTCATGTCGCTTTTGGTCGGCATTCATGCGCTGTTGTCTTTGCGGAGTCTTCTCTTCGGCCCGCTTTTTCTCCTGAAGTTTCCGATTTGCTTTCAAGCGCTGTTCTCTTTGCGGAGTTGTCTGCGTTACTCGCTTCTGTTCATGTCGCTTTCGATCGGCATTCATGCGCTGTTTTCTTTGCGGAGTCGTTTCTTCGGCACGCTTCTGTTTATGATGCTGTCGATCATGACAGGATTGTCGCCTTTTCTCGAGACGAATTTGTCGTTGTTCGCTCGTTTCACGATTTCGCCTTGCTCGTGCCTGTTCCCTTCTTTTTTAAAGACGAGCTTCGTGAGACTGTTGTGTTTCAAGTTCTTCAGTTTTTAAGTTTTCCATTTTCGTGAACACAGCTACGATATATTATTGCTTCGTTCAAATCTAATTTCTCTTATTCGGAGTAAAACTACAGGCCAGGGCACACGTGATCGATCCGGCCTTTGTTATTGGTTAGCAGGGTAACCGCGCCTAAAGTCGTATGCCAGACTGACAGACAACGTTAAATTTTGAGATGGCGACCCGCTTGGAGTCAGCAAGTAAGGCGGTATAAAGCGGTATTACTGCATTAGTGCCGTGATTATTTCCCTCACTTCGTTCGGGAAAAAAAAAAAAAAAAAAAAAAAAAAAAAAAAAAAAAAACGGAAAAAGCAGTTTACTTTCACTCTTTTGTTTCATTAATTGCTATTGTGTTCGATGGCAGAATGCGGCCTATTCTTAAATTTGCCCCCAACCCCAACCCAAAATTGATCAACAGTGTTATCTTTCAGATTCTCAACACTATTTGCGAGTTTTCCCGACAGGAATTAGTCAACTGCATAGTGAACAACAAAACACACGCTTTGTCTTGACGGCCAATTTCTGGTTTCTGTCAAAGCTTACTGTTTAGGCGCCCCGCGGTCCCCGCGCCCGCCAGCATTTAATGTTGACACAACATCTAATCTAGCGACTACAAGTCACTTTTAATTTTCAGTCGAATCAGGGCCTGTGATTTTTGGCGCGTAACTACTAACCAGAAAATCATTACATATAAAACTTAAATACAGTAGTCTATCGCGAAACAATTTGATTGAATAAAAATAGCAAATATATTTTCTAAACAATGACAGTTTATTGATCTCTCTTGTTCGAAAATCATTTGAACTGAAAATTCGATAAAGTTAGTGAGGGGGAACAATTCAGACCAGGCATACAGTTGGTACAATTAGGCTAAATTAAATTGAAAATCTTTACAATAAACTTAATCCACAGCTCTCCATCATTTCCTGTGAACTTCTCCAGATCTAGCTTCCTTCGGAAACTCTTTCCTTCCTCCAGTGTTACTTCCTTCAGGGGGTAAACCACTTGATAGACTTGTCCTAGCTTTAGGACTATCCTGGAAGTGTTAAAAAATGGCGCTCAACTGGGGCTTAACTACAGAATACCCTGCACTTAAAACTTCTGATATAAACGCAGCGAGACTCTTGTAGGGCATTCTTTGAGAGTGGCGTGAACGGTGTGAAAACATACCACCCCTCTCATGTCTCTTGTCATCTCGTGATATTAACTTTGATATTCGTTACCTTATTTCCGCCGTGACAGGATTTACTGCAGCAACCAGCTGTAAAAAGATGCCGTAATCCTTCTGAAACTGGATAATTCCCCTGAAGCGATGACCGTCGATCGCCGCAAATGTGTTGCTGGTGAGAGGCTTGTACAACGTGGCCCCTCTATGTTGGACAATTACTTCTTTGAAGCGGGGAATATTCCATCGAAAAGAAGTAATCGTAGCCTCCTTTCTGACCAAGCTTTCCTGGTGCGACTTCTGCAAAATATTGGAACGTTATTGATCAGCTGGGCCCTTCTCAGAACATTTCATGATTCCTTTGACTAGTAATAATATTATAATCGATTCTACTTTCTATTTTTGATTTTGCTGCAGTTATTTGCTCCCAACTGAACACTACTTCTAATTCTCTTGAAGAAAGTATCAGTCTTTCTTGCCTTTTCATCAATCAGCCGACGCAGCCGCTGAATATCTGCAAATTGCATCTGGCGGTGGCTTGACGCCGCTTCCGATTGGTGCTCAATGCAGTCTTGCCGCCGTTTAATAGCTTTGCAGCCCTTGAGACTACATGCTGTAGCCCTGCGTTGGCACCGATGCAGATGCATATGGATGTGGCATCTATACAGATAAAAGAAACAAGGCTTTATCGTCTCTTACTGTAAAAACCTGGCTCAGACGTCACTAAGTGCTGGGTGGATAATTTAGAGGAAAGGGAATAAGGTCAGCTTTAATATTTCAAGAAACATTTCTATTTTTGTTAGAAGCTGAGAGAATAACCTCTCAAAATCTTTCTGTTACCTTTCCTTTTCACAACCACTAAGAAATATTGAACTAATTTCATATTATGCACGGCGGCCTCTTGGAGTGCTCTACCACACCCACCACAGCGCGTACACCATCGTGAGTTTACTGCATAGTGGTATTATATGCGCGCGAGTATTGAGCATGAGTATTACATCTAAGTTATATAGTACAATCGAATAAGGAAATCGAGAAAGTGCAAAATATAACTGAGAAGTAACAGATCATATAGAATTGAATTCATGCTGAAAATTACATACCGAGGATATCGTTCTCCACAGCCCAGAGGGCAATCCATCGTGGCAAAAGAGCAGCCCTCTGACTGGTGGCCGGCCTGTACTTCCCGCGCAACGTCTTTATTGCACTTGGAGCAGGAGACC
Source organism: Plumapathes pennacea (assembly GCA_964036295.1). Lineage (NCBI taxonomy): Eukaryota > Metazoa > Cnidaria > Anthozoa > Antipatharia > Myriopathidae > Plumapathes > Plumapathes pennacea. The sequence goes on along the minus strand of OZ038467.1, from coordinate 17,190,366 downwards.
AGTTGCTTCGGGCACATGTCCTTGTGGTTGGCTAACTCCTCCCGCTCCATGTCCTCGTGGCAGCCTCTTTTACTGTACTGAACCGTTTTTTTAGGGCACACTGCGTCGTGCCCTTCGGCCTCTCCGTACGTGCCTCTTCAAGTACATCCTGTGTTGGAACACTGCATAGGCAGTTTCCTTGTCAGCTGGTCTATGCAGATGTTAACGGTGAGACGGCCAGGTAATCCCACTCTGCAAACGGGACACTTCGGCCGTGTGTTTGTCGCTCCCAACTGATCCAAACACTTCCAGCAGCCTGAGTGGCCACAAGGCAACGTAACCGGCTTTAGCATCGCTCCTAAGCTGAAATTGTTTCAAAGAACATGGTGTTACCAGTGCGGCGTCATTGCTAACAACATAACTCTAATTGTGTGCAATAACAACTCTTCTTACCAGATCTGAACCTGGAAGTTCACATCCACCTCTTCGGAAAAGATACAATTAAAAACGGTGTCCGATCGCAAAGCCATGTTCACTGGTTATGATCCGAAATCTCAATCGTCTAAAATGCTGCTTCTCTTAAACAACCGCGTGTCGCACCTCTTACTATTAATAGTCTTTGTTCTGTGATCAAAGCTGATATATGACGTCATACTGGTAATGATCAAATCGGACGCCGCCCTAACTGTATGCTACATTTTTTAAAGTTTCTCTCTTTGCTTCTTCAAAACTCGCAAACACGATGTTGCTTATGGAATCTTTATTTCGTTTAGTTGAGTAACGTTTGTAACTTAAAAATACAACTTAAAAATATATCAGCAGGGTCAGTCTGTATTCGCTGCGTCTTGGATGTTCCGAATGTGTGGTCGTGGAGCAATAGCCCAACAGTTGTTCAGACTTCAATTAGAATATCTCGCACTAATGATTCACAAATTTTCTCGCTCCTCCGTGCGCGGCTTGAATATTTCTCTATCAAAACTCTTAGCAAAATCTCTGGACCCAGAGATTTAAGGCCTGGCAAAACGAGGACACATTGTGGCGGCAACATTGCTAGCGTGCGCATGTTTCCCAAATGTTGCCCCGTTTTGCCACGCGCGAAACATTTGTTGCGGACACAAAAAATGTTTCTGAAAAACTTCAGAAACATTTGTTGTGTCTACGCATAACACAACAATGTTGCTGCACGTTTTGCCACCCTGGAAACATCGAAGGACACAATGTTGCCGCCACAATGTGTCCTCATTTTGCCAGGCCATTAGGCACGATTATAAGATAATCTTAAATTAACATTGAGTGCTGTCATTTTGAGAAGCTTCATTCAGTAAACTAGATCTGTGTGTTTTGAACTTTTTAGTTGGCCTTTTATCTAAATTCTGCAAAGTTGCTGGCCAAGAAATCGAAAGAAAGAATATGGGTAATCCAGGATTAATGAAATATCATGACGACAACTTTGTATCCGCCAGCAAACCTTTATTTACAATTCCGAACTCTATGATCAATACAAAAATGAAAAAGGAAACAAGTCCGAGAAGTCATTCCAAAATTCACTTATAAAACTGCAGCAATGCACTAAAGTAACTACAAAAGGATTTGATGACTAAAGCATTTCATGACATTTTATAATAAATGGTCGAGTAAACACGGGAGGCGGTAAACTATTTTGTTTTGAATTCATTCGAGTGTTTTGAATTTGTTTCTCTTTACTTGTGAATGCATATCCACCGCAAGCCGCATAAATGCAGTTCTTTCAAAGTAAAGAGTCGTCAAAGTGCTGTCCAAAGGGAAGTGCCAGAAGCTTCGCCGTTCGCCTTTGGACACGTCCTCCTTGGTTTTGGAGACTTAATTTTTCAAAGCACGAGTAGGCTAGTCCTGGATTAAGTTCAGTCGGTGGAAATCGAGCAGTCGCCTAGGCAAATTTCACCGTTTCTATATGAAATTTACAGGATCCAAGTCCACTGTGATTTTTTTTCTTCCCCCACTTGATCTGTCCAAAATGCGGTTGTCAAACTAAACGGTCCCGTTTTTCTACGCTTGATAAACATCAGTATCTCGCATAGCATATGAAACCCACTGAACACTTAAGAGCAAATGTCTGTAAAAATCAAAGAAAGAGCGGCCAAAGTCAAAAAATCTAAATCGCTCATACTTTGGTCAGTTGTAGACATTAGTAAGTAAGAAAACGTGATGTAGTTAGTTTGTCCAGATTTCACCTCCTTTGGGAGAAAATTTGCAAAACGTAATTCGACCGATTCTCAGGGGAAACAACGATTTTCGAAGGTCAAGAAAATCACTCTCGTTCTCACAAAGAAATGTACCAAGGGCTCTGTACTGGTTGTTTATTTGTTAAATAGGTCTTTAGCTTTCTTCTGAGAAGATTGTTCAATGAATACCATTATCTGTGAACTATTGGTAAATTAATAACGGAGGTCATATTTCAGTCATATTTCATTGTCATAATTTATGTCTAATATGAAGCGGGTTTTCACCATGCGCGGGGACTTCAAATACTATGAAATTTTGGTTGTGGTTAGTTTGAATGTTGATCTTTTAAACTATCGACTTTCTTTTTTGGAGTCTTTGAGCGTTTCTTCTAAAAACGTCAGCAAAATTGCTCGATTTCACGCAAATGACGTTTCTCTCGACCACAGGTCGGTTATCGCGTGGATTGAAAAACACAAATATATTTCTTTTAGGTACTTTTTATCAAAACTGTGACACCTCTGGTAACTCTGTCTTTCGTTGTTGAAAAAAAACCTGATCTAATATCAGTTTTCTGCATGTAAACAAACGTTAAAAATTTGCATATATATCGCGAAAAGCGTCTCACTTTAGCAAGGAGAAACGTCGTCCTTTAGAATGATATTTAGGTGAATAAGTGTTTGATTGAGTAGTAATAAACCGATACTTTAACTTTTGGATAATTTAGCGGAATAACTTTTGGATAATTTAGCGGTAAATGCCTCCGCCTTTCAATCCACACCTTCGTGACACCTTACAAGTTCAGACCGCGGTCACGCACGAGACTGTTCACTCCGGCGACAAAGAAACAATCGGAAAAATAGTCGCCACCTTACCCTTACAATAAAATTACGGTCTTCTAGAATGATGGCAATAATGAGTAACTGTGATACGTATGACAAATCAGTCATACCAGTGGTGCCTTAGAATATTTTGTAACAGCTCGGGAGTCTCTATTCTTGCCAGATTGATCATATCAAGCTAATTTGAAACTGATAACCCATCGATAAACTAACGTTGTTCCTTTATTTTTCGGGTAATTTAGGAGGCACTGCTGTAAATATACCCGCCTTTCAATCTACACCTCATTTATTGGAATACGTGACTCGTTAGTTTCTTAGATTCAGGTCACGCACGGGGAGTACTATTCATTTAACTCAGGACCGCTGATGCCGTTTTCCTTGGTTCGCGGTTATTTCAGTTGGTATTGCTGTTTTCTTTCTTCTTTCTTTCTTTCTTTCTTTCTTTCTTTCTTTCTTTCCCTCTTTCTTTATCTCTCTCTCTCTCTCTCTTTTTTTTTTTTTTTTTTTTTGCGGATAACACTTCGCAAACACTTTGCAAACTTAGCAAACCATTTTTGTCAGGGAACTTGTCTCAGTTTCTTCTCTTTTCCATATCCGTTTCCCATTTCATTATTTTGTACATTATTTAATTATCACCTGCATGTTAATATGCTACCCCAGACTCACCCCCTCTGCACTTGAAAAGGATGCCATAGTTGTTCCTTTTCGAGAATGTTAAGTTTAATGAGCGACTTTAACCAGGAGTGAGAACGTCATTTGCCAAAACTTGATAATGAGAAATCCATTCAAAACTTCTTTTGGCCGTGTTAGGGATTGTGCGAGGGTGGGAGGGGATGCGCATAAAGGCTCACTACTTTGACTCCGAGATGGTACAGAAAGAGGTAGTACAAAGGTTTGAAACTCTTTGCCGCTGTTTTGACTGCTAATTTGTTAAGGAACTCTGCATATTGTGGGGTGAAATTTATGGTTTGGAAAAAGACCATCAGAAAATTGAGAAATTAGCTCATTTGTCTAATTCACATCACTATACCTCCATCACTCTGCAAGACTAAAATTTGTTTTGAGAGTAAGGAGGAGACTATTTTTTCAGAAAAAAAAAAATTATTTTGCCACACTGATATGATGGAATAAACAGTCCCGTGCGTGACCGCGATCTAGGAAACTAAGTAATGCATTCTTTACAGTTTTTAAGGCGAGGGTATTTATTTACGGCATTGCTTGCTAAATTACTCAAAAGGTAAAGTTTCGGTTTATTACTTCGTCGATGAATCGCAAGTCACTCCGAAGGACGACGTTTCACATTACTTGAATAAGTGGACTACTGATCGCGGTAAATATGCAAATGTTTAGCGTTTGTTTACATGCGGAAAACTTATGTGAGATCACATTGTTTTTGTCAATATCTAAAGACAGAGCTTCCAGAAGTGTCACAGTATTGAAAGAAAGTACCTAAAAGAAATACATTTGTGTTTTTCAATCCACGGGATAACCGATTTTTGGGCGAGAGAAACGTCATTCGCGTTAAATGAACGGTACTCTCGTGCGTGACCCCAATCTACAAATCTAACGAGTCACGAATTCTAAAACGGCGGGTGTATTTAGTACAGCAGTGCCCCCTAAATTACCCAGAAGGTAAAGGAACAACGTTTCTTTATCAATGGCTTCTCAATTTCAAATTAGCTTAATATGATCAATCTGGCAAGAATAGAGGCCCCCGAGCTGTTACGAAATATTCTAAGGCACCACTGGTATGACTGATTCGTCATATGTATCACAGTTACTCATTATTGCCATCATTCTAGAAGACCGTAATTTTATTGTAAGGGTAAGGTGGCGACTATTTTTCCGATTGTTTCTTTGTCGCCGGAGTGAACAGTCCCGTGCGTGACCGCGGTCTGAACTTGTAATGTGTCACGAAAGTGTGGGTTGAAAGGCGGAGGCATTTACAGCAGTGCCCGCTAAATTATCCAAAAGTTAAAGTATCGGTTTATTACTACTTAATCAAACGTTTATTTACCTACATATCATTCTAAAGGACGACATTTCGCCTTGCTAAAGTGAGACGCTTTTCGCGATATATATGCAAATTTTTAACGTTTGTTTACATGCAGAAAACTGATATTAGATCAGGTTTTTTTTCAACAACGAAAGACAGAGTTACCAGAGGTGTCACAGTTTTGATAAAAAGTACCTAAAAGAAATATATTTGTGTTCTTCAATCCACGCGATAAGCGACCTGTGGGCGAGAGAAACGTAATTTGCGTGAAATCGAGCAATTTTGCTGACGTTTTTAGAAGAAACGCTCAAAGACTCCAAAAAAGAAAGTCGATAGTTTAAAAGATCAACATTCAAACTAATCACAACCAAAATTTCATAGTATTTGAAGTCCCCGCGCATGGTGAAAACCCGCTTCATATTAGACATAAATTATGACAATGAAATGTGACTGAAATATGACCTCCGTTATTAATTTACCAATAGTTCACAGATAATGGTATTCATTGAACAATCTTCTCAGAAGAAAGCTAAAGACCTATTTAACAAATAAACAACCAGTACAGAGCCCTTGGTACATTTCTTTGTGAGAACGAGAGTGATTTTCTTGACCTTCGAAAATCGTTGTTTCCCCTGAGAATCGGTCGAATTACGTTTTGCAAATTTTCTCCCAAAGGAGGTGAAATCTGGACAAACTAACTACATCACGTTTTCTTACTTACTAATGCCTACAACTGACCAAAGTATAAGCGATTTCTTCGATTTTTACAGACATCAACTCTTAAGCCCTGGCCAAACGAGGTGCAAGTCAACGCAAGTCGATGCAAATTTTCAAACTTGCGCGGACTTCCATCGACTTGCAGTGACTTGCATGGAATTTGAACATGTTCAAATTTTCATGCAAATCGACGCAAGTTTTTCACCTAAAACAGCGAATAGCGCGTTAGCAAAGGCAAGTTTAAATCAAAAAAATCAAAAGTAAAAGCCTCCTCATTAAGTTCCAGCTCAAGAGAGACTTTTTACTCGGTTTCTGACTCAGAACCGTCTAAAAAAGTAAACGTTTTTACAAAACTTGCATGAGATTGCATCGACTTGCGTCTCGTTTGGCCACCTTTTGCAAGTCGATGCAAATTTTTTTGTCATGTCGAACTTGCATCGACTTGCATCTCGTTTGGCCAGGGCTTTAGACTTATTACAATTTGCACACCCTAAGAAAAGCAGACCATCAAGCAGGCGGACTTTAAAACGTTAAAACTCCGGTTGATAAAGCTGACTGAAATAAGGATAAAAGGACAAATTTTTTAACTAACGGGCCTGCCGAAAATGCGCTAATGCCTGTCCCTTACTTACCAAAGTTTAAGTTGAGGCAGAGTTAACGCTGAGGCCCTTTCTTCTCTAAATGCGAGCCTTTGAATGCTGAATTTACTCAGGGTCTCTCCGGAGTTTCATCGTCCATGACAAACTTTGGATCATAACTTTTTTGATTAAATGCGGTTCATTAAACCTTTTATAAACGTCGCAGTTATTATTCAGCAATAATATGATGAATTCAATTTAACGGGGAAAAGTATTTTCAGTGATATAATAGCTTAAGACAGCACTTTTTGAACATAATCGCACCCAGTGAAAAATCCTGCTGGTATATTTTTGTCAAATTTCTGGAATCAAAGAGAAGAACACCCGACCAGTTGAAAAGCCCTGCAAACCTCAACAAAGGAGAAAACTTGATGAGTATGATATCCTGATGTACGACTTGGAAACAAGCGGATTTAGAAAGGAGGCGGAGATCACCCAATTGGCGTGTGCAGATCTAAAGGGCGAAAAGGAGTTTTCTATTTGCATTATGCCAAAGAGAGCTATCGATCCTGGTGCCTCAAAGGTAACTGGTCTTTCTGTGGAGTACTCGCAAGGGGCGCGTGCTCTGTGCAAGGATGGAAAACCAGTAGAGCCGGGCAGCTGACAGAGACGGGCCTTAAGGTTTGAGTGAGTTCCTAAAAAAAAAACAGTCTTCAAGTAAGCCTCCTAGTTGCACATAACTGCCAGTCATTTGACGCGCCGCGTCTGGCAGCTAACATCGAGACAGGAGAGATTACAGATGAGTTATCTAATGCCAATATTTTTTTCTGAGATTCTCTGATAGCGAGCCGTAAGATGTTCAAAAGGAAACAGAGGCTGAAGTTAGGTGATGTTTATCATGACACGTTCAAACAGGAGTTCCGTGCACATGATGCCTTAGAAGACTGCAGATCACTTCAGCCTGTCCTATGCAAACATGGCAACCCCCTTCAGAAGCTTGTGTGCCAAACTGCAACGCCTTTCTCACACTGTTCATCCACAAGGCAATATTAAGAACGTTAAGAAAATTTTGAAGATAGTGTCTTAGGTAAATCCCTTCCGAACAACTAGTTAGTCCCGCTTAAAGCACCTAAGATATTCTAAGCAATATAATAATAATGGTTAAGTTATTGTTGTTAGTGGCCGTTCGTTTCTTTGTTGTCATGGGGAGGGGTGAGTAAAAAATAGGATTTAGGATAGTTTATCATAATTAGGATAGTTAAACATAATAATAGTGTATCATATTTATTTATACTATAATAATTTGTTGCTAGTTACTTGTAATATTTTATGAATTGTTGATGTACCCAAGGTGGTATAATAAAGTAAAGTTAGTTAAGTGGAGGTCACTTAATTCGGCAGTTGCTAACAACCGTGAAAATTATAATTGTTACTTTTGGGTATGTGTCGTTACTTTCAGAACTTTACGGTAGTATTACTACAATAGTTGAACAACGTTATATCGGTGGGTTATGTATTTACATCTAAGTAACAAATGGAAAAACGGAATAACATTTTTGGTATGCTATAGATACGACACGGTTATACGTTGCCAAGTGATAGATACATAAACAATAAACTACTTTTGGCTTCGGAAATATGCACGGATGATTGTCCGAGGATATTTAGTGTTTCTCGAGCTTCGCTCTCGGGCAACTGTGAGCTTCGAGGAACAGATAATGTCCAAGGAAAATTATCCGTGCATATTTCCGAAGCCAAAAGTAGTTTATTGTCTTTATTATCCTGCAACTATTTCCTCTCACAGCGCAAATAATGGCGCAAGGACTGTGAAGCTCTTTGGTGCTTTCTGGAACTGCTTTTTGACAAATGTTATGCTGTCCTCCTCGGTAGTCGTCTCGTAATGGTTTTTTGTGATTAATATATAAAACTGTGTTCGGATATTGTCAATAAACAGCGATAGTTCGCCAGGCGGGGGTTATTCGCTGATATTCGGTCACAATCGGGAACAATCGCATTCGAGAAAATTGCACTATCATCATTATCACCAATATTTCGCCGTTTTGTAAATTAATAGTTATTCTGTTACTATCCTTGAGTGTCTTTTTTACCTAAGGGCTGCCTAAACGGAGGGAGTTGATTGATGTTTCTTTAAACCTTATTTACGAAGATCTACTAAATCAGTAACTTTTGTGGTTTGTCAATTCAGAATTTTTATAACTTCAGTATTCAAAATGTATATGATGAAGTGAATGTAAGAGGCCATCGATTGTTATAATTAGAAACTTATCCAATGCTTTTGCTTTATTAAAATACAGATGAAATAAATGCTGATCCACTTCAATGTGGGAATTGCGATTTAAATATGGATCTGGTCGCCAGGAATGCAACGCACGTCGACGCTTTCCAGTGGTGAGTTAACCGCGTCGGATAATTTGTCCTTCTCGCATGTCCTTTTTGTTGGAGTCTTACACTGTTTGGCTCAATTTCCAAGGTTGTTTTACGTTCTTTTTGTTAGGAGGTCCAGAGCATGCCGAAAGAAGAGGAGTCTAAGAACCAACAGCTTTTTTTCAGAGTTCCCCAAGACCTCTTTGGGCGACTTGCTCTTAGTGATTTACTTCTGGGCAGAGAATGACCCACAGAATAAGACCGCCAAAAAGCTATCTATCAACAAAAATCTGGTGAACAAGATTTATCGCCGGTTGGAAGACGTTTGCTCAGTTGACATTCATCGCCGACCCGTTATTCCGTTTGGAGGTCCCACCTACATCACCATGTGCGATGAAAGCAAATTTAATCACAAAGCCAAAGTAAGTGTTCTCAGATACTCTCTTGTTGGTATTGTAAATGTTCCGGCGGAACATATTTTGTGTAATGTTTGGAATTAGTCCGTTTAACATGGCATACAGGACGTTTATCGTGCCAAAAGGCTATTTTTGACTCGTTCCGTAATATAAAACAATAACCTCTTCGATCGCGTGTAAAATGAGAAGCACATTTCATTTATAATTGGAAATGGGACTGTAAAAGGCTTATTAACTTTCCATTACCTTTTAGTACCACAGGGGAAGAAGACCAAGGGAGGACAGCTGGGTGTTTGGCATTGTCACCACAGAGTTTACGCCAGCCCGGGGTTACTTTCAAGTAGTAAGACGACGAGATCGAGCCACGCTGCTACCCATCATTGAACGGTGTCTTCGACCCGAAAGTGAGATCCACACCGATGATTGGGGAGCGTACCACGGCCTGGATCAGATTTTACCCAATGTCTCCAGACACAGAGTCGTGGTTCACGTTCGAAATTTCGTGGATCCAGGTACAGGGGTCCACACTCAGAATATAGAGTCTGCTTGGAGCACCTTAAAACAAGGAATCAAGAAAAGGAAGGGAATCAGGCGGTACGATCTGCAGGCCTTCCTTGAGGAGAGGATGTGGCGGCAGTGGAGAGGAAACGGACCGGACATTGCTCAAAATTTTTTTCACGTGCTTTCACTCCAATTCAATAATGTTCCAGTTTGAAATTTGAATTTAGCAATTTAAAGAAAAACAGCTAGTAGTCAGAGCGGCCAATCAAGTTGATGGACGTGCATTATTCGTTCAGTTATTCTGTTCTCGTCTGAAATTCAATTAAATAAGTTTTTCTTGTTCTTAGAGTTTTTCGTTCATTTAATTACTTTTGTCAATGATACTAGCATTTTCCAGTGGAATATAAAGCTGAGCGAAAATCAACCAAAACGGTCCTGTGTATTCCGCGATCGCAGCAGCTGGAAGACGTGTTTAAATGCGCTCTATAATTTCGGGCTTTGCTTTCTGCCAAAACAAACTCAAATGTACGACTGTAGACTGTAAAGCATTATTTCAACAATAAAATGTGTAACCCCCGAAAGTATGGCATGTTCGATCACAGCACATTTTTTTCTCATTACGAAATACGCGAAAAGAAACATTTTGTTGGATCGTCCCCTCCCCTCCCCTCCTCCAACTCTCCCCTTCCGCCACCCCATGGTTCGCTTGCGACCGTTCTGGTTTTACCCGTCATGCACGCGGCGTCTGTTCTCGCACCGCCGCCTTCCATGTGGATTGTATAAAATCAGTGCAGGGAGGCCTGAAAAACGAGACCGGTTTGCTACCGTAATACAGCACACGATGATATCAGGGGAGAGGGATAGTGCTTGTCCAAGGGTCCAAGGGAATAAAAGCCGACCGACGAATTGACGTTTTGAGGTGAGCATATAATTTAGAAACGGAGCAGCGTGGTTGGGTATTGCTTCACCTCACAAGCGCAATGTATTTATAGTATTTATACTTAGTTTTTCGCTTCTTGCTTCAATAACAGATTTTATTAGTGTCTTGATAACCAACTTATAATGTTATGAATGGGTAAATCGCCCAGGTATTTGGTATCTTGTGCGTTCTGAGATGCATGAAATTCGATTCCTCAGCGTCCCATTTGTGCTTGTGTAGTTAGTTTGTGACCGCCATGGTTCGCACGCTGAAGTATTTGGGACCTTTTTCGTACCGATAGACAATGCCATCCTGGAAAACACAAGTTAATACAGTGTGAACAATATAATCTTGGGTACATTTATTTATTTATTAACAGATTGTGCAAACACAACTACTCAATGTCCCATACAAAGGCTCCTTCATTTACAATTAAAAAAAGTGATTCAAGATTAGTATTACAATCAGTGGCAATTTCCGGCAATTCTACTTTTTTGTTGAAACTCGAATTTGGAATCACGAAAATAAAGGAAAACCCAATTCTTAGCTCTATTCTTTCTAGGGAAAGTTGAAATACCCCAATTATTTTCTACTTCGTTGTATACGGTCTGCAACGTAAATATTCTCGACCTTTTCTGAATAAAATCTCGATCTTTTCTGAGATTTGTTCCGGCCAGCAGTTTGGGGAAATGTCAGACATTTTCTCACGTTTGTCTGTCGGTTCGTGTCTCGGAACAAGCCTTTCTCATGCGAGTTCCCCTCCTGACATTCATGCGGTCAGCGGTTTAATGGCGGGGCTGCGCTGCGGGATCGCCACCGACTTCCAGATTTCTTTACGCTTTTCACGTTCGTGGATTCGAGAAATTTCATCGCACTGTAGTAGAATTTGGTGGTTCTGTTCAGTCCCATCGAAGGAAAACAGTTATTATGGAGTACATGAAGGCGAACGAAGCTTCTATACGTCAGTTGGTCAGAAGCAACCATACGCACAAAGAAGTAGCCAGAAAACTATGCGAAGCCTTCCCAGAGGTACAGAGGGGATTCTCAGAAAGAAATGTCCGCTTGTTCTGCGCGGAGAACAACATTAAAAGGATGGGCGAAGAGGAGGCCGACGATATTGTTCGCAAATGTGTTGAAGAGGTGAGTAAATCCTTCCAATTGTGGGAGTTATATCCTAAAAGGAACGGTTTGAAATCGTGTAAAATGTAATATCGGCACCTCATCACTCTGTAGCCACTCTACAAACCCAAATGTTTTATATGTTATGACTGCCATGCCAGCCAGCCCTTGACTTTGGTACCAGCTGCCTGGACACTTCTCTTCTTTCTTGAATTGGTCTGTGACACACTTGGTTGTTTTGTATACATGCCTCATAATCAACAGGATTCCAACAAATCTTGACACTTTCAACCACTTACACAAGTGTACTACATCCATATAAGATGTCATGTACATGCATTTGTTCTAAAATATGAACATCACATTTTAGGTGGGACCAGCATATGGGCGGAAAATGATGTTTGGGTATGTAAACAGCAAGGGTCTTGGTCTTACAAAACACCAAACAAGAAAGGCATTAAAGCGTGTGAATCCAGTGAACCATCACAGGCGCTGTGAAGATGTTGTTCGAAGACAGAATCCCATACCTTACAGTGCTCTATACCATGGCCAAAAGCTGCATTGTGACCAAAATGAAAAGCTCCAAGGTTATGGCTGCACATTCATTGCTTTCAGTGATGGGTGTAGTGGAAGAATTGTATCACTCTTTGCAATGCCCAAGAAAAATGCTGTAGTTGCTTATTCATACTTCAGGTTAGTACCAATCTGTAAGAGCGAACTGCATACATCTCAGTCTTTACTTTTTTTGATCCTGGTAGTTATAAAAAATCATTTTATCAGTTTATGTATAAACCTGTATAATGTTCAAACTAAGAAAGTATCATGTCTCAATGTAAAAATTCATTTCCTGAAATAGGCACCAACTGCATGTATACATACATACATGCATACATACATACATACATACATACATACATACATACATACATACATACATACATACATACATACATACATACATACATACATACATACATAAATACATAACCTTTTTTTTTAATTCAGATTTACAGAGTAGCTAGAAGCTAATATCTACATAAAAGTCAAGGTGATAAGGTACAGGTTATTTATTTCACATCTACACTTGAATTCTAACAGGAAGCTCTTGCTGGAAGAGGGTATATGGGACATGATAAGAGTTGATCATGGGACAGAGTTTGCCCTCATGCTGTTTGTTCAACAGTTACTGAGAGACCACCGTGGAAATCAAGACTGCGAGCCTTATGCCCAGACCCAATCGCGACAGGTGTGAAAGTGTCTGTGTGCATTCATGATATTTACACTGCTCATTGGGAGGGATTGTGTCATACAGTTCTCAAATACTCTGACCCTATTTCATAAGAAATTACTGCTGTTAGTTTTAGCAGCTTCACACTCAGGTGATGATAAGAGTTCAATCACATGCCCTATTTTCTGAGCCTTTCAATTTTTTCACTTGCCATGTAGAATTTGAGAGCTGAGAGGAAATGGCCAGAGCTTAACCAAAGGGTAGTATATCCCATCAAAGAAGTCTTGGTTGCAATGGAAAACGGCATGCTGATTAACCTCTACAATCCTGTGGTGAAGTTTTGTGTCTCATTCATTACTATCAATGTTGCTGAAGTTGGAGCCAAGCATTTTGTCACTTCCTGGAATTCTCATCCCTTGGAAGGTACAGTAGTATACAAGCAGTATTAACATCTTTGGGTATTAACTGAGGCTATTCAGGCACTGAAAAGACATGATTGTCCTTTATTGTCAAACATCAACATTTAGGTGGGCCAATAGCATTCGGGTGATAAAATTATCTGATTCGTGCAATTTTGTGTACACAGCACTGCTCATTTTCCATCTTTCTGAGAATACAGCTTTTACTCTTCTTTTTTTATTATCACAGACAGTAATCAACGCATTCCCAACCTTGTTGCCACAAACCAATCAAGGGTTAAGAAAATTGATGAAGGCCTGATACCATCTGTTGAGGAAGCTGTGCGTTTGTATGAAAACAGTGGTGGTGCCCTTACAACGAATGTTTTATTGGTTCTGACCCATTAAGGGGGAATGACAGGCTGACACAAAGCAGAGAAGAAAGATTTAGAAGAGAGAATCCTCCATTTGAGATTATATTTAGTCACATAGTCAGCAGTGATTGCCTTCTGTTTCAGAGAGCAGTTCTTAGTTTCATAACCATTACTGAGAATCTGGCGAACACCTTGTGATAAGGCTTTATAGCACCTGAGATGTGTATAGTATGAGTACATGCAGTCTTTTACTAGACTTGGGGGTATTTTAACAACTCACATACTATTCCAATATTTTCGCCACTCATTGCATTGTGTTGTTCCTGAAAACTAATCTCATTTTGCAACTCTCATGTTTCCATAAAATTGATGCATAATTATGCAGTTATACCTGCAGGTGTGCACCTCATCCTGCTGAGTTGTTTTGGACTGGATTGTTTTTGTCAGCCAATTAGAAATGGTTTTATGTAGTTCCATGTGCCTTTGAGCAAGTTCTTTCATGAGGTCTCAGAGATTATCAGATTTGTTGCTGTTTTAATGTTCAGTTGTTTTTGGCTTGGTAGAGCTTAGTACAGTAGGCGATCAATTGATTACACATTTGTTTGGATTTGGAGTTGAGCCTATCCTTCGTGGAGGGATTCCTTACATATATTTGTAATTTGTAACCGGGGGTGGTGTGCTCTAGTACGCATCACAGTTCCATTCAGTCTTGAAAATACTATTAATTAAAGGCTTTATTTACAAATATGAATGCTTTATTTTGCACAAAATGTAGGATAAGAAGGAACCATGAATCATTGCAATCTTAAGTTCTTGCATAAGAGTTAGTGTATCAACTAATGTCTTTCATGAATGAACAAATTTATTAATGATAATAAGAAAAGTACATATCTTAAAAAAATGGAACATACTTATAGAAAACCTAACGAATTAGACATTACAAAAGTCAAGAGTTAGTGTATCAACTAATGTCTTTCATAAATGAACAAATTTATTAATAACGAGAAAAGTACATATCTTAAAAAAATGGAACATACTTATAGAAAACTAATGAATTAGACATTACAAAAGTTTCCTGATCCATCTTGTAAACCAACAATCAGGGAAAATGTCCATCCCAAAATAATAGCAAGAATCACTGAAAAAATATTAACAGAAATCCTAGCATGACATCATCCAGAACTCAAGAAAACTAGCACCAGGTTAGCGCTTATACACTATATACCAGTACATTAATCAAATGCTGGTGGCAGGTTCTCGTCCTCGTCATTATCATATGGAATAGGAGGTAGTGGGCTTGGCAAAGTGAAAGAAAAACCCTGTGTTTCATCAGTGGTTGTGGCAGCAGTAGTGGCAGCAGTAGTAGTGGCAGGTCCAGTAAGAGTTTTATCTTTCTGTTGCAGCAGTGCTGCAAGACCTGCAACATATGGAACCTGCTCATAGGGCTTGTTAGAGCGACACAGGGGGCAGTCTAAAACCCCTGAGTTTTCCTCAATCCATTGCTCAATGCAGGGAACACATCCAATGATCTGGCAGCAGTTTGCACAAGAAGCTGCTGGCAGTGCAGATGTTCCTTGACAAATTGTGCACTTAAATATATCATTCAGTACAGTACGTGCAGCTGCTGTTTGGTCTATGGCCAATGGCTCAGTTCCCTCACTTCTGGGTTGAGTTACAATTCTCTGAAGTTGGGTTAGAATGTCACTTGTGCTCATCTTCCTCTTCCTCTTCCTGTTGCCGATATACTGCATACTTGAAGACTTAACTGCAATTATTTTCCTGTTAGTCTTCCAAAACTGGGGACCTGTGGTAATAACAGAGTCATACTTGAAGTTACCCTATAAGTGGGCAGGTGGACTAGAAGAATAATAGCAGTAGTGAAAATTGACACTACTTTGTTTTGCTATTAAATGCCTTAGGATGAATTATGCTCATGGCATGGCAAAAATGCAAAAATGTAAGGTGTATTTCTATACAGGTACATGGTTATTAAATTAAAGCAGTGTCACCACTGTGACCTTGCAGTCTTTTTGTCATGGTTAACCCTTTCACTCCTAAGATTAAAATACAAATTCTCCCAACCATAAAATAAGAAAATGCATGAGTGATAAAATGAGAATTTATGTTTTAATCAACTGTCATTTGACAAAATATCAAATGCCAAATTCTCCATACTGTGTGATATATGTCTGGTGGGAAACTGAAAAGAGAAAATTGAAGTTGATCACTCTTGGGAGTGAAAGGGTTAATAGGACATATGGCCCGCACATAAGGCACATAAAGGTTTTCGAAAGATTCCCAGCGATCAAAACAAAAACTTACCTCGAGTAGACTCGTTATCGACGATGCGCAAATGCTTCGTGTCGAGCAGCGTAACATCATAGTTCAACTGATCCTTAAGCATGTTGGTTACTCGAGTCACGGAGCTCGTTTCAGGTGTCATTGTTAGAATTGTTTGAAAGAATTCTTGCAGGGCTCCATCTTCCATAAATTCTCCAACCAAAACACTTTTGCGCCAGGAAATTTTCGGAGACGTCCCGCGCCTGAATGTTGGGCGAACAAATGGGGGTGGATTTACCTTTGTTCTTGCCACTGACTGCAGACCATAAGATAGTGGTGACCCTATACTTGTGCTGGACTGGCTGCTAGTTTCCGCTGGGTTCATAGTCGCAGACTTTGCTGATGTCGGGGTCTGGCTGTCTTCTCCGTTGACTAAATATGTGTCATCTGTGTCCATTATATCGAACCTGCCGGAGTCGTCAGGAAGTATCACCGCTCCTTCGATTTCATCTTCCAGGTAAACTCCTTTTATCGCATCCAACTTAAAGATCATTGAAATGCTTTTAACTGTCAAGTCTGAAATTTTTACCTTCACTAGTTTGCCCTTTCTTTTAACTTTTACGAAAGACATCTCGTCGTGCACGCGTGTCTTGTCGTCGCGCCAAAACCCGGCGAGCAAGTGGCGCGAAGTTGTTTTATACGAAAAGTCACGTGGGGAAGAACCGCATGAGAAAGGCTTGTTCCGAGACACGAACCGACAGACAAACGTGAGAAAATGTCTGACATTTCCCCAAACTGCTGGCCGGAACAAATCTCAGAAAAGATCGAGATTTTATTCAGAAAAGGTCGAGAATATTTACGTTGCAGACCGTATACAACGAAGTAGAAAATAATTGGGGTATTTCAACTTTCCCTAGAAAGAATAGAGCTAAGAATTGGGTTTTCCTTTATTTTCGTGATTCCAAATTCGAGTTTCAACAAAAAAGTAGAATTGCCGGAAATTGCCACTGATTTATTACTTAGTAAACAGATGATAATTTTTTATCGTCTGGTATTACACTCTTTAATTTGACAATGTGAATAAAAAAGGTGTCTGAAGGTTGAGGTTCAGTGTGTAGAGCTTAATTCACCTATCATTGTTAAGCCCGAGGGGAGGGGGGGTGGGGATTTGACAGGTTCAGTTGCCCCAACGTGGGGATTTTGACATAGCAGTGATAAAGGTGACTGTCTGCTCTTGTGTGGTATGGGGGAATTTTGACCAAATGTGTTGTCCCAAGGGTGGGGATTTTGACATTTTTGAAGGGTGAAATCCCCACCCCTTGAACGCCCACCCCCCCCCCTCTCAGGCTTAACATTGATAGGTCCATAACCAGACGAGAAATCTGCACAAAGGAATGTATATTTTTCAAAGGGTCTTGCTCCTGGGTTAATCCTTGTGATGAGCTGTATAGGGAGGCTCCACCCGAAAGGTTCAGAAGCTAGTCCGGCTAGAAGCTAGTCCCAACACGCATATATATTAAATGTAATCAGGGTAAATCATCTTATTAGACACTTTTTGGTTTGTTCCTGAAACAGGTAACCTATTGTAGGTAAATTACTGATTGAATATTGCAGGGACATTTGGTAAACAATCAATTTAACCTACAATTTAGTTTAGGTCCATGTCCTTTAGAGTTGCTGTGGACAGTGCTCACACAGTAGTGCATGGTTGGGCATCAGCTGGCAGCCTTTTATTTAATGCAAAGGCATATATGTAACTAATGGTTATGCTTTTTGGTCTTCCATTTAGGATGAAAAAAGAGACAGCAAGAAAGATCCTTCACGATTTGAGGTGAGTACCCAAAAGGTACTCAGTAAAGTTTTATACAGGGATGCTTCGCCCCAAGGTCCAAACCCTTACCCTTTAATATACCATTTTTGAAAGAAAAGGTATCCCCTTCATATACTTCTCATAAAAAAATGGTACCCCATTTATATAACTGCAGTAAGAAAAAATTTCCCATTCGTATAGTCTTGAAAAGCCCTTGAATTTGATTGCTAGTGCAAAAGTGCTTGCACATGGAAGCCTTGAATAGCTCTTGAAACTTTGAAATCTTATCCTATTTTGAAATCATATCTCTGTTATGCTCCCACATAAAAGCATTTTTCACCATTGTATATGTAAATGTTATATCTTGAGTGTAGTTTATAGTCATCATTGTTCAATAAGCTGTGTCACCGTTTAACAATATTATTTGCCATAATAGAGGTGAATAGCTGTGGCCACCATTATTTACAGACACTGAAGAGAATAATAATTGTTTTAGTACAAGATATACAATCAAGTTTAATAGCCAACCTCCTATGTGATTGTTACATGACGTGTATTACTGAACAGACACCAAAGGACACTCTGTACACGCGGTGACTGGATCTTGGGAATTACATTGACACTAGTGTACTACAACATTTAGACATGGACACACTGTGACCAGGCTCTTTGTGAGCCCCCCTGGGACCAGATCTTAAACAGTTACATCTAGACACTAGTGTACTGAAACATTTAGGCGCTTAATCGAACATGGACACTCTGTGACCGGGCTCTCTGTGAGCCAGGACACCCTGTGACCAGATCTTGAGCAATTACATGGACACTAGTCTACTGCAACATTTAAGTGCTTAATCGAACATGGACACACTGTGACCAGGCCCTCAGTGAGCCAGGACACCCTGTGACCGGATCTTAGGCGATTACATAGACACTAGTGTACTTCAACATTTAGGCGCTTAATCGAACATGGACACTCTGTGACCAGGCTCTCCGTGAGCCAGGACACCCTGTGACCGGATCTTAAGCAATCTTAATCGAACATGGACACATTTTGACCAGGCTTTCCGTGAGCCAGGACACCCTGTGACCGGATCTTAAGCAATCTTAATCAAACATGGACACACTGTGACCAGGCTCTCCATAAGCCACTCTGTGACTGGATCTTAGGAATTACATTGACACGAGTGTACTGCAACATTTAGACATGGACATACTGTGACCAGGCTCTTTGTGAGCCCCCTGTGACCAGATCTTAAACAGTTACATCTAGACACTAGTGTACTGAAACATTTAGGCGCTTAATCGAACATGGACACTCTGTGACCAGGCTCTCAGTGAGCCAGGACACCCTGTGACCGGATCTTGAGCAATTACATGGACACTAGTCTACTGCAACATTTAAGTACTTAATCGAACATGGACACACTGTGACCAGGCTCTCAGTGAGCCAGGACACCCTGTGACCGGATCTTAAGCAATTACATGGACACTAGTCTACTGCAACATTTAAGTGCTTGATTGAGCATGGACACACTGTGACCAGGCCCTCCGTGAGCCAGGACACCCTGTGACCGGATGTTAAGCAATCTTAATCGAACATGGATACACTGTGACCAGGCTTTCCATAAGCCACTCTGTGACTGGATCTTAGGAATTACATTGACAGAGTGTACTGCAGCAATTTGGACGCTTATTCGAACATGGACACAAAATAATAGCTCATTTCACAACAATTACTGATAAACCATAGTGAACATAAGGAGATTTTGGGTTGGAGCTGACATTAGCAATATTATATGATAAATTCATTACCCAATCAGCTGCAAAGAATACATTCAAGGGGATTATACAGCCCATTTGTGAGCAATGTGTAATACATGATCTACTCGTGTATTTCATACTGTTCGCATGTGGGCTGTGTATTCCCCATCTGTTCTGTTCTTTTGCAGGAAAACAACAGAGAGAAAGACGAAAAAGAGAGACAACAGACCAAATAACTTTATAGTCCACTACTGTTTAGCATTGTATGGTTTAAGCAAAACTCTGTGAATCAGTGTAATGGAATTTTGCATTTTGTATTCTAAACAATTTAATAAAAACAACTATTTCAGAGGTCATGATGTCCATGATTACTCTTTCATTGGTGCACCTGTACTTGACCTGTGCATGTGATTCACATTCTTCACACATAAATATTGTTCTGCTTATTAATATCATTATATTTTAATATCTTTTTATTCCAGATTAAATTATAACAGGGTGATGACAATTTGCTGCTTGCAGTTGTTATGTATTTCTGATTTGTAGGGAAATTTATTACTCATGATAAATTTGGTGGTAAAAAAATGCTAACCCATTTCCTTAAAACAAGTAATAATTAAATTTAATAATTAAATGTAATAATTAAAGTTTATTAAAGATGAAGTCCCCATTATTTCGAAGTCTTTGGATAAACTTAAGTAGCTTGGTTATTTTAAAACCCCACTATTTCAAACTTTTTTTCTCATGGTCAACAGCGGGATTCGACTGTATTGCCATGACGTGAGACCCTTCAATAAAGTTGACAAGTATCATGGGCTCCATTCATCATTACATGGGCTCGGTTTTTTTCTTTTTTTTCCCCAGATCAAGGTTTTCATATACTCAAAGTTTTCATGTAACAAAAGTAGTTCAGACACCCCCTCCCCACCTCCCAAAATTGCATCTGTTTGATACTTGGACCCAGATTCCAGAAGTCCTCGAATGCCTAAAACGAGTCTCGAAAGAAAAACTACAAACCGAGTCTCGAAAGAAACCTAGTCTTGATTGTCTTCTTTAAGTCGAAAACTTAAAATTCTATTTTGGATTATAAAACGAGTCTCGATTGAAAGAAACGAGACTCGATTATCTAAAACGAAACTCGATTGCGTCATCGAGTCTCAATGGAACGAGACGCGGTAACAATCGTGCTCGTTTCTCGTAATCGAGTACGATGTTTTTTTACGAGTCTCGATTCCCAGGAAACGGGAATGATCCGACGCTTGTTCCATCTTTTTCGAAATTTGGAGAACTCTGCATTTTCCTTTCTTAAGTGTAACCAACCAGTCTTCGCACCATTCATGGACACTGGATAAGTCACTTTGTAGCCGGTCGGCATCAGATTCACCCAAGATCATTTTATGCAGGACACTGTCGTCAGCAAAGAGATCGCAATCACAGGTCACACATTGTTGTAGACCAGGAATAGGAGAGGACCCAAAATGCTGCCCTGTGGTACCCTGGATTTCACTCCTAACCAGCCAGATGAGTGGCCATTGACTACGACCTGCTGTCTTTCCGCCAGAAAATCTCCTATCCAATCCAGGAGTTGGCCCTTTACTCCATAGCACTGCAATTTATTGAGGTGAGGTTGGGGAACTTTATCAAAGGCCTTGGCAAAGTCCAAGAATACAGTGTCAACCGAACCTCGTTTTTCTGGAGTGCCAAACCATTTGTGTAGTAGTTGTAACAACTGTGTTACACAGGTTCGGGACTCCCTGAATCCATGTTGGTTATTACATAGCAGCTGTAGGTCCAAGAGAAAGGTCATGATGTGTTTGTGAATGAATCGCTCTAGACACTTGACGACGATACTTGTAAGGAAAACGGGCTGGTAGTGTTCAGCCAAGTGGCGTTCTCTGGATTTATGGATAGGTAATACGTTGGCGGTTTTCCAATCGGTAGGCAAAGTATTGTTTTGGTTACACGAGTATGTGTATCCGTAATGCGTCATCATTGTAGCTGAACTTTAAACTGTCACGCATTCTTAAAGTGAATTTTTGGAATGAATTGCGAATTTATTTAATGCAAAACCTACATTAAATAAAAACTAAAAATAAATCAGTTTACTCAGTAAAGCGCGAAGTTCAATGGGTGTCACATTGCCCAAAGAAAGAATTTCTTCAGATTGATCTGATAAGCGACTTGCCCGTATGTTTGCATTTAAGTCGGTTCAATAAAAAGGCCGAAATTTTCATTCATGTACAGTTACTGTCTTGCTTTGCCCGCATTTGACTATAGGTGGGCAGATACACAACAGTGGTACGATTGCTACATCTAAGAGCTTCAGACTCAAGACATCGATGGTAAAACCATTAGGGTAATGCTTGCATGCCAACGTACTGAAGTCTCCGGCAACCATGATGAATTGCCCATATCTGATAATTTCAGCATGGGGTTTGGAATTTGTGAGAATGTCCTTGACCACTAGCTATATGTCATGCTGTTTGATGGGGAAAGCCACTTGTCTTCTTGAGCAACCTTGGCAGCCTCCATCTTATAGAGGCATAAACTCTGAAAGGGTTTAATGCCTTGCATGCCGAATAGGCCTGAATAGATTGTGCTAGCAAATCCAGCCAAAATTGCTCCAAACAAAGGCTAAAAGTTGCACAAAAGCTGCCAAAAATTGAAAAAGTTGCTCATTTTGGCGAGCCATTTTATTCTAGATAACAACTTAAAAATGGAAATTTTTGATGTGTTATTCAATATAATCTTAAATTTCAACATAACCACCAATAGTAGTACTTTCTAATGAAGTAAAGTAGTTTCTAATGAGTAAGTCTCAAGATATTGACCATAGACACCACACACGGTGATAAAATTTACAGCCTCTTTGCTTTGTTGTATCTAATTATGACTGAAGCCTCAAGGTAATCCTCAAGGGCAGTGTCTTGAAGGCTGAAGGCTCTCTCAGCAGATGCTGAACTTGGCTGGATGGCCAACATCTTTACAACCCCTGCCCAGTGTGGAAGTGTCTCGCTGTGGGCTGACCACCATGCCACCTTGTCTTCCTCATTTGCCATGACAACACCATCAGCTGCGGCAAGATGGTCAGGTAGCTCTCGGGCCAAGTTGGCAATGGTGTTGTCATTATCGAGAAATGGAAAGTTTCTGAATTCTTCCTGTTGGATTTAGACTTTGTACTTGCAAAGGACAACAGAGCCATGCAATCTTAAAAGCACGGACTGTATTGAAAAATTGAACGCTAAATTTCTGTTGATAAAAATTAAGTCCTGGTTGAATACAGGCTTTTGCCTGTGCCATTAGCTGGTTGTATATGACAGCATTGCCTCCAGCAATTTCTTGCACAACTGCTGTGGTATTGAGGTAATGCTCAACGGCCACTACATACATACATACATACATACATACATACATGCATACAAAAAATTTATTTCCATTCGGATTTTTGAGTTGCACTAGACGTGCTAGTATCTCCGAGCATACAACAACAAAGCTAAAAAAGCCTAAAGATAACTGCATTCATTTCGAAAGAAAGGAGATTAAAACTACAATATTTACATATATGCAAGAAAACAAATATTTACATTTACGCAAAAAAAATATTTATATGCTTGATATGTCCCCTAGGACTAAGCAAAGCACCCGCTTATTTACTAACTCTAGTTTGTCAGAATTACGTGCAAGTCTGGAGTCAATATTAATTCCCAATAAATCTATATCATCGTACTTGATCTTCACTCCATCTGCTGTAAATGAGAAATCCAGATCTGTTTCTCCGAGTATGAGTGCTTGAAATTTACTAGGATTGGCATGAGGCAATTTTGCCTAAACCAATCAGCAGCTACCAATAATTCACTATTCATTCTATTATACTGGGCAAGGTGATCCGTAGCCAAGCTATAGTTTCTGATTGTCAGCGGATGCATTAAGCTTGCCTTTGGTGATAAAGTAGAAAAGATCATTCAGGAATATGTTAAAAAGTAAGGGCCTTGGACACTTCCCTGTGACATGCCTCTCTGATTGTGCTCCTATGTTGAAAATACATCGCCAACCTTGACCCTCTGTCCCAGTAAGTACTTTCGAGTAATAAACAGCACTGTTAATCTAAGCCGTACCCTCGCAGTTTGGCAATCAGCAGTGCATGAGGAAGACTATCAAATGCCTTGAATAAATCTATGGCAGCAACGGCAACAAGCTCCCCATGATCCAGACATTCCTTCTAGTCCTTGACGAGGCGTAAAAGCATCGTGTTACAGCTATAGAACCTTCTGTAGACTGAAAGGAAGTCAGAGAGAAAGCCCTGGAAATGATGGATCATCTGCGACAAAAGGAGCCTCTCATAGATGTTATTCAGTGCTCGGAGAACAGTTACTGGTCTGAAGAACTGCTTGTTCATTTCCTCAGTACTCTTCAGGGCCCGGTTGTTCGAAAGGAGGTTAAACTAACCTGGGGTTAGGCGCTACCAGGGGGTTAAATTTCTTAACCGCATGTTTACTAACCCGAGGCTGTAAAAGCGTTGTTCAAAGCAAGGTTAGTGGTTCGGTTAGTTAACCCGCGGTTAGTGCGGGTTTGCATCCTATAATATTTGTTTTTGTAAACACCATGTACTGACTTCTGCCGGAGTGAAAACACACACAAGGCGAGAAAACGCTTTTTTTCTGAATCCGAAATTGCCATACTGACCGAAGAAGTCGAGCAACACATCGCTGTCTCACAGAGCAAGTCAGAAAATGAACGTTGTTGAAGTGGAAAGCCGGAGGAGGTTTATAGATGTGCGGGAAAAGTGGAAAAGTCCTCATTCGGCCGCAGGGAAGAAGTTTTCCGGCCAGCGAAAAGAGTGCCCGAGATTGACAGGTTTACAAAGAGGGGCATGTGGTTCATGATTGTGATATAAAAGTCAGTAGAGAGGAACCATTGGTTATTACAGGATCTAGAGTGAGACATCTTGTGTATTTAATTAAGTCTGGTCATTTTACCAATGAGGCCATATGTACTCTGATAGATCTTGTCCGAGATAACTTGAGTGGGAAACTGTTTGAAACTGTGTCAATAAACTAAAAGGGTGACTGAGCTAGGCTCCCGTGGCCCTCTTATCTTCACTTCAGTTTATGCAATGGTACAAAATTGGCACACATAATCAACATCCGAGTTTTCCCTATACTTCTCACATTCTTCTTTTGGCATATTAATGCACTCTGCATGGAACCATTCACTGCAATGATCACAGCATATCATGAAACGGTCATCTTCCGGCTGCCTGCAAATACAGAACACCTCTGGATCTTCCTCAAGATCATCCTTTCCCCATTCGTAGAGAACTACGCCGTCTTGGCCCTCTTCAAACTCATCTTCAGAGTCAGTTTGTCTCTGCAGATCTGCAAAGCTACCCATCGCTATGTGAGCTTCCACAAGGGCCACCTTGTCCTTATTCTTCATCCTTTCAGCTCTAGCAGACAACTTGTGGTGTGTCAGGTACTTGTCAAGTTCCATTACTCTGAGAGACGAAAGTTGCTTGCTTCGGTACATCTCTTTCCAGTCATAGTCGTCGTACGTTTTCTGCAGCTTGGCCGTTTTTCTTGCCACTTCCTTTCTCTGCCTTTTCCTTTTCACCACGTCAAGGTGCTCAAGGTGCAAGACATAATTAGGTACAAGAGGTTCTTGGACAATGTACTTTGAGGAGAATTGCTTAATCTTCCCTTGTTCGGAGGAAGTTATTTCCTTCTTTCTGTACAGTACCTTCAATCTCGCTCGGGGCTGAAAGTCGTCAACAGCGCGGGGATTGCCCTGTTCATCAGCTAGTGGTGTATTCCTTGCTGGGAGGTAGTGAAATCCTGGCTTTGAATAATCAGGGTAGGGCCTGGGAACCGGACCAGTTAAGGGGCCGTTCCACTCCTTGCAGAACTCGCAAAGAGATTCCACACTTGAACACGAGCCTTTCACATACTCTATGCATAGTTCTCCTCTCTTGTAGTGCTGCTCGAAAAAACGTTCAAGTTTCCGGAAGTATGCATTTCCGGGTTCCTTCAATTTTGCAGCGTCCGATTAAGCTGCAGTGTACTTTTCCAGATATTTTTTGTCCCAAAAGAATTGATCTGTGATGTTGGGTGTTACAGAACAGGACAAAAATCCACTTGGTGCAGGCTCTCCATCTACCCAATCAGCTAATTCTGCAGCTGCCCTCCAGGCGTTCTTCTTCATTCTTTCAGTCTCCAGTTGCTCATAATCTTGTAGCGAGGGTGCTTCTATGTCAGCCTCTTCCAACCCTTCAAATCGCTTGAAGAATTCTCAATTCAGCGTTTCCCCCGTTACCAGTGCCTCACCAATGCACGCATTTGTTCGCTCGGCTTCATTTTGACCACTGTCTCCCCTTGCTCTGTGAACTCGAACTAGCTTGTCCAGTCCATGAATGAGAATTCTTTCAACCATACGATACTGGACAGCGCTGTTGTTGCATCCAACACCAGGTCCCGCATCTGTGAGTTCCAGCACCCGTGGCCTGACAGCTGGCAATTTGAGCTCGTTGAAGAACTTTAGCGTCTCCTCGTATTTGCCAATTACAACCTTGTAGTCTTCCCAAAATTGAGCTCCAGTCTTTTCGCCTTTGTTTAAAGCGTTCATATTAGCCACAACTGATTGAACTTGAGCTTGAATCTTAGCAGAATGTAATTCTTCCTCCGTCATCTTTGCGAAGCTACCCATGTTGGATGCTCTTTCAAGATATTCTGTGGTACGGGATAGTACCTCCCGGTCGTATTTGCGGAAGGGACAGTTTGCCTCTGTTGTCACAATCATCACATCTTCCTTCACCTTTGCCACTATGAAGTGTTTTACTTTGTCTTTTACTCTGGTACTAAATGCACCGAGAAAGTAGAACCAGGCACTTTGTATAGATCCGGTCTTCTTTATCTAAGCTCAAAATCTTCAAATGACCAGACAGTTGCACTGCTCCCCACTTGCGCTTTCGGCCGCATGAAAACGAAGCTCTCATCTTCGGTCATGACGTATGCCTCTTTCTCACCAACTGTTCTTGGTTCTTTGACAAAAATACGATGGGTTGATGGTGTTACATAAACCTCTTCTTTGACCCAGTCGTACTTGGGAAGTTTCCGTGCTGCGGTGCTGTCACTTGGCTGATATATGTGCCCTTGCTTTACGTCTCTCAATCCCACTGATGTTCCAGGTCGTACATACGCCTTGTCATCTATGCTCTTGATGAATGCATAGTTCCTCTCAGCTTCAGTGAAACAAAAATCTTCCACTGCATTCCTCGCATGCGCCCGTTGGTGGTGTGTCAGCTCAGTCTCACTATCCTCTGTCTTTGGAGGCTTCTTGCAACAAAACAGCGATTGTCCTGAGTGGCGTTTTGCCTGGATGCTGTTAGCTCGTTTTGGCTTCCCACGCGCCAACACTGAGGACAACGCTTTGAGTGGTTCCTTTCCCTTAGAAATCCGCCTGTAGTTGACGATCTTCAGGATATCACGGGCTTTGACTCTGTGATTTAGATACATAACGCTGTCGTGCCTTCTTCCGTGCGCGGTAAACATATCCTCTATTGCTTGTAGAAGATAATTTTCCTCGTCTTCATCCATTCCACTAGGCCTCTTTGCCCCGAGTCTTCTGCGCTTGACTCGATTCTCTTCGATTAAGGATTCCCCTCGTCTTTTCGCAGCCCTTCTCACCTTCTCTGCAGGTCATTCCCCTCCTTTCTCAGAAGATTTTCAACTTTACGAAGCCTTTCTTCAAGAGATTCCTCGTATTCTTCTAAATCCCCGACCCTCTTTTCTGGCCAGAAGTCTCTTTTCTTTTGCAGCGTTGTTTCGATTTCTGATATTTCACTCTTGAGCTTTTCTTGCTTTTCCAGGAGCTGAAGACGAACAAGGTCTTCGCCTGCAACCATAGCATTTTCATACTCGGTCGCTGCGTCAACAATTTCTTTTATGCGTCGTTTCGCTGTGGTAGGATCGATTCCAAGATTGTAGATTTCTGGGCGAGAGTGGATCATAGAAATTATGCTTCTTATCACATTTTGATCGTATTCCGTATCAATGACCATCACGTTTATTTTCTCCATGACATTCTTCGTCAAACGCAAGAGTAAAGTCATTTAGGAACTCTGCAAATCCTGATCCATTGATATCTTTGAGCACAACGAAGATTTTTTATGTCAATGGCTGTGTAACAATGACCACGTTAAGTCCCCATTCGGAGTCAAGGAGTTTGTCCCTGAAAGCCTGTCTATGGGGGGAGCATGGGAAAAATGAAGAGTACAGATGGAATGCCTCTTCAAACAGCAAATAACTTTTTCCATACACTAGACCTTCTTGCACTGACCTCAAACTCCTAGCTACAATTATTTTCTGACTTGCTTCTTCCGAACGGTGGATCACAGATTCTAGCTTTACTAGCACATCAGTCTGCGTGAGAAATTGTAGGGATGTTCGAACGTATTTCCCTTCTACAGACTTCTGCCTCACTTCCGTTCTCTTGCCCTGCCAACTGAGGTTGACGGTATCTTTTACATCAGATGCTGAGCTTGTGAACGTGGACGCCATTTTGAGACAGTGACCAGGCGATGCGTCTGATGCGTAGGACTGGTATCCAGAATATTCTCTGGAGAAGGGTGGGGGTAAAATTTTCTCACTGGGAAAATTGAAACGGGGTAAAATTTTTGGCAGCTTATTTCTCAGAAGGGTACGTTTTTCTAACGCCACATTTTCGGAAAAACCACCGCCCCCCTTTGACGTAATAAACGAACAGTCCCTTAGTATGAATGCATAATTGTGTGGAATTGCTAAATATGGAGTGTTGGCATCAACATACTGCCACTCTTGTCATATGCGTCCATCAGAAACATCTGCAAGGAAGCCAGTAGGTGTTTCTTGTTTCAGCTAAAGTTTACATTTTGCAGCAAATCCAGGGCGTTTAAAAAATTGCTGTAAGGTCTGAATGACACTTTTATAGCAATAAACGTTGGAGGGGTAAAGTCTGGTGTTTCCATTCTGCAGAGTGACATCCTTCAATAATGGCTCTTTACACTTGGTACGTCGAAAAAGTTGACGATGATGGGGGTATGCCACATGAGGATACCTTTTTGTTACAGGTTTACCATTTCACACGGTAGAACAGTCACTAAAATTGTACAAGCTGTTGCAACCCTTACAAACAACATACTTGACAAATTTGTCCTTATCAATGTCAAGCCTTTTTCGGAGGAGGTGAACTGACTTTGGGGGAATAGGGCAGCTAAACTTGCCATCACAGGGAAAATACTTTCCAATGACTCGATCAGCGCCTGCCAGAAGGCCAGCAAGATGTCCAAAGCATTGTCCGGTATAGAACAAAAGGAAGTTCATAAACAGAGAAATATTATTGTCCATCTTGCAATGCATATGGAGCTATTTTGCAGTCCTGGACAATCAGCTTCAACATATGGCAGCCTATCAGAATCTCCATCATTAAAATCACAGTTTATATCTTCTTCAGATAAGTCCCAAACTTCTGGATGCAACTGAGGCCTTTCTTGTTCCATATAAGCCCATTCACCATCTGAAGTTTCATTGGAGGTTCCCAGATCTTCCTCTACTTAATTACTATTCTGTGTTTATTAAATACCATCAGAACATATACCGGTACATACATTGTGATATTTTTGGGCTGCACTTTTTATATTGTTTGTCCCTTTACTGTGTAAATACGTAATTCCCACGCCCTGCGTGGGTACTAATCTGAACACCATGTCGTTTTTGAATGTTTGTCGTTCACGGGCGACCTCCCCTCGCAGCGGGGTTTGCTGGGAAAAGCACCGGAAGAGAATCGCGTCCCCGCGCAGCGCGGACCTGGGTAGAACACTCTAACCTCGTTCCCAGGCTCTTTCCTCTGCGACCTTCAATCTCGTGTTTTAATGTTTGTCTTTCACGGGCGACCTCGCACCGCGGTGTCTGCTGGGTAGATCACGTAGTGTTCTGCTGGTCCGTTGGAAAACAACGGACACAGGAGTTTTACACTCTTGCTGAAGAAGTAAATACGGCATGTATGAATCAAGCAAAGAATCAAACCGAACACTCTCAAGAGAAAAAACAAGTTCGTCTTCAAAAACGAAGAGAACAAGCGAGACTAAGACGAATTCGTGAGACAAGACAGGAACGGTGTATTCGTC
Source organism: Plumapathes pennacea (assembly GCA_964036295.1). Taxonomy (NCBI): domain Eukaryota; kingdom Metazoa; phylum Cnidaria; class Anthozoa; order Antipatharia; family Myriopathidae; genus Plumapathes; species Plumapathes pennacea. The sequence continues at coordinate 17,160,708 of OZ038467.1, read as the reverse complement.
TCGAGCGCAGACGGCAAACAGACAGTGCTGTTGCTGCCAATAAAGCGAAACAACGGCTTTGACCGAGAGCATTATCAGCAGAAACGAGCTCAGGAGACAACCCCGGAAATAGAGCAGCGCATTATAGCTGATCAGGAGCATCATATGCAGAAGCAAACCCAAGAAACGACTCAGGCAAAAGAACAGCGTGTGAAAGCCGCTCGACAACGAGCTGCTTCCCGACGCCACAATGAAACGAATGCGGAATGGACCTGCAGGCTTCAGGCTCAAAATGAGGCCAACAATCGACGCCGTGAGCAACGTTCGTCTGTTGTCGAAGAACAACGCTTCCAGAGGCAACAATATCTGCATGGCCGTGGATGGGCTAACCCTGACAATCCGGCTCTACACGAACAGCAGTGGGCACAAGAGGAACTTGCAGCCTTCCACCGCTACGAAGAAAACCTTCACTGTAAGGTGTACAAGGAAACATGGTCACTTGTTGCCAACCAAAGTATGACTGACCCGAACTATACCTGCACCACCTGTAAGCGAAACAGAAAAACTTGTGCGTTTGTTCTCGGGTGACAAGATGTGCAGAAATTTCTCAGCAGTCTCCCTGTCAATGTGAATGATTTGCCGATTCTTATCACCAGGAAACAAGGGGCAGGTAAGAAATAAAACACTTCCTTTTCTTCTTTTGTACCTGGGCAATAAACGCTTATGGGAAATACAGTAGTTTTCTTTGCTTTGTTGTTTTTGCATTATGTTTGTTTTTCATGTGAGGAACTGCCAACCATTTTCAATTTTCACACCTGATTCACTTGCTAAATGTAACATTGGATTCGTTAATACTTCCTTCTTTGTTTAAATTGTCTGTTGAAAACCTATCAAGTTTATTGAATACAAATGAAAAGTGCTGTACCTGCACGAAAGACAAAATACGTATGGTGCTACATTTTTGACTGAATTCATGACTTCATGTTGTTTTTTTCTTGTTGAATTGATTGTGTTTTGCTGTCAGTTTTTTTTACATGCATGTAATTGTACAATATATGTTCACTTCACGAATTTTGCAAACATCCTCCAATAAGTAGAACACAAAGAAAATGTATGGTACAATGCACTCGTGACACCATTACACAACTATTGTCTTTTCTAACTGGATTACACTTTCGTTAGTATGTAATTTCATGGTCTATCAATAATTGATTGAATAATTGATTTAATTATTTAAGAGGCAGTCTCTGTAAAAACCACCAGGTGATTTTTGCGTCAAAAATGGATTTCGCTAATTTTCCTCCCACAAGTCAAGGTTGATATGCAACTCAAAAAACTGAAACCCTTTCGTCTGAAATATTTTTGTGTCCTCCGAAATCCAGCAAAATGACCTTGACCCCGTGTCAGCCATTTTGACGCCTGTCGGATTTCGAAAATTAGCAAAGTTCGGCCGGTCGCTTTGTCAGTAGTACAAGTTCCCAAACTTTAAGGTTTCTTTTATTTGAAAGAATGGCATCTGTTCTTTACATAGAAGTGTTCCAAATCTCAGTGCGTCAAATATCTGCAGAATACCAGGTCAATAGTCTGACCTACCTCCGACTACGTTTCACGATGGCATGTTTTGACCTTTTTCAAAATGTATTTAGCAAAAAGTGGGAAAGTTTATTCTGAAGCAGTCTGCAGTAAATTAAAGTTTAAGGTTTCATCTACAAATATCTGCAATAAAAGCTTTTGGCCTCGATCTTCTTCAGTGTGCTATGAGCTTCTGAATATCACTAACTTCACACTTTTTGCAGTTACGTGCGCCCGTTTTTCGACTGTCACATTAAGCATTGTTAGCCGCTGCAATCTAAACAAATGCCGTCTTACATGATTCTGAACAACTGATAAAGCTTGAACAGTGCGTGGGTACACAAATTTGTCCGTTTTCCGCCAAAAGTTGAGTGTCCAATCTCTTAAATGATTGCGTACCACACATGCGACTGCCGCCGTCCACATAAATAGAGTAAAGATGCATTTTACACGCAATAAATACACATACTTTATAAACCTTACCGATATTTTCGCTGAATTTTACAGTATATCAAAGAAACACATTGTGGTTCTTTCTCTGCATGAATAATTTCGCCGTTAATTGTCAGCGACAAGACGTCAACAACAGAATGACGCAGTCTATTTTTAGATTGGACTGTAACGCAACCTGTGTTTTACCGTATTAGGATCTGATGTGCCAAAGGTGGGTCAGTAGATGATGCATATCTATATTTAGGTTCAGGAAGGAAAACAAATCAGTCATTTGCTTGTAAAATCTGCGAGGTACTTTTCTTTTTTTCAATACAAAACCGGAATGGGATAGTAATACTCAGCTGATTCTCTTGGCAAACAAGGGCGCGGAATTGATTCCCGAACACAGCGCAATGGCAAACTGTTTTCTTTTGAGGAAAAAGGGTTTTACTTGTGGTAATTCAAGAGGAGTTGCAGATGTAATACAATTGTTGGACTGCAAGGCGGACGTGAGCAACCATCTGGCCACTTATAATTTATCAAAAGAAAGGCTGACAGAATACCAGCTAATCCTTGCCAGGGTTGGCTTTTTTGATTTGAGTGAGGCCCAAATCAGATGTATGTGGGTTTGCCCTCGTCATCGACACAATCTTGGGAAGTTTTGGACACGCTCAAGAACAACTTTTCAGTATCCCGACCATAAAGCACCAAGAAGTAGACTAAATAAGGGCCCGAGCCAAGTTGTCAATCTTCAAATCGCTAAGGATGTATTTCGAGTCCATGGATCTGTCCTTCAACTTGGATCACGTAAGTTTCACGTCTATGTGACTGTGTCTATGTGAATCGATCTAACTAAAATTCATTTTGTTGTCTACATTTTTGGTAAGTCCACCACACCCATATTGCTTTTTTGTTTAATATCTAATGAAAGATTTAAATTAATAGTTTTCTAGTTAGGTTTTCCAGGCAAATTTCTACAGAAAGCTTATGTATTGATGGTGCCGGGCTTTTTATCAGCCAGTCATATTCGAGTATTATCTCATACAAGTGTACACAACTGTGTGCACAATTTGAAACTAGACAATGTTCATTCATTGGAAACTTAGTTTTCTTATGTTTTTTAGCCATATGTAACGGTTGCCGCAAGCGTCACAAGACTTTGGCGAAAGAAGAGGTTTGGCTAAAGGAATCTGCACCTAGAAAAGAGGCAGAAGTAGACCAAGAAACACCGACTTCTCAGATCCGGTGAGTACACTTGATTGAGACTGTTAATGAAGTTACACTAACAAGCCGTGGCCTTGATTTTACACTAATAAGTCATGGCCTTATAGTTCTTCAAACATTTTCCACGCCAGCTTTTGTCGCTTTCGCAATTCATTCATTCTAGGTGGTAGAAACAGAAAAGATGTTATTAGTATTACTATTGTTATTACTATTATTGTTATTGTTATTATTATTATTATTATTATTATTATTATTATTATCATTATTATTATTATTATTGTTACTAGTTTTACATCAATCCAAGTGATATCGCTGCATATAGTCTATCAGCATTAGCTTACAACGTATCGTTACTATCCTAGACTAACCGGATCATCGTCCTGACACCTTGAAAGCCCCGCAGAGTCCCCATCGCCGAATGATCAATCTTTTTCCAGAGGCTGGACTCCAGGTGCGTGGCGCTGCAGTGAAGCAACTATTAACTCATCAGACGATTCCTTGGAAGCTTCAGCTAAAGTTGAAAACTCTGATATAACTCTGCAAGTATTTAATGATGCAATAGGGAAAATCTTGCAGTATACTTTATACCAGAAAACGAACAAACTAACATTTAGACTCAACACCACATGGACTGAAGCAACGGAACAAGAAAAACAGCTGTGCGCAGAAGAGACAACCGAAGCATGCCGCGTCGTCTGCAGCATAATTGCCCCCAAAGATCCTGACATGCTGTTTAATGCTATGCTGCGGCCACCAACATGTAGTGATGTAAGCGCAGATCTGATAGCTCTGATGACTGCACACAAACAGGCACCATCTAAGCAACTGAAGACACAGATCCTTAGCGTATATGCTAATCGATACAGCATCAACCAACTGCTTCAGATGCACGAGAAGTTTGAGAAGATAACAGAATGGCAAGTGAGGCAAGCTAGGAAACATGCAGCGACCTCGGAATAGCAGCAACTGTTGAAAAGCTGGCACACCATCGCATTTCCATAGATGTGACGAAGCTAACTCATTTCCTGGAATTTACTGATCGCCCGTACTTCTTCCAGGACGTGGCGTTTGGCACACGGACGCTCAAGTTAGAAAGTAGCGAAAAGCTTATGATGCCAAATATTATCCGCACTGTCACGCGATCTACTATAATAGCACAGTACCTCAAGTACTGCAGTGATGAGGACTTTTCACCTCTGAGCAGAGCGACTTTATACCAAATACTGTGCGTAAGGGAGGCATCACAGCGCACAAGCTTGAAGGGACTTGATAACACAGCAGCTGATGGTTCGGAAGCTTTTGAGACTGTTCTCAAGGTTGTAGATGAACTCCAGAGGGTGGGTGCGCCAAAGGAATGGTCCGAAGAAACCCTAAAAGAACTACGTGATGCTAAGCGGTACCTCAAGACAACCTACAGAGATCACTGCAAGCCACAAAGCCAGTGTGCTGACCATTGTCGAGACTATGCCCTCAGCGATCCAACAGACAACGATCTGCGGCAGGCATGCGATCACAGTCACGGAGAAGTCTGCAACAGTTGTGAAAGCGTCAAGAACATCTTTGAGAGCATTGAAATCAAGATCGAAGAGATGGCACCGAATTTCTATACCAGTGAGCAAAAGGAGGACTTACTTTATGACCTCAAGCAAGCTAAAGAACATGTTTTTACATGGAAGGCGCACATCCTTCGTTCAGCCAATCAGGAAGCCAGTAAGCAGTATGTGCTGGACAACTTGGACGTCAAGTCAGTACTAATACTTGTCGACTGGGCGATGAAGTTTTTGCAAATAAAGTACAGAGAGAAGCATAGCGACTGGTTCGGCAAACGTGGCCTAAACTGGCACATTTCAAGTGTCGTCTCAAAGACTGAATCCGGTAGCACTGAAGTCTTGACTTACGCCCACCTTTTCGACAAAATATCTTTCTTTTTCCTCAACAGCACCATACCACACCACCATACGCCAACGGCGTCATCCAGCATTGCGGAGAGGTAAGTTAATCAATCTTGATTGTTCTTTTGTTTCTCTTGACTTTTGTTCTCAAAGCCGTATACACAGTTTCAACAAATCATTTCACAAGCAAACTTGACTGTTTTTTCTGTTTCACTTGACTTTTGTTCTCAAAGCCGTATACACAGTTTAAACAAATCATTCACAAAATATCTTTCTTTTTCCTCAACAGCACCATACCACACCACCATACGCCAACGGCGCCATCCAGCATTGCGGAGAGGTAAGTTAATCAATCTTGATTGTTCTTTCGTTTCGCTTGACTTTTGTTCTCAAAGCCGTATACACAGTTTCAACAAATTATTCACAAGCAATCTTGAATGTTTTTTCTGTTTCACTTGACTTTTGTTCTCAAAGCCGTATACACAGTTTAAACAAATCATTCACAACCAATCTTTCTTTTCCTCAACAGCACCATTCTATCTACAGAATGTTATTGCCCTCCGTCGCAGTTGATAGAATGGTCGGAACCGTCGCAGTTTTCATCTTCCGAATTTAATATTGACGACATTCTTGATTCTCTCTTGAATTAAGAATGTCATCAATATCAAATTGGATCAATGGCTAAGCTTCTTGGCAAACAAGCGCTCAAAGGAATTGTTGACAATATAAAACATTAGCATTGCTACATGTAAAATTTCATAACACATATCTTTTTTTCATTAAAAAATTTTTTTTTTCATTATCACTTTGTTGTGCATTTTCATTTCAATTTCCCCACGGTACCCGTCCCATAACTACCCTGCATCTCAAATTGATCAATCAATCATAACATGAAAGCGAGGCAATCTGTCCCAACTGGTTACCTAGAAACCACATGTTGACCTTAGAAACGCAAGATATTACGTATCGAACGCGCCAACCAATTTGGCGCCAAAATTATCCCTAACTAAATTAATATTTAAATCTTTAAAATTTACCCATAATAATCTATGCATATCGATTACCTAGACACGTCATCTTCAATGCTAATGCCTATATTTACATAACATGAAAGCGAGGCATTTTGTCCGGATTGGTCAGACCAAACTACTAATAAGGAACTAGGATCTCTTTATGATTGGCTCCTTGCCAACAAGCGAGGCATTTTTTCCGGATTGGTCAGACCAAACTACTAATAAGGAACTAGGATCTCTTTATGATTGGCTCCTTGCCAACAAGTTAAGCGTAAACTTATCAAAAACAAAGTTCATTCTCTTCGGTACGAGAAAGAAATTACCTAATATGTCCACGACCTTTCCTCATATTTCTCTTCAATTAGCAGAAGAGTGTATAAAACAAGAAACACATACAAAGTTCTTAGGTGTAATCGTTGATGAGGAAATTTCGTGGAATAAACAAATAGATTACGTTACTCGTAAAATATCAAAAAATATCGGCATTCTTTATAAAGCCAGGCATTATTTAAGTGCGGATATTTTACTGAATCTTTATTACAATTTAATATACCCATATATATCTTATTGTACTTTAATTTGGGGAAGTAATTACAAATCAAAACTTAATCCTATTTATATTTTGCAAAAAAGAGCTCTAAGAGCTATTACTTTCAGTGAGAGGAGATCTGCGAGCACACCAATTTTTAAGAAACTAGAAGTTCTAAACATCTATGAAATTGTTGATTTCCAACTTGGAGAATTGGCTTTTCGATACTCTGCAGATCAGCTGCCCGACATTTTTTCCAGTTATTTTACGGATCTCACCTCACTTCATACTTACGGCACTCGGTCCAAATCAAACAAGAATTTTTACTTATCGTTTCAAAATTTGAACTATGGACAATTTGGCATTAAATACGCTTCTGCGAAAATATGGAATTCTGTTCCAATAGGTTTAAAGAACTGTATTTCGCTAAAAGTTTTTAAACGTCTTTACTAGAAATACGATATTCGCAGAGGTCCCACGCCCAAGTAATCGATTATGTATGACACTGCTTAGAGCTCTCATGTACTGTATGCTTTCACTACACATCTCAATATTATATAATGTAATTAAAGTTGGATTACACTATATTAGCATTTGCATGATAGTGGCATGTGTCCCATTCCGGAGAGTACTCATCATGATTTTGGGTGGGGGTGTGCCGCCTGGACCTGAAAACCCCTTACCCTATTTCAGACCAAAATATCTGACTTACTATACCCATTTTAGACCTGACTCCAAAATGTAATACCATATTTCAGACCTATTTTAGAGATTTATTTCTTTTGCATCAATTTCCGCCCTGTGTTTTTTTCCATTTGCTGTGCATTGTCCGCTGCGACACATTTCTATTAAAATCATACCCTATCCCAGGCCAAAAAGGCAAAATCTATACCCTATTTCAGACTAAAAATGTTTGAAAACGATACCCTTTGGGGTGGCACATACCTATATGGCATAGTAGTCCCCCCTCCCCTCCCCAGGATCCCACTGCTGTTTGAAGAGTACAGTAATTTTATTATATAATATGTAGGGTGGTCTTAAAAGAAGGAAGTTCTTATGATATTATTCATCATGCCATGTCCATTTCACAGTAATTTATTCTGTCTCATAAGAAAGTATACATAGTCAGTCTTTGCACTACATTCATTGGTGAAAGACTGTATATTACATACTTCTCAAGTACCTGTAGGTTACATTATACTTCTCAGAAGCAAATTGATATGCATGTGTTGCCCAGTACATGTAGAAACACACAAAATTCCATGCCAGAGAAATATAGCCCTAACCATACTCTCCTGTGAGTAAAAATGGAAAAATGATTTATAAATATTCAATAATTTTACAGAATATTAGACAAATGAGAGTCAGGTTTGCACATTATCCACAACTGTAAGATGCTGTGAGACATGAGAAGAGCATCAGTTTAGTACTGTATTGAAATTCTTATCTTAAAAAAGTCTCATTTCCCATGTCATGTGGGTATAAACTACCTCTTCCTAATCACAGAAAGATACTTTTTCCAGTTGGACTTGGTGAACTTCATGCTTGTCTTGATATTTAGGGACCTATGAAAAACAAAACAAGCATACTAACACAGTAAATCTCTTCTGAACATTACTTTATACACAGCAATGTATAAAGTACAGCTAAACTAATTCAAAAATGCAAAAGGAAATGCAGCTGCAATAAATTACATTCTTTTCCTGGTACCAAATTGACAAAATAATCATTCATAACAATTTCTAGTTTACTAAACATCATTTCTGTTTATTTATATATACATTTTATATTAGTATATGTACTATGATTTATAGCAAAGGGAAGGGGGGCTTAGTAAGACAAAGAAGTAAACACAAACAAAGACTGTATATAGAAAGTAGTGGCCGGGTTTTGGAAAGTTTAGCCCAACATATAAAAAAGACAGTTCAAATAACATTTGACTTATAATACTTATACAGTGTTATACAGTACATGATAAAAACAGCTGAGCAGTTTAAAAAAAAACTGCCTACTTAAACCAGAACTCACACGTTTTTGCACTGTATAATTTCACAGAGGACAAATATTTTGATCTGTTTTTCTGATAAACTGAAATCATGGTTTCTAGTGCTGCAATTTTAATAAACACAGTTCTCTCTAATCAAATGCAAAGAAACGCCAACTTCTTCTGTGTGAGTGATATATATGTTGTGATTTTGTCTATAAAGCAAGTTACTTGTTAAGTGGCAAATTAACCTCTGCACTGTATGACACTGGAAGTTAATTTAACTGTCAAGACTCAAACGGTCAAAACAGGCTGTCGTGAAAATTTATAGCATCACAACAACAAAGCTTTATCACGGCCACAAAATTAATGTCCGATAAGCTCGAAGCAATGCATAACGGACGAGTTGAGTGAAGAAAGTAAATAGACGTGTATTACCTGCCCCTTGGAGCTATCGGCTGTCCTTCAAGCACTATTTTAACTTATTTTCTGTCCTCCTGCTGTCCGTGCAGAGCCGGGTTGTCAGGGTTAGCCCATCCACGGCTATGCAGATATTGTTGCCTCTGGAAGTTGCCTCATTTTGAGCCTGAAGCCTGCGGGCCTCTTGTGCAATCGTTTCATTGTGGCGTCGGGAAGCAGCTCGTTGTCGAGCGGCTTTCACGCGCTGTTCTTTTGCCTGAGTTGTTTCTTGGGCCAGCTTCTGCCTATGATGCTCCCGATCAGCTGCTCTCTTTCCTGGGTTGTCTCCTGAGCTCGTTTCTGCTGATAATGCTCTCGGTCATACCGTTGCTTCGCTTTTTTGGCAGCGACAGCACTGTCTGTTTGCCGTCTGCGCTCGAGACGGATACACCGCTCCTGCCTTGTCTTACGAATTCGTCTTAGTCTCGCTTGTTCTCTTCGTTTTTGAAGACAAACTTGTTTCTCCTCTTGAGAGTGTTCGGTTTGATTCTTCGCTTGATTCATACTTGCCTCCTATACAGTGTCCGTTGCTTCGCAACGGACCAGCAGAACACCACGTGATCAACCCAGCAGACACCGCGGTGCGGGAAGGTCGCCCGTGAACGAAAAACATTAAAACACGAGATTTGAGGTCGCGAGAGGAAAGAGCCTGGGAACGAGGTTAGAGTGTTCTACCCAGCAAACCCCGCGCGTGATTCTGTTCCGAGTTTCTACCCAGCAGGCCCCGCTGCGCGGGGAAGTGATTCTCTTCCGATGTTTTTCCCAGCAAACCCCGCTGCGCGGCGAGGTTGCCCGTGAACGAAAAACATTAAAAAACGACATGGTGTTCAGATTAGTACCCACGCAGGGCGTGGGAATAAGAAGCACATTATCTCTCAGACAACGCAGAGCTAAAGCTATATCCATAGCCTATGTATACACTTTCTTCGATACCTATAAAGCTACATATTCAGTCCTGTTAACTTACAGATCCTATTACCTACTTAATACTGTGTTACTTCATTGTATAGACCTTTATTACCCTATTTATTTCCTTTTGTAACCTACGCCATTAGTAATTAAAATTTGTACGAGGGAGCATGCGCCCAAAAACCCATAATGGGTTGTAGCATGCTTCCTCCACTTATTATCGACTTAGAATTATCGTTTCTGAAAACAAATACCCTAAAAATAAGTGGAAATAAAAACCTTTAGAACCTTTAAATATTTTCTAATAATAAAGTTATTTAATAAAACGATATTTCATTGCATATATAACCTCTGGCCCCTAAGTATACCAGTGACAAATAGGAACCATTGAAAAACAAAAGCGCAAACTATGTCACTCAACTTCATCCCTCCAAGACCAGGCAACGACTGCGCTGAATCACTACTAACAATAATATTGCCATATAAACTAGAGAAGGCTTGTAACAGGGACTCACGAGTCCAACAATGCAAGTCATGCAAGAAATAATGCCAGACCAAAACTGGCCAGCAGATTCAATCTGCCCTCCACTTGCCACCCTTATACAAAAAACAAACATGTTTAAACAACAGAAGAAACTATTTTTTTATTTCCTAACTACTATTAAATATTTTCTAATAATAAAATTAATTAATAAAACGATATTTCATTGCATTTATAACCTCTGACCCATTTCTAAAATTCTAGAAATACGATAATCGCAGATATCCCCTCAGTCCGTCCTGCACTGGCATATATTAGAAGTTTCGACGCAAAAAAATAAACATAGAAGTAATGTGTCTATTTTATACGGCCTTTGATGTAACCAGCTTGTTGTAGTTGACGGAGCAAGCGTGTTAAAATAACGTTTTACTACTTGTACTATACCAAGTGCTGAACACTTAAAGGAGAAAAAGAGTGGTCTGAAATATAGTAACTTTGTGTCACTAGTGGTTTACTAATTTTGCGTTGGAAAATATATCTAAATTTCGCAAACCCACCCCGCCTGGCCTCTCTTGCGTTACGCCATGCATTTTCTCACGGTGAATTTCCGAGTGAGTTCACAACAAACCACGGCATACCAGTGGAAATTAGCTATTTTTACCCCAACATTTAGAAAACAAAGCGCGACTGCTGGCGTCAGCATCACTGTCTGGACTCTTATTTACCCACGGTGAATAGACCAATCAGAGAGTGATAAAAACTTGAAATACCTATCGTCGCGTCTGCTGCAAAATTCTTCCGCGCATTCAAATTTTGAAGTTTCGAGCAAGTCAATACTTTGAAACCGAGCAAGTTTGTACGCTTTGAGGATGGAAGTTGAGAAGACTGGTGGTGCGGATGCAGCTGAAGCGGTTGAGGCAAGGTGAGACCTTTTTTGAAGTTATACTTTTAAATACCAAAATGTTTTTTTTTCTTTTGTCGAAGCGGTTTGGTACTAGCAGGATCCAAATCAATCGTGCTAGTTTGTTTGGAGGTGTTTCAGTTGATTATTAAAATAAATTTAGTGATTTTTGCTGTCGAGTCTTCCTGCCTCTCCTTTTTTCTTGTCCGTGTCGAAACCACGTGGCGATTCGCTGCAAGTTTGCTTGAAAACTTTGAAAACGTTAGGCAGTGTTAGACGGTTAGTTTCTTTGCCTTCTTTGGCCACCAACATTCGCCAGTTGAAATTTTGCGTGTTTGTCTGGAATGTCTTGCCTTTTGTACAAGTTTCGGTTCTTTATGCACTAATTTAATTTATGCGCTATTGCAGGAACGGACAAGAAAGTCGCGATCGGGAAACTATTTTTGTAGTAAATCGCTTTAAAGGGCAAACCACAACAAAGGTAATGGACATGATCTGTTAGCACTGTCACACTTCACTGCTGGCCCCGAATGTTGATGCACGACCGCTGATCTGTTTCATTTTCAGAGTGTACCCTGGAATTTCAAAGCACCACTCGGCGCTTTAAAACGCAAGGTAGCGAACTGGTTTCGCCTCCACAGCACTTTAAAGTTCTACTTCTCTGGGGAGGACGGGAGAAGGATAAAGAAGATAAGGTACGACAATATTTAACTCCTGTTGTTTTCAGTGTGACATTTGCGCGGTGTTCACACATCGCCAGAAATTCCGGACATTTTGCGTCCACGATTGCTTCCGGTCTTTCCCAGCGGCGTGCGGTATGAGCATGCGCCATTCATACATTAAACATTGTTACGTATTTTGCCTCAGTGGGGTGGGGGAGGGATGGATTTCTCCGGTTCAAAAAGAGACTGCTACGTTTAGGAGATGTGCCGCTGACCGACCCAGTTGAAATTAGCTTTCGTTTGATGCAATTTTCATGCGATTTGGAGCTTCCTAGCCCACAATATCAACATCCGAAGTCAGCGTATTTCACGGGAGGCATTCGCCACGCCTGGCTGTGAACTGCAAATTCAAACGCAAAAAGTACACATCGAATTTGCTTCAGGGGACTGGCCGAGGCTTCACGGGAGATGTTCAATCCTTCGACAATCAGGTACGGGGTAAACATTTTGCGTTGTACCCAAGGTTCTTGTATTAAATGCAGCTTAAAAAGTGACAGTAGCTCAATTTCTGCTATCAATCCCTTCTTACGTCGGCCGAAATTTTAAATTCAAAAAAGTACACATCGAATTTTACCGGAGATAAATATGTTTTGCACTGTTGTGTTTAGGAAGTTTTCCTCTTCCGAATGCTGCCCAAACATTTTTACGAACGTGCTTCAGTTAAGCGAAAAGCGCAATTTATTATCAGATCCCATACATTTCTTTGTTATTAAATATTTCTTGAGCGGCTCTCAGCGTGAAACCTGATGCCTTTTCCAAGATGGCGCAACCGGATGTCTGAAATTTCTGGTGATGAACTTTATCAAGTAATGCACCACGGTTTGCTTGCATTGTTTCCTCAGTAATGGAGATACAATCTATATCTCCACCGGTGAAGAGAAGGGGAAAAGAGAAGAGAGGAGGAAAAGAGAAAACAAGGGAAGGAGGGAAAACAAGGGAAAAAGAGAAAAGAGGAAAAGAGAAGAGAAGGCGAACAGAGAAAAAAACACACAGAAGACACCGGAGGACAGGAGACTGGCAGCATACAAAATGATGCTGTCAGGCCTGCTGTCCTCCTTGGAAGTTTAGTCCGTTATTATAGAGTGGTAAAGTGGGACATAATTTTGCAGTTTTTCATTCAAACTTTCAAACTACATAATGAAATAAATGTGTGCAAAACTTAAAAAAGTTCACAACTCTAAAAAGAATGAGCAATTTTTTACCAACTTAATTTTCAAATTTCAAAAAATCATTCTTGTGATTAATCACTTTACCACTCTATAATGGATCAGCTCTGACCCAATAAGAAAACAACATATATATCAGCATCAATTATTTTTATTCTTAATCTTATTGCCATCATCATCATACAGCACACTATATTCATTGTGTGCCCTTTTTATCATACTTTTGTGTTATATAAGCTTCATCAAGTGCTCCTGCCTGGTACGAAAACCCAAAACCTTGTAGGAAAAAGTAGGAACGTACTCTCCAACCAAAAGCATGCAGGAGCACAATCCCTTGGAGGATAAGGGTATAATAACTATCATGAACTTAATACAGGTAAACGACCCTTTCACTCCCAAGCCTAAATGCAGAATCTCTCAGCTTTTTCAAAATACATTACATAAAATACATCATGTAGTAAGAAGTGACAGTTTAGTCAGCATTCACTTAACCAAAAAGGTACAAAAAGCTATATATTCTCTATACTGTACAATACAGTACACTTTCAACTGAAGGAGAAAATTGAATTTGATCACTCTTAGGTGTGAAAGGGTTTAAACTTGTTGTTACAACATTGGTTACTGTCTACCTTGGTGCTGGCTTGCCACTTATATTGAATAACTGTTATACATTGATGCTGGCCTTACTCAAATGTTATTGCCACTTATATTACATAACTGTACTGAAGTTTTCCTTCATAAAAAGCAAACAACCCTCTAACAAATAAGTAAATAACAAAACCTTGTGTTACACATAGAAAAAACACATAAAATAAAAACCTGTAAAGTACAATTTAGAGTGTCACTATGGATAAAATATATGCACATGGAAAAAATTAAGGACAAAATAATATTTTTCACTAAAACAGATACAACATGTACATGCAGCAAAATCGATAATAAACACAGCATTGTCCTCATACTTACTATTCCATGGTACTGCAATGGTTGACATTGTTGTAGGATTGCTCTCAATGTGAAAAACTTGTATCTGGTGATGCTAAGCCTCAATTTTCAACACAAAATAGCTTGTGATTTGGTACACATTAACTTCTGAACTCATATAGAATGTCTTTTAACAGTACTATGTACTCATGCAACAAAAACTGGCACATTCGTTACAGTTTCAAGATTTGGATGTTTTACGTCAGAGTAAGGTAACTTGTTCGATATGTTTACTAAAACCCTAAGAACTCAATTTTGACATGTTATAAGTTTTGATCTGTCATAAATTTAACCTATTATGCAAAAGTAAAAAGACAAAAGCGGTCTATCTTATCTCACAGTTTTCAGTGGTAAACATGTATGTTTGCCAGTGACATTCACACCCTGGAAGTCATCAGACTGACTACATCATGATGGTAAGAAGATACAGTTTTGTCTTCCTTGCCTGAAGGCTCACAAACTCTGGAAGTCATGAGACTATCGCCTGTGATGATAGAAGACACAGTTTTATGACTTCCTTACCCGAAGGCACACAAACTCTGGCAGTCTTTTAGACTAACGCTTGTGATGATAGAAGAACTGCTGTCTTCCTTGCCTAGAGGATAGAAGTTATACTGTTGTCTTCATTGCCTGGAGGCGCACAAACTCTGGTGCCACGAGACTATCGCCTGTGATGAAAGAAGATCAGTTTGTCTTCCTTACCCAAAGGCACACAAACTCTGGCAGTCATAAGACTAACGCTTGTGTGGTAGAAGAACTGCTGTCTTCCTTGCCTAAAGGATAGAAGTTACTGTAATCTTCTTAGCCTAAAGGCTCACAAACTCTGGCAGTCATAAGACTAACGCTTGTGATGATAGGAGATCTGATGTCTTCCTTGCCTAAAGGCGCTTAAACTCTGGGAGTCACGTGATTCACGTCTGTTGATGGAAGTTACTGCTTTCTTCTTAGCCTAAAGGCTCCCAAACTCTGGCAGTCGAAGACTAACGCTTGTGACGATAGGAGAACTGATGTTTTCCTTGCCTAAAGGCTCAAAAACTCTTACAGTCATGAGACTAAGTTTGAGACAAATAGCCATGATTTGGCAGAATGGCAGTGAAGTGAGCTGCCGCAAAGAACCCCAAGATAGGTGTGCGACCCAATAAGGATCCTCCCGGCTTTTGATATATGAAATGGTGCCTTGTGTGATCTGCTCCTTCCTGAAAAAGCTGTGCCAGTTCAGCACCGTTTTGGAATGCATAAGGGAAGGAGCCATCCCTGAGACGGAATGATGAGTAGACATATATTGCTCTGTTCAAGGCAAGGGAAAGTGCATGGAGATGAAACTCTCCACCCCAAGCTCCCCATGTAACAGCTGTTATGACAATGTCTGCAAACGTTTCATCATTATGCTCAAGGCCGAGGAGCTGCCTGAAGTACTGTTCATTCTCTACCATTGTCAGCACAGTTAGGAGTCGCAGGTCAGCTGTCAAATCTTCTGTGCCTATCAGTCCCTGTGAGACCATATGCCACAGGCAATTGCCATCAGGACTGGTTGGAAGTGCTGCGTAACAAGTTTGTACAACAGGATGGAGCTGTGCCATGATGTGCCTTTCCGAAATCTGCATGCCATCATAGATTGCTGGTTCAATGCCTCGCACTTGATCGAGTTGATGATACAGTGATTCCCTTTCTGAGCGGATAAACTCTTTGATGAAGTGAACATTTGTAACATCAGAGTGCATTATTTGGGTGCTGACTTTGCATTTTCTTTGTTCATTCCTTGGCACACTCCCTAAAACAGTTGGCTTTGAGACTTTTGGCTGAACCACAGGGTTTGCATGCCTGAATTTACTGCACGTGTGTTTTGCATATACAGCCAGTAGGTCGTCTTCAGCTATCCTGTTTTTGAGACTTTTAGCCTTACCAATAGCACTGTGTGAAAAGCCGAATTTTCAAGAGTGTTCTTGTATTGTATACGCCGCCGTGATTTCGTGTGTGCCTGGCGTATTCAAGTCGCGCGCCTCACGTCACGTCCATCTGGGATATTCTTACCGAACACGGAAGAACACCTTGCGCATTAAATCTTCCTGGAATATTCTTGATCGTATACTTCGCGTGCAAAATTTTTCTGGAGTATGACGATCACATTCGACGTGACTAGCATTTGCGGGCCGGAAAATGTAGACCTCACGTGCAAAATAATTCTGGAGTGGGACGACCACACTCGGTGTCACTAACGTTTGCGGGTCAAAACCTGGTATACTTCACGTAAGAAATGTGTCTGGAGTATGACAATCACGCTCGATGTCGCTAGCATTTGCGAGCCGGAAAACGTTTACTTTGTCACGCGTCGTGCGAAATATATAATTTTATAAATTTATATATATGTATTATGACGTTCACACTCGATTTCACCTGGTGAAAGAGTCAGATACTGTATATTAATCTAGACACTCACTTTACTGTGGCAATACTCAATTCAAAGATCTCATGGTCACTTTACTGGGTATGCCAAGTTCAAAGATTGTGGCGCGATTAAAACAAAGTATCATAAAGAAGTTCGAATGACAAAAATCATGTCTATATTTCATCTGCTGAAACGTCCGACATCTTGAACATCAGTGTCACATCAAAGCAGGAACCACGACACTAGATTTGACATATTATTTTATAAACAATTTGGGATCAGTACTATCACTGTGAAAGACAAAGGTAGTATGTTTGTGGCTGTTGCAAAAGTCAGATAATTTACTAAACACTCACTTTACTGTGGCAATATTCACTTTACTGAATACTGACCAAGTTCAAAAGTCATGACTCAATAAGCCATGTATTTCAAGAAATTCTTATTATTTTGGCTCATGTGTTCATGCCCCTGATTTGACAAAAACTAGTGTGAAATTATGAAATGGTCTGTCACAGGCGGGATGGAAGGTTGGGCATAAACAGACAGAGGGGCATTTAACAGGGGGAAGCATTGTAGTCTACCCATTGGAAGCTAAAACGAATGAGCCCCTATACAATATTGCTACAAATTGGCACTGAACAGTGGTAATATTCAGCTCTAACCTTTGTGGAAAAATAGCAAGATATTATTTACAGTTTGAGTTTCTAACACAAATCCTCGCAACTCTGGACAAAATTATTTGTGAATATTATTTGTGCATTGAGACTACTAGCCTGTATCTGAACAAGCTGTCAAATATCAAGTCCTCCATACTGTATGATATATAGATGTTTCTGCTGAGAAACTGAAAAGATAAATATGGTAGTTGATCACTCTTCGAAGCAAAAGGGTCAAAAACAAAACCAGCTACTATTTTTTGTCCTACAAAAAAAATAGTATAAAATTATATATTTATTGCTTGCAAAGCGGATATTTTTTCAGGTGTCTAAGCAGCTTTTTTGTCTTTGCATAGTTCAGCATTCCTGTGTATGACACATCCTTCTCAAGCAGTTCAATATTTCTATCTTTCTGGGGTGGCACACTACAAATACTTTCTTCTTCTGTCTCAGTTTGTGTGGCAGAACTGCATGTAGAAAACTCAATACTGTCCTGTGCATCTTTGTCTTCATTCTGCTTTGTTTGCACTTCGGCTCTTTGTTGTTTCTTAATCATTTCATCCTTTGCTTCCTTTTCTTTTCATATATTCTCCTTTTTTTCTTTTGAGTGCCTTCCCATTGATTCACAGTACTAGTATTCTGAAACAAGACAAAATCAATGGATTTCAATGCAACAGTGCAAGCCTATTCAACTCACATAGTGACTGTCTGACCAGTCATTAAATATTTTGCTCTAATAAAGCGTAGGAACTGCTTGTAGGGTCGACAATGGTTGATCTGAGGACACAGTGAGTAATTAATATTGACTCGGAGCACTGAACTGAAATACGTCAAACAACTTGAATATCATGTCACTGCCAATCAAAGCAGGAAAGTAGCTACAACACTATATTTGACATATTTGAAAGACAAAGGTATTATCTATGTGGCTGTTGCAGGAGTCAGATAATATTAAGACACTCACTTTACTGTGGCAATATTCAGTTCAAAGATCTCGAGGTCACTTTACTGAATATGCCAAGTTCAAAGATCATGACTCAATAAACCATAACTCAAATAAATAACACGAAAAATCTTTGAATGACAACTATTCAAGAAACTCGTATTTCACAAATTGCCTCAGAGCAACTGAAACACCGCGTGTTCAAGATGGCGGCAAAAGGAGAGAAGCTGATGGCGTCAAAGTGGGAACAAGGGAACAAGGGTGGCGTAAAATTTAATTTATCCCGGTTTAGAAAGAGATCGAATGTCGAGCGTCGGACATAAGGCAAAAATGTGGCGCGAAAGCAATCTTTGGCGCCATGGTGAGGTACACATCGTACGAATATCGGTTTGCTTTCCACATATAAGTCTTTCTAGGTATGCTTACCTTTTAGAGGAAGAAATATTCCAAACAAATGGCTCGTTGCCTCGCGGCCATCGGAAGAAACGCTTCAAGTCATTGTGCACCGTACATACTCCCGCCACACTACCGACGCGTTGCGCAGGCTCGTGAAGTCAGCGGTATGAAACGCGGACAAAAGCATCAAGCATGGGAACGAGGGTAAAACTTCCAATAGTTTCACAGCTATTTTAATTAGCCTACACATTTGAAGTCATGCATTCTTCTTCGTTGACGCACGTGGGAGAATTGTTGGACGCCTTTCCAGAATTATTCTTCAAGGATTACTCAGGTGAGACAAAGTTTAGAGTGTCTTAATTGAAGGTACTGTAAGATTTTATAGGATATTAAGAGGACACTTTAATAATCCGCGTTCTCCCGCTTTTCTCTTTTACTCAGAAAAACGCTTAAAGCATGTCGGGTTTCCGTTCTGGTTCATTCTTCTCTCGTAATGGCAATTCGGCGACCCGTAGGAACGGTTCGGCAAACCGTTTGCACTCATCTAGCAGAGACAACAGGGATGAAACACCAGTGCGACAAAGAGAAGCGGTGACTGTCTCTACATTAGAGTTGAACAAGTTGTTTGATGCCTTCAATTAAACAGCGGTGCAACTGAAGGATAACCAAAAGTTGCTGCAAAGTTTGGCAACCTCACAGGATCTACTTGCCACAGATTGAAGTGAAGCAGCTCCGAGAAGACAACAAGCCACTTCACGAAAAAATGGATGAGTTAGGAAGCGAAGGCTTCCACGAGGATGAGGGCAAGATCCCACCTGAAATTTCGGTGAGTATAAACGAACTAATTTTTAATTAAGCTAACAGCTATTGTTTTATATAAAGTTAACAAAGATCACAAAACAATTAATTAAAAGTGCGCGGTTCCGCTAATTAGAAAAGCGCGGCGTCTTTGAAAAAACATTCTAGTTGTAGTTGTAGTCCCGTTGTAGGAAGAACAGAAAAAGGGACATGAAGCAAAAAAAAAACATGAGACATGAGCTGAGAGCTGTTAATCGCCTTGTGGTCTAAATACATGAATGGAGGTTTTTAAAAACATCTGTTGGTACACGCGGTATTTGTGGAATTTGCGGCATTGTTTAAAAGTAAACGGTCTATATTAACTTAGCCGCTAAAGCAGTTCCTGTTTTCAAAGTATCTCTGTGCGGTTCAAGTTGAAAATGACTTTAAAAGTTTTGAGGCCGTATAAAAAAGTATAATATAACACATATGGTATTTTGCGGCGCAACCGGCAAAGGCGTAAAGCGAGGAGATATCTGAGATTTCATGTAAAAATGCATACATATCTTTCTTGTCCCTGTAAGAGTGGTTTTCAATCATCATGAGCTGCGCAGTCATTTCATATTTTGTGCTTTGTGGATATTCCTAATACCTAAAAACGTTATTTTCAGAATGATGTTCACCTCTTGAACAATACATTTGAATCAGAAGAGAGATACATACAGGGTTGTCAGGACCCCAATGTGGAGGACTGCAGCTGCAGATTCCTTGATGAGAAGGCTACAAGGCAAAGTAGAGGCTAGCCAAGAAGAACGCCCTAGAAACCTTTGAGTGCCCGGCAGTCCTTCAACGCGAAGCAAGCCCAGGTTACTCGTAACTTGGGCTACAATTGGTGAAGGCATTTGCCAACAGAGGGTTAAAACTCCCACACCACAGAGAAGGAGGTCCCCTTCTCCTCAGAGGGAACACTCCGGTTTAAAAAAAAATGCTTATATTCTCACCCTTTGATTAAGAAGTACAGCAATTCACTACAGAACGAAGATATGAAAGAAGCAATGATGTATTTTTTAGACTGCACTATTCCATAATAATAAAAGCATTTCGACTATAAATGGGTATGTCATTGCTCAACTTATGAGTAAAAAGAATAAAATAGCAGCTGTAGTTTCCGAATACATTCGTTCGGAAACTACACGTAAAAATGAGACGTTTTCGATAACGGAAATATTATGGTTTTCAGAAATTTTTATTAGTTGACGACAGATTTTGCTGAGATTTTCAAGTCGAACACCTAAAATATCAGAAGCGCCGTTAGCATTCAAATCGTATACTCTTGAAGGCGCCAGGTTTTACGCAAGTTTTCAAGTCGAACACCTAAACAAATTGAAGCGCCACAAAATTCAAATTGCATACTTCTGAAAACTTTAGATTTTTTGCGCGTTTCGAGCATTAAAATAAACTTAAAGTGCAATAGCATTCGAATCGGCATACTCTTGAAAGCGCTAGGTTTTTCGCTAGTTTTCAAGTCGAACACCCAAGAAAACTGGAAGCGCTGTAAAAACTCAACTCGAATACTCTTGAACACGGAAAATATTCCTGGTTTTTTAGGTCTGGCTCACCAAAATACCTTGCGTGTTCGTTAGGATTCTAGCGTGTGATACACCGGCAACTTTAGATTAGTCAAGAGTATTCGATTCGAATTCGGAAAAACAGTCTGTTTTCGTGTTGCATACTCCAGGTTGACGTAACGTCATAACAGTCTGAATACGACCGAATACGCCAGAACACGAGACGTGTGTTGATCCGTTTTCGAGCGTGTGCTGACCCGAATACTTGGCTTTTCGCACAGTGTAGACTGAAGTCTGTGAAAGCTCATTGGCTGGAAAAGCACATGGTCAAGGGAACGCACTCTCGATGCTGCAACAAAGGTGCATCCAGTTGCTTTTTCACTTTTACCCAGGTCAATCACTACCTTGGAGAGGGTCTGACCTTGTGACTTGTGGATAGTCATGGCATATCGCAGTCTCAGGGGAACCTGAAGGCGTGAAAGTCTGCTACCATGGGAGTCCCACTCAAACAGTTGTGGTGGTACTGGAATGCACTGTGGTCTTTCCTCCATGAAAGGTGGTCCAGTGTAGTGTGGGAAATTTACAAGGACAGCAAAAGGAAGGTCTGGTGGTCCAGTGTTTGCAGCAAACAGAATGTCCTGTACTGTACCAGGGGAACCATTACACAGGCCCATTTGTTGCCACAGGTTGGATGTGAGCATCATCTGTGCTCCCTTTGTGAGGAAGAACTCTGGGTCCAAGCCACCGGCATCATCTGACTTGGCAGAAGCTGCACCCGTGCCAGAGTGTTTGGCAGAGATGCGAGCAATGGGGGTGTTAAGGCTCTTCAACTTCTCATAGTTGTATTCAGCCACACTCTGTTTATCAAAGAACAGTCTGACTGCATCTTTAAACTCGGCCTGGTTGCTGGTGCTTGGTGACCTTGTAAGTAGCTTCCTCCAGTCGTCTTCTGTTGACTGGCCATTTCTTAATCTCAACAACAGGCCACGGAAAGCTGCTGCTTCAGGATTGTTTCCTGCTTGTCGCATGACTTGTGTTAGCAGAACAACTGTGTCAAACATTTTGTAAACAGCGTGGCCTTGGTCACGAAGAACTGATCCTGTAGCAGCTGCATAAATTGGTCTGTGTCCAACAGGTGGGAGTTGGCCAAAGTCACCAATCAAGATGACAGATATTCCCCCAAAGGGTTCAGCAAGCTTGCCTGTTCCTTGGCGTAGCCTCCTGTCAACCCATCCCATGCTCCTTTGGCCCAACATTGACATTTCATCTATGAGGATGTAATGCTTTCCTTCCAGAAACATCTGAAGCCGCTGCAGTGATTGACCCTGCAATTCTTTGTTTCTCTGCTCTCGTACAGGGAGCTGCAAAGCAGAGTGGATGGTGCAGCCATGGATGTTGAATCCTGCCATTCCTGTTGTTCCTGTTAAAACACATTCCTCTTTGAGCACATCTGCAATAGCACTAATGAGGTATGACTTCCCAGTGCCAGCAGTCCCTGAAATGATCATTCGCAGTGGATTTGTTGCTTCATCAGCATTCAGGGCTTTGTGGTGGTTCTGAACAATGTCATAGGCTAGACGCTGGTCCTCATTAAGCTGTGAAATGTCTACATGAGCAATTGGACACTGCATCTTCCTTGAACCTTCCTTTTTTTGCTGAGCAACCCACTGTGGACAGGATCGTAGAGAGGGGGCGGAAGTTCAGAAGCTCCACTGCTCCAGTCGTGGTTGTCTATCTGATCTGTGGGATGATCTTCATAGTGCTGGTTCAAGCGGCACAAGAGCATCCACTCTTCACATGTCTCTTCTGGGGGTGGTGGTGGTTCATCATCTTCTGACTCAAGTGTGACTAAGCAGCGCTGAGCACTCTCAATTTCAGATGCAACCTTTGGGATGTGCTCCTGTGCATATTCTGTGGACAGGAATGCACTGTATGCTCTGATAAATACATTGCTGCATTCTTCTTCCCCATCCCATGAATTCTGAGGCTCTCTACTCCATGGCTTGTACTTGATCAGCTGATATTTGCAGTACAGAGAGTAGTTCTTCCCAGCTGGATTGGATGAAAATGATGGATAAGCCCTTATAACAACCTCATTGGCCCGTGGCCTTGGAATGCCGCTGACGAGATTATACTTAGAGGCAAATTCCATGAAGTTTAGATTCGATATTCCAGGTAAACGTTCCTCCCACTGTTCTCGCTTGGAGTAGACACTGAGCATTGATTGGTCCAATACTTCACCTGGTTCGCTGCCTTCCTTGCTCTGCTTATGGTTAACTTTGCGACTTTCATCAAGTGACACAGTAACAAAGGAATAGGTGCAGCGGTACAGGGGCTCCTGCAGCAGAAGGTGGGCTGTTTCCTGTGCTGCCATGTCACGATCCCCAGCAACTTTGATCATTGCTTTCTTTAGTGCAGATGATGCCTGGTCAGTGTCCTGAAGCCGGTCTACACAGGTCTTTAATATGCCGGTTACTGGCTCAGAGCGTGGTTCTCCCTTGGCAATGTACTTGGCCATGTAGCGTGCACATGCATCGACATCCACAACAATCTGGAGATCAACATTAGCACGCCAGTGCTGCAGCATGACCCGATTGTGGGAATTGAGGCGACCATCATTACGCTTTGTGACAAGGGTGGCCCTGATCTTATCTTCACTTATCTCCTCAAAAGTGACACCAGTTTCTTCTCTCAGCTCTTGGGGATAGCCAAACCGACAGCTAGGCTCTTCTCCTGCTTTCTTGCGACGAAGGCAGTAGGCTGCATTAAAACGGGTATGCCGCTCAACAGAGTTGACCAGTTGATGGTAATCCTCATCTTCCACATCTCTGAAGGGAACAGAGGATGGGTGTGGATCTGGTGCTGACCAGTCATTGAAGTCCGGCATTGCCTCATTCATTGTTGTCACCAGCCAATCTGCATATTCGACTGCTGTTGCCTTGGCTTGGTTGCCCTCCGCAATTGTTGCCAGCAGTTCTTCACGATTAGCGTTGGGATCAGAAAGCATATTCTGTGCTTCCCAGCCCTTGGCAGCTTTGGTAATGAGCTCACAAAGGCCAGGGTCATTCTTCAGCTGAGCGCAGCCATAGGCGTGAATAGATCCACGAGCTTGCCATTCGTATCGATACCAGTGCCAACTTGCATCAAGGCACCCATACATCCAATGGTTGATGAATTCTGGCAGTTTGGCTGAGAAGTACCAATGTGTTAGATGGGGGTTGTTGATAATGGCTTGCATATGCATACCACGGGTTGCACCCTCTGGCTGCTGCAGTAGGCGGTGGAGATCTGGCCAGTAGTTATCTGCTGCACTGACAGTGAAGAAGAAGGTAGGGTATCCCTTCTGGTCAAACAGTGCTTGAAGTTCCTGTAGGCGCTGGAACCAATACTGCCTGGTGCCCTGGATATTGGTGGCATACATCTGTTCACGGTTCATCAGTTGTTTGGCTGACATATCTTTCACCATTGAACGCAGCTCTTCTATTGTGAGATTAGCATCTTTTGGGTGCTGCTTCAGGTAGATGTTTGCTTGGGATAACAACTGGTGCCTGTGCTTCATGTTTAGAGCCCAGTATGGGAAGCGAGCATGAGAGGCAAACCTCCAACGAAAGCGGCCATCAGTTTCTTGGCAAATTGGCAAATATTCTAAAAAACAAACTACAGCTTTTGCAATGGTAAATCAAAGTACAAACACGTGTATACGGTATCGTGTTCTCTTCGATCCTTGTGTATGAAAATGCAGCAAATAATAAAACACATTTAGTGGTCTGATAAACATGAGTTCAGATTCAAAATTTTTTGGAACATTAAGGAACAAAATATCACCATGTATTGTTTGTTCAGCTGTTATTCGTTGAAAATAAACAATGACAAAGAGTGGCCAATTTGGCCATCAATACACAGAATCAAAAAATATAAATACAACAACCATAAAAGCCATACAGAATAGTTTCAATTCTTACCTGACCCTTGCTTCCTGATGATAAGAACGGGTAGATCACTCACATTGGCTGGAAGAGTGCTGAGAAATCCCTGAACATCCTGTGGCAAGTTGAGGACATGACCTTTGTACCCACGCTGGCCGCCGTGTTTCCTGTAAACACACATGATGGGGAAAGCTCTGGCGATCAACATTTCCTCTACTTCGGTGAGGTCCTGTAGTTCTGCAGGCACTGTTCCAGGATCCATGTCGTTGTCAGCCGAGAACAATTGGCACGAAGTCTTTTTGTCGCGCTTGCACCTGGTGCAAGTGTAGTTCTGCTCGGACATACTTTGGTTGGTGATCGGCCATGTTTCTTTGCATACCTTGCAGCGTAAGTGTCAGAGATTTTCCTCAAAGCGGTGAAAGGCAGTGAGTTCTTCCCGCACCCATTCTTGTTCGTTAAATAGAGGAGTTTCTGGATTTGCCCACCCACGGTTATGCAAATATTGTTGTTTCTGTCTGCGACGTCTTTCAACAACTGCAGCACGTTGTCGTCGGCGTCGAGTGTTGGCTCCATTTTGAGCTTGAAGCCTGCGGGTATTCTGTTCAGACGATTCATTGGCACGTCGAGAAGCTACTCGCTGGCGATTGGATTCTCTTTGCGGAGTTCTCTGCTTGGCCCGCCTTTGTTTCTGAAGTTCCCGATTTGCTTTCAAGCGTTGTTCTCTTTGTGGAGTCTTTTCTTCGAGCCGCCTTTCTTTCTGAAGCTCCCGTTGTGCTTTCAAGCGTTGTTCTCTTTGTGGAGTCTTTTCTTCGGCCCGCTTTTCTTTCTGAAGCTCCCGTTGTGCTTTCAAGCGTTGTTCTCTTTGTGGAGTCTTTTCTTCGGCCCGCTTTTCTTTCTGAAGCTCCCGTTTTGCTTTCAAGCGTTGTTCTCTTTGTGGAGTCTTTTCTTTGAGCCGCCTTTCTTTCTGAAGCTCCCGTTGTGCTTTCAAGCGTTGTTCTCTTTGTGGAGTCTTTTCTTCGGCCCGCTTTTCTTTCTGAAGCTCCCGTTGTGCTTTCAAGCGTTGTTCTCTTTGTGGAGTCTTTTCTTCGGCCCGCTTTTCTTTCTGAAGCTCCCGTTTTGCTTTCAAGCGTTGTTCTCTTTGTGGAGTCTTTTCTTTGAGCCGCTTTTCTTTCTGAAGCTCCCGATGTGCTTTCAAGCGTTGTTCTCTTTGTGGAGTCTTCGTCGGCACGTGATTGTCGTCCTTTCTCTAGACGTATTTGGCGCTGTTCGATCGTTTCACGATTTCGCCTTGCCCGTGCCTGTTCCCTTCTCTTTTGAAGACGAGCTTCGCGAGACCGTTCAGTTTCAAGTTTTAGGGTTTTCAAATTCAATTTCGTGAACGCAGTTACGTACAATGTTGTTGCTTCGTTCAAATCTTTCTTAAAAATATGGCGGTGACGCTAGTCGATAATGATTATGTCATTGCCTTATTTGGACATTGCCTTAGGCACCTGGCCTAAAAAGGTCGCATCGCACACACAAACAAACACACGAACATTAGATTTTGAGATGGCGACGCGCTTGGAGTCTTCAAATGAGCCGACTATGTTGCACTAGCGTCGTAAATATTTCCCTCACTTCGTTCGGGGATTACATTGTACACCTTGTTTAACTTACCAACAGTCTAACTGGTACTGTTAATTTTTAATTCTTCAACTATTATTATTATTATTATTATTATCATTATTATTTTCTACTATTTACTATACAAATATTACTTCTTATTTATAAAATCTGGCTTATTTCAACAATATCATAACATGCATATGATACAGCAGCTTATCAGTGGCAATCACTCAAAACAAAACAAGTGAACAATCTTCGAGATAACTTCTTCACTGCTATCACCAAACGCTCACTGTACGTCATGCAAAATAACAGCTGCTCAAAAAGTCCAACACCAAACTCTGACTGATTTCCTTCCATTTATCACCAAGCACTAAGTATACCAGTGACAAATAGGAACCATTAAAAAAAAAAAGCGCAAACTATGTCACTCAACTTCATTCCTCCAAGACCAGGCAACGACTGCGCTGAATCACTACTAACAATAATATTCCCATATAAACTAGAGAAGGCTTGTAACGGTGACTCATGAGTCCAACAATGCAAGTCATGCAAGAAATAATGCCAAACCAAAACTGGCCAGCAGATTTAATCTGCCCTCCACTTGCCACCCTTATACAAAAAACAAACATGTTTAAACAACAGAAGAAACTATTTTTTTATTTCCTAACTACTATTAAATATTTTCTAATAATAAAGTTAATTAATAAAACGATATTTCATTGAATATATAACCTCTGACCCATTTCTAAAATATTATATTGTACACCTTGTTTAACTTACCAACAATCTAACTGTTACTGTTATTTTTTAATTCTTGAACTGTTCTTATTATTATTATTTTCTACTATTTACTATACAAATATTATGTATATATCATAACATGCATATGATACAGCAGCTTATCAGTGGCAATCACTCAAAACAAAACAAGCACTAAGTATACCAGTGACAAATAGGAACCATTGAAAAACAAAAGCGCAAACTATGTCACTCAACTTCATTCCTCCAAGACCAGGCAACGACTACGCTGAATCACTACTAACAATAATATTCCCATATAAACTAGAGAAGGCTTGTAACAGGGACTCACGAGTCCAACAATGCAAGTCATGCAAGAAATAATACCAGACCAAAACTAACCAGAAAATTCAATCTGCCCTCCACTTGCCACCCTTATACAAAACCCAAACATGTTTAAACAACAGAAGAAACTATTTTTTTATTTCCTAACTACTATTAAATATTTTCTAATAATAAAGTTAATTAATAAAACGATATTTCATTGCATTTATAACTTCTGACCCATTTCTAAAATATTATATTGTACACCTTCTTTAACTTACCAACAGTCTAACTGTTGAATCACGTGAATTTTTTGATCATCGCAGTGAGTGAAGCAACTTAAGCAGTTGCAATGAGCCCGGAAAAAAATCCGAGCTTCAACGGGAATCGAACCCATGACCTTCACGATACCGGTGTGATGCTCTACCACTGAGCTATGAAGCCGTATGGGAGAAGGTCATGGGTTCGATTCCCGTTGAAGCTCGGATTTTTTTTTCCGGGCTCATTGCAACTGCTTAAGTTGCTTCACTCACTGCGATGATCAAAAAATTCACGTGATTCATTCCTATCCGCAGTTCATATATATGAGTTTATCAAATATATACATTATATCAGTCTAACTGTTACTGTTAAGTTTTAATTCTTGAACTATTATTATTATTATTATTATTTTCTACTATTTACTATACAAATATTACTTCTTATTTATAAAATCTGGCTTATTTCAACAATATCATAACATGCATATGATACAGCAGCTTATCAGTGGCAATCACTCAAAACAAAACAAGTGAACAATCTTCGAGATAACTTCTTCACTACTATCACCAAACGCTCACTGTACGTCATGCAAAATAACAGCTGCTCAAAAAGTCCAACACCAAACTCTGACTGATTTCCTTCCATTCATCACCAAGCACTAAGTATACCAGTGACAAATAGGAACCATTGAAAAGCAAAAGCGCACACTATGTCACTCAACTTCATCCCTCCAAGACCAGGCAACAACTGCGCTGAATCACTACTAGCAATAATATTGCCATATAAACTAGAAAAGGCTTGTAACAGGGACTCACGAGTCCAACAATGCAAGTCATGCAAGAAATAATGCCAGACCAAAACTGGCCAGCAGATTCAATCTGCCCTCCACTTGCCACCCTTATACAAAAAACAAACATGTTTAAACAACAGAAGAAACTATTTTTTTATTTCCTAACTACTATTAAATATTTTCTAATAATAAAGTTAATTAATAAAACGATATTTCATTGCATTTATAACCTCTGACCCATTTCTAAAATATTATATTGTACACCTTCTTTAACTTACCAACAATCTAACTGGTACTGTTAATTTTTAATTCTTCAACTATTATTGCTCGCGGGGTGTGGCCCCGGCGAGCTTAAAAATGGAGTTTTTTTTTCTTCTGGGTCGAGAATCAGCACACGGTGATTGGTTCATATGATCACGTGATATGCGATGACGTAAACCGCCGCCCGGCTGGCTCAGTTGGTTGAGTGCCGGTCTTTCGTGCGGGATGTTGCGGGTTCGAACCCCGGCCGGACCAGCACTCAGGGTCTTAAAATAACTGAAGAGAAGATACTGCCTTTGTTTCTAACAGCAGATGGTAAGATCTTCACTTGGCTCGGCTGACTACGTAAAGTGGCGGTCCCGTCTCCCTATACTTCTATACTTGATTACAGGGGGGACGTAAAAGAACCACTGAGGACGTAAACAAATCTCTGGCAGTGACCACCCTCAGTGCCTGTACTCCACAGTAATATGACGAAGCGAAATTGTTGCTGAAAAGCCCCTTGAGGGGAGCATCAATAAAAATATTTATGTACGTATGTAACTTGAGATGTGGCCAGTGAATTGCTCGTTACTTGTGTGTAAAAGTTAACTGCATCCCATCCAAACTCAACACCATTTGGCTTTGTGGAACATGCACGGATAAACTGGATTTTAGGGAACAATTTTGGCTTGCGTTCTTAAGTTAACCGCGGAAGCTTTGAGAATAGCAGTAAACAAATGTTTGATAGATACCGCTCGGGGATTGCAAATTTCTCTGTCGCCGCTAAATATTTAGTCCCGACGAAACTTTCTGTGGCGGCACGAAATACTTCTGGGAAGATTACAGGCCGAAAACGGAAGCCAAAGCTACGATAAGCTTTAGCTGCAAAACAATGGCGATTTATGCTTTACTTTGTACATGACATCTGTTGCCTCATAAAATTCTTCTGCTTATCGTACTTTGCCTGTTGAAATATTTCTTTCATTCGATCATGTAGCCTTTGTTTCGCAATGGTCATTGTATACCAGATATGAAAAATACACCGAAATAGTCCTGAGCATTGAGTTTGCAGTGTGAACAAAACCGCAATAATATTGACGTAAACAAGTGTCGTGTTACATTCCTCGCTTGTTACAGAACACGAAAACTCAAAAGCCTGATAGAAGAAACGTATTCAGTTAATAAAAGAAAACACAAAAGTACTGAAGCAAAGGTTGGATTAATCGTGGCCTCTCGTTAGAAATAAGAGTCGAAGTCAAACTGTCAAAAATCAATTGTGCATAAAAAGATATGTCACGCATTCTCAAAATGCAGGGTCGCTCAACCTTTAAGAAGCAAGTGTATGAGTGTTGTAATGATAATTTATAGTTTAATCAAGTTTCATTTGAGCAAGGTGTCAACAGCCAAGTTCATTATAACTGTGTGATATTTTTCTGGTGAGAAACTGGAAATCCCTCTTGGGAGTTCCACTCTTGTCCCTACTTTCCATTTTAGTATATTCTGGTCTCGACGCAACTCACACCGCGAGCTCACTGGCAATGCCAGTCTAGTTATTATTATTATTATTATTATTATTATTATTATTATTATTATTATTATTATTATTATTTTCTACTATTTACTATACAAATATTACTTCTTATTTATAAAATCTGGCTTATTTCAACAATATCATAACATGCATATGATACAGCAGCTTATCAGTGGCAATCACTCAAAACAAAACAAGTGAAAAATCTTCGAGATAACTTCTTCACTGCTATCACCAAACGCTCACTGTACGTCATGCAAAATAACAGCTGCTCAAAAAGTCCAACACCAAACTCTGACTGATTTCCTTCCATTTATACCTAAGCACTAAGTATACCAGTGACAAATAGGAACCATTCAAAAACAAAAGCGCAAACTATGTCACTCAACTTCATCCCTCCAAGACCAGGCAACGACTACGCTGAATCACTACTAACAATAATATTCCCATATAAACTAGAGAAAGCTTGTAACAGGGACTCACGAGTCCAACAATGCAAGTCATGCAAGAAATAATGCCAGACCAAAACTGGCCAGCAGATTCAATCTGCCCTCCACTTGCCACCCTTATACAAAAACAAACATGTTTAAACAACAGAAGAAACTATTTTTTTATTTCCTAACTACTATTAAATACTTTCTAATAATAAAGTTATTTAATAAAACGATATTTCATTGCATTTATAACCTCTGACCCATTTCTAAAATATTATATTGTACACCTTCTTTAACTTACCAACAGTCTAACTGTTACTGTTAAGTTTTAATTCTTGAACTATTATTATGATTATTATTATTTTCTAATATTTACTATACAAATATTCCTTCTTATTTATAAAATCTAGCTTATTTCAACAATATCATAACATGCATATGATACAGCAGCTTACTAGTGGCAATCACTCAAAACAAAACAAGTCAACAATCTTCGAGAAAACTTCTTCACTACTATCACCAAACGCTCACTGTACGTCATGCAAAATAACAGCTGCTAAAAAAGTCCAACACCAGACTATGACTGATTTCCTTCCATTTATCACCAAGCACTAAGTATACCAGTGACAAATAGGAACCATTGAAAAACAAAAGCGCAAACTATGTCACTGAACTTCATCCCTCCAAGACCAGGCAACGACTGCGCTGAATCACTACTAACAATAATAGTGCCATATAAAATAGAGAAGGCTTGTAACAGGGACTCACTAGTCCAACAATGCAAGTCATGCAAGAAATAATGCCAGACCAAAACTGGCCAGCAAATTCAATCTGCCCTCCACTTGCCACCCTTATACAAAAAACAAACATGTTTAAACAACAGAAGAAACTAATTTTTTATTTTCTAACTACTATTAAATATTTTCTAATAATAAAGTTAATTAATAAAACGATATTTCATTGCATTTATAACCTCTGACCCATTTCTAAAATATTATATTATACACCTTCTTTAACTTACCAACAATCTAACTGGTACTGTTAATTTTTAATTCTTCAACTATTATTATTATTATTATTATTATTTTCTACTATTTACTATACAAATATTACTTCTTATTTATAAAATCTGGCTTATTTCAACAATATCATAACATGCATATGATACAGCAGCTTATCAGTGGCAATCACTCAAAACAAAACAAGTGAACAATCTTCGAGATAACTTCTTCACTGCTATCACCAAACGCTCACTGTACGTCATGCAAAATAACAGCTGCTCAAAAAGTCCAACACCAGACTCTGACTGATTTCCTTCCATTTATACCTAAGCACTAAGTATACCAGTGACAAATAGGAACCATTGAAAAACGAAAGCGCAAACTATGTCACTCAACTTCATTCCTCCAAGACCAGGCAACGACTACGCTGAATCACTACTAACAATAATATTGCCATATAAACTAGAGAAAGCTTGTAACAGGGACTCACGAGTCCAACAATGCAAGTCATGCAAGAAATAATGCCAGACCAAAACTGGCCAGCAGATTCAATCTGCCCTCCACTTACCACCCTTATACAAAACAAACATGTTTAAACAACAGAAGAAACTATTTTTTTATTTCCTAACTACTATTAAATATTTTCTAATAATAAAGTTATTTAATAAAACGATATTTCATTGCATTTATAACCTCTGACCCATTTCTAAAATATTATATTGTACACCTTCTTTAACTTACCAACAATCTAACTGTTACTGTTAAGTTTTAATTCTTCAACTATTATTATTATTATTATTATTATTTTCTACTATTTACTATACAAATATTACTTCTTATTTATAAAATCTGGCTTATTTCAACAATATCATAACTGTGCTGTCTCACTCAGGCCACGTCATTCCCTGTTTACTTTCGCGCCCTTTGCATTCGCTCTCATTTCCTATTGGTTTAGGTTTCAGTGACTATTATGGGATAGGGTTTTGTTTTGATGGCTTGCTGACAGCGTGAAGCTTATTCTTTTTACCACGAACGTTTATTTCTATTAAACTTGGTTAAACTGCTGTGTGAAGGACCTTTCGGTACGCTTCTTCGAAGACCCACAAGGCCCGAAGGACCAGAACAGTAAAAAGAATTACAATCGCCACGCAAGATGTCTCTCGACATGGATTTGGAGTCGATCGATTTCCGAGTGCCGCTCGCTCACGTCTCAACGAGCCCGGCAACCGGTGACTTATACGTGCAATCAAACGATATTGGTGCTGACAAAGATGAAGTTCAAAGCGCTCGCCAAACGGAGAACATTCCTTCTGGAGGAAAGGATAGCGGTAAGCGCGATGAACAATCAACTCGACCAAAGAGGATCTCGAAGCCTACGGCTAAACTCATCGAGAACAGATTTCTCTCGGACAGACCCAAACTGGAAAGGCTTTGGGAGAGAACCATGGCAGCCATTTCGGGACTCCAGGAAACGCCTGATGCGATTGCAAAGTTACGGTCAGCCGTCGCAAGGGTAAGATCAGTTTTCAACGAATATCATGTTGTCTGGTTATCATTGATGGATTATACTGTACATGCTAGCACGCCCGAGTGTTGTGAAGAACGCCGGGCCGTGGATGAACTAATGAAAACTCGTAAAGAATTTGTACAAGCTGCCATTAATGAAGGAGTCGAGCGAAAGAACGATTTGCTTCAAGAAAATGCATCAGCTCGATCCGGGTCATGTGACTCAACGTCTTCTTCGACATCTTTGCGAGCCCAAGCGAAAGCCGAAGCAGCCGCAGCGCTAAAAAAGGCCGAATGGCAGGAAAAGATGAAAGAACTAGAGACCGAATCTGCGCTGCTGATGGAGCGAGAGGAATTAGCATTTGTAAGAAAAAGGAGAGAACAAGAAGCCAGGAAGGAAAACTTACGCCTCAAAATAGAGGCAGCGGTCGCCCTAGCCCGGGCCGACGCAATCAATAAAGAACTGGGCTTAAAGGACGAATCTCACGATCTACCAGACCTACCCCTTCTGGACCCCGACCAGCGGGTTCGAGAGTTTGTAAATATGCAACCTCATGACCAGCACATTCCGGATCAAGAGCAACAGCCAAGGGCAGGCTTCAAGAGCGAGGAGCGCCCAGCACCAGCTGAGAGGAAAGTTTTCAGTGCAGGCTTTCCCTCCCATAGCACCTCCGGCCCAGAAGCAATGGAACCCTACATCCAATTCATGGCCAGGCAGGAGCTTATAGCTAACAAAATTGAAAGGTTCAACGACTGCCCAGAGAACTTTCACACCTGGAAGGCTGCTTTCCAAAATATGATTAGGAACATTAACATTACCCCAAGTGAGGAGTTGTCATTAATGATCGAATACACCTCTAAAGAATCTAAGAAACTCGTCCAACGGCTAAGGAACGCGTTCATCGCAAACCCCAAAAGGGGCGTAGAGGAGTCCTGGAGGAAGTTGGGCGAGCGTTTTGGCTCGAGTGCCGTGATGACTCAAGTGCATCTTAACAAACTCAAAACATTTCCTAAGATAGGATACAAGGATAACAAGCAACCCCAAGAACTGGGAGATTTGCTGCTAGAACTACAGTGTGCCAAAGAAGACGGAGGGCTTGCTGGCCTCAGAATTCTCGATGAGCCCGCCTTCTTACAGCCCATCATGACCAAGCTTCCTGAAAACATCCAGAACAGGTGGCAAAAGCAAGCCTTTCGCTACAAGACCCAGCACAGTGTTGATTACCCCTTTGCTGAATTTTCCAAGTTCATCCAAGACCTTTCTCGCGAAAGAAACGATCCATACCTGGTTATGGAAACCCCCGAAAGGAAATTCAGTGGACCAGCATGGGCCCACTCCAGGCCTTTCAGAAACCAGAACCAAGGGCCAGGCTTCACAGTAAACAAGACTGCCGTGTCGGACCCGAGAACCAGACCACCAGTCACTCTAGACCCCAGGAACTGGTGCGTGGTACACCGAAAGACTCACCCACTCCAGAAATGCCGTGTTTTCAGGATGAAACCACTGTCTGAAAGGAAACAGCTCCTAGTACAACACAAGATTTGCTTCCGGTGCGTTGCAACATGCGCCCACCTCGCTAAGAACTGTACAGCTCAAATCAAATGTACAGAGTGCCAGAGCGAAGGACACGTATCGGCGCTTCACCCAGACCCAACCAGCGACACTGCACCTGGTCGAGAACACTATAATGCAGGGCAAGCCGATATCCAGAATCACGGCGAGGAGCCACACAACATCAGGACCAGCTGCACAGAGGTGTGCGGAGATTCCGTATCTAGCAAGTCATGTTCCAAGATATGTCTTGCCAGTATCTACGTCAACGGCCACCCCGAGATGAAGGTCAGAGCCTATGCCGT
The DNA here is from genome assembly GCA_964036295.1 of Plumapathes pennacea. NCBI lineage: Eukaryota > Metazoa > Cnidaria > Anthozoa > Antipatharia > Myriopathidae > Plumapathes > Plumapathes pennacea. The sequence continues at coordinate 17,125,516 of OZ038467.1, read as the reverse complement.
CATCGATGATCAGAGCAACTGCTCCCTTGCCAAGCCCGAACTCTTTGAGCTGCTGGAGTTGAAAGGAGAAGCCACCCCTTACACCCTCAAAACCTGCGCAGGGACCAGTCAGGCCCAAGGAAGACACGCGAAAGGCCTTGTAATCGAGTCGCTAGACGGCACCAAAAGACATTCCCTGCCCGTTCTGACAGAATGCGACGCAATCCCAGACGAGAGAGAGGAAATTCCAACCCCTGACGCCGCGAGACACCACGCCCATCTACAATCGATCGCTGATCAGATCCCGGAGCTCGATCCTGATGCCAAAGTCTTACTGCTTATCGGAAGAGATGCCCCCCAGCTCCTAAAAGTGCATGAGTCGCGAAACGGACCAAGGAAAGCACCTTGGGCTCAAAGACTTGACCTTGGATGGGTGGTCTTGGGAAATGTATGTCTAAACGGCGCACACAAGCCGCCGGTAGCCCATGCCTACAGGACACAGATCCTCTACAACGGCAGACCCTCACTCTTGCAACCCTGCCCAAACCGCTTCCACATCAAGCACGAAGTCGGGTCAGAAGTCGCAGCCAACCAACTGACGAGTGCGAAACACAGGTCACTTCTTGCTGGAAAGTTTGAAGACGGCCTAGGCACGAAAGTCTTCCACTGCACTAAAGACGACAACAGATTGGGCCTTTCCATAGAGGACAGACAGTTCCTCAACATCATGGACAAAGGCGTGAACCAGAGTGAAGAAGGCAACTGGGTAGCACCCCTCCCATTTCGCCTAGCGATCAACCACGTTCCCAACAACCGACAGGAAGCACTGAAACGGTTTAAGTCAACACAAAGAAGTCTGGACAGGAAGCCGCTGATGAAAGAACATTACCTTGCATTCATGCAGAACCTCTTCGACCGTGGTCATGCCGAGCCAGTACCTCCAGCAAACCCTGAAGACACCGGTGCATGCTGGTACTTGCCTCACTTCGGGGTATATCATCCCCAGAAGCCGGGAAAGATCAGGGTGGTGTTTGACTCCGCAGCTGAAACCAATGGAGTCTCCCTGAACAAATTGTTGCTACCCGGCCCACACCTCACCAACAGCCTGTTGGGCGTACTGTTATGCTTCCGCCAGAATCCTGTGGCATTTATGGCCGATGTCGAGCAGATGTTTCACTCCTTCATCGTCCAGGAGAGCCACAGAGATTTCCTGCGATTTTTCTGGTACAAGGACAACAACCCAAGCGGAGAGCTGACCGAATACAGAATGAAAGTCCACGTCTTTGGGAATACATCATCCCCCGCAGTGGCCTCCTTCTGCCTCAAAAGAACAGCTGAAATTGGGGAAGCAAAGTTTGGCTCAGATGCCAGGAACTTCGTAGAGAGGAATTTTTACGTCGACGATGGACTGAAATCTGTTGCCAAACCTACCGAAGCCATCGACTTGCTACGTCGAACCCAAGGCATGCTAGCGACCGCTAATCTACGCCTTCACAAGATCGCGTCTAACCACATTGATGTGACACAAGCCTTCCCTAGCAAAGATCAAGCGTCCGATCTACACGATTTGGACCTGTCAAGGGACATTGCCCCAATACAGAGATCTCTCGGTGTGTTCTGGGACATCGGAACTGATACATTCACCTTCAGAGTGGCTATCGAGAACAAACCGTTCACGAGACGAGGAGTCTTGTCCGTCATCAATGGGCTGTACGACCCCCTCGGAATCGCAGCTCCAGTCATCATCAAGGGCAAGTTTCTCCTGAAAGCCATGACATCCCATTCTTGCACCCTGGAACCAGGTGACTGGGACAAGCCTCTTCCCGACTGCCACAAGCCGGCTTGGGAGAACTGGTGTAGAACCCTCCTGGCCCTCAGGGAGGTCAAGGTTCCCCGCTCCTACGTCACCTTGCCCATCGAAGAGGCGAATCGTCGAGAAATCCACACCTTCTGCGATGCGTCTAACGAGGCCATCGGAGCAGTTTCCTACTTGAAAACGATCCACCCCGATGGACAAGTGGAGGTCTCCTTCCTCCTTGGAAAGGCGAAGCTTGCACCGTCACGCGCTACAACTATTCCTCGCCTGGAACTGTGTGCAGCCGTACTCGGAGTTGAGCTGACCGCTCTGGTAATGGAAGAGCTGGACGTAGAGCTGGAAACAGCGACCTATTACTCAGACAGCAAAGTGGTACTTGGCTACATTACCAACGAGAGCCGTCGGTTTTACATCTATGTCAGCAATCGAGTGGAGCAAATTCGGAAGTCCTCTTCCCCATCACAGTGGCACTACGTTCCCTCCCACCTCAACCCTGCTGACCTCGCCACACGTTCAGTCCACGCGCAAAAGCTAGATAGTAGCCCATGGCTGAGTGGACCGCAGTTCCTTCATGTCGCACACCCAGCCACCGACACACAAATGGGCAGCCTAGCAGCAGAAACCGCAAACGACGACCCCGAAGTCCGTCCAGAGGTGAAAGTACAGACCTTCATGACCAACAAACAGACCAGCCAATCCCTTGGTTCAGAGCGTTTCTCCAGATTTTCCCGATGGACTACTCTCATCAGGGCACTTGTGAAGCTGACCCGGATAGTGCGATCTTTCTCCCAGCGGACTCGGGCACAGCAAAATCCACCTACACAACAGAGCACATCCCTCGATGTCAAGCTCCTTACCCAAGCTAAGACCACTGTCCTCAAGACCGTCCAGAACGAATCCTTCGCCACAAACATCGCTCACCTCTCAAATGGCGAAAGGCTACCCAAGACGAGTGCCCTCATCAAACTAAGCCCGACCATCGATTCAGATGGACTTCTGCGTCTTGGCGGACGATTGGAGCAGGCCAACCTTGACTATGAAGAGCGTCACCCTATCATCCTCCCAGGATCAAATCACGTGTCCACCCTAATCGTGCAGCATTTCCACGCTAAAGTCCAACACCAGGGTCGGCATTTCACCCTTGGCTTAATCAGGAGCAGTGGTTTCTGGATCATAGGAGGGAAACGACTCGTCAACAAAGTAATCGACAAATGTATTAAGTGTAAAAGGCTAAGAGGGCGCCAACAACAGCAGAAAATGGCGGACCTACCCACCGATCGGCTTACCCCAGCCCCTCCCTTCAGCTTCGTGGGACTTGACGTTTTTGGGCCTTGGACAGTATCCGCCCGCCGTACCAGAGGAGGACACGCCAACAGCAAACGCTGGGCCGTGCTTTTCACCTGTCTCACAATCCGAGCCATTGAAGTGATCGAAAGTATGGATACTTCGAGCTTCATAAATGCCCTACGCAGGTTCCTCGCTCTCCGGGGACCCGTCATCCACCTTCGCTGTGACTGTGGCTCCAACTTCGTAGGCGCACGCAACGAGCTAGCCACATCCATGAAGCAACTGGATGCCGACGTCATACAAGCATGCCTGTCAGCACAGAATTGCGATTGGATCTTCAATCCACCCCACGCCTCTCATGCCGGAGGAATCTGGGAACGCATGATCGGAGTGACCAGGAGGATTCTGGACTCCATGTTTGCTGACCTGCGGCCTGACCACCTCACCCACGAGGTACTCACCACGCTCATGGCAGAAGTCGCAGCTATCGTGAATGCAAGACCTCTCACACCGGTGCCCACCGATCCCACCATGCCAGAAATCCTGACCCCCGCTACCTTGCTGACTCAGAAACCCCAAAGCCTACAAGCTCCCCCTGGACGATTCGACGCTGTAGACCTGTTCAGCAAACAGTGGCAACAGGTTCAGCACCTAGCAACCATCTTCTGGTCCCGATGGAGAAAAGAGTATCTGCCAATGCTCCAGCCAAGGCGAAAATGGCAGCACGAAACCCAGAACCTAAAGGAAGGCGATCTGGTGCTCCTTCGCAACAAAGATCTGGCATGAAACGACTGGCCCCTTGCCCGTATAACTAAAGCCCTACCCAGTGCCGACGGCAAGGTACGCAAGGCGGAGTTGGTCACCACGAAACAAGGCTCCCGCCGACATTACACAAGACCAGTAACTGAGCTGATCCTGCTACGGACCGAAGAGGAGTTCCAGAAGCTGAAGACTCCAGCCGGCTGACCACGCAAAGACATTGAACCGAACATTTCAATTCAATTGTTATTAGCTCGTTGATATTTTATTAGTGGCATTTGTTCCAATGCCAGGCGAGGAGTGTGCTGTCTCACTCAGGCCACGTCATTCCCTGTTTACTTTCGCACCCTTTGCATTCGCTCTCATTTCCTATTGGTTTAGGTTTCAGTGACTATTATGGGATAGGGTTGTTTTGATGGCTTGCTGACCGCGTGAAGCTTATTCTTTTTACCACGAACGTTTATTTCTATTAAACTTGGTTAAACTGCTATGTGAAGGACCTTTCGGTACGCTTCTTCGAAGACCCACAAGGCCCGAAGGACCAGAACAATAACATGCATATGATACAGCAGCTTATCAGTGGCAATCACTCAAAACAAAACAAGTGAACAACCTTGGAGAAAACATCTTCACTACTATCACCAAACGCTCACTGTACGTCATGCAAAATAACAGCTGCTAAAAAAGTCCAACACCAGACTATGACTGATTTCCTTCCATTTATCACCAAGCACTAAGTATACCAGTAACAAATAGGAACCATTGAAAAACAAAAGCGCAAACTATGTCACTGAACTTCATCCCTCCAAGACCAGGCAACGACTGCGCTGAATCACTACTAACAATAATAGTGCCATATAAAAAAGAAAAGGCTTGTAACAGGGACTCACTAGTCCAACAATGCAAGTCATGCAAGAAATAATGCCAGACCAAAACTGGCCAGCAAATTCAATCTGCCCTCCACTTGCCACCCTTATACAAAAAACAAACATGTTTAAACAACAGAAGAAACTAATTTTTTTATTTTCTAACTACTATTAAATATTTTCTAATAATAAAGTTAATTAATAAAACGATATTTCATTGCATTTATAACCTCTGACCCATTTCTAAAATATTATATTGTACACCTTCTTTAACTTACCAACAATCTAACTGGTACTGTTAATTTTTAATTCTTCAACTATTATTATTATTATTATTATTATTATTATTATTATTATTTTCTACTATTTACTATACAAATATTACTTCTTATTTATAAAATCTGGCTTATTTCAACAATTTCATAACATGCATATGATACAGCAGCTTATCAGTGGCAATCACTCAAAACAAAACAAGTGAACAATCTTCGAGATAAATTCTTCACTGCTATCACCAAACGCTCACTGTACGTCATGCAAAATAACAGCTGCTCAAAAAGTCCAACACCAGACTCTGACTGATTTCCTTCCATTTATACCTAAGCACTAAGTATACCAGTGACAAATAGGAACCATTGAAAAACGAAAGCGCAAACTATGTCACTCAACTTCATTCCTCCAAGACCAGGCAACGACTACGCTGAATCACTACTAACAATAATATTCCCATATAAACTAGAGAAAGCTTGTAACAGGGACTCACGAGTCCAACAATGCAAGTCATGCAAGAAATAATGCCAGACCAAAACTGGCCAGCAGATTCAATCTGCCCTCCACTTGCCACCCTTATACAAAAACAAACATGTTTAAACAACAGAAGAAACTATTTTTTTATTTCCTAACTACTATTAAATATTTTCTAATGATAAAGTTATTTAATAAAACGATATTTCATTGCATTTATAACCTCTGACCCATTTCTAAAATATTATATTGTACACCTTCTTTAACTTACCAACAATCTAACTGTTACTGTTAAGTTTTAATTCTTGAACTATTATTATTATTATTATTATTTTCTACTATTTACTATACAAATATTACTTCTTATTTATAAAATCTGGCTTATTTCAACAATATCATAACATGCATATGATACAGCAGCTTATCAGTGGCAATCACTCAAAACAAAACAAGTGAACAACCTTGGAGAAAACATCTTCACTACTATCACCAAACGCTCACTGTACGTCCTGGAAAATAACAGCTGCTGAAAAAGTCCAACACCAGACTCTGACTGATTTCCTTCCATTTATCACCAAGCACTAAGTATACCAGTGACAAATAGGAACCATTGAAAAACAAAAGCGCAAACCATGTCACTCAACTTCATCCCTCCAAGACCAGGCAACGACTGCGCTGAAAAAAACCAGGATCCATAACTTACGGTACGGACCAAGCAAACTAGGTTAATGATATTTATTATATGGCTTTAGATCTTTCGGCAAACACAAAACAAGGCCCCAACGAGTACTCGTCTCGTTCATTCAACAACATCAATCGCGATCAGGCATGAATTACTCACGTTTGTTTTCACAACAAATTCAGTTAACAGCTTACAATTCTACCGATTTGAAAATCTTGAAAGAAAATAAGTGTCTGTCGAACCAACTGCCTAGATAAATACTAATTTGTTCTGAGCTGAATGAAATGGCCCATAGCGTGTGTCAAACAACGACACTGCAGTGAACTTTATTCGGTGAACGACTCGAACTCGCCCTTGCTCGCTCACTAAAGATTTAAAAAAATTGCAGTCTTATCTCTTTCCAGAAGAAACTGCTTTGGAACTCAGAGTATTTTTTATTCTTTTAAATAAGTTTCTTACACGTACAATAATGTAGAAGGCAAAATGGCACTAAAAGAAACTCATTTCATCACAAACTGCGACCGACACATCGATGAAAGTTATATTATTCAAAACTCAGCGCTTAATTTTCCTGCCTCCTCGTGGAACGTTTAGGTTTCTTCCAGCAAAATAAACGTCAAATCACCACGGTGTTTTTGTCCCAGTCAGTGATTTCGAAATACAGAGTTCTCGTGCATTGTGAAAAATTTATTTACAGTCTTCACAGTGCGCCATGACGAGCAAACATGTCTGCAAAACTTGATTCTTGCACGGTTTTAGCCATAACTGTTCACGGTGATTGTTTGCTTTCCACTTTCTTCCTGGCAAGTGTGCAAATTTTAACACAGGGGTGAAACAACCCTCCATACTCTGCAGCACTTGTTGTCAATGACGGCTGAGGTCGCAAGCAATTTTTGTCCTCGGATGTTTTCCTTCTTCGTAACGGTCATTTTCCAAGATTGTAAGCTTTCCCCGATCGTCATAACTTAACAGTGAGTATCCGGAACGTTTAAACTTCCCATTGCAATTCTGGGCCTTTTATGACAAACGTTTAGCAACTTTTCGAGTAATCATTTGCGATCCACATGTGCAAACTGATTTTGCGGTCCGTACAGTAAGTTATGGACCGGTAAAATTGACCAATCAGAACGTGCGTAAAATCAATTTGCGGTCCGTACAGGAAAGTATGGACCAGTAAATTAACCAATCGTAGCGTGCGTAGTATCAGTGCCATATAATAAAATATTTTAGAAATGGGTGAGAGGTTATAAATGCAATGAAATATCGTTTTATTAATTATCTGAATTATTAGAAAATATTTAATAGTAGTTAGGAAATAAAAAATTGTTTCTTCTGTTGTTTAAAGATGTTTGTTTTTTGTGTACGGGTTGCAAGTGGAGGGCATTTTGAATCTGCTGGCCAGTTTTGGTCTGGCATTATTTCTTGTGTGACTTGCATTGTTGGACTCGTGAGTCCCTATTACAAGCCTTCTCTAGTTTATATGGCAATATTATTGTTAGTAGTGATTCAGCGCAGTTGTTGCCTGGTCTTGGAGGGATGAAGTTGAGTGACATAGTTTGCGCTTTTGTTTTTCAATGGTTCCTATTTGTCACTGGTATACTTAGTGCTTGGTGATAAATGGTAGGAAATCAGTCAGAGTCTGGTGTTGGAGTTGATATTTTGCATGTCGTACAGTGAACTTTTGGTGATAGTAGTGAAGAATTTTTCTCGACGATTGTTGACTTGTTTTGTTTTGAGTGATTGCCACTGATAAGCTACTGTACCATATGCATGTTATGATATTGTTGAAATAAACAGATTTTATAAATAAGAAGTAATATTTGTATAGTAAATAGTAGATAATAATAATAATAATAATAGTTAAAGAATTAAAAAATAACGGTAACAGATTGTTGGTAATGATTAAACATGTTGTTATCCATCCAGTTGGTTTATATAATACACAGGTTGAATCGCTAGAGAGACGTATTATGCAGGAATACCAGGGAACCAAACCTAGGCTATGGCTACGATATGTGGATGACACCTTTGTGATATTAAACATCACCGAAGGGCGGGATTTCTTCGAATTCATCAACAGCAGGGACTCAAACATCAAGTTTACCCAGGAGCAGTGTGTGGATGGCAAAATTGCGTTCCTGGATTGTCTCGTGTCGATCAACGAAGATCGAACCCTGGCCACTGGAATTTACAGAAAACCAACCCACACTGACCACTACTTGAATTTCAATTGAAACCACCCCCTGATACACAAACTTGGAGTTATCCGTACCTTGAACCACCGAGCAGAATCCATCATTAATGACCCAGACAAGCTTACCAAAGAACGCGATCACATCAAGACAGCGTTGCAAGGGTGTGGATATCCTGAATGGGCGTTTCGCAAAGCGGCAAGGAAAGGGAAGAAACCAGAGACGGATGGCAGGCAGAACAATGGTAGGACAGCGAAGGCCCAGGCTAGGATCCCTTATGTAGCCGGAGTGTCGGAGAGAATCAAGGTTGCGCTCAAGTCATGCAACATCTCGACTGTGTTCAAGCCCACCGACACATTAAGATCCAAGCTTGTCAAGGTCAAAGATAAGATGCCCCGAGAGAAAATTTCCAACCTGGTGTATGGTATCCCCTGCGGGGCCGAGGGATGCCTGGCCACCTACGTAGGGGAGACCAAACAGTCCCTCCACGCCCGACTGGAGCAACACCGCCACAAAAGTTCCAACGAGGCCCAGACCTCTGCGGTCTTCTTGCATTGCAGGGAGACCGCACACTCCTTTCACAATAGGGACGTTGTGATTTTGGATCGGGAGGAGGACTGGGTCAGGAGAGGCATTAAAGAGGCCGTGTGGGAGAGAATCGAACGCCCGTCGCTCAACCGCAAGGGGGGGCTTCGGTTCAAACTGCCAGGCACGTGGGACCGGGTCCTGAAGCACTTTCCTCGCCATTTGTCACGTGACCCAGTAGGGTCACGTGACTACCAGTAAGCTGAAGAAGGCCATGGGTTATGGCCGAAACGTTCTTCGTTTCATACTCAATGTCCAGTAAGCGATTCAACCTGTGTATTAGATTGTTGGTAAGTTAAAGAAGGTGTACAATATAATATTTTAGAAATGGGTGAGAGGTCATAAATGCAATGAAATATCGTTTTATTAATTATCTGAATTATTAGAAAATATTTAATAGTAGATAGGAAATAAAAAATTGTTTCTTCTGTTGTTTAAACATGTTTGTTTTTTGTATAAGGGTGGCAAGTGGAGGGCAGATTAAATCAGGTGGGCAGTTTTCGTCTGGCATTATTTCTTGCATGACTTGCATTGTAGGACTCGTGAGTCCCCGTTACAACCCTTCTCTACTTTATAAGCCAATATTATTGCTAGTAGTGATTCAGCGCAGTCGTTGCCTGGTCTTGGAGGGATGAAGTTGAGTTACATAGTTTGTGCTTTTGTTTTTCAATGGTTCCTATTTGTCACTGGTATACTTAGTACTTGGTGATAAATGGAAGGAAATCAGTCAGAGGCTGGTGTTGGAGTTTTTCAGCAGCTGTTATTTTGCATGACGTTCAGTGAGCGTTTGGTGATAGTAGTGAAGAAGTTTTCTCGAAGATTGTTGACTTGTTTTGTTTTGAGTGATTGCCACTGATAAGCCACTGTATCATATGCATGTTATGACATTGTTGAAATCAGCCAGATTTTATAAATAAGTAATAATAATAGAAATGGGTCAGAGGTTATAAATTCAATGAAATATCGTTTTATTAATTAACTTTATTATTAGAAAGTATTTAAAAGTAGTTAGGAAATAAAAAATAGTTTCTTCTGTTGTTTAAACATGTTTGTTTTTTGTATAAAGGTGGCAAGTGGAGGGCAGATTAAATCTGCTGGGCAGTTTTGGTCTGGCATTATTTCTTGCATGGTATACTTAGTGCTTGGTGTTAAATGGAAGGATATCGGTCAGAGTCTGGTGTTGGATTTTTTCAGCAGCTGTTATTTTGCATGACGTACAGTGAGCGTTTGGTGATAGTAGTGAAGAAGTTTTCTCAAAGATTGTTGACTTGTTTTTTTTTTGAGTGATTGCCACTGATAAGCTGCTGTATCATATGCATGTTATGATATTGTTGAAATAAGCCAGATTTTATAAATAAGAAGTAATATTTGTATAGTAAATAGTATATAATAGTATATAGTAAATAAAAAAATAGTTTCTTCTGTTGTTTAAACATGCTTGTTTTTTGTATAAGGGTGGCAAGTAGAGGGCAGATTGAATTTGCTGGCCAGTTTTGGTCTGGCATTATTTCTTGCATGACTTGCATTGTTGGACTCGTGAGTCCCCGTTGCAACCCTTCTCTAGTTTATATGGCAATATTATTGTTAGTAGTGATTCAGCGCAGTCGTTGCCTGGTCTTGGAGGGATGAAGTTGAGTGACATAGTTTGCGCTTTTGTTTTTCAATGGTTCCTATTTGTCACTGGTATATTTAGTACTTGGTGATAAATGGAAGGAAATCAGAGTCTGGTGTTGGAGTTTTTCAGCAGCTGTTATTTTGCATGACGTACAGTGAGCGTTTGGTGATAGTAGTGAAGAAGTTTTCTCGAAGATTGTTGACTTGTTTTGTTTTGAGTGATTGCCACTGATAAGCTACTGTACCATATGCATGTTATGATATTGTTGAAATAAACCAGATTTTATAAATAAGAAGTAATATTTGTATAGTAAATAGTAGAAAATAATAATAGTAATAATAATAATAATATTTAAAGAATTAAAAAATAACAGTAACAGATTGTTGGTAAGTTAAACAAGGTGTACAATATAATATTTTAGAAATGGGTGAGAGGTTATAAGTGCAATGAAATATCGTTTTATTAATTATCTGAATTATTTGAAAATATTTAATAGTAGATAGGAAATAAAAAATGGTTTCTTCTGTTGTTTAAACATGTTTTTTTTTGTATATGGGTGGTAAGTGGAGGGCATTTTGAATCTGCTGGCCAGTTTTGGTCTGGCATTATTTCTTGTGTGACTTGCATTTTTGTACTCGTCAGTCCTTGTTACAAGCCTCTCTAGTTTATATGGCAATATTATTGCTTGTGACGACACAAGCTTTAAAATGGAACGATTTTATTTTTTTTATTTTTCTGGGTTAGAGATCTGCATGCGGTGATTGGTTCATATTATCATGTGACTTGTGATGACGTTGTGATCAAGTGACTTGGCGGGCGAGCAGTTTCGCCATTTTGAAGACGGCAAGTTGCTTGCCTTAGTTGTCTCTGTGGATTATTTTATGGACCGCTCATCTTACTTACAAACGCATACGCCGGCTGCGGTAGACCCATACTAAATTTCATTGAGCGGTTTTGGCTTGGGTCGGTCCGTTCAGCCTCAAAAGCCATATTGAAAGCCATGAAAGCAAATGCAATGAACTTATCAATGAACTGCATAACTATGCACAACTGTCCAGAAATGTACGAAGAATTTGACATCCAGAACCTTGAGAACTTGAAGGAACAAGCTGAACGAAGCCGCTCGACATACAAAGACGAGAACCTGTGTAAAGACGGCGATTCTTGACAAGCGCTTGATAGCGGATTATATGGAACTGTTTAGTATGAGGGTGAACTTGAAGGTACTTTGTATTCTTTTACTTTGTATTATTCTTGCTGATACAAGTAAAGCGTCAGAAAATCTGACTTTTGTTTGGGATCAAAATTTCACTCTGCTGTGCATTTATGTTGTTGTTGCAACATTTTGGCTCGGTGCCATGAAGGTCAAACAATCAGTGGAACAGATGGCGTTATTATTTGAAAATTGGGAAATGGCTGAGGAAAAAGTGACTGTTGGTAGATCTCGCTTCGCTCAGTTTTATTGTATTCCCACAAATGTTTATGTAAAAGAAAACCGAAGTCCTGCAAGACGAAGTCGTGAGCCAAGCCACGTACCCTTGAATAACCTTTCACGCATTTTGAACAAGAGTAGAAAAAGCAGGCGACTCATACAAGAATACATTTCAAAGAATGTCCCAAAGTCGTCAAAAGTTCATGATTATACCCGAGCTTACGTACTTCACAATGCTAATGCGTTCCGAGAACGTGCATGTAAACAACATGTAAACAATAAAAAGCCAGATGGAAATGGAAAGAGAAAATTAGGATCAATAAACCATTGCTGCGAGAAAGCTACAAGCTCAAAAAGAAGATTGCCAAAAAGTAACTGTGCTAAGATACGTTTGTATTTTAAAATGTGTTAAAAAAAAACAGGCATTGCAAGATCAGACGTACTCAGAGATCAAAATCACAGAACCAAGTACAATGGGTTTTCTCTGTCAAGGGATATACAAAAAAATTCCGGTCCTTCAGTTGTTGATCCAAACAAAACGATCATGGGTTGGCTTTCTGGATGCACGGAAGCCATACTTTAAGAGCGATTTTGGCTTGCATTGTTTTTAAGCGTCGGAAGACTTGAAAATAGCCATACACAAATGCTTGATGTGTTACCAGCGGGACCCCGTAAAGTACGAAGGGTTGTGTTTTGCAAATGCTCGATTATAGATACCGCTTCAACCAATGTATCTGTGTTCTGAGCAATATTTGTGTGAAAGAACATCGAATAAGTAGTAGAAGACGTGTCGAAACTTGATAGAACTTGAACTTTTCCCTGCAGGCAGAGCGTCTCCCTTTGTCGGAAACTCTGCTGCTTTATGCAACGCGCGGCGCATACGAACAGTCGGCGTTTAACTTCGTTTTGCGTGCAGTAAAGGTTCTTTGTTTATTGTCTGAGGATATTGAATTACTAATAGGTTTGAGGCAAATATCACGCGAGATTAAGATACAAGATCTGTCAATGAAATGTCACGAGCATAATATCATAGAACGGGGAATCCCGAATCATCAGCTACTTAGCTTTCACTCACGCCGCTTTAACAAAAGCAGGAAAGACCGGCAGGCGACTACATCGAGAATATTTGTCACTGAATACCTCGAAGTCTTCAAAAGCTAAAGGTTGATATCCGACTATCCGAGCCGTAATGTTCGCTCCACAAGCCCGTGATGCACGCCTTTGTTGTCACGGTATTCAAACGTCTGCAGCTTCCGATAGAGATTAATTTCGTATCGACCCAGAATTTTGCGTTAAAGCTTAATGCATAGCAGTCTTGAACATATTAGTGATCAGACTTGTACATGTAGGATGAGTAACGTCTGAGATGGCTTTTTCATACGAAGTAATTTCATCATGGGAAGTGTCATGTTTTAATGTGCTACAGAGATAAGTCTGAAAGCTTTCAATTACAGCTACTTGAACATAATGCACACGCTGGGAAGATGAGATAAGGCTATTACGCTGTCTTACAGCTACTTAAGATGTCGGGTATTCCCCAGTCAATCCCATTACAAAATGACAACACAGTTCCTCCACAAAACATGTCATCTTGAAAGGTTGCCAGGTTGTATAGCAAGCGTCACACAAGTACTGTCACGTGCATCGGAAAGCAATGAAAACTGGGTTGTTGCAAACGAAGAATATTCCTACGGGGCCTTCGATAATTGTTTTCTCTCAATTATTATAATACACTTTTTCGTGAATATCTGTTTGAACGAAATTAGAAGAAAAGAGGGCAAGAAAAATAAAAGGAGCTCTTGGATCCGTCATGTGCAAAAACTGACTCGGCTATAATATCTCTTCCATATAAACGCACGACAAAAGTTCCTCTCCCAGGACCCCGCGTGTCTCTACTCATTGTACTAATGACGTCACAAGCGCACTGGCCACGGGCCTGTCTTGCTGTTAGTAGTGATTCAGCGCAGTCGTTGCCTGGTCATGGAAGGATGAAGTTGAGTGACATAGTTTGCGCTTTTGTTTTTCAATGGTTCCTATTTGTCACTTCTATACTTAGTATTGGTGATAAATGGAAGGAAATCAGTCATAGTCTGGTGTTGGAGTTGTTCAGAAGCTGTTATTTTGCATGACGTACAGTGAGCGTTTGGTGATAGTAGTGAAGACGTTTTCTCGAAGATTGTTGACTTGTTTTGTTTTGAATATTATATTGTACACCTTCTTTAACTTACCAACAATCTAACTGTTACTATTATTTTTTAATTTTTGAACTATTATTATTATTATTATTATTATTATTTTCTAATATTTACTATACAAATATTACTTCTTATTTATAAAATCTGGCTTATTTCAACAATATCATACCATCCAAATGATAAAGCAGCTTATCAGTGGCAATCACTCAAAACAAAACAAGTCAACAATCTTCGAGAAAACTTCTTCAATACTATCACAAAATGCTCACTGTACGTCATGCAAAATAACAGCTGCTGAAAAAATCCAACACCAGACTCTGACTGATTTCCTTCCATTTATCACCAAGCACTAAGTATACCAGTGACAAATAGGAACCATTGAAAAACAAAAGCGCAAACTATATCACTCAACTTCATCCCTCCAAGAGCAGGCAACAACTGCGCTAAATCACTACTAACAATACTATTGGCTTATAAACTAGAGAAAGCTTGTAACAGGGACTCACGAGTCCAACAATGCAATCATACAAGAAATAATGCCAGACCAAAACTGGCCAGAAAATTCAATCTGCCCTCCACTTGCCACCCTTATACAAAAAACAAACATGTTTAAACAACAGAAGAAACTATTTTTTTATTTCCTAACTACTATTAAATATTTTCTAATAATAAAGTTAATTAATAAAACGATATTTCATTGCATTTATAACCTCTCCCCCATTTATAAAATATTATATTGTACACCTTGTTTAAATTACCAACAATCTAATTGTTACTGTTATTTTTTAATTCTTGAACTATTATTATTATTATTATTATTATTATTATTATTATTATTATTATTATTAATATTTTCTACTATTTACTATACAAATATTATTTCTTATTTATAAAATCTGGCTTATTTCAACAATATCATAACATGCATATGATACAGCAGCTTATCAGTGGCAATCACTCAAAACAAAACAAGTCAACAATCTTCGAGAATACTTCTTCACTACTATCACCAAACGCTCACTGTACGTCATGCAAAATAACAGCTGCTGAAAAAATCCAACACCAGACTCTGACTGATTTCCTTCCATTTAACACCAAGCAATAAGTATACCAGTGACAAATAGGAACCATTGAAAAACAAAAGCGCAAACTATGTCACTCAATTTCATCCCTCCAAGACCAGGCAACGACTGCGCTGAATCACTACTAACAATTATATTGGCTTATAAACTAGAGAAGGCTTGTAACAGGGACTCACGAGTCCAACAATGCAAGTCATGCAAGAAATAATGCCAGACCAAAACTAACCAGCAAATTCAATCTGCCCTCCACTTGCCACCCTTATACAAAAACCAAAAATGTTTAAACAACAGAAGAAACAATTTTTTTATTTCCTAACTACTATTAAATATTTTTTAATAATAAAGTTAATTAATAAAACGATATTTCATTGCATTTATAACCTCTCACCCATTTCTAAAATATTATCTTGTACACCTTCTTTAACTTACTAACAATCTCTTACTGTTATTTTTTAATTCTTTAACTATTATTATTATTATTACTTTCTACTATTTACTATACAAATATTACTTCTTATTTATAAAATCTGGCTTATTCCAACAATATCATAACATGCATATGATACAGCAGCTTATCAGTGGCAATCACTCAAAACAAAACAAGTCAACAATCTTCGAGAATACTTCTTCACTACTATCACCAAACGCACACTATAAGTCATGCAAAATAACAGCTGCTGAAAAAATCCAACACCAGACTCTGACTGATTTCATTCCATTTATCACCAAGCACTAAGTATACCAGTGACAAATAGGAACCATTGAAAAACAAAAGCGGAAACTATCTCATTCAACTTCATCCCTCCAAGACCAGGCAACAACTGCGCTGAATCACTACTAACAATAATATTGGCTTATATACTAGAGAAGGGTTGTAACAGGGACTCACGAGTCCAACAATGCAAGTCATGCAAGAAATAATGCCAGACCAAAACTAGCCAGCAAATTCAATCTGCCCTCCACTTGCCACCCTTATACAAAAAACAAACATGTTTAAACAACAGAAGAAACTATTTTTTTTATTTCCTAACTACTATTAAATATTTTCTAATAAGAAAGTTGATTAATAAAACGATATTTCATTGCATTTATAACCTCTGACCCATTTCTAAAATATTATATTGTACAGCTTGTTTAAATTACCAACAATCTAATTGTTACTGTTATTTTTTAATTCTTGAACTATTATTATTATTATTATTATTATTATTATTATTATTATTTTCTACTATTTACTATACAAATATTACTTCTTATTTATAAAATCTGGCTTATTCCAACAATATCATAACATGCATATGATACAGCAGCTTATCAGTGGCAATCATTCAAAACAAAACAAGTCAACAATCTTCGAGAATACTTCTTCACTACTATCACCAAACGCTCACTGTACATCTTGCACAATAACAGCTGCTGAAAAAATCCAACACCAGACTCTGACTGATTTCCTTCCATTTAACACCAAGCAATAAGTATACCAGTGACAAATAGGAACCATTGAAAAACTAAAGCGCAAACTACGTCACTCAACTTCATCCCTCCAAGACCAGGCGACGACTGCGCTGAATCACTACTAACAATTATATTGGCTTACAAACTAGAGAATGCTTGTAACAGGGACTCACGAGTCCAACAATGCAAGTCATGCAAGAAATAATGCCAGACCAAAACTAGCCAGCAAATTCAATCTGCCCTCCACTTGCCACCCTTATATAAAAACCAAACATGTTTAAACAACAGAAGAATCTATTTTTTTATTTCCTAACTACTATTAAATATTTTTTAATAATAAAGTTAATAAATAAAACGATATTTCATTGCATTTATAACCTCTCACCAATTTCTAAAATATTATATTGTACACCTTGTTTAACTTACTAACAATCTGTTACTGTTATTTTTAAATTCTTGAACTATTATTATTATTATTGTTATTATTATTATTGTTATTATTATTATTATTTTCTACTATTTACTATACAAATATTACTTATTATTTATAAAATCTAGCTTATTTCAACAAGATCATACCATCCATATGATACAGCAGCTTATCAGTGGCAATCACTCAAAACAAAACAAGTCAACAATCTTCGAGAATACTTCTTCACTACTATCACAAAATGCTCACGGTACGTCATGCAAAATAACAGCTGCTGAAAAAATCCAACACCAGACTCTGACTGATTTCCTTCCATTTATCACCAAGCACAAAGTATACCAGTGACAAATAGGAACCATTGAAAAACAAAAGCGCAAACTATGTCATTCAACTTCATCCCTCCAAGACCAGGCAACAACTGCGCTGAATCACTACTAACAATAATATTGGCTTATAAACTAGAGAATGGTTGTAACAGGGACTCACGAGTCCAACAATGCAAGTCATACAAGAAATAATGCCAGACCAAAACTGGCCAGCAAATTCAATCTGCCCTCCACTTGCCACCCTTATACAAAAAACAAACATGTTTAAACAACAGAAGAAACTATTTTTTTATTTCCTAACTACTATTAAATATTTTCTAATAATAAAGTTAATTAACAAAACGATATTTCATTGCATTTATAACCTCTCTCCCATTTCTAAAATATTATATTGTACACCTTGTTTAAATTTCCAACAATCTAACTGTTACTGTTTTTTAATTCTTGAACTATTATTATTATTATTATTATTATTATTATTATTATTATTATTTTCTACTATTTACTATACAAATATTACTTCTTATTTATAAAATCTGGCTTATTCCAACAATATCATAACATGCATATGATACAGCAGCTTATCAGTGGCAATCATTCAAAACAAAACAAGTCAACAATCTTCGAGAATACTTCTTCACTACTATCACCAAACGCTCACTGTACATCTTGCAAAATAACAGCTGCTGAAAAAATCCAACACCAGACTCTGACTGATTTCCTTCCATTTAACACCAAGCAATAAAGATACAAGTGACAAATAGGAACCATTGAAAAACTAAAGCGCAAACTACGTCACTCAACTTCATCCCTCCAAGACCAGGCAACGACTGCGCTGAATCACTACTAACAATTATATTGGCTTATAAATTAGAGAAGGCTTCTAACAGGGACTCACGAGTCCAACAATGCAAGTTATGCAAGAAATAATGCCAGACCAAAACTAGCCAGCAAATTCAATCTGCCCTCCACTTGCCACCCTTATACAAAAACCAAACATGTTTAAACAACAGAAGAATCTATTTTTTTATTTCCTAACTACTATTAAATATTTTTTAATAATAAAGTAAATAAATAAAACGATATTTCATTGCATTTATAACCTCTCACCCATTTCTAAAATATTATATTGTACACCTTGTTTAACTTACTAACAATCTGTTACTGTTATTTTTTAATTCTTTAACTATTATTATTTTTATTTTCTACTATTTACTATACAAATATTACTTCTTATTTATAAAATCTGGCTTATTTCAACAATATCATAACATGCATATGATACAGCAGCTTATCAGTTGCAATCACTCAAAACAAAACAAGTCAACAATCTTCGAGAAAACTTCTTCACTACTATCACCAAACGCTCACTATACGTCATGCAAAATAACAGCTGTTGAAAAAATACAACACAAGATTCTGACTGATTTCCTTCTATTTATCACCAAGCACTAACTATACCAGTGGTAAATAGGAACCATCAAAAAACAAAAGCGCAAACTATGTCACTCAACTTCATCCCTCCAAGACCAGGCAACGACTGCGCTGAATCACTACTAACAATAATATTGGCTTATAAACTAGAGAAGGGTTGTAACAGGGACTCACGAGTCCAACAATGCAAGTCATCCAAGAAATAATGCCAGACCAAAACTGGCAGCAGATTTAATCTGCCCTCCACTTGCCACCCTTATACAAAAAACAAACATGTTTAAACAACAGAAGAAACTATTTTTTATTTCCTAACTACTATTAAATATTTTCTAATAATAAAGTTGATTAATAAAACGATATTTCATTGCATTTATAACCTCTGACCCATTTCTAAAATATTATATTGTACACCTTGTTTAAATTACCAACAATCTAATTGTTACTGTTATTTTTTAATACTTGAACTATTATTATTATTATTATTATTATTATTATTATTATTTTCTACTATTTACTATACAAATATTACTTCTTATTTATAACATCTGGCTTATTTCAACAATATCATAACATGCATATGATACAGCAGCTTATCAGTGGCAATCATTCAAAACAAAAAAGGTCAACAATCTTCGAGAAAACTTCTTCACTACTATCACCAAACGCTCACTGTACATCTTGCAAAATAACAGCTGCTGAAAAAAGCCAACACCAGACTCTGACTGATTTCCTTCCATTTAACACCAAGCAATAAGTATACCAGTGACAAATAGGAACCATTGAAAAACTAAAGTGCAAACTACGTCACTCAACTTCATCCCTCCAAGACCAGGCAACGACTGTGCTGAATCACTACTAACAATTATATTGGCTTATAAACTAGAGAAGGCTTGTAACAGGGACTCACGAGTCCAACAATGCAAGTCATGCAAGAAATAATGCCAGACCAAAACTAACCAGCAAATTCAATCTGCCCTCCACTTGCCACCCTTATACAAAAACCAAAAATGTTTAAACAACAGAAGAAACAATTTTTTTATTTCCTAACTACTATTAAATATTTTTTAATAATAAAGTTAATTAATAAAACGATATTTCATTGCATTTATAACCTCTCACCCATTTCTAAAATATTATCTTGTACACCTTCTTTAACTTACTAACAATCTCTTACTGTTATTTTTTAATTCTTTAACTATTATTATTATTATTACTTTCTACTATTTACTATACAAATATTACTTCTTATTTATAAAATCTGGCTTATTCCAACAATATCATAACATGCATATGATACAGCAGCTTATCAGTGGCAATCACTCAAAACAAAACAAGTCAACAATCTTCGAGAATACTTCTTCACTACTATCACCAAACGCACACTATAAGTCATGCAAAATAACAGCTGCTGAAAAAATCCAACACCAGACTCTGACTGATTTCATTCCATTTATCACCAAGCACTAAGTATACCAGTGACAAATAGGAACCATTGAAAAACAAAAGCGGAAACTATCTCATTCAACTTCATCCCTCCAAGACCAGGCAACAACTGCGCTGAATCACTACTAACAATAATATTGGCTTATATACTAGAGAAGGGTTGTAACAGGGACTCACGAGTCCAACAATGCAAGTCATGCAAGAAATAATGCCAGACCAAAACTAGCCAGCAAATTCAATCTGCCCTCCACTTGCCACCCTTATACAAAAAACAAACATGTTTAAACAACAGAAGAAACTATTTTTTTTATTTCCTAACTACTATTAAATATTTTCTAATAAGAAAGTTGATTAATAAAACGATATTTCATTGCATTTATAACCTCTGACCCATTTCTAAAATATTATATTGTACAGCTTGTTTAAATTACCAACAATCTAATTGTTACTGTTATTTTTTAATTCTTGAACTATTATTATTATTATTATTATTATTATTATTATTATTATTTTCTACTATTTACTATACAAATATTACTTCTTATTTATAAAATCTGGCTTATTCCAACAATATCATAACATGCATATGATACAGCAGCTTATCAGTGGCAATCATTCAAAACAAAACAAGTCAACAATCTTCGAGAATACTTCTTCACTACTATCACCAAACGCTCACTGTACATCTTGCACAATAACAGCTGCTGAAAAAATCCAACACCAGACTCTGACTGATTTCCTTCCATTTAACACCAAGCAATAAGTATACCAGTGACAAATAGGAACCATTGAAAAACTAAAGCGCAAACTACGTCACTCAACTTCATCCCTCCAAGACCAGGCGACGACTGCGCTGAATCACTACTAACAATTATATTGGCTTACAAACTAGAGAATGCTTGTAACAGGGACTCACGAGTCCAACAATGCAAGTCATGCAAGAAATAATGCCAGACCAAAACTAGCCAGCAAATTCAATCTGCCCTCCACTTGCCACCCTTATATAAAAACCAAACATGTTTAAACAACAGAAGAATCTATTTTTTTATTTCCTAACTACTATTAAATATTTTTTAATAATAAAGTTAATAAATAAAACGATATTTCATTGCATTTATAACCTCTCACCAATTTCTAAAATATTATATTGTACACCTTGTTTAACTTACTAACAATCTGTTACTGTTATTTTTAAATTCTTGAACTATTATTATTATTATTGTTATTATTATTATTGTTATTATTATTATTATTTTCTACTATTTACTATACAAATATTACTTATTATTTATAAAATCTAGCTTATTTCAACAAGATCATACCATCCATATGATACAGCAGCTTATCAGTGGCAATCACTCAAAACAAAACAAGTCAACAATCTTCGAGAATACTTCTTCACTACTATCACAAAATGCTCACGGTACGTCATGCAAAATAACAGCTGCTGAAAAAATCCAACACCAGACTCTGACTGATTTCCTTCCATTTATCACCAAGCACAAAGTATACCAGTGACAAATAGGAACCATTGAAAAACAAAAGCGCAAACTATGTCATTCAACTTCATCCCTCCAAGACCAGGCAACAACTGCGCTGAATCACTACTAACAATAATATTGGCTTTTAAACTAGAGAATGGTTGTAACAGGGACTCACGAGTCCAACAATGCAAGTCATACAAGAAATAATGCCAGACCAAAACTGGCCAGCAAATTCAATCTGCCCTCCACTTGCCACCCTTATACAAAAAACAAACATGTTTAAACAACAGAAGAAACTATTTTTTTATTTCCTAACTACTATTAAATATTTTCTAATAATAAAGTTAATTAACAAAACGATATTTCATTGCATTTATAACCTCTCTCCCATTTCTAAAATATTATATTGTACACCTTGTTTAAATTTCCAACAATCTAACTGTTACTGTTTTTTAATTCTTGAACTATTATTATTATTATTATTATTAT
This sequence comes from Plumapathes pennacea, assembly GCA_964036295.1. Classification (NCBI taxonomy): domain Eukaryota; kingdom Metazoa; phylum Cnidaria; class Anthozoa; order Antipatharia; family Myriopathidae; genus Plumapathes; species Plumapathes pennacea. The sequence goes on along the minus strand of OZ038467.1, from coordinate 17,103,221 downwards.
TATTATTATTATTATTATTATTTTCTACTATTTACTATACAAATATTACTTCTTATTTATAAAATCTGGCTTATTCCAACAATATCATAACATGCATATGATACAGCAGCTTATCAGTGGCAATCATTCAAAACAAAACAAGTCAACAATCTTCGAGAATACTTCTTCACTACTATCACCAAACGCTCACTGTACATCTTGCAAAATAACAGCTGCTGAAAAAATCCAACACCAGACTCTGACTGATTTCCTTCCATTTAACACCAAGCAATAAAGATACAAGTGACAAATAGGAACCATTGAAAAACTAAAGCGCAAACTACGTCACTCAACTTCATCCCTCCAAGACCAGGCAACGACTGCGCTGAATCACTACTAACAATTATATTGGCTTATAAATTAGAGAAGGCTTCTAACAGGGACTCACGAGTCCAACAATGCAAGTTATGCAAGAAATAATGCCAGACCAAAACTAGCCAGCAAATTCAATCTGCCCTCCACTTGCCACCCTTATACAAAAACCAAACATGTTTAAACAACAGAAGAAACTATTTTTTTATTTCCTAACTACTATTAAATATTTTTTAATAATAAAGTAAATAAATAAAACGATATTTCATTGCATTTATAACCTCTCACCCATTTCTAAAATATTATATTGTACACCTTGTTTAACTTACTAACAATCTGTTACTGTTATTTTTTAATTCTTTAACTATTATTATTTTTATTTTCTACTATTTACTATACAAATATTACTTCTTATTTATAAAATCTGGCTTATTTCAACAATATCATAACATGCATATGATACAGCAGCTTATCAGTTGCAATCACTCAAAACAAAACAAGTCAACAATCTTCGAGAAAACTTCTTCACTACTATCACCAAACGCTCACTATACGTCATGCAAAATAACAGCTGTTGAAAAAATACAACACAAGATTCTGACTGATTTCCTTCTATTTATCACCAAGCACTAACTATACCAGTGGTAAATAGGAACCATCAAAAAACAAAAGCGCAAACTATGTCACTCAACTTCATCCCTCCAAGACCAGGCAACGACTGCGCTGAATCACTACTAACAATAATATTGGCTTATAAACTAGAGAAGGGTTGTAACAGGGACTCACGAGTCCAACAATGCAAGTCATCCAAGAAATAATGCCAGACCAAAACTGGCAGCAGATTTAATCTGCCCTCCACTTGCCACCCTTATACAAAAAACAAACATGTTTAAACAACAGAAGAAACTATTTTTTATTTCCTAACTACTATTAAATATTTTCTAATAATAAAGTTGATTAATAAAACGATATTTCATTGCATTTATAACCTCTGACCCATTTCTAAAATATTATATTGTACACCTTGTTTAAATTACCAACAATCTAATTGTTACTGTTATTTTTTAATACTTGAACTATTATTATTATTATTATTATTATTATTATTATTATTTTCTACTATTTACTATACAAATATTACTTCTTATTTATAACATCTGGCTTATTTCAACAATATCATAACATGCATATGATACAGCAGCTTATCAGTGGCAATCATTCAAAACAAAAAAGGTCAACAATCTTCGAGAAAACTTCTTCACTACTATCACCAAACGCTCACTGTACATCTTGCAAAATAACAGCTGCTGAAAAAAGCCAACACCAGACTCTGACTGATTTCCTTCCATTTAACACCAAGCAATAAGTATACCAGTGACAAATAGGAACCATTGAAAAACTAAAGTGCAAACTACGTCACTCAACTTCATCCCTCCAAGACCAGGCAACGACTGTGCTGAATCACTACTAACAATTATATTGGCTTATAAACTAGAGAAGGCTTCTAACAGGGACTCACGAGTCCAACAAAGCAAGTCATGCAAGAAATAATGACAGACCAAAACTAGCCAGCAAATTCAATCTGCCCTCCACTTGCCACCCTTATACAAAAACCAAACATGTTTAAACAACAGAAGAAACTATTTTTTTATTTCCTAACTACTATTAAATATTTTTTAATAATAAAGTTAATAAATAAAACGATATTTCATTGCATTTATAACCTCTCACCCATTTCTAAAATATTATATTGTACACCTTGTTTAACTTACTAACAATCTGTTACTGTTATTTTTTAATTCTTTACCTATTATTATTATTATTATTTTCTACTATTTACTATACAAATATTACTTCTTATTTATAAAATCTGGCTTATTTCAACAATATCATAACATGCATATAATACAGCAGCTTATCAGTGGCAATCACTGAAAACAAAACAAGTCAACAATCTTCGAGAATACTTCTTCACTACTATCACCAAACGCTCACTATACGTCATGCAAAACAACAGCTCCTGAAAAAATCCAACACCAGACTCTGACTGATTTCCTTCTATTTATCACCAAGCACTAACTATACCAGTGATAAATAGGAACCATTGAAAAAATAAGCGGAAACTATGTCACTCAACTTCATCCCTCCAAGATCAGGCAACGACTGCGCTGAATCGCTACTAACAATAATATTGGCTTATAAACTAGAGAAGGCTTGTAACAGGGACTCACGAGTCCAACAATGGAAGTCATGCAAGAAATAATACCAGACCAAAACTAACCAGCAAATTCAATCTGCCCTCCACTTGCCACCCTTATACAAAAACCAAACATGTTTAAACAACAGAAGAAACTATTTTTTTATTTCCTAACTACTATTAAATATTTTTAATAATAAAGTTAATTAATAAAACAATATTTCATTGCATTTATAACCTCTCACCCATTTCTAAAACATTATATTGTACACCTTCTTTAACTTTCTAACAATCTGTTACTGTTATTTTTTAATTCTCTAACTATTATTATTATTATTGTCATGATTACAGACAAAGGAACCGTTTATATATAGAGACTGATTGTTTTGTTTAAAAAAAGAGAGCATTGATTCAATTGATTACGTTATATCCGTTTTGCTGGCCGCACAATTTTAGGAATTTAGGTGTGTTATTTAGAACAAAGCCTTAGTCAATTCAGTCGGAGTTAGAACACACAACTATCAGGAGTCATTGGAGTTCTATCGGAGTTTTACTGGAGTTTAGGAGCTTTCTTTGGAGTTTCGTAGTTCAGGAGTCAAGACCAAACGTGAGTGTTAACCTGTCGACCTTTGATCCTTTCGGATTTGTAAGAAGCGTATTTTTCCGTTCCTTAAACTCCTGTAATTATTTGTTTTATAGTTTTTACCGTATCTGTGTACTTGTGAAGTCGGCCCAGCCTGAATTAAACCGCTTAAATCTCGCTGTCCGTCTACTACCTGTACGCATTGGTTAAACTGGCGAACTTCGGCACGCTACACCCCGTGTCAGTGGTGCTGGGAACGCGACAGTAAAAAGTTTGGATCGTTCAAAGTCAAAGGAGTTGGAGGTAAGCCGTATTTTACCGGTTTTAGAAAGCTAGTGGAGTCGTCAGGAAGAATATGGCCGAGCGTCTCACAGCAAGTCAAGCTGCAGTTGACCAAGAACTGGAACATACGCCGAAGCGAAGAATCACGCTAACGAGGAAGGCCTTACAGAACGCCATAGACACTAAACGTCGAGAGGCAGATATTAGGCGCAACAAATTACAAGGTTTCATTCAATCATTAGAACAATGTGGGGATTTATATAATGAGAAACAGCTACACGCTCTAGAGGTCACGACAGAAGAGTACAGATCGGCAATACACGAACTTGCTTGCTTATACGAGCAAGACAGATTTAGGGAGTACGAATTAGACGAAGCTTTGCTAGCGGAGGAGCAAAAAGTCATAAATTATGCGCACATGATTGTGAGAAGAAAGAAAAGTCAACAGGCAGACAAGCTGTCGGAAACTGCGTCACGACACTCAAAATCACAATCACGTCACAGCAGGTCACGCTCCAACGTTTCGAGTAGCAGTTCTGTCAGATTACGCATTCTCGCCGAAGCCGCAGCGGCACAAGAAAATGCAGAGTACGAGAGAGCTATCGCGGAAAAAGAACTTGAACGAAGCAAGCGCGAAGCTGAATACGCGAAGGAAATGGCCGTACTTTCAGCAAATAAAAAGGCAGCGGTGGCCAACGCGAAACTTAGGGCCATTGAAAAAGCGATTGGAGAGGAAGAGACACCGGAAAGAGTCGAAATACCGGACATTCCCAACGCCCAAATCGAAGAGAGAACCAGAAGTTGGGTCCATTCGCACCACGAAGCAGAAGGTTACGATAAATCTCCACTTGCATCAAAGACCGCCATTACGAACGTTGTTGGCAAGGGAACTAACCCTGGACCCAGTCCCAAACACACAATCAGTCAGCCACTCGTCACATCGACCCCACTGAGAGATGAAACCGGAACTCAGCTAATCGATACGTTGACGTCAACAAATCGACAGATCGTCGCCGGGCTCGCCAGACAGAGTTTGCCGAAGTGTTATCCGGATACCTTCGGAGGCGACGCAACTCTTTTTCATCCGTGGAAAAAGGCATTCAAAGCGATGATCAGAGACACTGACGTATCTGCGGAACAAGAAATCAACTACATCAGAAGCTTTACCAGCGGAAACGTTCAGCGCGTAGTTGACAACTTTTGGAAGCGACAACTTCACGATCCGGTTGCCCTGTTGCAAGATCTGTGGAAGGAGCTGGAGCGACGCTTTGGGAGCGCGGCGGTTATCACGAACGCCCTACTAGAGCGCTTGCGCGAAGCCTCGGCATTTGGTAACCATGACAACGCCAAGCTACAAGAGTTTGCAGACCTCTGCGCCGACGTGAATAGTCAGCTCGCCAACCTTCCTGGACTGGCATGCTTAAACTACCCAAACGCTATCCGGCCGATCGCAGAGAGAATGCCAGCGCCCCTCAGAGCGAAGTGGGAGAAAGACATTGCCGCGTATGCTGAAAGGAACCAAGACGCATACCCAGGCTTCGACAAGTTTGCCAAACTTGTTGACAAGCAGGCAAAGATCAGGAACCACCCCAACATCATGGCGGGAGCCACACAAACACCCACCGCCACACCCAGACGCAGAGAGAGACCTGTTAGCCACAGAGCCTTGGCCACAATCACCCGCACGGCTGAGACGAAGCCCGGCTCTGCGCTAAAGGAAAAACTGTGGTGTCGTTTCCACGAATGAGACGGCCATGATCTGACGGAGTGCAAGGCCTTTACAGACAAATCCCTCAAGGAGAAAACAGAGTTTATCCAGAAGGCTAGGCTATGTTTTCTCTGCCTGACAGAGGGCCATCAAGCCAAAGATTGCAGGACAAAACCGAGCTGCGATATATGCGGAGACAACCGCCACATAACCTTGCTGCATAAAGGCAAGGACACCAATACTCCAAAAGAGACGGGAAGCAAATCCCCTGTAGACATTGGCAGCAAGTGCACAGCAGTGTGCCGGGAGAGTGGAGGCGGTGTCTCGTGTAGCAAGATCATGCTGATGGACATCTCCAACAAAGACAAGCCTGGCAGCACATGCCGAGTGTATGCAATCATCGACGACCAGAGCAACACCTCGCTAATCAGCAGCGAACTGGCTGACTTACTCGGCGCGGACGGCCCGGAGGAAAAGTACTATCTGACGACCTGCAGTAGCGACAAGGAAGTCAAGTATGGTCGGCGAATCTCCGGCCTAGTCGCGAGATCGGCTGTTAACGAGAAACAGTCAAGTCTTCCGACCCTGGTAGAGTGCGATCGCATTCCCGAGGACGTGAGAGAGATTCCTACCCCGGAAATAGCACGAAGATTTCCCCACCTAGAGGATATCGCGAGCGAGATCCCACCCTTCGACCAAAACGTTGCAACCCACATTCTGCTTGGCAGAGACGCACCAGAGCTGCTGAAAGTCAGAGCGTTTAAGAACGGACCTAGGGGAGCCCCCTGGGCCCAGAAGCTCCTGTTAGGTTGGACTGTGACCGGACAAGTTTGTCTCGACCGTCTGGATGGACCTGTCCACATTCAAGCCCGTAGGACGAGCGTCAAAGTAGACAGCGGTATATTGCCAACGAACTTCACTCACGCAAGAGATGATGGAGAGTCCGCCGCGGTAAGAATCGACGGCGAGGAGTACGACGTGGTACCCTGTCCAAACCAATTCCAGATCACAGACAGCCTCGATGTACGTGACGTCTTCCACACGAGCCCCCGCGATAACGAGCCCAGTCTTTCCTGTGATGATAGGAAGTTTCTGCAAATCATGGAGAATGGGGTCCACAAGAACGCAAGTGGAAATTGGGAGATGCCACTACCATTTCGCCGGCAAGACGCCGCCATGCCTAACAACCGTAGTCAGGCTGCACATCGGCTTAACGGCCTGCTGAAAACCCTGAAACGAAAACCACAGATGCAGAAAGATTACCTGGAGTTCATGGAGAAAGTTATCGACAAGGGACACGCCTCTGCAGTACCACCCGAGGAGATCCAAGTGCAATCTGGTCGCGTCTGGTACTTACCGCATTTTGGCGTGTACCATCCTAAAAAGCCGACCCAGATACGCGTGGTGTTTGACTCCTCCGCCGAGTTCGAGGGCGTATCCCTGAACAAAGAACTTTTAGCTGGTCTTGACCTCATGAACAGCCTGCTTGGTGTGCGACATTGAGCAAATGTTCCACTCGTTTCACGTCGACCCCATACACAGGAACTACCTGCGGTTCTTGTGGTTCCAAGACAACGACCCCGAGAAACCAGTGGCCGAATATCGGATGAATGTACACCTGTTCGGTAACGGTCCCAGTCCAGCCGTCGCCACCTACGGGCTCAAAGAAACCGTGGCGAAGGGCGAGGAGGAATACGGCGAGGAGGTTAAGAACTTTGTCCGCCGTAACTTTTACGTTGAGGATGGCCTAGCTTCGCTACCTACGGTCCAACAAGCAGTCAACCTTGTTCGCGACACTCAGACAGCGCTCGCTACCTCAAATTTACGACTACACAAGGTAGTCTCCAACTCCATCGAGGTTATGGAAGCCTTTCCGACTGCAGACAGAGCGAAAGATGTGCGCGACCTGGATCTTCGTAGTGACAGCCTTCCAGCCCAGAGGAGTCTTGGAGTCTACTGGGACCTCGAGAAAGACGCTTTTACATTCCGCGTATCGCTACCAGAGAAGCCATTCACCCGGAGAGGAGTCCTTTCGGTAGTCAACTCTGTCTACGACCCACTTGGGCTAGCAGTGCCTGTGATGCTAGAAGGGAGGAAACTGCTTCAACAGCTGGTGGTCATGGGCAAACGAAGGAGTGACAACACGCCCCTTGCATGGGATGACCCCCTTCCAGAGAGACTCATGCACCAATGGCTTTGCTGGAAGAACTCCCTCCAAGGACTACAAGACGTATCTGTTCCCAGATGCTACAAGCCAAAGGAGTTTGGCGCGATAAGAAGAGCGGAGATACACGCATTCTCAGACGCGAGCCAAGAGGCCATTGGAGCGTCAGTCTATCTCCGCCTCTTCAACGACACTAATAAAGTGACAGTGCCCTTCGTATATGGTCAAGCCAAGCTGGCCCCTGCACACCCTACGAGCATCCCACGATTAGAATTGTGTGGCGCCGTACTAGCAACCCAGGCAGTGCAACGCATAATGAAGGAAATTGACATGGAGATAGCACAAGTTACCTACTACACCGATTCCAAAGTAGTCTTGGGCTACATCACAAATGAAAGCAAGCGTTTTTACATGTACGTGGCAAACAGAGTGCAGCAGATACGCAGCGTATCGTCACCACAACAGTGGAGATACGTAGAGAGTGAGTGCAACCCTGCAGATCAGGCCACGCGCGGCATTCAACCCAGCAAGCTAATGCAGTCCGCTTGGCTCAACGGTCCCGACTTTCTAAGAACTACGGAGAACACCCTCCCAGCCAGCGAGATCGCAGCGCCGAGCGAAGATGACCCAGAAGTACGGAAAGAGGTCATCATTGCCAAAGTCAAAATAGACAACCAACCACGACAGGGACTGGGAGCTGACAGATTTGAGCGGTTCTCAAGCTTCTCATCCCTGCGACGTGCAATTGCAATTCTTATAGTCAAAGTCAAGGAATTCAAGCGTCGAAGAAACGACATAAGTGGGACGGCGTTGAAGAGTGATGCACCTGAAAAACACGACATGCTGAGACATCCAACCGCAGAGGAACTAAAACAAGCAACGGCCGCTATAGTTCGCGCGACACAGGAACAGACCTTCAGCGACGAACTGCAGAGCCAAGAGTTCGTAGTCACTACTCAGAAGCCGGAAGAGCGTGAACAGAGTATCGCAAGGAAGAAGGCGCTAAAAGGATCCCATCAATATCAGCTCGATCCCTTTGTCGGCAGTGACGGTATACTTCGCGTCGGTGGAAGACTTCGACGAGCGGGATTAGCGTACAACGAAAAACACCCAGTCCTTCTGCCGAAGAACCACCACATCTCGCGACTGATAGTACGCCACTATCATGAGCAATGCCACCACCAAGGCCGTCAGATAACGCATGGTGCAGTTCGCCAAGCTGGCTACTGGCTGAAAGGAGGCCACCGTTTGGTAGCAAAGGAGCTGAGCTCGTGCATACCCTGCAAAAAGCTGAGAGGTCCGCCCCTGACGCAGCGCATGGCCGATCTCCCCGTGGACAGAACCGAAGTTGGCCCACCATTCACGAACGTCGGATTTGATGTCTTCGGTCCCTGGGCAGTCCAGACACGTGAGATGAGAGGTGGCGCAGCCAATTCAAAACGCTGGGGCCTCGTATTCACCTGCCTCAGCAGCAGAGCAGTACACATCGAGGTGCTGGAGTCCATGGATGCGAGTGCCTTCATCTGCGCACTGAGGCGCTTCTTCGCATTGCGCGGCCCCGCAGCCATAATGAGATGTGACCGCGGAACCAACTTCGTTGGGGCAAAATCGGAGCTGGACGGAGCATTAGAAACTATGGATCATGGGAAGATAGAAAGATTCGTCGCAGAGCAGGGATGTGAGTGGAAGTTCAATCCGCCTCACGCCTCACATTTTGGAGGAGCATGGGAGCGGCAGATCGGCACGATCCGTCGTGTATTAGACACCATGCTCGCAGAGCTCGGTAAAGCACAGCTCACACACGAGCTCCTGGTGACGCTAATGGCAGAAGTGACAGCGATTGTCAACGCCCGGCCGATAGCTGCTTTACCATCCGATGTAGACGATCCCTTCCCATTGTCACCCGCCATGCTACTCACCATGAAGACACGTCCATCAGGCCCCCCTCCTGGTGACTTCGTTCCCGCCGACCTGTACGCACGCCGCCGCTGGAAGCGCGTCCAGTATCTCGCAGACCAGTTTTGGCTACGATGGCGACGTGAATACCTACAGAACCTTCAACCCAGGCGGAAATGGAGTCACCCGGAGAGAAACCTCGTCGAAGGAGATGTAGTGCTGGTGAAGAACGAGGGAGCCTACCGCAACGACTGGCCATTGGGACGAGTCACGGAGCCAATCAAGAGCGAGGATGGCAGGGTGAGGAAAGCCAAAGTCACAGTGCTGAGAGATGGCAAGAAGAAGATCATGCTTCGCCCCATCAAGGAGCTAGTTCTGTTGGTGCCAGTGCAGGGCAACGGCAAGGAGACTACGAGGGCGTAGACAGCAGACAGTATGGGTAGCAAGGATGATCGTCCATCCTTGGGCGAGGAGTGTCATGATTACAGACAAAGGAACCGTTTATATATAGAGACTGATTGTTTTGTTAAAAAAAAGAGAGCATTGATTCAATTGATTACGTTATATCCGTTTTGCTGGCCGCACAATTTTAGGAATTTAGGTGTGTTATTTAGAACAAAGCCTTAGTCAATTCAGTCGGAGTTAGAACACACAACTATCAGGAGTCATTGGAGTTCTATCGGAGTTTTACTGGAGTTTAGGAGCTTTCTTTGGAGTTTCGTAGTTCAGGAGTCAAGACCAAACGTGAGTGTTAACCTGTCGACCTTTGATCCTTTCGGATTTGTAAGAAGCGTATTTTTCCGTTCCTTAAACTCCTGTAATTATTTGTTTTATAGTTTTTACCGTATCTGTGTACTTGTGAAGTCGGCCCAGCCTGAATTAAACCGCTTAAATCTCGCTGTCCGTCTACTACCTGTACGCATTGGTTAAACTGGCGAACTTCGGCACGCTACACCCCGTGTCAGTGGTGCTGGGAACGCGACAATTATTATTATTTTCTACTATTTACTATACAAATATTACTTCTTATTCATCAAATCTGGCTTATTCCAACAATATCATAACATGCATATGATACAGCAGCTTATCAGTGGCAATCATTCAAAACAAAACAAGTCAACAATCTTCGAGAATACTTCTTCACTACTATCACCAAACGCTCACTGTACATCTTGCAAAATAACAGCTGCTGAAAAAAGCCAACACCAGACTCTGACTGATTTCCTTCAATTTAACACCAAGCAATAAGTATACCAGTGACAAATAGGAACCATTGAAAAACTAAAGCGCAAACTACGTCACTCAACTTCATCCCTCCAAGACCAGGTGACGACTGCGCTGAATCACTACTAACATTTATATTGGCTTATAAACTAGAGAATGCTTGTAACAGGGACTCACGAGTCCAACAATGCAAGTCATGCAAGAAATAATGCCAGACCAAAACTAGCCAGCAAATTCAATCTGCCCTCCACTTGCCACCCTTATATAAAAACCAAACATGTTTAAACAACAGAAGAAACTATTTTTTTATTTCCTAACTACTATTAAATATTTTTTAATAATAAAGTTAATAAATAAAACGATATTTCATTGCATTTATAACCTCTCACCAATTTCTAAAATATTATATTGTACACCTTGTTTAACTTACTAACAATCTGATACTGTTATTTTTTAATTCTTGAACTATTATTATTATTATTATTATTATTATTATTATTATTATTATTATTATTTTCTATACAAATATTACTTCTTATTTATAAAATGTAGCTTATTTCAACAAGATCATACCATCCATATGATAAAGCAGCTTATCAGTGGCAATCACTCAAAACAAAACAAGACAACAATCTTCGAGAATACTTCTTCACTACTATCACAAAATGCTCACGGTACGTCATGCAAAATAACAGCTGCTGAAAAAATCCAACACCAGACCCTGACTGATTTCCTTCCATTTATCACCAAGCATTAGGTATACCAGTGACAAATAGGAACCATTGAAAAACAAAAGCGAAAACTATGTCACTCAACTTCATCCCTCCAAGACCAGGCAACAACTGCGCTGAATCACTACTAACAATAATATTGGCTTATAAACTAGAGAATGGTTGTAACAGGGACTCACGAGTCCAACAATGCAAGTCATACAAGAAATAATGCCAGACCAAAACTGGCCAGCAAATTCAATCTGCCCTCCACTTGCCACCCTTATACAAAAAACAAACATGTTTAAACAACAGAAGAAACTATTTTTTTATTTCCTAACTACTATTAAATATTTTCTAATAATAAAGTTAATTAACAAAACGATATTTCATTGCATTTATAACCTCTCTCCCATTTCTAAAATATTATATTGTACACCTTGTTTAAATTTCCAACAATCTAACTGTTACTGTTATTTTTTAATTCTTGAACTATTATTATTATTATTATTATTATTATTATTTTCTACTATTTACTATACAAATATTACTTCTTATTTATAAAATCTGGCTTATTCCAACAATATCATAACATGCATATGATACAGCAGCTTATCAGTGGCAATCATTCAAAACAAAACAAGTCAACAATCTTCGAGAATACTTCTTCACTACTATCACCAAACGCTCACTGTACATCTTGCAAAATAACAGCTGCTGAAAAAATCCAACACCAGACTCTGACTGATTTCCTTCCATTTAACACCAAGCAATAAGGATACCAGTGACAAATAGGAACCATTGAAAAACTAAAGCGCAAACTACGTCACTCAACTTCATCCCTCCAAGACCAGGCAACGACTGCGCTGAATCACTACTAACAATTATATTGGCTTATAAACTAGAGAAGGCTTCTAACAGGGACTCGAGTCCAACAATGCAAGTTATGCAAGAAATAATGCCAGACCAAAACTAGCCAGCAAATTCAATCTGCCCTCCACTTGCCACCCTTATACAAAAACCAAACATGTTTAAACAACAGAAGAAACTTTTTTTATTTCCTAACTACTATTAAATATTTTTTAATAATAAAGTAAATAAATAAAACGATATTTCATTGCATTTATAACCTCTCACCCATTTCTAAAATATTATATTGTACACCTTGTTTAACTTACTAACAATCTGTTACTGTTATTTTTTAATTCTTTAACTATTATTATTTTTATTTTCTACTATTTACTATACAAATATTACTTCTTATTTATAAAATCTGGCTTATTTCAACAATATCATAACATGCATATGATACAGCAGCTTATCAATTGCAATCACTCAAAAAAAAAAAAGTCAACAATCTTCGAGAAAACTTCTTCACTACTATCACCAAACGCTCATTATACGTCATGCAAAATAACAGCTGCTGACAAAATCCAACACCAGATTCTGACTGATTTCCTTCTATTTATCACCAAGCACTAACTATACCAGTGGTAAATAGGAACCATCGAAAAACAAAAGCGCAAACTATGTCACTCAACTTCATCCCTCCAAGACCAGGCAACGACTGCGCTGAATCACTACTAACAATAATATTGGCTTATAAACTAGAGAATGGTTGTAACAGGGACTCACGAGTCCAACAATGCAAGTCATCCAAGAAATAATGCCGGACCAAAACTGGCAGCAGATTTAATCTGCCCTCCACTTGCCACCCTTATACAAAAAACAAACATGTTTAAACAACAGAAGAAACTATTTTTTTATTTCCTAACTACTATTAAATATTTTCTAATAATAAAGTTGATTAATAAAACTATATTTCATTGCATTTATAACCTCTCACCCATTTCTAAAATATTATATCGTACACCTTGTTTAAATTACCAACAATCTAATTGTTACTATTATTTTTTAATACTTGAACTATTATTATTATTATTATTATTATTTTCTACTATTTACTATACAAATATTACTTCTTATTTATAACATCTGGCTTATTTCAACAATATCATAACATGCATATGATACAGCAGCTTATCAGTGGCAATCATTCAAAACAAAAAAGGTCAACAATCTTCGAGAAAACTTCTTCACTACTATCACCAAACGCTCACTGTACATCTTGCAAAATAACAGCTGCTGAAAAAATCCAACACCAGACTCTGACTGATTTCCGTCCATTTAACACCAAGCAATAAGTATACCAGTGACAAATAGGAACCATTGAAAAACTAAAGCGCAAACTACGTCACTCAACTTCATCCCTCCAAGACCAGGCAACGACGGTGCTGAATCACTACTAACAATTATATTGGTTTATAAACTAGAGAAGGCTTGTAACAGGGACTCACGAGTCCAAGAAAGCAAGTCATGCAAGAAATAATGACAGACCAAAACTAGCCAGCAAATTCAATCTGCCCTCCACTTGCCACCCTTATACAAAAACCAAACATGTTTAAACAACAGAAGAAACTATTTTTTTATTTCCTAACTACTATTAAATATTTTTTAATAATAAAGGTAATTAATAAAACGATATTTCATTGCATTTATAACCTCTCACCCATTTCTAAAATATTATATTGTACACCTTGTTTAACTTACTAACAATCTGTTACTGTTATTTTTTAATTCTTTACCTATTATTATTATTATTATTATTATTATTATTATTTTCTACTATTTACTATACAAATATTACTTCTTATTTATAAAATCTGGCTTATATTCAACAATATCATAACATGCATATGATACAGCAGCTTATCAGTGGCAATCACTCAAAACAAAACAAGTCAACAATCTTCGAGAATACTTCTTCACTACTATCACCAAACGCTCACTATGCTTCATGCAAAGCAACAGCTCCTGAAAAAATCCAACACGACACTCTGACTGATTTCCTTCTATTTATCACCAAGCACTAACTATACCAGTGATAAATAGGAACCATTGAAAAAATAAGCGGAAACTATGTCACTCAACTTCATCCCTCCAAGATCAGGCAACGACTGCGCTGAATCACTACTAACAATTATATTCGCTTATAAACTAGAGAATGCTTGTAACAGGGACTCACGAGTCCAACAATGCAAGTCATGCAAGAAATAATACCAGACCAAAACTAACCAGCAAATTCAATCTGTCCTCCACTTGCCACCCTTATACAAAAACCAAACATGTTTAAACAATAGAAGAAACTATTTTTTTATTTCCTAACTACTGTTAAATATTTTTTAATAATAAAGTTAATTAATAAAACAATATTTCATTGCATTTATAACCTCTCACCCATTTCTAAAATATTATATTGTACACCTTCTTTAACTTTCTAACAATCTGTTTCTGTTATTTTTTAATTCTCTATTATTATTATTATTATTTTCTACTATTTACTATACAAATATTACTTCTTATTTATAAAATCTAGCTTATTTCAACAATATCATAACATGCATATGATACAGCAGCTTATCAGTGGCAATCACTCAAAACAAAACAAGTCAACAATCTTCGAGAATACTTCTTCACTACTATCACCAAACGCACACTATACCTCATGCAAAATAACAGCTGCTGAAAAAATCCAACACCAGACTCTGACTGATTTCCTTCCATTTATCACCAAGCACTAAGTATACCAGTGACAAATAGGAACCATTGAAAAACAAAAGCGAAAACTATGTCACTCAACTTCATCCCTCCAAGACCAGGCAACAACTGCGCTGAACCACTACTAACAATAATATTGGCTTATAAACTAGGGAAGGCTTGTAACAGGGACTCACGTGTCCAACAATGCAAGTCATGCAAGAAATAATGCTAGAGCAAAACTGGCCAGCAAATTCAATCTGCCATCCCCTTGCCACCCTTATACAAAAAACAAACATGGTTAAACAACAGAAGAATCTACTTTTTTATTTCCAAACTACTATTAAATATTTTTTAATAATCAAGTTAATTAATAAAACGATATTTCATTGCATTTATAACCTCTCACCCATTTCTAAAATATTATATTGTACACCTTGTTTAAATTACCAACAATCTAATTGTTACTGTTATTTTTTAATTCTTGAACTATTATTATTATTATTATTATTATTATTATTATTATTATTATTATTATTATTATTATTTTCTACTATTTACTATACAAATATTACTTCTTATTTATAAAATCTGGCTTATTTCAACAATATCATAACATGCATATGATACAGCAGCTTATCAGTGCCAATCATTCAAAACAAAACAAGTCAACAATCTTCGAGAATACTTCTTCACTACTATCACCAAACGCTCACTATACGTCATACAAAATAACAGCTGCTGAAAAAATCCAACACCAGACTCTGACTGATTTCCTTCTATTTATCACCAAGCACTAACTATACCAGTGATAAATAGGAACCATTTAAAAACAAAAGCGCAAACTATGTCACTCAACTTCATCCCTCCAAAACCAGGCAACGACTGCGCTGAATCACTATTAACAATTATATTGGCTTCTAAACTAGAGAAGGCTTCTAACAGGGACTCACGAGTCCAACAATGCAAGTCATGCAAGAAATAATACCAGACCAGAACTAACCAGCAAATTCAATCTGCCCTCCACTTGCCACCCTTATACAAAATCCAAACATGTTTAAACAACAGAAGAAACTATTTTTTTATTTCCTAACTACTATTAAATATTTTTTAATAATAAAGTTAATTAATAAAACGATATTTCATTGCATTTATAACCTCTGACCCATTTCTAAAATATTATGTTGTACACCTTCTTTAACTTTCTAACAATCTGTTACTGTTATTTTTTAATTCTTCAACTATTATTATTATTATTATCTACTATTTACTATACAAATATTACTTCTTATTTATAAAATCTGGCTTATTTCAACAATATCATAACATGCATATGATACAGCAGCTTATCAGTGGCAATCACTCAAAACAAAAAAAGTCAACAATCTTCGAGAATACTTCTTCACTACTATCACCAAACGCTCACTATACGTCATGCAAAATAACAGCTGCTGAAAAAATCCAACACCAGACTCTGACTGATTTCCTTCCATTTATCACCAAGCACTAATTATACCAGTGACAAATAGGAACCATTGAAAAACAAAAGCGCAAACTATGTCACTCAACTTCATCCTTCCAAGACCAGGCAACGACTGCGCTGAATCACTACTAACAATTATATTGGCTTATAAACTAGAGAAGGCTTGTAACAGGGACTCACGAGTCCAACAATGCAAGTCATGCAAGAAATAATGCCAGACCAAAATTAGCCAGCAAATTCAATCTGCCCTCCACTTGCCACCCTTATACAAAAAAAAAACATGTTTAAACAACAGAAGAAACTATTTTTTATTTCCTAACTACCATTAAATATTTTCTAATATTAAAGTTGATTAATAAAACGATATTTCATTGCATTTATAACCTCTGACCCATTTCTAAAATATTATATTCTACACCTTGTTTAAATTACCAACAATCTAATTGTTACCGTTATTTTTTAATTCTTGAACTATTATTATTATTATTATTATTTACTACTATTTACTATACAAATATTACTTCTTATTTATAAAATCTGGCTTATTTCAACAATATAATAACATGCATATGATACAGCAGCTTATCACTGGCAATCATTCAAAACAAAACAAGTCAACAATCTTCGACAATACTTCTTCACTACTATCACCAAACGCTCACTGTACATCTTGCAAAATAACAGCTGCTGAAAAAATCCAACACCAGACTCTGACTGATTTCCTTCTATTTAACACCAAGCAATAAGTATACCAGTGCCAAAGAGGAACCATTGAAAAACTAAAGCGCAAACTATGTCACTCAACTTCATCCCTCCAAGACCAGGCAACGACTGCGCTGAATCACTACTAACAATTATATTGGCTTTTAAACTAGAGAAGGCTTGTAACAGGGACTCACGAGTCCAACAATGCAAGTCATGCAAGAAATAATGCCAGACCAGAACTAACCAGCAAATTCAATCTGCCCTCCACTTGCCACCCTTATACAAAATCCAAACATGTTTAAACAACAGAAGAA
The DNA here is from genome assembly GCA_964036295.1 of Plumapathes pennacea. Lineage (NCBI taxonomy): Eukaryota > Metazoa > Cnidaria > Anthozoa > Antipatharia > Myriopathidae > Plumapathes > Plumapathes pennacea. The sequence continues at coordinate 17,086,007 of OZ038467.1, read as the reverse complement.
ACTATTTTTTTATTTCCTAACTACTATTAAATATTTTTTAATAATAAAGTTAATTAATAAAACGATATTTCATTGCATTTATAACCTCTCACCCATTTCTAAAATATTATATTGTACACCTTCTTTAACTTACTAACAATCTGTTACTGTTATTTTTTAATTCTTCAACTATTATTATTATTATTATCTACTATTTACTATACAAATATTACTTCTTATTTATAAAATCTGGCTTATTTCAACAATATCATAACATGCATATGATACAGCAGCTTATCAGTGGCAATCACTCAAAACAAAAAAAGTCAACAATCTTCGAGAATACTTCTTCGCTACTATCACCAAACGCACACTATACGTCATGCAAAATAACAGCTGCTGAAAAAATCCAACACCAGACTCTGACTGATTTCCTTCCATTTATCACCAAGCACTAATTATACCAGTGACAAATAGGAACCATTGAAAAACAAAAGCGCAAACTATGTCACTCAACTTCATCCTTCCAAGACCAGGCAACGACTGCGCTGAATCACTACTAACAATTATATTGGCTTATAAACTAGAGAAGGCTTGTAACAGGGACTCACGAGTCCAACAATGCAAGTCATGCAAGAAATAATGCCAGACCAAAATTAGCCAGCAAATTCAATCTGCCCTCCACTTGCCACCCTTATACAAAAAAAAAACATGTTTAAACAACAGAAGAAACTATTTTTTATTTCCTAACTACCATTAAATATTTTCTAATATTAAAGTTGATTAATAAAACGATATTTCATTGCATTTATAACCTCTGACCCATTTCTAAAATATTATATTCTACACCTTGTTTAAATTACCAACAATCTAATTGTTACCGTTATTTTTTAATTCTTGAACTATTATTATTATTATTATTATTTACTACTATTTACTATACAAATATTACTTCTTATTTATAAAATCTGGCTTATTTCAACAATATAATAACATGCATATGATACAGCAGCTTATCACTGGCAATCATTCAAAACAAAACAAGTCAACAATCTTCGACAATACTTCTTCACTACTATCACCAAACGCTCACTGTACATCTTGCAAAATAACAGCTGCTGAAAAAATCCAACACCAGACTCTGACTGATTTCCTTCTATTTAACACCAAGCAATAAGTATACCAGTGCCAAAGAGGAACCATTGAAAAACTAAAGCGCAAACTATGTCACTCAACTTCATCCCTCCAAGACCAGGCAACGACTGCGCTGAATCACTACTAACAATTATATTGGCTTTTAAACTAGAGAAGGCTTGTAACAGGGACTCACGAGTCCAACAATGCAAGTCATGCAAGAAATAATGCCAGACCAAAATTAGCCAGCAAATTCAATCTGCCCTCCACTTGCCACCCTTATACAAAAAAAAAACATGTTTAAACAACAGAAGAAACAATTTTTTATTTCCTAACTACTATTAAATATTTTCTAATAATAAAGTTGATTAATAAAACGATATTTCATTGCATTTATAACCTCTGACCCATTTCTAAAATATTATATTCTACACCTTGTTTAAATTACCAACAATCTAATTGTTACTGTTATTTTTTAATTCTTGAACTATTATTATTATTATTATTATTTTCTACTATTTACTATACAAATATTACTTCTTATTTATAAAATCTGGCTTATTTCAACAATATAATAACATGCATATGATACAGCAGCTTATCACTGGCAATCATTCAAAACAAAACAAGTCAACAATCGTCGACAATACTTCTTCACTACTATCACCAAACGCTCACTGTACATCTTGCAAAATAACAGGTGCTGAAAAAATCCAACACCAGACTCTGACTGATTTCCTTCCATTTAACACCAAGCAATAAGTATACCAGTGACAAATAGGAACCATTGAAAAACTAAAGCGCAAACTATGTCACTCAACTTCATCCCTCCAAGACCAGGCAACGACTGCGCTGAATCACTACTAACAATTATATTGGCTTATAAACTAGAGAAGGCTTGTAACAGGGACTCACGAGTCCAACAATGCAAGTCATGCAAGAAATAATGCCAGACCAAAACTAGCCAGCAAATTCAATCTGCCCTCCACTTGCCACCCTTATACAAAATCCAAACATATTTAAACAACAGAAGAAACTATTTTTTTATTTCCTAACTACTATTAAATATTTTTTAATAATAAAGTTAATTAATAAAACGATATTTCATTGCATTTATAACCTCTCACCTATTTCTAAAATATTATATTGTACACCTTCTTTAACTTACTAACAATCTGTTACTGTTATTTTTTAATTCTTTAACTATTATTATTATTATTATTTTCTACTATTTACTATACAAATATTACTTCTTATTTATAAAATCTGGCTTATTTCAACAATATCATAACATGCATATGATACAGCAGCTTATCAGTGGCAATCACTCAAAACAAAACAAGTCAACAATCTTCGACAATACTTCTTCACTACTATCACCAAACGCTCACTGTACATCTTGCAAAATAACAGCTGCTGAAAAAATCCAACACCAGACTCTGACTGATTTCCTTCTATTTAACACCAAGCAATAAGTATACCAGTGCCAAAGAGGAACCATTGAAAAACTAAAGCGCAAACTATGTCACTCAATTTCATCCCTCCAAGACCAGGCAACGACTGCGCTGAATCACTACTAACAATTATATTGGCTTTTAAACTAGAGAAGGCTTCTAACAGGGACTCACGAGTCCAACAATGCAAGTCATGCAAGAAATAATGCCAGACCAAAACTAGCCAGCAAATTCAATCTGCCCTCCACTTGCCACCCTTATACAAAATCCAAACATATTTAAACAACAGAAGAAACTTTTTTTATTTCCTAACTACTATTAAATATTTTTTAATAATAAAGTTAATTAATAAAACGATATTTCATTGCATTTATAACCTCTCACCCATTTCTAAAATATTATATTGTACACCTTCTTTAACTTACTAACAATCTGCTACTGTTATTTTTTAATTCTTTAACTATTATTATTATTATTATTTTCTACTATTTACTATACAAATATTACTTCTTATTTATAAAATCTGGCTTATTTCAACAATATCATAACATGCATATGATACAGCAGCTTATCAGTGGCAATCACTCAAAACAAAACAAGTCAACAATCTTCGAGAAAACTTCTTCACTACTATCACCAAACGCACACTATACGTCATGCAAAACAAAAGCTCCTGAAAAAATCCAACACCAGACTCTGACTGATTTCATTCCATTTATCACCAAGCACTAAGTATACCAGTGCCAAAGAGGAACCATTGAAAAACAAAAGCGCAAACTATGTCACTCAACTTCATCCTTCCAAGACCAGGCAACGACTGCGCTGAATCACTACTAACAATTATATTGGCTTATAAACTAGAGAAGGCTTCTAACAGGGACTCACGAGTCCAACAATGCAAGTCAAGCAAGAAATAATGCCACACCAAAATTAGCCAGCAAATTCAATCTGCCCTCCACTTGCCACCCTTATACAAAAAAAACATGTTTAAACAACAGAAGAAACAATTTTTTTATTTCCTAACTACTATTAAATATTTTCTAATAATAAAGTTGATTAATAAAACGATATTTCATTGCATTTATAACCTCTCACCCATTTCTAAAATATTATATTGTACACCTTGTTTAAATTACCAACAATCTAATTGTTACTGTTATTTTTTAATTCTTGAAATATTATTATTATTATTATTATTATTATTATTATTATTATTTTCTACTATTTACTATACAAATATTACTTCTTATTTATAAAATCTGGCTTATTCCAACAATATCATAACATGCATATGATACAGCAGCTTATCACTCGCAATCATTCAAAACAAAACAAGTCAACAATCTTCGAGAATACTTCTTCACTACTATCACCAAACGCACACTATACGTCATGCAAAATAACAGCTGCTGAAAATATCCAACTCCAGACTGACTGATTTCATTCCATTTATCACCAAGCACTAAGTATACCAGTAACAAATAGGAACCATTGAGAAACAAAAGCGCGAACTACGTCACTCAACTTCATCCCTCCAACACCAGGCAACGACTGCACTGAATCACTACTAACAATAATATTGGCTTATAAACTAGAGAAGGCTTGTAACAGGGACTCACGAGTCCAACAATGCAAGTCATGCAAGAAATAATGCCAGACCAAAACTGGCCAGCAAATTCAATCTGCCCTCCACTTGCCACCCTTATACAAAAAACAAACATGTTGAAACAACAGAAGAAACTTTTTTTATTTCCTAACTACTATTAAACATTTTCTAATAATAAAGTTGATTAATAAAACGATATTTCATTGCATTTATAACCTCTGACCCATTTCTAAAATACTAGAAATACGATAATCGCAGATACCCCCTCACTCTGCCATTGATGGGACTTTCACTTTGGTAACTCCCAACAAGAGTAGCCTTTGTTTTACCGAAATGTCGACTCAATCTTTTCTTCGAACTCAAGTGCTACACGCAAAGGAAGGAGAAAAAGAATGGTGTGTCATACTTTTGCGTTGAAAAAAGAATCGATTGCGTGACGAAATACGTATTTCCCACGGTCGGCACGTCAAATTAATTCATACAGTCTGCCAAGCACGTTCTCAAAATTTAATACTCAAAGTTTGAAGTTGGTAAAAAAGGAACACTGATTTTCTAATTTTGAATTCATAGGCAGTACAATTAAATAGCTTCCTGTGCATTCACCAGACTCAGGCATGCATATTTAATAGGCTCGAATTGTTTTGCATGTGAACCCACTCAAAACAGCAAGATTTCTCCCAGAATCAAAGCAAAACTTGAACAGTTTACTTCAAATTATACACGGGCTTCAAACCCAGTAATACTTCTAAGGGCTTGTGAACGATTCTCGCTGCAATCACCGCGTGTCAGATTACAGAAAAATAAGACATCTGACTAAATCATTCAAGGCTCCAAGTTCCGATTGCTCTGAGCGAATACGGTAGCCGAAACTGGCGACAGAAGCGTAGTAAAACAATACTTCGAAGGAAAATGATCAGCATACAGATTTTAATACATACTTGAAGTGACCGAGTTACAAGCTATACGGGATAGAATATATTTGTCACGGTGATTGTTCGATTTTCACTGACTAACCTTTGTTGCTTGTCCTTTCTAAATAAGTATCTGAGTTTAACACAAAACGGCGTCTGAAGCTCCCGATTTGCTTTCAAGCGCTGTTCCCTTTGCGGAGTTGTCTGTGTTACCCGCTTCTGTTCATGTCGCTTTTGGTCGGCATTCATGCGCTGTTGTCTTTGCGGAGTCTTTTCGGCCCGCTTTTTCTCCTGAAGGTCTCGATTCGCTTTCAAGCGCTGTTCTCTTTGCGGAGTTGTCTGTGTTACCCGCTTCTCTTCATGTCGCTTTCGATCGGCATTCATGCGCTGTTTTCTCTGCGGAGTCTTTTCTTCGGTCCGCTTTTGCTCTTGAAGTGCCTGTTCCCTTCTCTTTTGAAGACGAGCTTCGCGAGACCGTTCTGTTTCAAGTTTTCTAGTTTTCAAATTCATTTTCGTGAGCGCAGTTACGTACAATTGTTGCTTTGTTCAAATCTTTCTTAAAAACATGGCGGTGACGCTAGTCGATAGCCTTATTTGGACATTGCCTTAGGCACCTGGCCTAAAAAGGTCGCATCGGACAAACACACAAACAAACACACGAACATTAGATTTCGAGATGGCGACGCGCTTGGAGTCTTCAAATGAGCCGACTATGATGCATAAGCGTCGTAAATATTTCCCTCACTTCGTTCGGGGATTATATTGTACACCTTGTTTAAATTACCAACAATATAATTGTTACTGTTATTTTTTAATTCTTCAACTATTATTATTATTATTATTATTATTATTATTATTCTCTACTATTTACTATACAAATATTACTTCTTATTTATAAAATCTGGCTTATTTCAACAATATCATAACATGCATATGATACAGCAGCTTATCACTGGCAATCATTCAAAACAAAACAAGTCAACAATCTTCGAGAATACTTCTTCACTACTATCACCAAACGCTCACTGTACATCTTGCAAAATAACAGCTACTGAAAAAATCCAACACCAGACTCTGACTGATTTCCTTCTATTTAAAACCAAGCACTAAGTATACCAGTGATAAATAGGAACCATTGAAAAACTAAAGCGCAAACTATGTCACTCAACTTCATCCCTCCAAGACCAGGCAACGACTGCGCTGAATCACTACTAACAATTATATTGGCTTATAAACTAGAGAAGGCTTGTAACAGGGACTCACGAGTCCAACAATGCAAGTCATGCAAGAAATAATGCCAGACCAAAACTAGCCAGAAGATTCAATCTGCCCTCCACTTGCCACCCTTATACAAAATCCAAACATATTTAAACAACAGAAGAAACTATTTTTTTTTTCCTAACTACTATTAAATATTTTTTAATAATAAAGTTAATTAATAAAACGATATTTCATTGCATTTATAACCTCTCACCCATTTCTAAAATATTATATTGTACACCTTCTTTAACTTACTAACAATCTGCTACTGTTATTTTTTAATTCTTTAACTATTATTATTATTATTTTCTACTATTTACTATACAAATATTACTTCTTATTTATAAAATCTGGCTTATTTCAACAATATCATAACATGCATATGATACAGCAGCTTATCAGTGGCAATCACTCAAAACAAAACAAGTCAACAATCTTCGAGAAAACTTCTTCACTACTATCACCAAACGCACACTATACGTCATGCAAAACAAAAGCTCCTGAAAAAATCCAACACCAGACTCTGACTGATTTCATTCCATTTATCACCAAGCACTAAGTATACCAGTGACAAATAGGAACCATTGAAAAACAAAAGCGCAAACTATATCACTCAACTTCATCCTTCCAAGACCAGGCAACGACTGCGCTGAATCACTACTAACAATTATATTGGCTTATAAACTAGAGAAGGCTTCTAACAGGGACTCACGAGTCCAACAATGCAAGTCAAGCAAGAAATAATGCCACACCAAAATTAGCCAGCAAATTCAATCTGCCCTCCACTTGCCACCCTTATACAAAAAAAACATGTTTAAACAACAGAAGAAACAATTTTTTTATTTCCTAACTACTATTAAATATTTTCTAATAATAAAGTTGATTAATAAAACGATATTTCATTGCATTTATAACCTCTCACCCATTTCTAAAATATTATATTGTACACCTTGTTTAAATTACCAACAATCTAATTGTTACTGTTATTTTTTAATTCTTGAAATATTATTATTATTATTATTTTCTACTATTTACTATACAAATATTACTTCTTATTTATAAAATCTGGCTTATTCCAACAATATCATAACATGCATATGATACAGCAGCTTATCACTCGCAATCATTCAAAACAAAACAAGTCAACAATCTTCGAGAATACTTCTTCACTACTATCACCAAACGCACACTATACGTCATGCAAAATAACAGCTGCTGAAAATATCCAACTCCAGACTGACTGATTTCATTCCATTTATCACCAAGCATTAAGTATACCAGTAACAAATAGGAACCATTGAGAAACAAAAGCGCGAACTACGTCACTCAACTTCATCCCTCCAACACCAGGCAACGACTGCACTGAATCACTACTAACAATAATATTGGCTTATAAACTAGAGAAGGCTTGTAACAGGGACTCACGAGTCCAACAATGCAAGTCATGCAAGAAATAATGCCAGACCAAAACTGGCCAGCAAATTCAATCTGCCCTCCACTTGCCACCCTTATACAAAAAACAAACATGTTGAAACAACAGAAGAAACTTTTTTTATTTCCTAACTACTATTAAACATTTTCTAATAATAAAGTTGATTAATGAAACGATATTTCATTGCATTTATAACCTCTGACCCATTTCTAAAATATTATATTGTACACCTTGTTTAAATTACCAACAATATAATTGTTACTGTTATTTTTTAAATCTTCAACTATTATTATTATTATTATTATTATTATTATTATTATTATTATTATTATTATTATTATTATTATTATTTTCTACTATTTACTATACAAATATTACTTCTCATTTATAAAATCTGGCTTATTTCAACAATATAATAACATGCATATGATACAGCAGCTTATCACTGGCAATCATTCAAAACAAAACAAGTCAACAATCTTCGAGAATACTTCTTCACTACTATCACCTAACGCTCACTGTACATCTTGCAAAATAACAGCTACTGAAAAAATCCAACACCAGACTCTGACTGATTTCCTTCTATTTAAAACCAAGCACTAAGTATACCAGTGACAAATAGGAACCATTGAAAAACTAAAGCGCAAACTATGTCACTCAACTTCATCCCTCCAAGACCAGGCAACGACTGCGCTGAATCACTACTAACAATTATATTGGCTTATAAACTAGAGAAGGCTTCTAACAGGGACTCACGAGTCCAACAATGCAAGTCATGCAAGAAATAATGCCAGACCAAAACTAGCCAGAAGATTCAATCTGCCCTCCACTTGCCACCCTTATACAAAAACCAAACATGTTTAAATAACAGAAGAAACTATTTTTTTATTTCCTAACTACTATTAAATATTTTTTAATAATAAAGTTAATTAATAAAACGATATTTCATTGCATTTATAACCTCTCACCCAGTTCTAAAATATTATATTGTACACCTTGTTTAACTTACTAACAATCTGTTACTGTTATTTTTTAATTCTTGAACTATTATTATTATTATTATTATTTTCTACTATTTACTATACAAATATTACTTCTTATTTATAAAATCTGGCTTATTTTAACAATATCATAACATGCATATGATACAGCACCTTATCACTGGCAATCACTCAAGACAAAACAAGTCAACAATCTTCGAGAATACTCCTTCACTACTATCACCAAACGCACACTATACGTCATGCAAAACAACAGCTCCTGAAAAAGTCCAACACCAGACTCTGACTGATTTCATTCCATTTATCACCAAGCACTAAGTATACCACTGACAAATAGGAACCATTGAAAAAAAAAAGCGCAAACTATGTCACTCAACTTCATCCTTCCAAGACCAGGCAACGACTGCGCTGAATCACTACTAACAATTATATTGGCTTATAAACTAGAGAAGGCTTCTAACAGGGACTCACGAGTCCAACAATGCAAGTCATGCAAGAAATAATGCCAGACCAAAATTAGCCAGCAAATTCAATCTGCCCTCCACTTGCCACCCTTATACAAAAAACAAACATGTTTAAATAACAGAAGAAACTAATTTTTATTTCCTAACTACTATTAAATATTTTTTAATAATAAAGTTAATTAATAAAACGATATTTAATTGCATTTATAACCTCTCACCCATTTCTAAAATATTATATTCTACACCTTCTTTAACTTACTAACAATCTGTTAGTTATTTTTTAATTCTTTAACTATTATTATTATTATTTTCTACTATTTACTATACAAATATTACTTCTTATTTATAAAATCTGGCTTATTTCAACAATATCATAACATGCATATGATACAGCAGCTTATCAGTGGCAATCACTCAAAACAAAACAAGTCAACAATCTTCGAGAATACTTCTTCACTACTATCACCAAACGCACACTATACGTCATGCAAAATAACACCTGCTGAAAAAATCCAACACCGGACTCTGACTGATTTCATTCCATTTATCACCAAGCACTAAGTATACCAGTGACAAACAGGAACCATTGAGAAACAAAAGCGCAAACTACGTCACTCAACTTCATCCCTCCAAGACCAGGCATCGACTACGCTGAATCACTACTAACAATAATATTGGCTTATAAACTAGAGAAGGCTTGTGACAGGGACTCACGAGTCCAACAATGCAAGTCTTGCAAGAAATAATGCCAGACCAAAACTGGCCAGCAAATTCAATCTGCCCTCCACTTGCCACCCTTATACAAAAAACAAACATGTTCAAAAAACAGAAGAAACTATTTTTTTATTTCCTAACTACTATTAAATATTTTCTAATAATAAAGTTGATTAAAAAAACGATATTTCATTGCATTTATAACCTCTGACCCATTTCTAAAATATTATATTGTACACCTTGTTTAAATTACCAACAATCTAATTGTTACTGTTATTTTTTAATTCTTGAATTATTATTATTATTTTTATTTTTATTATTATTATTTTCTACTATTTACTATACAAATATTACTTCTTATTTATAAAATCTGGCTTATTTCAATACTATCGTAACATGCATATGATACAGCAGTTTATCACTGGCAATCATTCAAAACAAAAAAGGTCAACAATCTTCGAGAATACTTCTTCACTACTATCACCAAACGCTCCCTGTACATCTTGCAAAATAACAGCTGCTGAAAAAATCCAACACCAGACTCTGACTGATTTCCTTCCATTTAACACCAAGCACTAAGTATACCAGTGACAAATAGGAACCATTGAAAAACTAAAGCGCAAACTTTGTCACTCAACTTCATCCCTCCAAGACCAGGCAACGACTGCGCTGAATCACTACTAACAATTATATTGGCTTATAAACTAGAGAAGGCTTCTAACAGGGACTCACGAGTCCAACAATGCAAGTCATGCAACAAATAATACCAGACCAAAACTAACCAGCAAATTCAATCTGCCCTCCACTTGCCACCCTTATACAAAAACCAAACATGTTTAAACAACAGAACAAACTATTTTTTTATTTCCTAACTACTATTAAATATTTTTTAATAATAAAGTTAATTAATAAAACGATATTTCATTGCATTTATAACCTCTCACCCATTTCTAAAATATTATAGTGTACACCTTCTTTAACTTTCTAACAATCTCTTACTGTTATTTTTTAATTCTTTAACTATTATTATTATTATTATTTTCTACTATTTACTATACAAATATTACTTCTTATTTATAACATCTGGCTTCTTTCAACAATATCATAACATGCATATGATACAGCAACTTATCACTGGCAATCATTCAAAACAAAACAAGTCAACAATCTTCGAGAATACTTCTTCACTAATATCACCAAACGCTCACTGTACATCTTGCAAAATAACACCTGCTGAAAAAATCCAACACCAGACTCTGACTGATTTCCTTCCACTTAACACCCAGCACTAAGTATACCAGTGACAAATAGGAACCACTGAAAAACTAAAGTGCAAACTATGTTACTCAACTTCATCCCTCCAAGACCAGGCAACGACTGCGCTGAATCACTACTAACAATTATATTGGCTTATAAACTAGAGAAGGCTTCTAACAGGGACTCACGAGTCCAACAAAGCAAGTCTTGCAAGAAATAATGCCAGACCAAAACTGGCCAGCAAATTCAATCTGCCCTCCACTTGCCACCCTTATACAAAAAACAAACATGTTTAAAAAACAGAAGAAACTATTTTTTTATTTCCTAACTACTATTAAATATTTTCTAATAATAAAGTTGATTAAAAAAACGATATTTCATTGCATTTATAACCTCTGACCCATTTCTAAAATATTATATTGTACACCTTGTTTAAATTACCAACAATCTAATTGTTACTGTTATTTTTTAATTCTTGAATTATTATTATTATTATTATTTTTATTATTATTATTTTCTACTATTTACTATACAAATATTATTTCTTATTTATAAAATCTGGCTTATTTCAACAATATCATAACATGCATATGATACAGCAGTTTATCACTGGCAATCATTCAAAAAAAAAAAAGTCAACAATCTTCGAGAATACTTCTTCAGTACTATCACCAAACGCTCCCTGTACATCTTGCAAAATAACAGCTGCTGAAAAAATACAACACCAGACTCTGGCTGATTTCCTTCCATTTAACACCAAGCACTAAGTATACCAGTGACAAATAGGAACCATTGAAAAACTAAAGCGCAAACTATGTCACTCAACTTCATCCCTCCAAGACCAGGCAACGACTGCGCTGAATCACTACTAACAATTATATTGGCTTATAAACTAGAGAAGGCTTCTAACAGGGACTCACGAGTCCAACAATGCAAGTCATGCAAGAAATAATACCAGACCAAAAATAACCAGCAAATTCAATCTGCACTCCACTTGCCACCCTTATACAAAAACCAAACATGTTTAAACAACAGAACAAACTATTTTTTTATTTCCTAACTACTATTAAATATTTTTTAATAATAAAGTTAATTAATAAAACGATATTTCATTGCATTTATAACCTCTCACCCATTTCTAAAATATTATAGTGTACACCTTCTTTAACTTTCTAACAATCTCTTACTGTTATTTTTTAATTCTTTAACTATTATTATTATTATTTTCTACTATTTACTATACAAATATTACTTCTTATTTATAACATCTGGCTTCTTTCAACAATATCATAACATGCATATGATACAGCAGCTTATCACTGGCAATCATTCAAAACAAAACAAGTCAACAATCTTCGAGAATACTTCTTCACTAATATCACCAAACGCTCACTGTACATCTTGCAAAATAACACCTGCTGAAAAAATCCAACACCAGACTCTGACTGATTTCCTTCCACTTAACACCCAGCACTAAGTATACCAGTGACAAATAGGAACCACTGAAAAACTAAAGCGCAAACTATGTTACTCAACTTCATCCCTCCAAGACCAGGCAACGACTGCGCTGAATCACTACTAACAATTATATTGGCTTATAAACTAGAGAAGGCTTCTAACAGGGACTCACGAGTCCAACAAAGCAAGTCTTGCAAGAAATAATGCCAGACCAAAACTGGCCAGCAAATTCAATCTGCCTTCCACTTGCCACCCTTATACAAAAAACAAACTATCACCAAACGCACACTATACGTCATGCAAAATAACAGCTGCTGAAAAAATCCAACACCAGACTCTGACTGATTTCTTTCCATTTATCACCAAGCACTAAGTATACCACTGACAAATAGGAACCATTAAGAAACAAAAGCGCAAACTATGTCACTCAACTTCATCCTTCCAAGACCAGGCAACGACTGCGCTGAATCACTACTAACAATTATATTGGCTTATAAACTAGAGAAGGCTTGTAACAGGGACTCACGAGTCCAACAATGCAAGTCATGCAAGAAATAATGCCAGACCAAAACTAGCCAGAAAATTCAATCTGCCCTCCACTTGCCACCCTTATACAAAATCCAAACATGTTTAAACAACAGAAGAAACTATTTTTTTATTTCCTAACTACTATTAAATATTTTTTAATAATAAAGTTAATTAATAAAACGATATTTCATTGCATTTATAACCTCTCACCCATTTCTAAAATATTATATTGTACACCTTCTTTAACTTACTAACAATCTGTTACTGTTATTTTTTAATTCTTCAACTATTATTATTATTATTTTCTACTATTTACTATACAAATATTACTTCTTATTTATAAAATCTGGCTTATTTCAACAATATAATAACATGCATATGATACAGCAGCTTATCAGTGGCAATCACTCAAAACAAAAAAAGTCAACAATCTTCGAGAATACTTCTTCACTACTATCACCAAACGCACACTATACGTCATGCAAAATAACAGCTGCTGAAAAAATCCAACACCAGACTCTGACTGATTTCCTTCCATTTATCACCAAGCACTAAGTATACCAGTGACAAATAGGAACCATTGAAAAACAAAAGCGCAAACTATGTCACTCAACTTCATCCTTCAAAGACCAGGCAACGACTGCGCTGAATCACTACTAACAATTATATTGGCTTATCAACTAGAGAAGGCTTCTAACAGGGACTCACGAGTCCAACAATGCAAGTCATGCAAGAAATAATGCCAGACCAAAATTAGCCAGCAAATTCAATCTGCCCTCCACTTGCCACCCTTATACAAAAAAAAACATGTTTAAACAAAAAAAACAATTTTTTTATTTCCTAACTACTATTAAATATTTTCTAATAATAAAGTTGATTAATAAAACGATATTTCATTGCATTTATAACCTCTCACCCATTTCTAAAATATTATATTGTACACCTTGTTTAAATTACCAACAATCTAATTGTTACTGCGATTTTTTAATTCTTGAACTATTATAATTATTATTATTATTATTATTATTTTCTAGTATTTACTATACAAATATTACTTCTTATTTATAAAATCTGGCTTATTTCAACAATATCATAACATGCATATGACACAGCAGCTTATCACTGGCAATCATTCAAAACAAAACAAGTCAACAATCTTCGACAATACTTCTTCACTACTATCACCAAGCGCACACTATACGTCATGCAAAATAACAGCTGCTGAAAATATCCAACTCCAGACTCTGACTGATTTCATTCCATTTATCACCAAGCACTAAGTATACGAGTAACAAATAGGAACCATTAAGAAACAAAAGCGCAAACTACGTCACTCAACTTCATCCCTCCAAGACCAGGCAACGACTGCGCTGAATCACTACTAACAATAATATTGGCTTATAAACTAGAGAAGGCTTGTAACAGGGACTCACGAGTCCAACAATGCAAGTCATGCAAGAAATAATGCCAGACCAAAACTGGCCAGCAAATTCAATCTGCCCTCCACTTGCCACCCTTATACAAAAAACAAACATGTTGAAACAACAGAAGAAACTTTTTTTATTTCCTAACTACTATTAAATATTTTCTAATAATAAAGTTGATTAATAAAACGATATTTCATTGCATTTATAACGTCTGACCCATTTCTAAAATATTATATTGTACACCTTGTTTAAATTACCAACAATATAATTGTTACTGTAATTTTTTAATTCTTCAACTATTATTATTATTATTATTATTATTTTCTACTATTTACTATACAAATATTACTTCTTATCTATAAAATCTGGCTTATTTCAACAATATCATAACATGCATATGATACAGCAGCTTATCACTGGCAATCATTCAAAACAAAACAGGTCAACAATCTTCGAGAATACTTCTTCACTACTATCACCAAACGCTCACTGTACATCTTGCAAAATAACAGCTGCTGAAAAAATCCAACACCAGACTCTGACTGATTTCCTTCCATTTAAAACCAAGTACTAAGTATACCAGTGACAAATAGGAACCATTCAAAAACTAAAGCGCAAACTATGTCACTCAACTTCATCCCTCCAAGACCAGGCAACGACTGCGCTGAATCACTACTAACAATTATATTGGCTTATAAACTAGAGAAGGTTTGTAACAGGGACTCACGAGTCCAACAATGCAAGTCATGCAAGAAATAATGCCAGACCAAAACTAGCCAGAAGATTCAATCTGCCCTCCACTTGCCACCCTTATACAAAAAACAAACATGTTTAAATAACAGAAAAAACTATTTTTTTATTTCCTAACTACTATTAAATATTTTTTAAAAATAAAGTTAATTAATAAAACGATATTTCATTGCATTTATAACCTCTCACCCATTTCTAAAATATTATATTGTACACCTTCTTTAACTTACTAACAATCTGCTACTGTTATTTTTTAATTCTTTAACTATTATTATTATTATTTTCTACTATTTACTATACAAATATTACTTCTTATTTATAAAATCTGGCTTATTTCAACAATATCATAACATGCATATGATACAGCAGCTTATCAGTGGCAATCACTCAAAACAAAACAAGTCAACAATCTTCGAGAATACTTCTTCACTACTATCACCAAACGCACACTATACGTTATGCAAAACAACAGCTGCTGAAAAAATCCAACACCAGACTCTGACTGATTTCATTCCATTTATCACCAAGCACTAAGTATACCAGTGACAAACAGGAACCATTGAGAAACAAAAGCGCAAACTATGTCACTCAACTTCATCCCTCCAAGACCAGGCAACGACTGCGCTGAATCACTACTAACAATAATATTGGCTTATAAACTAGAGAAGGCTTGTGACAGGGACTCACGAGTCTAACAATGCAAGTCTTGCAAGAAATAATGCCAGACCAAAACTGGCCAGCAAATTCAATCTGCCCTCCACTTCCCACCCTTATACAAAAAACAAACATGTTTAAAAAACAGAAGAAACTATTTTTTTATTTCCTAACTACTATTAAATATTTTCTAATAATAAAGTTGATTAAAAAAACGATATTTCATTGCATTTATAACCTCTGACCCATTTCTAAAATATTATATTGTACACCTTAATTAAATTACCAACAATCTAATTGTTACTGTTATTTTTTAATTCTTGAATTATTATTATTATTATTATTATTATTTTCTACTATTTAATACAAATATTACTTCTTATTTATAAAATCTGGCTTATTTCAACAATATCATAACATGCATATGATACAGCAACTTATCAGTGGCAATCATTCAAAACAAAACAAGTCAACAATCTTCGAGAAAACTACTTCACTACTATCACCAAACGCTCACTGTACATCTTGCAAAATAACAGCTGCTGAAAAAATCCAACACCAGACTCTGACTGATTTCCTTCCATTTAACACCAAGCACTAAGTATACCAGTGACAAATAGGAACCATTGAAAAACTAAAGCGCAAACTATGTCACTCAACTTCATCCCTCCAAGACCAGGCAACGACTGCGCTGAATCACTACTAACAATTATATTGGCTTATAAACTAGAGAAGGCTTGTAACAGGGACTCACGAGTCCAACAATGCAAGTCATGCAAGAAATAATGCCAGACCAAAACTAGCCAGAAAATTCAATCTGCCCTCCACTTGCCACCCTTATACAAAAACCAAACATGTTTAAACAACAGAAGAAACTATTTTTTTTATTTCCTAACTACTATTAAATATTTTTTAATCATAAAGTTAATAAATAAAACGATATTTCATTGCATTTATAACCTCTCACCCATTTCTAAAATATTATATTGTACACCTTTAACTTACTAACAATCTGTTACTGTTATTTTTTAATCCTTTAACTATTATTATTATTATTATTTTCTACTATTTACTATACAAATATTACTTCTTATTTATAAAATCTGGCTTATTTCAACAATATCATAACATGCATATGATACAGCAGCTTCTCAGTGGCAATCACTCAAAACAAAACAAGTCAACAATCTTCGAGAATACTTCTTCACTACTATCACCAAACGCACACTATACGTCATGCAAAATAACAGGTGCTGAAAAAATCCAACACCAGACTATGACTGATTTCCTTCTATGCATCACCAAGCACTAAGTATACCAGTGACAAATAGGAACCATTGAAAAACAAAAGCGCAAACTATGTCACTAAACTTCATCCCTCCAAGACCAGGCAATGACTCCGCTGAATCACTACTAACAATAATATTGCCATATAAACCAGAGAAGTCTTGTAACAGGGACTCACAAGTCCAACAATGCAAGTCATGCAAGAAATAATGCCAGACCAAACCTGGCCAGTAGATTTAATCTCCCCTCCACTTGCCACCCTTATACAAAAAACAAACATGTTTAAACAACAGAAGAAACTTTTTTTTATTTCCTAACTACTATTAAATATTTTCTAATAATTAAGTTAATTAATTAAACGATATTTCATTGCATTTATAACCTCTCACCCATTTCTAAAATATTATATTGTACACCTTGTTTAACTTACCAACAATCTAACTGTTACTGTTATTTTTTAATTTTTGAACTATTATTGTTATTATTATTATTATTATTATTATTATTATTATTATTATTATTTTCTACTATTTACTATACAAATATTACTTCTTATTTATAAAATTTGGCTTATTTCAACAATATCATAACATGCATATGATACAGCAGCTTATCAGTGGCAATCACTCTAAACAAAACAAGTCAACAATCTTCGAAAATACTTCTTCACTACTATCACCAAACGCTCACTATAGGTCATGCAAAATAACAGCTGCTGAAAAAATCCAACACCAGACTCTGACTGATTTCCTTCCATTTATCACCACGCACTAACAATACCAGTGATAAATAGGAACCACTGAGAAAAAAAAGCGCAAACTATGTCACTCAACTTCATCCCTCCAAGACCAGGCAAAGAATGCACTGAATCACTACTAACAATAATATTGCCATATAAACTAGAGAAGGCTTGTAACAGGGACTCACGAGTCCAGAAATACAAGTCATGCAAGAAATAATGCCAGACCAAAACTGCCCAGCAGATTTAATCTGCCCTCCACTTGCCACCCTTATACAAAACCAAACATGTTTAAACAACAGAAGAAACTTTTTTTTCCTAACTACTATTAAATATTTTCTAATAAAGTTAATAAATGAAATGATATTTCATTGCATTCATAACCTCTCACCCATTTCTAAAATATTATATTGTACACCTTGTTTAACTTACCAACAATCTAACTGTTACTGTTATTTTTTAATTCTCGAACTATTATTATTATTATTATTTATTATTATTATTATTATTATTATTATTATCATTATTTTCTACTATTTACTGTACAAATATTACTTCTTATTTATAAAATCTGGCTTATTTCAACAATATCATAACATGCATATGATACAGCAGCTTATCAGTGGCAATCACTCAAAACAAAACAAGTCAACAATCTTCGAGAAAACTTCACTACTATCACCAAACGCTCACTATACGTCATCCAAAATAACAGCTGCTGAAAAACTCCAACACCAGACTCTGACTGATTTCCTTCCATTTATCACCAAGCACTAAGTATACCAGTGACAAATAGGAACCCTTGAAATACAAAAGCGCAAACTATGTCACTCAACTTCATCCCTCCAAGACCAGGCAACAACTGCACTCAATCACTACTAGCAATAATATTGGCTTATAAACTAGAGAGGGGTTGTAACAGGGACTCACGAGTCCAACAATGCAAGTCATGCAAGAAATAATGCCAGACCAAAACTGGCCAGCAGATTTAATCTGCCCTCCACTTGCCACCCTTATACAAAGAACAAACATGTTTAAACAACAGAAGAAACTATTTTTTATTTCCTAACTACTATTAAATATTTTCTAATAATAAAGTTAATTAATAAAACGATATTTTATTCCATTTATAACCTCTGACCCATTTCTAAAATATTATATTGTACACCTTGTTTAACTTACCAACAATCTAACTGTTACTGTTATTTTTTAATTCTTTAAATCAAGCCTGATAGAAGAAACGTATCGAGTTAATAAAAGAAAACACATAAGTAGTGAAGCGAAGGCTGGATTAATCGTGGCCTCTGATTCGAAATAAGAGTCAAGGTCAAACTGTCATAATCGATTGTGCATAAAAAGCCACGCATTCTCAAGATGCAGGGTCGCTCAACCTTTAAGAAGCAAGTGTATGAGTGTTCAAATAATAATTTTTAGTTTAATCAAGGTGTCAAAAGAGCAAGGTGTCAAAATCCAAGTTTTCTATGCTGTGTGATACTTTTATGGTGAGAAATTGGAAGTCTCTCTTGGGAGTTCCACTCTTTTCCCCAACTTTCCATTTTATATTCTGGTCTCGACCCAACTCACGCTGCGAGCTCACTGGCAAGGCCAGTCTAGTTATTATTATTATTATTATTATTATTATTATTATTATTATTATTATTTTCTACTATACAAATATTACTCCTTATTTATAAAATCTGGCTTATTTCAACAATATCATAATATGCATGTGGTACAGTAGCTTATCAGTGGCAATCACTCAAAACAAAACAAGTCAACAATTTTCGAGAAAACTTCTTCACTACTATCACCAAACACTCACTGTACGACATGCAAAATGTCAGCTGCTGAAAAAGTCCAACACCAGACTGACTGATTTCCTTCCATTTATCACCAAGCACTAAGTATACCAGAAATAAATAGGAACCATTGAAAAACAAAACCGCAAACTATGTCACTCAACTTCATCCCTCCAAGACCAGGCAACGACTGCGCTGAATCACTAACAATAATATTGCCATATAAACTAGAGAAGGCTTGTAACAGGGACTCACCAGTCCAACAATGCAAGTCACACAAGAAACAATGCCAGACCAAAACTGGCCAGCAAATTCAATCTGCCCTCCACTTGCCACCTTTATACAAAAAACAAACATGTTTAAACAACAGAAGAAACTATTTTTTATTTCCTAACTACCATTAAATATTTTCTAATAATTAAGCTTATTGATAAAACGATATTTCATTGCATTTATAACCTCTGACCCATTTCTAAAATATTATATTGTACACCTTGTTTAACTTACCAACAATATAACTGTTACTGTTATTTTTTAGTTCTTTAACTATTATTATTATTATTATTATTATTAATATTATTATTATTATTATTATTATCATCATCCCAGAGCGAAGCGAAGCAAAGTGAGGGTAATAATCACGGCACTAATGCCGCAAATTCGCTTTGTTTGGAGACTCCAAGCAAGTCGTCATCTCGAAATTTAATGTTCGTCAGTCAGTCTGTCAGTCTGTCATTGGGTGACCTCTAAGGCATTGACGTAAAAATAATTATCGATTAGCGTCAAAGCGAGGTCAAACAGGTTTGAACGAAGCAACAACTGTACGTAACTGCGTTCACCGGCGAAAATGAATTTGAAAACTGGAAAACTTGACACAGCACAGTCTCGCAAAGCTTGTCTGGAAAAGAGAAGGGAACTAGCACGGGCAAGGCAAAATCGTGAAACAATCGAACAGCGCCAAATACGTCTAGAGAAAAGACGACAAACATTTGATAACCAACAGCATCATGAACGGAAGCGTGCCGAAGAAACGGCTCCGCAAAGGGAACAGCGCTTGGAAGCAAATCGGGAGCTTCAGACGCCGTCTTGTGTTAAACTCAGATCCTTATTCAGAAAGGACAAGCAACAAAGGTTAGTCAGTGGAAAGCGAACAATCACCGTGACAAATATACTCTACCCGTATCTTGTAACTCGATCACTTCAAGAATGTATTAAAATCTGTATGCTGTTCATTTTCCCTCGAAGTATTGTTTTAATACGCTTCTGTCGCCAGTTTCGGCTACTGTATTGGCTCAGAGCAATCGGAACTTGGAGTCTTGAATGATTTAGTCAGATGTCTTATTATTTCTTTCAAGACTAAAACTGTAACAAATACTGTAATTTGACATGCGGTGATTGCAGCAAGAATCGTTCACAAGCCCTTAGAAGTATGACTAGGTCTGAAGCCCGTGTATAATTCAAAGTAAACCGTTCAAGTTTTGCTTTGATTCTGGGAGAAATCATGTTTTGAGCACGTTCACATGCATGCCTGAGTCTTGTGCATGCAGTCCAGGGTAAAAACAAATTGCACAGGAAGCCTATTTAATTGTACTGCCAATGAATTCAAAATTGGAAAATCAGTGTTCCTTTTTTTCCGTACTACGACGGCCGGCCAACTTCAAAATTTGAATATTAAATTTGAGAACGTGGTTGGCAGAATGTATGAATTAATTTGACGTGCAGACCGTGGGAAATACGTACTTCGTCACACAATCAACTCTTATAATTCACACCATTCTTTTTCTCCTTCCTTTGCATGTAGCACTTGACTTCGAAGAGAAGATTGAGTCAACATTTCGGTAAAACAAAGGCTACTCTTGTTGGGAGTACCAAAGTAAAAGTCCCATCAATGGCAGAGCGAGGGGGTATCTCCGATTATCGTATTTCAGTTATTATTATTATTATTATTATTATTATTATTATTATTATTATTATTATTATTATTATTATTATTTTCTACTATTTACTATACAAATATTACTTCTTATTTATAAAATCTGCCTTATTTCAACAATATCATACCATGCATATGATACAGTAGCTTATCAGTGGCAATCACTCACAACAAAACAAGTGAACAATCTTCGAGAAAACTTCTTCACTACTATCACCAAACGCCCATGGCCGACGAGGCAAATTTGCACTTAGTGAAAACGGAGCTCAGTAATGTGAACACTTTATTTGAGCAATTCCAACACGCATATAATCTCCACTATGACGAGCCTGACTCTGAGGAAGAACAAGACAGACAGAGTCTGAGACACGACGCCAAGGAGAAGTCTTTCCTCGAGTTCAGGGAACAAGTCACTAGCTGGATTATGCAAGTTGAGCACCGTCTACCAGAACAAATTGATTGTCTTTCCGATGTTGGATCTAGAGCATCCAAAACGTCCAGAAGATTCAGAGCGTCCAGTAGATCGCAAGCATTATCTACAATTTCTGCTAGGGCTAAAGAGAAAGCCAAAGTCGCTGAGCTGTTAGCTGAAAAGGCTATGCTAAAGAAAACCCAGGCACTCTTTGCAGCAGAACAGGAATTAAAGTTGGAACTGGAAATCGCCAAGGCTCAAGCAAGGGAAAAGACATACACGGAAATCGACGAAGATCAAGCCAGGCAAAACGCTGACAATAACGTGTTGCTATCCCCAGCGGCCGATCCATACAAGTTACCTTTTCCGTCGCCTTATCCACCTCCAAGCATGAATTCACCACCACCAGCCGTTCCCGCTCACAGCTCCCGCTCCCAAACTCATCAGTGTGTGACCATCACGATTTCCCATGCCCACCAACCGCTGCTGCTTCTGCACTCAACCCCGCCGCGATAAAGTTCAACCTGACAGACCCCAAAACCAGGAGTCAAGTTCACAATAGTACCAAAGCTATCGATGCGCCAAAGGACAGTCGGGACGAGGACCTCGATTGCTCTGTTCTCAATCAGCAAACAATTGAAGCTATACTACTCATGCAACAACAGCAGAGCCAGCAAGTAATAGCAACACACCAACAGCTGACCGTGGCAATGAGCCTACCACAGCCTGAGGTCCCCATATTTAAAGGAGATTCTATCGACTACAAGACCTTTATTATGGCTTTTACCGCGCGCATCAAATCCAGGACCACCAGCAACGCTGACAGGCTGTACTACCTGGAACAGCACGTTCAAGGCGAAGCTAAGGAACTAATCGGGGGATGTCTGCACCTAGATCCGGAAGAAGGCTACAAAGCAAGAAAACTGCTGGAGAAGGAGTACAGAGACCCGTATAAGATATCTATAGCCTTCGTTAACAAAGCTCTGAGCTGGACACCAGTGAAGAACGATGCAGCAGCCTTAAGGCGTTTCTCCTTCTTCCTAACCAAGTGCAAGAATGCCATGAAGAACATATCGCATATGACAGTACTCAATCACTCCAAATATGCAGATAATTGTTCAAAAGCTTCCTTCACACCTGCAGAACGAATGGTGTGACCTGGTCACCAAGAAAAGGACTAGGAACCAGGAGATAGCCAACTTCAAAGATCTCATTGAATTTGTTGAGTCTGCCACCGAGTCCGCAAACAACCCAATCTTCGGAAAGAATGCCCTAAATTGTATCAGAACAAGACTGCAGCTGGGCACCATGCATGGACAAAGCTTCATGGACAGTACCGCCCTGAGAGGGCTTATTGTGACAGATCTAAACAATCACAACTCAATGAAGCTGCCACGGACCTTCACGAGAGACGAAATTCCAGTTAGCCACCAGCAAATTCCAATTCCCCAGATGATCAGTCGCTGGGAGCATCTCCGTCAAGTATCTCAAGAAATCTCGGAGCTTAGGCCAGACTTGGAGATTGGCCTGTTGATCGGCAGTAATTGCCCTGCTGCACTAGAGCCTCTGGAAGTGGTACCCAGCCAAGGTGAGGGCCCCTTTGCTGTTCGCCTCAGGCACGGTTGGACCATGAGCGGTCCTCTGCAAGTCAGCTACAAACCGGACAACGACCTCACAGAAAACCGGATCACCATGAGAGAGGTCGAAACCATCAGAGAAATCGTAGCACCCAAAGCTCTGTTAACGAATCTTGAATTAGGCTTCAATGACCACACCCCCAGCAAAAGCCCCGATGACCGCGGGTACTCACAGGAGGATCAAGCATTTCTACAATCAAAGCAGCAAGGCAGCTGTAAGCTCGCGAATTTGTAAAAGGACTTCATTTTGCGGAAGTAGCTATTTAAGGTGGCTCCATAGGGTATTTCCCTGCACTTAATTGTATTTAGTTTATGACACCAAAACCGTCATATTTTCATTTCATTATATTCTTTCTTGATCAAATTTGCAGGGTAGATGTTTCGAGAGGTCTGTTGCGTATACGTCTTACTTTTGTCACTCTAGTGTGGAAACAATACGTCCTTGAATAAAGGTCTTCTACCCCGTTTTAAAACTTTCTGCTCTATTTTCTCGAGTTTTCTTCGGTGAATTTTTCTGAAACTTTCAGTATGTTTAGAAATTTGTATAAGGTAAACATAACTGTGAAAAAAAGTTGGGGTTAGAGGAGCGGATTCCGAGCTAATTGGCAATTTAGGTTTTTTGCAAATAAAAAAAATTCTGCTCCATAAATTTCCATTAAAATCAAATATTACAAAACCGGATATAATCTTCGTTTGCCTGCAAAATTTAAGACAGATTCACCGAAGGAAACTCGAGAAAAATGCAAAGAAAAAATTGATATTTTACGTGCGTATTGCGCGACAAGATCGACAAGTGCGCATGCGTTAGCCGTAATGTCCTTGCGCATGAAAACAAGTTGTGCATGTAAACACGAGGAGAAAGCGGCGATCGCACGCCTGACAGGATGTGCAGAAACAATACTTTCAAACTAATTCAGAAGAGTTATATACATTCGAAAGTAAAGTGATAAAGATCGGCGATCAAGTAAAGCCGGCGTGTACTTAGTTTGATTGAAAAGCTTGCAAGTTTGGTTTCTTCGTGACTTGAAGAACCGTGCACGCATCGTAAACTGTTTTTATTCCAAAATTTTAGGATTTCCTGTTAAATTCAGATTTCCTCCAGAGAATTACGAAAGTCGGGCTTTTATTTCATTGTGATTTTGGTGCCCACGCGAAATAGCGTCTGAAAACCCTATGGAGCCACCTTAATAGAACTGGCTCAATTCACCACTTCGTGGTGAACGCGGGCTTAAAAAAAGTGTTATATAATAATTGAGAGAAAAGATTTATCGACGCGGTTTTCACGGGTCACGCGATCGCAGCACCCTTCAAAATAACAGATTGTACCTTTTTGACTCTAGAACTAAAAGGAGCATGCCTGAAATAGTCCAGATGCCAATTTTGGATTGTCTAGGCTTCATTTTGGCGAAGCAGGGGCAATTTGTTTTTTGGAGATTTGATAAGAGTTTGTATGCGGCCGCCATGTTAGTCGAACTCGGAACACAAAATGAAGTTGATCTGTGACTCAGCTTGATGTTTAGTTACTTCACATCTTTCGCAGTGCTAATTTTAAAATGTAGCGTGAAGGACCGATTTTAGTCGGCCGCGCGCGTGTACACGGCTTTGTTGTCACGGTATTCAAACATCCATAGCTCCCGATAGATATTTTGTATCGACTCAGAATTTTGCTTTAAGTCTTAAGGCATGATAGTCCTGAACATATCAGTGTATTAGACTTATAGGATACGTTACTTTTGAGATGGCTTTTTATGACGTGACATGCAAACCAAGAATTGAAACACCTGATAATTTGCATACTGTATGAACTTGTAAACATTCACCAGAAATGGATATTTTTGGCCGAGATTAAATATCTTTTCGGCCTAGTATCTTCTAAGCCGTATTTACTGTCACTACAGAAATTTTGGCGGATACTAAACCAACGGCTTCAGATTTGTTTGCGATATATTAACGCCATCGGTGCCACTGATTGTTTGACCTTCATGGCACCGCGCCAAAATGTCACAGTAACAACGCAAAGCACAGTAGAGTGAAACACAACCTAGCTCAATGGCCAAACAAACTTCGAACGCATGACAAACCTTCAAAATGAGAACACGTTCCGAACAAAAATATGGTCACAACAACTACGACAACATCTTGCTTTTAAACTGCGTTGCTTGACACACCCTGTTGCGCGACCTTCATCATGCCCAAATTTGGAAAACCGCAACTGCTTTATTTGGAAATCCATTGTTGACAACAGAGGGAATAGGGAAGCAGGGAAGTAGGGAAGTAGGGAAGGAAAGTGATTACTATACCTCGCAAATCCCACAAAGTGGAATTCGCGAGCTAAAAAGTAGAGAGCGGCATCAAGAAAGTCGAAGGTCATCATGAGATCCCTCTTTCTTTTCGAAACTCCAACGTGACTATGCCCAATAACAGAGATCAAGCTGCCAAGAGAGCCCTCTGGCAGAAAAAGAAAATGCTCCGCGACAAAAAGTATTATCGCGACTACGTTGCCTTCGTTAATGGTGTAATCAACAAAGGCTACACACAGAAAATCATAAGGGGCATGCAGTCAACCAAGCCCGGAAAAGTGTGGTACCTTCCCCACCACGGAGTCTACCACCCAAAGAAACCTGACAAAATCTGTGTGGTCTTCGACTGCAGCGCAAAGTTCAGAGGGGAATCACTCAACAATCAGCTCCTTCAGGGCCCTGTCCTCACCAATTCTTTGGTTGGTGTCCTGACCCGATTTCGACAAGAACCCGTAGCTTTCATGGGAGACATAGAAGCGATGTTCCACCAAGTTAAAGTCTCAAACGAACACTGCGACTTCCTGCGCTTCCTGTGGTGGCCAGATGGAGATTTGGAAAGCGAAATGGAAGAATACCGAATGACAGCACACCTATTCGGTGCTGTCTCATCACCCAGCTGTGCTAACTTGGCCTTAAAGAGGACGGCGAAAGAAGACGAGAAGGAGCACGGTACCCTGGCTGCTGACACACTGAGGCGGAATTTCTATGTAGACGACTGTTTGAAATCCGTTGCCAGCGAAGTCACTGCTGTGAAGCTGGTCAAGGGAGTTCACCAAATGTGCGCTGATGGCGGGTTTTGCCTAACCAAGTTCATTTGTAACCGCAGCATTGTCCTCGAGTCAATTCCAGAAGAACGCTGCAAAGAACTCAAAACTCTGGATTTGGACTACGACAAGCTTCCTATCGAGCTTGCTCTTGGTTGCAGTGGTGTGTAGAGTCTGACGCCTTTGGTTTCCGTATCATCATCAATGACAAACCCTTGTCTAGAAGAGGAATACTGTCAACCATATCTTCTATTTACGACCCTCTTGGCTTTGTCGCGCCGTTCACACTGTCAGCAAAGAATCTACTACAAGAACTCTGCCCTGAAGGAAATCTAGGTTGGGATGACGAAATTCCAGAAGCATATCAGACAAGATGGGCCAAGTGGCGCGGTGAACTCCCGCTGCTGGAGCAATTGCAAGTCAACCGCTGTCTGAAACCACCGCAGTTTGGGCAAATAAAATCCAGGCAGATACATCTCTTCTCGGATGCAAGTTCCACAGGTTACAGATCAGTAGCATATCTGCATCTCCACGACGACCAAGACCGCATCCACTGCTCCTTTCTGTTGGGAAAGGCCCGCTTGGCACCAGTCAAAGAAGTGACCATACCACGCCTAGAGCTCACGGCCGCCAGTTTCCATCCACCTGGCACAAATGCTCAAGAAAGAACTGGACGAAGAACCTGATAGCATCAAGTTCCACACAGACTCAACTACAGTGCTAAGATACATTGCCAACGACCAAAAGAGATTTCAAGTCTTTGTTGCAAATCATGTACAAGTGGATCTCTCCAGCCCAGTGCAGTGGAGGTACGTCAACACTGACGACAATCCTGCAGACGAAGCCTCCAGGGACCTGGACGGGCCATCACTGTTGAATCAGCATCGATGGTTTAATGGCCCAAAGTTCCTATGGAAGCCAGAGAAGGAATGGCCAGAGCAACCATTCACGATGGGTGAAATACCGGACAACGACCCAGAAGTGAAACGAATTGTCTCCAGTCACGCAACAGCAATCAACTGCTCATCTACTGCTGCGTTCAAACTAATTGAGCACTACTCAAACTGGTACCGTCTGAAGAAGGCTGAGGCTGTATTTCTGCACGTGCAAAAGATACTCTGGAAACGCAGGGAAAACCGAAAGAAAGCAAAGGATGAAGTTTTAAGCAACGAACCGAGCCAGAGAGATACCAAGCTGACCCACGCTGTTCGTAGCTTACCGTGCAGGAGCTGAAAGAAGCTGAGACTGCCATACTTAGATTTGTCCAGTCCCATGTCTTCAGCAACGAGATCCACGTCCTCAACCAACTCAGCCCTACAGATGTAGATGAACGGAGCCACAAAAAGCGAAGGAAAACAGAAATCAAGAAGACAAGCAGCCTCTATCGTTTGGATCCCTTCCTTAAGCATGGTGTGCTTCGGGTAAGGGGTCGTCTTAGCCAAGCAGATATACCAGTGAATACCAAATATCCTGTCATCTTGCCTCGCAAAAGCCATGTCACAACGCTAATCATTCGTTACATCCACGAGCAGTTGGGTCACGCCGTCGCGGCCACGTACTCGCCAAGCTGAGAGAGAAGTACTGGATTGTGGGCTCCAACACTGCTGTCCGGCAACTAATCACAGATTGCATCACTTGCCGCCGCAAGCGAGCTCCGCCGAACCAACAGAAGTTGGCTGATCTTCCTAAGGATAGAGTTACTACCAGGGAAGACTACTTTGGCCCGTTCCTGATTAAAGAAGGTCGCAAAGAAGTAAAGAGGTACGGATCCCTCTTCACCTGCCTCGTAAGCAGAGCCGTGCACATCGAAACCGCATGCTCGTTAGACACAGATTCCTTTATCCACGCACTGCAGCGCTTCATTGCCCGTCGTGGACCGGTCAGATAAGGTGCAACAATGGGACAAACTTCATTGGAGTGAAGAGGGGAATTGTGCAAAGCCATGGAGGAGCTGGATCATGATCAAGTTCATAACAAGCTAAGGAAAGAGGGCATCGACTGGATCTTCAATCCACCCAGTCAGTCACATGGGCGGTGTGTGGGAAAGGCAAATACGAACCATCCGGAGCGTTCTCGGGTCTCTCCTACAGGAACACGGTAACCGCCTGGATGATGAGTCTTTCCGCACACTGCTGTGTGAAGTCGAGGCCATCATGAACTCCAAACCGCTCACGTCTTCATCAAGCGACCCTGACGATCTTGATGGTCTAACTCCAAACCACCTGTTGACCCTAAAGACAAGCATTGTCCTACCCCCAGCTGGGAATTTTCAGCGTAACAACGTGTACATGTGCCGCCGCTGGCGCAGAGTCCAGTACCTCGCCAACCTCTTCTGGTCACGTTGGAAGAAGGAGTACCTTGTAACTCTCCAGAAGAGACAGAAGTGGCACCACCCCCAACGCAACTTAGAAGTTGGAGACGTCATCCTCCTGAAAGACGACAGCACTCCCAGGAATGTCTGGCCTATGGGAGTCATAACTTCAACCGAGCCAGATGCAAGAGGATTAGTCTGTAGCGCGGTCGTGAAGACACAGAACGCAGAACTTCGTCGACCCATCGGAAAGCTTGTCCTCTTGCTTACCAACTCAGATGCAAAGGCTGGCACAGAAGAAGCCAATGATGACAAGACCCTGGTATAACACGGCCAGCCAGGCTGCGAGTATACACATACTTTTACTGCCAAGTTTGATCTTTGTTTTAGTTTTTCTTTTCGTTCAGTGCTCCTAATGAGTACTATCATATATTCAAATAATTTTCGTTTTGGTTTTTTTTATGTTAAACAACCTGCGATCGTTTAAAGGGCAGGGAATGTTGATGCAGATTATCGATAGAGCGCATGCACGACACGCGCAAAAAAGAGAGTTGGACTGCAACAGTGATCAGACACGTTTTTTATAGACAGTGATCGGACACGTTTTAAAGACCGTAATTACCACTCATCGTTTTTAGAGACCTAATAGGAACACAAATGTAAGTAGATCTCTTTCAATGTTTCTTTTATCGATTTGTAATTTTGTAGCCTAAATATAGTCTAAGTAGTTCTTTTGTTTTGTTTTTCGTTTAGTTTTTGATACCGTAATCCGTCATGTACCGTTTTGGGAACCATTAAATGTGCAAGGACTTTGGCTCTCATGAAGACGGCGAACACGCATATCTTAAGTGTAGTATTGGTCTCACTACCGTTATCGTTATCGTCCTGTGAAAGGCGAGGAACTTAGGTTCCTGCATCCACAGGTAGCTCTTAAATATTTTGACTGGGCACCTGTCTGTTTCTGTGGCATAATTCGTGGGTCAAAATATCGCTCAGGACCAAACTCTTTTCTGCCACTTCTCGTCTTTGAGCCTCTCAGTGTGCCAGGCAACATATTGTTCATCTCTTGCTCTCCAACCAAAATGCATAGTGTTGTTGAGCCATACTGTGCGAATTAGGGAATCTGGAGAATGATCACCAAGTTGACTTTCGGACCACAGTTTCTCCATTTCCACATTGCTCAAGGCGAGAGCTTTATTGGGACGTCGCCCTTTGCCTGCCAGCTGTAGCTGTTTTCTCTTCGACTCAAGAGTTTCCTGTGACCTTTCAAACTGCTTGTCAGACAAGATACTGTATGGCTTTCCAAGCGTGAGCGGCGGTCATAACTTCGCTGGAAAGAGGTCAGTGTTCCAGGTTCAAACTCAGTGTTGTTGAGCTTCCTGACCTTGATAAAAAAGTGGCAGAGAAGATTGTTCAGCTCACCAGGAGAAATATCCTCCATATCCTCGCCCACTGAGGAGCACCACCGTTTCCAGACGTTCAGGTCAGTCGAGGTTTTTTTCACCGTGTTTTTGTTTTTGTTTTGTGCAATGAAATCGCTGATTTCTTAGTCGTTGAGTGTGGCTGTTTCTGTTGTAGTTGTGCGGGCCGCTTCATTTGCTCCATCTTCGCCAGTAACACCTTGCTGTGCATCGGTCAAAAAATTCTTCAAAAGGCAAGTCGAAATTGGGCAGCCATTCATTTTCAATTTCAGGAAAAACTTTAAAAATGTCCTCCATGTTTACATTCGGCAAATCCGACGTTAATAGAACCTATTAAACCGGTTCTCCTTAGCAACGTTGAATACGGCTGTATCTTTTTCACGTGTCTATGGAGTTATTCGCACGTTACTATGCGGTATTTTCACGTTACTAAGGGAGTTGTATAATGAAGTAGCTTATCAGTGGTAATCACTCAAAACAAAACAAGTGAACAATCTTCGAGAATACTTCTTCACTACTATCACCAAACACTCACTGTACGTCATGCAAAATATCAGCTGCTGAAAAACTCCAACACCAGACTGATTTCCTTCCATTTATCACCAAGCACTAGGTATACCAGTGATAAATAGGAACCATTGAAAAACGAAAGCGCAATCTGTGTCACTCAACTTCATCCCTCCAAGACCAGGCAACGACTGCGCTGAATCACTACTAACAATAATATTGGCATATAAACTAGAGAAGGGTTGTAACAGGGACTCACGAGTCCAACAATGCAAGTCACGCAAGAAATAATGCCAGACGAAAATTGGCCAGCAGATTCAATCTGCCCTCCACTTGCCACCCTTGTACTAAAAAACAAGCATGTTTAAACAGAAGAAACTATTTTATATTTTCTAATAATAAAGCTAATTAATGAAACGATAGTACATTGCACTTATAACCTCTGACCCATTTCTAAAATATTATATTGTACAACTTGTTTAACTTACCAACAATCTAATTGTTACTGTTATTTTTTATTTCTTTAACTATTATTATTATTATTGTTATTTTCTACTAATTACTAAATAAATATTACTTCTTATTTATAAATGAACTGAGCCATTGTGCTCGGGGGCCATTGTGCCAAATGACCCGTTATGGTCACAAACCAAACGAACCGAGTGATTTTGCTTGGTAGCCATTGTGGCCAAATAAAGAGTCAAATCGATACTGGGCTGATCAGTGCTGATTGTAGTTCACAAGATCATGATGGCTTTGACAAGTTGTTATCCTTGTGAGAGTATTGAAAACCATATAAATGGTTATAGTGTAACTATTTCTGAAAAGTGTAAGGTTGAAGCTCATAAGAAACGAGTGAATTGCCAGAGGAAAAGGGACAGGGAACCATCTCGAGTTCCTGTTAAAAGAATTCTAAAGGCACTCAGGAAAAGAAAGTCAAGGAATAGATTAAAGTCGTTTGTAAGACAACATCTTCCAGACAGTTCTTTCATCAGTAGTTTGTGTAAAAATTACGAAACTTGGAACCTCTGGTATACCACTGATCATTTTTATAGTAAATTTGTTTTTTACATGAAGAAACAGACATTCGAAACTAGAGATAGGAATTGCACTTGTAACTGCAGACAAACACACATCGATGTGCCAGATAGTTTTCCTGAAATTCATGATCGTAATTCAAGATTAAATGGAGGTGTGTCTCCTGAGAATGGTGTTAGCCATGATCTGCCATGGAATCGTTTGACAGAAAGACTTCGTCTGATAGGACTGATACCACATCATGTAGGCGGATCTGGGGATTGCTTCTTCAAATCAGTTTCACACCAACTGTACAGGACTGCTGGCTTGCATCTTAAAATTCGTATGGCCGGAATTAGCCATTTACAGAGTTACCCAGAATTGTATATTGAAAGTCTGATGATAATTGGAATACCTATATTCAGCAAATGTCAAAACAAGGCACGTGGTGTGATAATATCATCATGCAGCTGTGGCCAACGCATATAACTGTGCCATTCATATCACAGAATCTAATGTAAATTCACTTCAAGGGACAATCATAAATCCTGTTGCTGATCAGGAAGGACGAAAGACAATATTTATTGGATATATAAATGAATTGCACTGTTTCGACATTGACCGACAGAAATAGTCAGCATAAAAGCAAACTCAAATGCTTAAAGAGAAAGTTAGTAGAAACCAATGAAAAAAGGCAATATAGACTTCTTAAGCAAAGACAGCGCAACAAGAGAGTCAAATATAAAGAAACAGCTAATGAAAGGGCAAGCAAATGTGCACATAGGAGAGAGAATGATAACAACGTAACTGTTGACAAGCAAGAAGAGAGACTTCCAAATAGGAAAGCCTGTCATAGAAAGTCCGAAGCAGTTCCTGGGGGTCCAGTTCATGAAGAAAAACAGGCACAAAATAACAGTAACGTTTTCCATAAGTCAAATGAGTATTCAGTTTGCCAGTGCACTGTCTGCTTTGAAGTATGGCCACTGAAATCCAACCTAAGGAGGGTTGATCAGTACCAGTGCCAAAGGTGCATGAGAGATAAAGAACAACCAAAGATGTTTTCTATGGAGAATGATATGGTTCCATCATTAGTGCCTTTACAACTGCAGGGTTTAACCCAAGTAGAAGAAATGCTTATCGCAAGTGCACTCCCTATCATGCGTGTTTACATAAAACCTGGTGGACAAAGAGGCTATTCAGGTCACTGTATCAATTTGCCTCAAAATATAGGTGAATTAGCACATTCTCTGCCCAGATACCCTAAGGATATATCTGTTGTTGTTGTTGTTAAAATGAAAGGAAAAGACAACAGTTTTAAAGATGTGAGAGTCCGGAGGCAAAATGTAGCTAATGCACTGTAACAGCTCATGACCAATACCCACACTACAGGGACATAAACATGAACCAAGACTGTTTAAATTCTTTACCAGAAGATGGTGTTCCATGTGGTCTTCTCTCAGTTGAAACAGAAGATTGTGGTGAGGATACCACTAGTGAACCAGATTTGGGTCTTCAAATGAAGATGACATTGTTTATAATGAAGGCACAGAAATGAGTAGTTTTCTCCCCATCCTCAAATGTCAACCCCAAGAAATGGATGCTATTCAGCAACAACTCTCTCAGGTACAATGCCTTGGCCAACAGTAGATAATGAACCCATAAATGAGTATCTCACTCCTTTCCTGGCTCTCATTGGCTTTCCCAGTGTTGTTTTCAGATGGTAAAGGTGATCCTACCAATATGTCATTACGCCGAGATATACCACTAGGAGAAAGAGTGAAGCACCTTCTGAAATTCGGAGAAAATAAAAATGGAAAATGGCTATATCACTTTGCTTCGCACTCTAGGTTTGCTTACTGGGCATTGAATATAATACAGAGGAAACGTATTCTACACCAAACAGGAATGTTCCTGAAGCAAAACCCAGGAGAAGCACATTTGACTCCTGAAGAACTGCGTCAGATGGCTGCTAATAATAACACAAAGGTGTTCATATCAAAGATATCACGCTATCTTGGCAACATTACTGGTTCTAATGCCTATTGGCACAAAGCTAAAGAAGATTTAAAAGCAATAATTTCCCATGCTGGAGCTCCAACATTCTTTTTCACATTCTCATCTGCAGATATGCATTGGCCTGAACTTCATGCACTGTTTGGTACTAGCTCAGTTGGTGGTAGTTCAGCCAAGAACAAACGCCAGAATGTAATTAACTAGAAATACGATAATCGCATATACCCCCTCACTCTGCCATTGATGGGACTTTTACTTTGGTAACTCCCAACAAGAGTAGCCTTTGTTTTACCGAAATGTTGACTCAATCTTTTCTTCGAACTCAAGTGCTACACGCAAAGGAAGGAGAAAAAGAATGGTGTGTGTTATACTTTTGCGTTGAAAAAAGAATCGATTGCGTGACGAAGTACGTATTTCCCACGGTCGGCACGTCAAATTAATTCATACAGTCTGCCAAGCACGTTCTCGAAATTTAATACTCAAAGTTTGAAGTTGGTCGGCCGTCGTAGTACGGGAAAAAAGGAACACTGATTTTCCAATTTTGAATTCATAGGCAGTACAATTAAATAGGCTTCCTGTGCGATTTGTTTTTACTACTGCATGCACCAGACTCAGGCATGCATATTTAATAGACTCGAATTGTTTTGTATGTGAACCCACTCAAAACAGCAAGATTTCTCCCAGAATCAAAGCAAAACTTGAACAGTTTACTTCAAATTATACACGGGCTTCAGACCCAGTAATACTTCTAAGGGCTTGTGAACGATTCTCGCTGCAATCACCGCGTGCCAGATTACAGAAAAATAAGACATCTGACTAAATCATTCAAGACTCCAAGTTCCGATTGCTCTGAGCGAATACGGTAGCCGAAACTAGCGACAGAAGCGTAGTAAAACAATAGTTCGAGGGAAAATGATCAGCATACAGATTTTAATACATTCTTGAAGTGAATATATTTGTCACGGTGATTGTTCGATTTCCACTGACTAACCTTTGTTGCTTGTCCTTTCTAAATAAGTATCTGAGTTTAACACAAAACGGCGTCTGAAGCTCCCGATTTGCTTTCAAGCAATGTTCCCTTTGCGGAGTTGTCTGTGTTACCCGCTTCTGTTCATGTCGCTTTTGGTCAGCATTCATGCGCTGTTGTCTTTGCGGAGTCTTCTTTTCGGCCCGCTTTTTCTCCTGAAGTTTCCGATTTGCGTTCAAGCGCTGTTCTCTTTGCGGAGTTGTCTGCGTTACCCGCTTCTGTTCATGTCGCTTTCGATCGGCATTCATGCGCTGTTGTTCGTTCGTTTCACGATTTCGCCTTGCTCGTGCCTGTTCCTTTCTCATTTGAAGACGAGCTTCGCGAGACTGTTGTGTTTCAAGTTTTTCAGTTAAGTTTTCCATTTTCGTGAACGCAGCCACGATATATTGTTGCTTCGTTCAAATCTAATTTCTCTAAGTTATTCCGAGTAAAACAACAGGGCACACGTGATCGATCCGGCCTTTGTTATTGGTTAGCGGGGTAACCGCGCCTAAAGTCGTACGCCAGACAGACAGACTGACTGACAGACAACGTTAAATTTCGAGATGGCGACAGGCTTGGAGTCCCCAAGTAGGCGGTATAATATTACTGCATTAGTGTCGTGAGTATTTCCCTCACTTCGTTCGGGGACAATCCTCATATTACAGACTGGTTCTTCACACAACAATTAGAAAGTTTCATTAAATGCTGGTTGTAGAATTCACTGGGTGCCAAGTGGCATTGGCACAGATTTGAGTATCAAGCCAGGGGAAGTATACATTGTCATGGTGTAGCAAAACTTGAGAATGATCCAGGGTTATGCAAATTGTCTGAAACAGCCCTCAGGAGGCTACTTAGCTGAGATGTCCATTGTTAAAGCTGATCAAACAAATATACCAAAACTCAATCAAGAGATTCTTGAGGGAAATGACGCTTCCAAAGAAGTCTGTCAGTATGTTGACTGGTTACTGTCTACATATAATCCAAAGCCACCTGATAATGGAGCCTGGGAAAAATCGTTGATTCATCCCTGTCAAAGACGTCACAAAGACATACTAGATCCTCAAGACTTTCATGATGATTATGTTGATTTGTTGAATACAGTGCAAAGGCACACCCGCTGTAGTACAAACTATTGTCTTAGAAAGAAACAGAATGAAACTGAACTAAAATGCAGGTTTAAGTTTCTATTTGAACTTTGTCCCACAACAAGGCTGGAATTTGAACCCATTCATACAAAGGATGGAAATACACAAAACAAAGCAAAGGTGATAACAAAGAGAAATGATGCGAGGCTCAATAATCACCAGCATCTGCAGCTGCAAGGCTGGAGAGCAAACTGTGATATTCAAGTGGTAGTTGATTATCATGCGTGTGTGGAATACCTTGCAAAATATGCATCCAAAGGTGAACCAAAGTCACCTGTAATGAAGCTTGCATTTAATTCCATTGTTCGTAATTGTAACAACAGTAGCAACCCAACAAAACTGATAAAAAAATGTGATCTTGAAATCACTTGGACAACATGACTTTTCTGCACAAGAGACCATGCACCATCTAATGTCACTGAAACTAGTGAGCTCATCATTCAATGTAGTACCTATCAGTCTGAATTATTCACGTAGAATCAAAACTAAGATACCAGATGGGGATAATGAAACAAACGACTCGCTGCTTGATACCTACGCTCAGTGTGAAAAGTATGCCAATAGTCCCTGAAATAATGGCTTTAAATTTCATTGATTTTGCCACGACATAAAAAATTGTCAACAATAAACTATCAAGTCAGCCTGAAAATATGGTTCCAAGAGCCTATCCAGCATATTCTCCCAACAAGAATGGCCAAAATTTTGGACTTTATTGCAAGTATCAGTTGCTTAGGTACAAACCATGGCACACAACACAAGAAACTGCCTGGGGAGATCAAGAAGGCACTGATGATGTATACATAAACAATTGGAAAGAATTCCTAGGTACACCATATGCCAAGCATGTTCTAGACTGGTATAAAAAATTACAAAACATACAAACTCAGTCAGAAGAACAATCAGAAACTGAGCCCTACACACAGGAACTTCCACACCATGAAGAGTGGATGGTTTTAGCAGACCTTGTACCTGGGTCTTTTGTTAAGAATAATAATACTATGCTAGAAACACTTCAGCCTGAATGTGACTGGCAAAATGACAAACTGAAATACTGTGAACACCTAATAGGAGAAATGCCTTCCTGGATAAACTAAGAAGGATGCATTAGGTCCTGGTGTTATGTTGCCACAACATGTACATGTAATATTGATGTTGATACTTTTAGTGATATGCAGAGACATGCATACAATATTGTAATGACACATTCAGAACAAGTCTATCCTAAACAACCATTGTTACTCATCATACTTGGTGTTGCTGGTACTGATAAAAGTTATCTACTTAATGCCATTCGAAACTTACTTCAGTGCTCTTGTGCAATAACCGCTACAACAGGCAAAGCTTCATATAACATAAATGGATGTACCATCCATTCACTATTAAAACTGCCTGTTGGCTCAAAAGGAAACAGAGTTGACTTGGGCACGTCTTGTCAGACTACATGAAAACCTTAAAGATATCAACTATATTATTATTGATGAATATTCTATGCTAGGATAAACAATGTTTGGCTGGATTGATAGGCGATGCCGACAAGCAACAGGCAAAATTGATGAAGTATTTGGCGGTAAATCTATAATCTTAGTGGGTGATCCTGGTCAGTTGCCACCTTTTGCCGATAAACCATTGTATCATTCTAGACCCTCAAGTTCCATAGGTGAACAAGGCCACTTAGCTTATTTCATGTTTAACAATGTTGTTAAACTATCAGTAAACCAAAGAGTTCAAGGCACAAACCCAGAGCAAACACAGTTCAGGGACTTGCTTATGCGACTACGCACAGGAGATTGTAATGAAGACTGGAAACTTCTCGTGACAAGACAACCTTTGAAAGCAGATAATATAGCTGAATTCCAAGATGCCACAAGATTGTACTTTAGCAATAAGGAGGTTGCCAGTTATAACTTCCAACAGTTAACAGAGCTCCATCAGCCAATGGCACGCATTGATGCACGACACTCAAGTGATTTAGCTAAGAAAGCTAGCTCAGATGACAGGATTACAGCCTAGCATTTTCCTTTCAAAAGGGGCAAAGATAATGCTTACCATGAATTTGTGGACAGATGTTGGGCTTTGCAATGGAGCAACTGGAACAGCTGTAGACTTTATATATGCAGATGATCAGCAGCCACCTGACCTACCTGTGGCTGTAATTGTGAAGTTTGATGACTATACTGGTCCATCTATTCATGATAGCATTCCAGCATATGTACCTATATGCCCAATAACAGTCACCTCTCACACTTTAGATGGTGTGCATGAGAGACAGCAACTGCCTTTGCAACTTGCTTGGGCAATAACAATACACAAGAGCCAAGGTTTAACACTACCAAAGGCATGGATTGACATTGGTCAGACTGAAAGAAATGCAGGCATTTCATATGTGGCCATAAGCAGAGTGAGAACACTTTCAACTTGCATAATTGAACCAATGACTTTTGAAAGGCTGACAAGCCTTAATCAAAGCAGCGATGCCGCTGTAAGGTCGGCTATCTTTTTGATTGGCAGACTTTGGTTGTGGTCTAGTCCGTACAACAGGTTTGTGTCTTAACTGCTCTAAAGTAGGGATTGCCTTGAGTGAATATAGTGGTAAAGTGATGTCACAAAAAATATCGGAATATGGATTTTAGACAATTCTGTGGAATGCCCTGTCTAAAAACGGTCACAAAAAATTACCTCTTTAGCGCATTGAAAAGCTGAGATGTGGGCTATTGAAGTTCAAATTGCTCAATACTAAACCCTCCTATTTGGTGTTAATGGTTCCTTTGATTTAGAACTGATGCTAAATAAGAGAGTTCAGTATGGAGCTATCTGGTTGCTGTCAGTAGGGCTAGTGATTTGAAATCTTACACACGTTTGTGCAGCAGCTGTGTATGTTTAGAGATTTGAATGGAAAATTTTGCAAAATAAGACGTCACGCTTTACCACTGTGCAGGGCAACACGCTTGCACTCAATCAAGCGTAACATGCATATTTAATGAGGCAATCGTCTCAGCTCAGAGAGTCAAATAACTTCTCGTAAACCTCAAAGTGGCCTAATCCTCTCAACTCAAAGCGAACATTGACAGGATATATTCTAAAGTGCACAAACCTTGCCCGCTTTACCGGTGTTCAAATCATTTTGAGCGGCGTAACTTCCTTCCAAGCGGTATACATATTCACGGTAATCATTAACTCGGGTTTCAAATGACGACGAATACAAAATGCTTTTTGAGTGAAGTTTATTATAGTCACATGAATGACCTGTCATAGAAGGTTCACACATTTACGGTCTCGGTAATCCGATGAAACAGATAAACATTAACCGGATGACTGAATACGTACATACGTACAAGAATGTGTTGTTTTCTTGCATAGTTCGTTCGAGCGAACTCTTAATAATTGTAACTCATTATCAACGAAGAACACCAAAGCAACCTTTCGTTCAAGGGCTTCGGCATACACAATATACTTCAAGTCTCGTGGTAAGTTATCCAGGCAAATTAAACTGAGGAATGTAAACAACTAAATCGCGCGCGTCCACTGCACAATGAGTGTCGATACAGATGAACGCCGGGTTCCTGTGTACGGTCAACCGACTGAAACATTCACACAAAATAATAACTACACGATCGATATAAAGTCCGTACCGTTACGTCAGTATGAAATGTTGTTTTCACACAGAGTTTATCAGGAAAATCGGGAAAATTTTATGCTTCATATTTCATGTTTCTACCACAGAATTACACACGTGTACAATAATGGAGTCAAAAAACCAAGGAAATGGTGAGTACATATCGTTTTGTACACCACTACTCCTGCACTGCATGAAACTATGTCACTCAACTTCATCCCTCCAAGACCAGGCAACGACTGCGCTGAATCACTACTAACAGTAATATTTGCATATAAACTAGAGAAGGGTTGTAACAGGGACTCTCGAGTCCAACAATGCAAGTCACGCAAGAAATAATGCCAGACCAAAACTTTTTCTGAGCTGAAAAAAATAAATAAATACGGCGAACCACCTCAATCGGTAAGAAATTTATTAAAAGCCTACATTTATAACGAAAACTGAAATGACAATTTGAAGAACCTTCAACACCACTGTCAATTATTATTTGATGAGCATTTGACATTTGAAGTCAATGGAAATTCATCATTGAGTCATCATCAAGTCAGTTCAAAGTTTCTGGTTTTGTACAATCAATCTTTGTATCCTGATGCATCCACATATTATAGATATTGTCTTTTATTAGGAGAATATTGGCCCTCAGTCTTGACCATAAAGACCTTGCCGAAACAGTTCGGTTCGTAAAGTGAAGACTTCAGGCCACTATTCTACTAGAAATACGATAATCACAGATACCCCCTCGCTCTGGCATTGATTATACTATTACTTTGGTACTGCCCAACAAGAGGGCCTTTGTTTTACCGAAGTTTTAACA
The DNA here is from genome assembly GCA_964036295.1 of Plumapathes pennacea. NCBI lineage: Eukaryota > Metazoa > Cnidaria > Anthozoa > Antipatharia > Myriopathidae > Plumapathes > Plumapathes pennacea. The sequence continues at coordinate 17,045,257 of OZ038467.1, read as the reverse complement.
CAACCATTTCTTCGAAGTCCAGGGCTGCACGCAGTCAAGTGAAGTCAAGTGCTGCACGCAGCGACATGTCAGCCAGGGGCTGAAGGGGGAGCAGATTTCCACATTCAACCAAAGAGTTGGCAACACTCACAACTGCCATTAAATAGTGCCTTGATTCTCCATGTGCGAGAGAGCCAAGTTATTTAGAAGACCTCTCTCTGGAGAGGTAATTTAGCTTCTGACATTCTGTCGCCAAGTTATAACATTAGCAGGGAAACCCTTTACTGGAAATTTCTCTGTGCATTCTTTGTGTTAAGTAGATAAAAGACAAACTTTCTCACAGGTCCTGTACCATAGCGGCTTATATATGGCTAACACTTCATGCCCCTCCCCTCTCGGTAGTTTTTGCCACCTAGAGGGGGAACATTTTATTGACCTAATGAGATGGGCCGAACGGCTGTTAGGCCAAGGTGCCGACATAGAAGTTATTTGCATTTTGCAAGTAGCTTCAAAAAGTAAATTCCTTTCATGCTCACTTATTATTCTTACAACCTCAAAGCAAAGGCCACCAAAGGCCACCCACTGATTCCCAGGTACACTGTACGATACACACACCTTAAAAGTCAACCCACACCTTAATCCCTGAAGATCTCCCCAACCTCCAGAATTGTCATTCCACCCATGCACTACAACTGACTTGTGGACTTTTAGGGATTTCCAGGAAGGGGTCCAGAACTAGTGTACAAAAACCACCAGATAATTGTTAACCTGTGTTGACCTGTTCACTGTAATTGTAATTTTAAAAATTTAAGAATCTAAAACTGATAACGGGCGCTATAACATGAAAGAGGAACGACGAGGGTTAAGAGCATAATTCATTAGATAAGAGTATGGTAAGAGAATGAAGATAGAATGTAGACAAGTTGTAAAAAAGGGATATAGAGTGGTAAAGTGATGATGTCATAAAAATATTTTTTCGGACATAATGGACTTTGCACAATTCTTCAGAATGGCCTATCTAAAAAAAGTTCACACAGAAAAAGTGGGCTCTTTAGTGCATTAAACAGCTGAGATATAGGCTTTTGAAGTTCAAATTGCTTCATACTAAACCCTCTTATTTGGTGTTGGTTCCTTTGACTTGGAACCAACGCTAAATAAGAGAGTTTAGTTAAGACTATCTCGAACTTTAAACTTCTCTATCTTCGCTTTCAGTAGGGCTAATGATTTAAAATTTTGCACATGTTCTTCCAGCAGCTGTGTATATCGCATGTGGTTTTGAGGTTTGAATGGAAAAGTTTGCAAAATGATGATGTCACACTTTACCACTCTATTACAATATCATGTGTGAGGGAGTAATATTAGGAACTAAGAATTTTGATGGATGGACATGGAAATATGAAAGGAGTTTTGATATAGTACCCAAGACGTCTGCAATGCAATCTACCCATCACTTCATCATATAATGTACTTATCAGTGGCTATCCAAGGAAGGGAGATGAATGATACAAACCAATCCCCCCCCCCCCCTACCTAAAGACAATATATTTCAGCAAAAATCAGGATCATCAAAAATCAGGCCATCCCTAGATACTTTTGACAAAAAATGCTAACTTGAATGCGCCATCTCATCCACCTTCAGCCAACCCAAACTAAAACCAGCTCTAATGACCCACATTACCCCATGCCTTACTGTAGCACCACCAAATGATGGATTTGCCTTTTCAGTTGGAAGAAGGAGATTATGATTCTAAACACCATATATTTAAGCTGGTTAATGGAGTTTACAAGAAGATAGGAAAGTTAAATACAATACATCAAAACGGTCAACATTTGCATACAATATTACATAGTGCACCAGATACCTTACTCAGAGCTTCACTGAGGCAAAGCAGATGCAAGAAATCACTTGTAGGTTTCAGGGTTCAACCATCATAATTTCCTGATTGATCAAGTCCTACAACAGCAGGTATACACACTGTTCATTGCTGACCAAAAACAAAAGAGAAAAGAAGCTAGGTTAGCACTGGTCAAGATTTTAACCACTAAAAAGGGACCACTCATTTATTATGTCCACTGAGGGCAGTGGGTTTTTAGAGAACATGGCAAAAAAACTTACAGTACCCCTGTTAATCTCACTGCTGAAAAATACCCCCCCCTTTCAGCACCCAAGTTTAACAAATTTCTACCAACTCCCATGATATAATCTAGACACCCAGCCAATATGAATGAAATCAGAATATACTAAAATGGAAACTAGGGACAAGAGAGAGACTTTCAGTTTCTTACAAGAAAATTATCATACAGTAAAGAGAAATTGGCTTTTGACACCTTGCCCAAATGAAACCTGATTAAACTATAAATAATTCATTGTAACAATACAATCATTACTACAATAATTTATAATAACAATAATTACTATTGTTACAACACTCATACAAACTGCTTCTTAAAGTGCCTATAAGCCTTCAGACGTTACATTTTTATATGAAAGTAGGAAGTGATCTAAGCAACTTATATTTAAAGAAACTCCGCTCCGAAGTGTTCTTATACTTTTTTCACACGGTTGAACTCAGAATTCCGAAATCTTGACCGAGCGACATGGGAGACTGGGTCTGTGACGTCAGAGAAGGCAATGGCATCGCTTTGGCGTCTCTTTACCTTAGTTGTTTTTTTTCCCTTGGTTACATTTTTCTTGACAACACATCTATGAGGTATAATTCTCACCTCGCCAACTGCAAAATCTGTGTGAAAGTTTTGTTTCACAAGAAACGAATCCCTCCTCTGACGTCATAACCCAGGCTCTCGATCGAAAAACTTTGCGAGGTCAGATTCAAAATGGCGGTCAAAATCGCATGTTTGCCGGGCGGAAAAATATATAAAAATGCTTCGGAGTGGAGTTTCTTTGGCCATAAGTTGTTTAGATTACTTCCTACTTTCATATAAAAACGTAACGTATGAAGGCTTATAGGCACTTTAAGAGTTGAGGGCTTTTGTATTTTTAGCTTAGGAGTGAAAGGGTCAGCCAGCAAGAAAAGAGTAACACGTGACTTATCTAGTAATGCAAATTCAATTTTGACAGCTTGACTTCAAACACTTAATTCTAATCAGAGGCCACAATTAATCCAGGCTTCGCTTCTATAGTAATATTTTGTTTTGTTTTGTTCTTTTACTAATGCAATTCTTCTATCAGACTTTCGAGTACTTTCACTCTGTAACAAACCTAAAATTAAAAGCGACAAAATGTAACACAAGACTTGTTTTCAATATTATTACAGTTTTGTTCACAGTTTGTTCAGTCCATTTGTGACTGACAAACTCAATGCTCATGGCTATTTCGGTGTATTTTATATTTTTATTTAACAACCATTGCAAGACAAAGGCTACAGTGTACATGATCAAAATTAATGAAAGAAACATTTCAACAGCACTGTAAAATAAGCCGATTTGAAGAACAACATTTTGAAGACTGTCATAGGCTCACAGCATAATACATGTATTAATGTATTCACAGAACCAGGTTGTGTGGAGTTTGAGAATGGACAGTTTGTCACAAAAACAGATATATTTTCAGTGAATAAAACTTTACAAAATAGCTACAATATGCATGAGGCAACAGATGTCATGTACAGTATAAAGCATACTGTATGGTAAATTGTCATTGTTTACGGCTAAAGTTCATCAGAGCTTTGAAGCTCATTTCGGCCTGGTATCTTCTCAGAAGTATTTTGTGTCACTACAGAAAGTTTTGTTGGGACTAAATAATTAGCTGCGATAGAGTTATTTGCAATCCCATAGCAGTATTTATCAAGTAATCTCATCCATCAAACATTTGTTTACGGCTATTCTCAAAGCTTCTGCAGTGAACTTAAGAACACAAGCCAAAATCGTTCTCTAAAACCCAGTTTATCTGTGCATGTTCCACAGAACCATTGTTGAGTTTGGATCGGATGCAGCTCACGTCACACACAAGTATTGACGTACAATTCAATCATCCACATCGTTTGCAATATAACCTCACATCAGTGCACATCACATGACGATGTGAACCAATCACAGTGTGCTGATTTCTAACCCAGAAAAAAAGTAATAAAAGAAAAAGCATTCATCTTGCAATCCTAAGCTCGTCGGCTTTACCACGAGCAATGAAGCGTGAATCATCATAGAAATTACACCAAATTTATATTGACTAAAAACGATAGTTTTTTTTTTTTTTTTTTTTTTTTTTTTCCAAAGAATCGAAATCAGACATTACTATAATACTTTAAAAAATGAATCTGTGATCTGGAGCTTAGAATTTGACATGCACTTGGTTTCTCTTAACAAAGTTTAAACAGACGGTCCCCAGTCTCGAACGGGTCAAAGTTTAGGACCTCTCATATTCTGCCAATAGTACTGTACATCGAAAATGTTGGGAATTTACCAAGAAAATGGATTAGGGCTGTTTCAAAAGAATCGTACGAAAATAGCACTACACTTACAAGCATATTTTCCCGAAAACATCACATATATTTCCACACAACACACGTGGTGACGATTGCACAACTTCAAAGCTGGCAGGTTCTCTGGCTGTCTCTCGAGACACTTTGCTCAAACGAAATAGCATAAAATGCGTGGGAGCTGAATTTTCAAAGCGACAACAAACAAACTCACCAATATTTCAGTTCACAAAGATAGCAGGTCCAACGAAAGGCGCGGGGAACGAACCCACATCCTGCATGGTTCTGCAGTCTCTATTTCACGAAGCACTTATCTGCCTCCAGTTTGATCCCAAAACCACTGGCGACATTCAATATTGTAGTAAGGACAATCTTCATAGAAAGCTGCAACTGAAGCCAACGTAGTATACTGTACGCTTGGAGTTGCTTTTCCCAGCATTTGACCGCAGCGGGGAAGGGAAGGGCAAATACTTGAGCCCGCGCAATCTCGTGCCACGTCACAATGGCCGACATGAGGACATTTTGTAGATGAAACACTATCTGTGTGCAAGATGAATGGTTAAGGGATCGCATAGGGTTAGGCAAGCTTTAATTTGAATAGAAATCTTTAATATTTGATTTATTAGCCTGTATAGTAAATCGGAAATGTTTGTGGACATCATTTCATATATCTCTCAGCATTCCATACAGTACTTGAAAACAAAGGTTTTATGCATTGTGTATTAACTGGAACAAACACTGACAGGCACAGTATGTTGTACCCATGATAAAACAACCTATTTCAACTTCTTTTTTCTATGTATTTGACAATCAACAGAAACAAATATTTCTTCAAACAGTATCATTTAACAGGGTTTCGGCAAAAGACTGACCCCCGGTCTGCTGACCCCCCTTTATAAAATGCTGATCCCCCTATAAATCACTGACCCCCTGTAAAACACTGACCCCCTCCAAAAACACTCATATCCATTAGTATAACGCCTGGGCTGTGTTTTCTGAGGCTAGCGAAGTGAACCGAAGAGTCACAACATTAAAATGCTACGCTCGAAACACGTAAAGCGTTTCAAAACACCATACCTTCAAACTCTCGATACATCTCCAGATCCGCTTGATCACGCTTTGGTGATGCTTGCTCCAGTACTCCGTACAGCCTGCCTGTTTACTACAGAGATCGCAACTTGATCTTTGGTGTTTAGTTGCCCTGCACGCCATGTTGTTTTGGATTAGAACCGCGCTCGTACACAAGTAGGCCCCAGGGGAGGAGGAGAGGGTCAGTTTCAGTCAGGCGTTCCCGTGATGAAAGCATGACAGTATGGATAGTGAGTTGCTCATTTATTAATTTTCATCGTAATTACCCCGGGCAATCGCTCGTCAATTCCTTCTTTTCTTATTCAGTGAGCAACTCACCATCCATGCTGTTACCACGGGAACGCCTGACTAAAACTGACCCTCTCCTCCACCCCTGGGGCCTACTTGCGTATGAGCGCGGTTACTAATCCAAAACAACATGGCGTGCAGGGCAATTAAGCACCAAAGATCAAGTTTATTTGCGATTTTCTGTAGTAAACAGGCGGGCTGTACGGAGTATTGGAGCAAGCATCACCAAAGCGTGATCAAGCGGATCTGGAGATGTATCGAGAGTTTGAAGGTATGGTGTTTTGAAACGCTTTACGTGTTTCGAGCGTAGCATTTCAATGTTATGACTCTTCATTCGCTCTGACGAAGGGCTAGCCCTCGAAACGTCAGCTATTGTCTCTTTTACGGCGTTCCATCACCCTCATCAACACCTAGTTGATACACCAGTTTGTCTTCCGCCACGCCGACGCAGTCAACCTAGTTCTCTTAAGAGCTGGTATTACATCTTTTGTCGAAACCCCATTTAACAACTGATTTGAGCTCTTTCAAAGCTTCTTTAGCTTTCCGTCTGCTACTACTACAGTTTTTGTTCCCAAAAGATGGGCTTTTCGCCGTTCTCAGCACACACTTGGCAGACAGGGTTGACTACTTTGTATCGCTTCTTCATCCACTCATTGACCAGTGCATCAGGTTCTATGTTGCCGCATCGACAACAGATTAGGTCGAACTTTTTGCACGAATAGTATTGTTTTTCCACTGGGTCACTGCAGGAGATTTCTTGTCTTACAGTAAAAACGGTTGCCATGGGGTGTCCTTCCAGGAGAACTGTCTCAATTAGAAACGAAACAAAACATTTTATGGGGATGGCCTAAGCAGACAGTTCCCCTTAAGAAGCAGAGAAAGTGTCCGTAACTGTGTCCACTTACGGGAGCTTCAACTGAATATTAGGATTTACATGATATTGGCATGCATGGTATAAGCATACATGAGAACTCTACCCATTGCTGTTTGAAGAGTACAGTAATTCTATTATATATGTGGGTTGGTCGTGAAAGTTATTATTCTCTTTCACACAAAACCATGCCATGCCCATTTCACAGTGATTTATTTTGTTCCATAAATATTAAGAAAGCATACAGAGACAGTCTTTGCAATCCATTCATTAGTGAAATACTGTATATGTAAGTAATACATGTACATCATACTTCTCAAAAGTTTTCAATTGTTCCATTTGTTGCCTGGTACATGTACTAAAGCACAAAATCCCATGTCAGGAAAATATAATCCTAACCCTATACTCCCCAACATATTGGAAAATTGGAAGTTCCTTTAGTGAAAATGAAACAAATGCATTATAAATACACAATGATTCTACAGAATATTAGACAAGTTAGCACATATTCTCTACCACTGTAAGATGCTGTGGGACACAAGCAGAGCATCAGTTTTGACACTGTTTTCTTAAAAAGTCTCATTTCCCATGTCATAGGGTAAAGTGACTTTTCCTAATCACAGAAAGTTACTTTTTCCAGTTTGGCTCAGTGAATTTCTTCTCAAGGAAAAAGAAGGAATCAATGTAGTAGAAAGCTGGCATGAGTAAAATGTTACTAATTGTGGTAAATGTAAATTGATTCTTTGATTGGCTTATAATTATTATGTATCTTTGCAAATTGATTAACCTTGAAGCACTGAAGGCATCCAGGACTCAATGTCTCTGTCATTTTTATCCAATTTCAACTTTTTAGATGGCATTTTTTTCTGCCCACACCAGATGGTAAATAATACAGTTTATCGATATCGTTGGCATCAGTTCTCGCTTTTGCATGGTTGTTTGTGCAATTTCTCGTAAAACACTCGTGTCTAATGTAATAAAAAGAAAATTACACGGCGGCTTGAAGATATGGATTTTATTTTCTCGTGGTAAAAACAATATTTTACTCACTCGCGAAGCGCTCGTTCGTAAAATATTGTTTTTATCACTCGAAAATAAAATTTATATCTTCGTGCCGCCGTGTAATATCCTCTATAAATCTCTTCTTAACATTATTCTTTATACAGTGATACCAGCTAAACAGGTATAAGTTCAAAAAAGCAAAAGGAACTGCAGCAATAACTTTCATTTTTTTCCTGATGCAGAATTGACAAAACAGTCATAATAATTTCTAGTTTACTGAAACATCAGTTTATATGCACTTCATGAATGCATAACTTACTATTATCTATAGAAAGGGGAAGGGGGGCTTATTGGACTGAGGGAGGCTTTTTTCTAAAATTGACCTTGAAGATGGAGGCTTAGAGAGGGAGGGTTACTGTATACTTACTTGAAAATACATGTACTTGTTTGAAAATATATGTACATGTAAAAGAAACAAGAGTGATCAGGTCAATACTCTCTGATATGTCCAAAAATCTTTTCTGAACACAATTAGAAAACTTTAAAACTACACTCAGTTGATTATTGCACTTGTTTTAACAAGTGTTATGGTTAACCAATTGCAATATTAGAACATGGAGTGCTTACTTGGTATACAGAGCTTAAATACCCTCAAAATAGAAGTTGGACAAGGATGGGGTTATATTTTTTCAAATCCTTATTTTGCATTCCATGCCATTGACCTTGCAATTATTATGAATCCAAAAAAAAAATAATTTCTGCACCCTATATCTGCACTTTTACACCTAAACAGTGTTCACAGAATATCCCTCCATGTATTCAATACACTTCTATACTATGTGAAGGATGTCTTTCTGAACAAAAATGGAATACTTTGAACTTGTTTCAATACATTATTATTTGAGTCTTTGAGCTTGAGCAATAGTTGAGTGCATACCTGGTATTCAGTGGTCAAATACACCTCAAAATAGCTCTTGGACAAGCGTGGAAATATATTTTTAAAATTTTATCAAATACACTTGTATAGTATGTGAAGGACCTTTTTCTGAACCTGAAGTACAGACAACTTTGAACTTGTTTCAGTGATACCCCACCCTTTCAGCTTAGCAATATTTAAATTATTATAAGTGTGAACCTGGTATTGAGGGGTCAAATACCCCTCAAAAAATTTCTCGGAGAGGCATGGGATTGTATTTCTCAAATCTTTGTTCTTGTTCTTTCTTTCTTTGTTTTTGTTCTTGTTCTTACGTCTTGTTCTTCTTTAGGGTCGGCTGTTGCCCTCACAACCGTTAGGTGAGTTTGTCTTTGGTCAATGATTGCATGCTAGCAGATCTGCAAGAGATAGCCTTCCTAATAATATCCCAAATGAGGAAAACGTCACACTGGAGGGAAAATTCTGCTTGCAGGTATGCCGTGTACAATAAGTTGTTTTTGGAGGGAGGGTGTGAGGATGGTCTTGCAGCCTATTTAGCACTTAAAACAGTCACTGTGTGAGGCAAAGACATCAATTGTGTCATAGTTGCTTACTAAAATAAATGTACTTACAGAGATTCTGCTAGACCAGCATATGCCGGTATTTTACCCATAAAATTTCACTTTACTGGAAAATCGAGGCTGCCAGTATTTTGTACTGGTAAAATATGAAGCACAATCTTTTTTTGTGAAGGCCCTCTTGTCCAAAGGGAGCCAACACTGGATATTCTACTCATTCTAGCAAAGAGATGCACCGAAACAGTCAAAAACTGGTTCCACTGCAGTGGAAGAAATAATTATTTTGCTTTACATATTTGTTGTACTGGTTTCAGGTAGCTCCATACTGGAGAAAAGATTTCTTACCAGTACTCTGTACCAGCTGATGGACGAGTCTAGTGGAATCTCTGACTTATAAGCATCCATCCAGGGTTTGACTCTTGCTGCCAATATTAAGCCACTTTCACAATCAAAGCGAATATATGTAACACCTTTTAACACAAGTCCTTATCAAGTTTATCTCTCTGCTGAGCTTGGCTTGGTTTCTACATAATCGCATTATGACCAAAAGTTGTCTGTTGTTTTCTTATTGTTTTGCAGGTTAATTCTTTTATGAATGTTGGGCAGTCTGCATATTCACAGTTGGTAAAACTGAGGGGACAAGAAGACCCAAAAAATCTAATGTCAAACGACAAAATTAATACAGTGGTAAGCACTGTATTAATTTTGTCGTTTGACATTATATTTTTTGGGTCTTCTTGTCCCCTCAGTTTTACCAACTGTGAATATGCAGACTGCCCAACATTCATAAAAGAATTAACCTGGCAATTAACAAGACAACCAACACTGAGCAAAGAATATAAGTATAAAATTATGTATTTTAGTATTGTGTCATTGATGTGATGAAGAGACATACATGTAATTTGACCTTTTTGAACACTTCTGTGAAAGGAGAAAGACAGCACAACCTTTATTTTTTATAGTTATAAGATGGCCCACTGGAACTGAAATATTTCTTAGCCAGCAGAAAACATTACTTTATAGTCATTATTTCTGAGCTTTGGTATAAAGCTACAATAGCCGGTAATTGTGTCCCTTTATTGATACGTAGCAACAATGGAAAGCAAGGCCTTCCAGGATTTTGATTCTGTAGTTAACTGTAGATGGAACACAGTGTACTGAGGGAATGGAATACCAGTTAATCCCACTGTACAAGCCACAATGAACCCTGGCATAAAGATAATAGTAATCTGACCTTAGACTCTTTCATTTCATGCAAATACAATCAATAATTATTTGGATCACTCGTTCAAAGCTCGGTATGCTGATCTGGATGCATGACTATACATTCTGGGTTACAAATGTACATTCGATCCTAAAATTGCATACAGAGGAAAGAGTTTTAAAGTATCACCCCCCCCCCCCTCCCCCCAAATGACCACTTTCCAGCAGATTTCTATTTAAATTGCTTCAATTTACTAAACGTAGACATTTCATATATCAAACTATTTGTTGTTAAATTGTCTAGCTGCTTCCAATAACATCTGTCATTGGAAATGAAAAATGGAAAACATTATTGTGCAATTATTGGCGTCACATCATATTTTTGACTTCATATCCTTTACTATTTAACCAATTGGAACGAAACCAATGGAATATGATAGATTATTTAAGTTTTGCTTCAAAACTTTTATATAATGTTTTCAATTTTAACAATGTGGTAATTTTCACAGTTTACATTAAAAGTTCCTAAAAGATTTTTTGAAGCTAAATTTTAAAATTCTGAGACACACTTTTGTAGACCCCCATCGGCTCTTTCATATGCCGTTGGTTTCGATCCACTGATTTTGCGGTCTGTACAGTAAGTTATGGACCGGTAAAATTGACCAATCAGAACGTGCGTAAAATCAATTTGCGGTCCGTACAGGAAAGTATGGACTGGTAAATTAACCAATCGTAGCATGCGTAGTATCAGTGCCATATAATAATAAGAAATTATACAGGTCAAGTCAGTTTTTGCACTGCATTCATATACATATACAGTACATATGTATACATACTTCTCGAGTGGGTTACATTATACTGTACTTCTCAGAAGTTCTCAATTGTTGCATGTGTTGCCTGGTACATATACAGAAGCACAATCCGATGCCAGGAAAATATAACCTTAACCCTATACTCCCCAACATATTGGAAAACAATATTTCTGTAAGTGAAAATGGAAAAATGCATTATAAAATATACAATAATTCTACAGAATATTAGGCAAAAGAGAATCAAGTAAGCACATTCTCTATCAATGTAAGATGCTGTGAGACACAAGATGAGCATGATCAGTTTATTACCATCTTTATCACACTCTTCTCTTAAAATGTCTCATTTCTTATGTCATATGGGTAAACTAACTCTTATCACAGAAAGGTACTTTTTTATTGGGCTCAGTGAACTTGATGTTTCTCCCATTGATATTTTGGGACCTGTGGAAAATAAAACAAAGCACTGAAGTCTATAATATTAAGATTATTATCAAGCGTGTTCTGTTGTTGGCAATGGGGGGGGTGGGTTGGTGTTGGTGGTAAAACAGTTGGATTAGTATCTCACTAGCACTTATTGCGGAGCTGTATAGGATTAACTTGCTCAAATGAAAACTTATTAAACTTTCAATTCTCGTAACACCACTCAAACACTTTTCTAACTGTCAGTGGTAAATGCAAATTAATCCTTTTCGCTTAATGATGTACAGTTAGAATCCTGGCTTGCAAATTGATTATTGACCTTGAGTCTCTGAAGGCATCCAGGACTCAATTTCTACATACTGTATTTAACAGTCTCTATCTATTAATTCCAACTTGTTTAGAGAGCAATTTTTTTCTGCTCACACCAGCTGCTAGTGCAGTAAATCTTTTCTGAACATTACATATACCAGCTAAACAGCTAATTCAAAACAGCAAAAGGAACTGCAGCAATAAATTACATCTATAAAATAATACATACATGTACCGGTATCACTTTATACTTAAAAATGATATATTGTATTGTACAAAAGCACTCCACTGTACAGTATGCCAGTAGCAAACATAAATAACTTAAATATGAAAACCATGATAATGAAAACCATGAAAGTCAGTTCACTATCTCTATTAACCCTTTCGCTCCCAAGCTCAAAATGCAGATTCTCCCAACCTTTTAAGAGGAAAATGTATGAGTAATGTAGTGAGAATTGATAGTTCAATCTGCTTTAATATGGGCAAGGTATCAAAAGCAAAGTTCTCCCTACTGTATGATATATTTCTTGTGAGAAATTGAAAGAGAAAATTGAAGTTGATCACTCTTGGGAGTGAAAGGGTTAAGCGGTAAAATAAATCAGAACATACACAATAATTTTGAGCTGTATTCAGTAACAAAGAAAAAAATGCATTTGAAATGAAATTCATAGTCTTCAAAGACAAATAATGTAAAACAAAGTATGTGTAGCTACATTTTAATTGATAGAAAATCATGAAATTTCTCAAAGACAAAAAGTGTAAAACAAAGTATGGCAGCTGCTTTTTAATACTTAAACTAGACTGGCGTTGCCAGTGAGCTCGCGGCGTGAGTTGCGTCGAGACCAGAATATACTAAAATGGAAAGTAGGGAGAAGAGTGGAACTCCCAAGAGAGACTTCCAGTTTCTCACCAGAAAAATATCACACAGTATAGAGAACTTGGCTGTTGACACCTTGCTCAAATGAAACCTGATTAAACTATAAATTATCATTACAACACTCATACACTTGCTTCTTAAAGGTTGAGCGACCCTGTATTTTGAGAATGCGTGACATATCTTTTTATGCACAATCAATTTTTGACAGTTTGACTTCGACTCTTATTTCTAACCAGAGGCCACGATTAATCTAGCCTTCGCTTCAATAATATGTGTTTTCTTTTATTAACTGAATACGTTTCTTCTATCAGGCTTTCGAGTATTCGTGTTCTGTAACAAATATAAAATTGAAAGCGAGGAATGTAACACGACACTTGTTTACAATATTATTGCGGTTTTGTTCACAGTGTGTTCAGTCATTTGTGACTGCAAACTCAGTGCTCAGGACTATTTCGGTGTATTTTTCGTATCTGGTATACAATGACCATTGCGAAACAAAGGCTGCATGATCGAATGAAAGAAACATTTCAACAGGCAATGTACGATAAGCACAAAAATGTTATGAGGCAACAGGTGTCATGTACAGAGTAAAGCATAAATCGTCATTGTTTTGCGGCTAAAGCTCATCGTAGCTTTGGTTTCCGTTTTTCGGCCTGTTATCTCCCCAGAAGTATTTCGTGCCGCCACAGAAAGTTTCGTCGGGACTAAATATTTAGCGGCGACAGAGAAAATTGCAATCCCTCAGCGGTATATATCAAACATTTGTTTACGGCTATTCTTAAAGCTTCCGCGGCGAACTTAAGAACGCAAGCCAAAATCTACGAAGCTGAGTTGACACATCACAGGATGGCAACGTCTATTTCTTGGCAAACACTGCACTACACAGCTTTCTGATATTCTGATAAACAGCTTCGTTCATAGTTCCTACCGATAGTGCGATCCACACAGTTTCACTTGACTTGGTAAAAACACGAAAGATCGATCCGTGACGCAGTGACAAAACACGACAGTGACGAAAGATCCGATCTGATCCGTGACGCAGTTGAAAATCGAATTCTTTTCACCCCTGAGCATGCGCTAGTTACCATACCACGAACGGTAGCATGCTCCATGCTTTCGAGGTTTATTTCTGTGTCACTTTGTCGAGGCAATCTGACATTCCTGAGACCGTACCAAGATGACGCCCAAAACCCTGAAATCGCATGGCATCCAACCGGAAATGACGCGATTAGACTGCGTTCTCCTTCGTCGAACGCAAAAATATTTAGCATTACAGTAAACACCCGCTTATAAGAACCTACATTTATACAAGTCAGCCTAAATAGGTTCTTATATATCGGGTGTTTAGTGGGAATTAAATCAGGCTGTTTTGGTTCTTAAGTAGGTTCTCATCAAATCAGGGATTTAAAACTGCTTGCTACTCTTCAGAATAGTACAAATCCATTACTATAATAATATAATTTTATTATAATAACATGTTTGCAGCAAACAATGAGGATTATATTTCACTTGAGCCATCATAGTAATATTAATAGGGTTTCCCCTATATTTCCTACAGGGACGTTCTGCTGGATAGGGTATAATTTTCAGGGTCCTCCAGCTGGCTTAACCATGGTATATGATTTTACATTTTCATGTCTTAAATAGGGAATTTAACTTCCACAATCAACTAACTTAAACTCCTACTTCAGCTTGAACTCTTGCCCTGCACAACAAGAATTGCGATTACATGGAATGATTTGTAATCAACCTTTTCACATAATGTTTATCTTGCCATCACTTTGTCTATATGATAGCATTTGACAAGACGTATTTGTTAGGAGTTTTGTACCTGATGTGTATTGCCGCGTAAATGCAGACGGCTCTGTTGCCTAAGGAAAATTACGTGGAATAAAGCATTTTGCATAGTGTCTTGAATAGGGTGCAATTTTTGGTTGCCTTGCGAAATCAGGAAATTTGGACTGATGGCTAATACTTATGGCTGCTTATGGCTACTTGGTGTATAAATGAGAATCTGAACCCTGTAAGAATTTCAGGCTTTTGTGAAAAATAGGACTACTTTATTTGTTTGTACACTGACTCAGTGTGGGAGAAAAAAAAACTAGATTTGCCTTGTTTTCTAAGTGGGTACTGTCATGCCGATGCTTTTTGCAAACAGTTTACTACCTGAACACTATGCGTACATTTACCAAAAAAAGGTGTGGGATATGTTCTAACCTTCCTCTTTGCAGGTCACAAGTGGGAGGTACGTTGTAGAATCCAAAAGAACGGATGTTCTGAATGGTGAAGCGAGTTCCTACAACCTACAGCCGGTTCATCTCTGCCCTTGAAGACGATGCCCTTTGACGACAAGACCAGTGATAGTGGAACGACTTCGTTATTAATCTCTGCTGCTGTGCCCTCTACAGAAAATGAAAGAGAAACTGCCAGTTATAGTGCTTTTCTGTACACATAGTAATGAGAGGGGGGATATCTTCACCTGATGTGAACCACTCTGAAAATTTCGTTGACCCTTTCACAGGTGTGCATACCAACATTGTGGAATGCCTCTGGAGTGCTGTGAAGCGAAAGTTGAAGCGGATGAACGGCACTCGCTACGATCACATCCCAGAGTACCTTGACGAGTTCATGTGGAAACGGCAATTCAGCCAAGCCGACTGGCTCCTTGCAATCATCCAAGACATCGCCGCGGGCTACTAATGGCCTGCCACTCAAAACAACGGCTCTCTTAAGAGCCACAACGTTAATAAAAGTGAATGATTCATTTAGCGCTTCAAATAAACGTTATCTGAAATAAAAAACTCTACCGACCACTTACCGACCAAACGTTTCACTCTACCGACCACTTACCGAGCACATAAATCTTACCGGCCACATACCGACCACTTACCAACCACTTTACTGACCACGTTACCGACCACTTGCCGACCAGTTCAACTTGTTCACAATCACCCTGGCTTTTGCCAATAGTTATCAGTCAGGTAGGCCTGTAGCTTCATTGCCACCTTGTTTGCTGTTTCAATATTTCATGCCTGTGGAAAGTAGCTCTGTCAGCTTCTTGGGAGTACCTTATGCGAAATTGCAAAGGTTGGAGAATGTTGTCTATGATTACGCGCGTAGCAATCTTCAAATCCGCTTTTTGTCCGCAACAGAAGCCGCAAATATGCTGGAAGGTTCTGTGGATGTTAAGGTAGATGCTTTACTGCCAGTAAGAATTGAAGATCCCCACATCCCAAAGCACATTGCTTGACACCTTGCGCAGTTTTGATAATTTTTTGCAACCTCGCAAGTGGCATTTGGTTGATATATATTTGAGGGGAAGTCAGATTTGTTTGCTATAGCCTCGGTTTTAGTGACTTAGTTTATTGGATTTTCACCTTCATCATAAGTTGGGAGGTGGCGCGCTACTCTTTTTGGGCCAATTTCCTTCAATCAGTCGTAAGCCGGTAATCCGGCATCGGTTGCCGGTAATGAATTGACAAACTGTACTGATACTCAAAAGTCAAGCCCCCGGAAATCTTGAACCTGATAACTTCAGTACAATTAACGCTTAATAAATGCTCACGAGGAACTCGAAGGTGTGATCGCTCTTGATGTCTTTAGAGCAAGATTGTTCTTGAAGAATTTTGCGCATAAAAAGGTCACGCCTTGCTTGACAATATTACACCGACACCCCCAATCCACGTATATGTCGCCAGTTGGTCAACCTACTATTTGCAAGAAGTAGTCAAAATAATTCCTTGTTTCTTTGGTGATATATGTCAATAGGTTTAAAGCAATAAGACTTACAAAAGCTGCAGTTTTCTGACTGATTATTTATGTTTATTATAGTAAAGCACATACCCGGTGGCTGTAAACTGTGCCAGAGGGACGGAGAGTAAAGGAAACCCCTACACATCCATAAGCATTCCAAATCTACATTACGAGAATACTCAATAGAGTCTAGCCCCCTAGCGTATGGTATAAATGCTGAGGACCAAAGCAATTTCCTCAAACTTTCTGAAAGTTTCCTACCCGCCAATTTAGACTCTAATTCATCATTTCAGCGTTTTATGCAATTTTGCCCGT
The DNA here is from genome assembly GCA_964036295.1 of Plumapathes pennacea. NCBI lineage: Eukaryota > Metazoa > Cnidaria > Anthozoa > Antipatharia > Myriopathidae > Plumapathes > Plumapathes pennacea. The sequence goes on along the minus strand of OZ038467.1, from coordinate 17,028,412 downwards.
GTTTCGGTCAATGTAGTACGTAATAGCAGGAAATTTCATCTGGTTCAAAGCAAGAAACGTGATTATTTTCTATAACTGCTGCTACATCGCCTTCTTTTTCATTTTTATGCGCATTTGTCTTTATTTCCTGCATTCTAGCGTCTAAACTCAACGAGTCTCACCCGGTTCATTGCAAAAAACGACTATTTCGCATACAACTCTCAAATCCATTTTCTACGCACTATGCGGTTCTTTCCGTGTTTTGTACACTGTAGCGTCTGAAGAAAAGGCATTTCATCCGAGCAAAAATCGACAAGTTTGCACCGTCAATCCTCACTCTACCCCAATGAAAGGAAACACCAACAATTTATGCGACTACATAATCAGGTAGTCACAAACGCTATATTTGCCTGAAGTATATCGTATGAGAAATGTAAATACCGTAAATCGTTTCAGGATTGTCCAAACTCGTCCTAGCACGACATGAACAATGGTTAATGATGCCGTCATATTTGGTATGTGAGGGGGTGGGGGTTGGGGAAAAATTGTCGTGACTGTGACCAAGCCGTACTGCAAGAAACGCAATTTTTGATCAACTCCAGCATCATTGCACTCGAATTTAAGAAATATCTCTGTCGCTTGTCCTTTGACTTTCACCGATGCTGTATTAGCGCATGCATCTTCGGCAAAGCGGTGAAAAACCTGTTTTTGATCGATCTATAAATGAAAAAAAAAGGTGAGCCACCATTCCACTCGAATTTAACAAATATCTCCGTCGTCCAATTGATATCTCATCCTTTGAAATTATAGTGGCATACACAGCAAGCAAGTATAAAAAACATTTGGTCGAGCTGTGCGACATGTATCACCCTCTATACATTTGTAGGCGCATCCCGCGCCCACAATAATTGCTCGTGGAGACGAGCTTAGGATTGCACTGTGTGTCTTTATCGTCATGTTAGTTTTTTTCTGGGTTACGAATCAGCACACGCTGATTGGTTCACATTGTCACGTGATATGAGATGACGTAAGGTGATCGCGAACAGCTTGAGATGCGGGCGATTGAATTGTATTTTCCCGTACGAAAATTGCTAGCCCGACTGAGCGAGAAACGGGCCCGACTCCGATTTTTACGGTGAAATTTCAGCAAGACAAAGTGAGACAGAGTTGTGTCTCGCCACAGTGTGCCAGCGTGACATTTGTCTCGCTGCGTTATCGGCGAAAACACGGCCAGACTGAACGAGACACACAGAGACATATTTTTCTGCTTGAGCGTGCTACTTGTCAGGCTCGGTTATCGGCGAGAATGAACGAGACATAGCGGGATAAATTTCGCTTTTTAATCGGTTGAAGGCTGAACGAGACGGCAGCGAGACAAATCGGTCGATCCTAAACGCTGGTTTGGACTAACACTAAGCGTGTTTGAGATTAAGCATGACTTATCTGATGTCACTAGCACAGCAATATTCTTGTACTGTAATCTTCCTTTTCATTCAAAGTACTGAGTTGTGCAATGTACACAACCGCTTCTGATTCTGAGACAAACTTGTAACATGAGTACGCATCTTCCGGTGCGGTAAGGTTTGCACGCAATGTCTGTTCACGTAAATTAACCCAATCAATCCACACGTAAACGCAGCATATTGTTTTAGAACAGTTTTACAATTTATTACGAAACGTTTAGAGGAACCATAGCGTGAGGAAACGAAGATTCGTGTTCTCTTGGATGACACTTTTCGTCGTGTGCACCCTGAGTGAGCTTCCTGATTGGCTAAATCAGGGCTGTAAAAACATCATATCACTGGCGCTTAGTAGTGGTTTTATCAACGACTTCAACGGGACATCAATTGCTTTAGCTTCTATTGAGTGAAAACGTTTGTTGCAACTACGATGGCAACGTTCATTTTGTTTGCGTTTCCAAGCGAAAGCGAATTCGTGTGAAGTTGCTATTTTGAGTAACACGCACAGCCGTGTGGCGAGATGTTCGGTACGGCTGTGGGACTGTTGAAAAGATTGAAACCGTTCGCCATCACCACTGCCCAAGACCTGAGCAAGTGAATAGGAGCCCCAACCTTCTGTATGTACCGACCAGGATTCTTGTAAAAACCCAATGAAAAGCGATTTATCGAAAGACGTATTTCTCTCAAGACTTCTGATCGAATGGCGAGCAGCCAAAAGTGAGGGAATTGAGCGAGAATTCTATCATCGATGCGATGTGGTATGTTAGCCAATATTGTTTGACGACTGAGACTTCATTGTATTTTGAACAACTATCTTAAGAGATCAATATATAATTAAATTGCAATTTTGAATCAACTCTGCTGTGTCGTTGGTTATGTGAACGCGTCGCATGTGAACTCCATTTGTTTACCAGCGATACATAAGTCAAATGACAGGCGATAATCTCGTAGAAAAAATGAGTCCAATGACGGGCGATATACTCGCCAGAAACAAGCCATCCATATGTCACGGTCAGTCAAGTGTCTCGCTCGATTCTTGTTCAGTTATCGCCCATTAATTATCGCTCATTGCTGAGCTCCGTCTTGCTCGTGTCTCGCGCTCAAATTTCTGGCTTGTTTTTCGCCGAAAACAGACACCAAAGCTACGATGACTGTTTAGCCGTAAACATTTGACACTGTACATGACATATGTTGCCTCATACATACTGTTAGCTGTTTTGTACAGTTTTTTTTCGCCGAAAATAGATCCTTGTGTGACGAAATATCCATCCTCGTAACTCAAGATTCAATCAAAGCGGCTTTGTGAGCATATTACATGTATCATACTGCGAGCCTGTGCCGTCAAAATGCTTCGGCTTATCGTATAGAGTGCCTGTTGAAATGTTTCTTCAATTCGATCATGTAGCTTATGTTTTGCAATGGTAACTGTATACTAGAAATGAAAAAAACACCGAAATAGCCCTAAGCATTGAATTTGTTAGTCACAAATGGACTGAACACGCTGTGAAACAAAACCGCGAGAATATTGTAAACAACTCTCGTGTTACATTCCTCGCTTTCAATTTTATATTTGCCACAAAGCGCGAATACTCGAAAGCCTAATAAAAGAAACGCATTCAGTAAAAAGAAAACAGATAAGTATCGGAGCTATGGCTGGATTAATCGTGGCCTCTGATTAGAAATAAGTGTTCGAAGTCAAACTGTCAAAAATACAGTAAATGTCGCAAGTCACGCACAGGGTCACGCATTACTCTTATGAGTGTTGTATGAACATTTATAATTTAATCAGGTTTTATTTGAGCAAAGTCTCAAAAACCAAGTTCTCTATGCTGTATAATATTTTTTCTGGTGAGACTGAAACCCGGTGGGGTAAGGTATGTGCTGTGTACATTTTTTAAGTTAGGTCTGAAATAGCGTATAGAAAATCAGATATTTTGGTCTGAAATAGGTTAAGGGTTTTCAGAACCGGGGGGCACACCCACGCAAAATTATGATGAGTACCCCCCTCCCCCGGGGACTGAAAGTCTCTCTTGGGAGTCTCGCTCTTGTCCTTACTTTTAATTTTAGTTTATCCTGGTCTCGACCCAACTCACGCCACGAGCTCACTGGCAAATCCAGTCTTGTTTACACTAAAATTTCGGATTTGGGGTAGGTAAAGTTTTTGTATCAAAACCGGCGCCTATTTTATATATTCTTTCGCCTTTTCGATAAGATCGTTTCTTTCATCTGTTAAACTCACTTTGATACTAGTTTCATTTTTATAGCATTTTGTTTCATTTGGGAAGTTTACACCCTTTGCAGTGCACTGTGTAGTAATATTGTTTTGCCTCGGAGGTGTGCGATCCACGCACACCAAGGAGCTTATACTCTCTAGTAACATGCGTTTAATATCTGTTATCCACTTCTTGATCTTTGACAAACTTTTGATCCACTTTGCGCGCAGTTAGAAACTTTCTTCGTTTTTCCAACAAATGGCAAAAAACGTAACTAGAAACTGCAGCTTGAAACTTTAGTGGTGCTTTGCGACATTTTAGTTTATGAGTGTGAATTGAGTAAATATGCTATTTCCAGCTGTGTGTCATAATTTCATCTTTGTCCAAGTTTTACATAAGCTGTCATTACCGCAATAAAGATCTGTTACAGTATCTCGGCACTGCATGACTAACACACCCTTTCTTTTAAATGGAAATAGAAAAACCCGATTGCGATATTTTCATGCAATAAAGCAAGTGGCGATGGTTTGCAGGTGTCCGCCCACTGTTGACTGATTTCTTCTTTAGAGTAAAACTAAACGCGATTTCCTTGGCTTTCGGTTGGCTGAAAGTGTTTCTTATGCATAACTGCTTTATTTTGGTTTTCAAAAGTCATCCAGAAATGGCTCTATATAAAACACAATTAATGGAACACAGGATCAGAAACATGAATGTACTTAAAACACAGTCAAAACCAATACAAAATCTTAGCATTTAAGGACAGGATAGAATACTCCCACCACCATATATAATAAGGTAATCATTTTGTTATGTCGTTCTTTTAATTTAAATTCGGTGCCAGCCTTGTATAAAAATGTGAAAAATTATGAAAACTTAAACCTCAATTTGACCTTTTTGTTGGTCAGGCATGACAGCACCCACTTAAAATACAAGGCAAGTCTAGATTTTCCTTTTATACTGAGTAAATGTACAAAATAAAGTGCAATCCTATATTGCACAAAAGCCTAAAATTCTTACAGAGTTCAGATAAGACAAAGACAAAAACATAAGCATAAGTGCAAGCATAAATGACAAAAAAGTTACAGTGCGACATATTAGCATAAAATATTTTCTTACCTAGTTATGCTTATGTCACACTGTGGCTCTCCTGTCGTTTATGCTCATGCTTATATGTTTGCGCTTGTGCTTATGCTTATGTCATATGTGTAAACCAGCCTAAAGAGTTGAAAAGACACCATTTGCCTGGGGGAGAGGGTATACTCAACGGTAAATTGGGTAGGGAGGTACCGCTCACCATATCAAACTCTACTCAAGATACAAAAATATTTATGTATTTTACCCTGTCTAATTTGTGATCCTGTTCAAGACTGAACCAAAAATTTCACCCTACTTAAGACACTAATGCAAAATGATATATTCTATGTAATTTTCCTTAGGCAACAGAGTCGTCTGCATTTACGTGGTAATATACATCAAGTACAAACTCCTTGTAACAAATACATCTAGTCAAATGCTATATTACAGACAAAGTGATGAATGCAAGATCAGCGTCATGTGAAAATGTTGTTTACAAATAATTCAATGTAATTGCAATTCTCGTTGCGCAGGGCAAGAGTTCAAGCTGAAGTAGGAGTTCAAGTTAGTTGACCATGGAAGTTAACCCTGTTTAAGACATGGAAATGCAAAATCACATACTTTGTTTAAGCCAGCTGGAGGACCCTGAAAACTATACCCTATCCAGCAGAACATCCCTATAGAAAATATAGGGGAGTCCCCCCCCCCCCCCCCACATACATAGATCTTATTAACCGAGCGCGCGGTCCGTACAGTAAGTTATCGACCGAGTTTTTTTCTCGCGCGAAGCGCGCTCGGGCCATAAGGCGACGAAAAAAACGAGGATCCATAACTTACGGTACGGACCAAGCAAACGAGGTTAATAAGATATTTATTATATGTCTTTAGATCTTTCGGCAAACACAAAACAAGGCCCCAACGAGTACTCGTCTCGTTCATTCAACAACATCAATCGCGATCAGGCATGAATTACGCACGTTTGTTTTCACAACAAATTCAGTTAACAGCTTACAATTCTACCGATTTGAAAATCTTGAAAGAAAATAAGTGTCTGTCGAACCAACTGCCTAGATAAATACTAATTTGTTCTGAGCTGAATGAAATGGCCCATAGCGTGTGTCAAACAACTACACTGCAGTGAACTTTATTCGGTGAACGACTCGAACTCGCCCTTGCTCGCTCACTAAAGATTTAAAAAAATTGCAGTCTTATCTCTTTCCAGAAGAAACTGCTTTGGAACTCTGAGTATTTTTTATTCTTTTAAATAAGTTTCTTACACGTACAATAATGTAGAAGGCAAAATGGCACTAAAAGAAAATCATTTCATCACAAACTGCGACCGACACATCGTTGAAAGTTATATTATTCAAAACTCACCGCTTAATTTTCCTGCCTCCTCATGGAACGTTTAGGTTTCTTCCAGCAAAATAAACGTCAAATCACCACGGTGTTTTTGTCCCAGTCAGTGATTTCGAAATACAGAGTTCTCGTGCATTGTGAAAAATTTATTTACAGTCTTCACAGTGCGCCATGACGAGCAAACATGTCTGCAAAACTTGATTCTTGCACGGTTTTAGCCATAACTGTTCACGGTGATTGTTTGCTTTCCACTTTCTTCCTGGCAAGTGTGCAAATTTTAACACAGGGGTGAAACAACCCTCCATACTCTGCAGCACTTGTTGTCAATGACGGCTGAGGTCGCAAGCAATTTTTTCCTCGGATGTTTTCCTTCTTCATAACGGTCATTTTCCAAGATTGTAAACTTTCCCCGATCGTCATAACTTAACAGTGAGTATCCGGAACGTTTAAACTTCCCATTGCACTTCTGGGCCTTTTATGACAAACGTTTAGCAACTTTTCGAGTAATCATTTGCGATCCACATGTGCAAACTGATTTTGCAGTCCGTACAGTAAGTTATGGACCGGTAAAATTGACCAATCAGAACGTGCGTAAAATCAATTTGCGGTCCGTACAGGAAAGTATGGACCAGTAAATTAACCAATCGTAGCGTGCGTAGTATCAGTGCCATATAATAAAGTATATTATGAGAGACCATTTTGTTGATACATGCTGTTTTACATACCTTGTTTTTTTTCTCTGTCGCTTGCAGCATATTTGGTTGGCTTTTGCGATCAATATCAAGGTCTTCTCAACCTGTGCAGTAAATCTAGGGTAACAAAGGATACTACTGTAGCTCTACATGTAGTGTTGGCACTAGATGATTCATGGACACATTAATATTACTATGATGGCTCAAGTGAAATATAATGCTCCTTGTTTGCTGCAAACATGGGATTATCCCCGAACGAAGTGAGGGAAATAATCACGACGCTAATGCATTAATATCGCATTATATCGCCTTACTTGGGGACTCCAAGCGTGTCGCCATCTCGAAATTTAATGTTCGTCTATCACTCAGTCAGTCAGTCTGGCGTACGACTTTAGGCGCGGTTACCATGCATAACCAATAACAAAGGCCGGATCAATCACGTGTGCCCTGTAGTTTTACTCGGAATAAGAGAAATAATTAGATTTGAACAAAGCAACAATATGTCGGAAACACAACAGTCTCGCAAAGCTCGTCTTCAAATAAGAAGGGAACAGGCACGAGCAAGGCGAGATCGTGAAACGAGCGAACAGCGCCTAATTCGTCTCGAGAAAAGGCGACAATCCTGTTATGATCGACAGCATCATAAACAGAAGCGTGCCGAAGAAACGACTCCGCAGAGAAAACAGCGCATGAATGCCGATCGAAAGCGACATGAACAGAAGCGGGTAACGAAGACAACTCCACAGAGAAAACAGCACATGAATACCGATCGAAAGCGACCCGAACAAAAGCGGGTAACACAGGCAACTCCGCAAAAAGAACAGCCCTTGAAAGCAAATCGGGAACTTCAAAAGAAAAAACGGGCCGAAGAAAAGACTCCGCAAAGACAACAGCGTATGAGTGCCGATCAAAAGCGTCATAAAGAGAAGCGGTTGACACAGGCAACTCCGCAAAGAGAATCCAGTCGCCAGCGAGTAGCTTCTCGACTTAGCAATGAATCGTCTGAACGGAGTACCCGCAGGCTTCAAGCTCAAAAGCTCAAATTAACACTAGACGCCGACAACAGCGTGCTGCAGTTATCGAAGAACGGCGCAGCCAAAAACAACAATATTTGCATAACCGTGGGTGGGCAAATCCAGAAACTCCTCCATTCCACGAACAAAAGTGGGTACGGGAGGAACTCACTGCCTTTAACAGCTTTGAGGAAAATCTCCGACACTTACGCTGCAAGGTATGCAAAGAAACATGGCCGATCACCAACCGAAGTATGCCCGAGCAGAACTATACCTGCACCAGGTGCAAGCGCGACAAAAAGACTTCATGTTGATTGTTCTCGGCTGAAAACGACATGGATCCTGGGACAGTGCCTGCAGAACTAAAGGACCTCACCAAAGTAAAGGAAATGCTGATCGCCAGAGCTTTCCCCATCATGTGGGTTTACCGGAAACACGGCGGCCAGCGTGGGTACAAAGATCATGTCCTCAACTTTCCACAGGATGTTCAGGGATTTCTCAGCACTCTTCCAGCCAATGTGAGTGATCTGCCCGTTCTTATCATCAGGAAGCAAGGGGCAGGTAAGAATTCAAAACTATTCTGTATGGCTTTTATGGTTGTGTTTACATTTTTGACCTCTGTGTATTGATGGCCAAATTTGAACAGTTATGCATTAATTGCAATACGACCATTCGTTGTCATTGTTTATTTTCAACGAATAACAGCTGAACAAAGGATGCATGGTGAAATTTTGTTTTATCTGAATTTCTGTTGTACAATATCTCTATCACACATTCTTCAACTAAATATTGCTATCATCTATAGTGTACTGTGAAACACTTTACAATGTACTCAAGAATTTAGGACCTGATGTGCGCCAGATCCTTTACACCATCCTTTCAAGATTTATGTCAATTGTGGATGAATAGTACAGGTTAGCTATGAAAGTGCATTGTAATGTGTACATCATTGTGAATTATCTCATCATCCTCTTGAAAATTTGGTGTCTTTCTGATTTTTGTAGGAGCAAACAGGCTAAACCTACACTTCAGTCCAAGTGGAAGTTCAATTTCTGTGTTGTTTATAGGTAAGTACTGTACAATAAATTGCAACAATATGTAGTGAAGACAAAAACCTGAATATGTGTTTTCATTTTCAAAAAGATCATGGTAAAGGAAATGTTCAAGTGAAGAAATCAGGCTGAGAAGTTAGCTCCTGTGCAGTTAAAGGATCCTCGTATACCAAGTCACTGACATCATGAAAGTGTAAGATTGTCAGGAGCCAAAAATGAACTCGATGGTGATGTCTCTAACAAGAATGCCAAAGGAAAATGTTCTCAAGGACACTGGCCTGTATACTCTGTCAAGTAACCCCAAAAGAAATTATATCTGGGTGTTTTCTTAAAATTTAGAATGGTACTGTATTTTGCTCCAGTGGACGACATGCTCAGAGCCAAGTATTTTTTCTGTGTTCCCTTCTGACACAAGGTTTTGTTAGTTATTTATTTGTTAGAGGTTGTTTGCTTTTTATGAAGGAAAACTTCAGTTCAGTTAACATGTAATATAAGCGGCAATAACATGTGAGTAAGACCAGCACCAAGGTAGACAGTAACCAATATTGTAACAACAAGTTTAAACCCTTTCACACCCAAGAGTGATCAAATTCAATTTTCTCCTTCAGTTGGAAATGTACTGTATTGTACAATAAAGAGAATACAGCTTTTTATACCGTGTTCGTTAGATGAATGCTGACTGAACTGTCACTTCTCACTACATATTTTATATAATATTAATTTATATAATTTCTTTTGAAATTAAAGCTGAAAGATTCTGCATTTTAAACTTGGGACTAAAAGGGTTGTTTACCTGTATTAAGTCCATGATAGTTGTTATACCCTTATCCTCCAAGGGATTGTGTAGAAAATGTGTTAAAACATTTTTTTAACATGCTTGCCCCATCAATACAAAAGGTTGGTAAAATTAAGGCCTCATAAAATAGACACAAACTTCCATGTTTTTTCCTTTTTTTCTTTTTTCTTGCGTCGAAACTTTAGTAAAAGGCAGAGCAAAAGGCTGTTGTTGAGCTACCAAAACAATATATGCCAGGCCAGAGCGAGGGGATATCTGCGATTATCGTATTTCTAGTAATAATGGTAGTCAGAATCCTTAAAACTTGTTGGGTCCTAACCTTCGTTTACTAGAGTGTTTGTGTGCTTCATAAAATAAGTTTAACGCTAAATTCAGTAATAATGGCAGTCGCAATCAATTAAAACTTGTTGTGTCCTAGAACTAAAATTGACTTAAGTGTCTGTATGCTTTATAAAATAAATTTAACGCTAAAATCAATAATAATGGTAGTCACAATCCTTAAACTTGTTGAGTTATGAGATATTGAATTTGAATTCGCGAATGTTGCTCTCTGATAGGAGACGCTTGAATTTTCCCAAAGTTTCTGTTTCTTGGGAGGCTGAGGGTGTTGTTTCCAATCCTCATACTTCGACTTGATTGATTGTTCCCACACCCTGCGTGGGTACTAATCTGAACACCATATCGTTTTTAGATGTCTGTCGTTCACGGACCGACCTCCCCGCGTAGTGGGGCTTGCTGGGTAAAACATCAGAACTCCAGTCTCGTTTCCAGGCTCTGTCCTGTCCGAGGCCAAATTCTCGCGTTGTGATGCGACACGTCCTCCTCGTAAAATTACCCTATGGAGACAATTCACAACCACGCTGGGATTAGCCGCATGAGACAATTCAAAGCACCTAAACCCGTCTGGATGGAAGTGTGGAATAGAGTTGTCTGCTTCATCAAAATGGCCGCCTCTCGTGGGAAGCGTTCTGGAGATTTATCAACCGACGCTGCTGCCGATCGCTACAACCTTATCGAGAGTAGAAAAGAAGACCAGGAAAGAATCTGATAACAGATGCGGTGATTATGGTAGCGCAACTCCTTCGGGTAAGGCGGCCAAACGACTTCTAAATGCTCGTTTGTAGCAGTAGGCCACTGCGTCATGTAGGCTGTATATCTCTCGAGAACGCTTGCCTTTCACGTTTGATGTGCGACGAGAGGCGGCCATCTTGGTGATGCTGATACAAACCTGGCGTGCATGGAATTGCAGGATATGGTTTGTGTAGTTTGAATATTGCTTCGTGTGCGCTGAGCTGTGAGTGTGTGGTATATACGGCTTGTTAAAATACTATTTGGAAAATATTTAGCATTACAATAAACACCCGCTTATAAGAACCTACATTTATACAAGTCAGCCTAAATAGATTCTTATATATCGGGTGTTTAGTGGGGATTAAATCAGGCTGTTTCGGTTCTCAAGTCGGTTCTTATTAAATCAGGGTTTTAAAACTCTTTGCTACTCTTCAGAATAGTACAAATCCATTACTATAATAATATAATTATATTACTAGAAATACTATAATCGCAGATATCCCCTCACTCTGGCCTGGCATATATTGTTTTCGTAGCTCAACAACAGCAGCCTCTTGGTAAAGTTTCGACGCCAAAAAAAAAACAAAAAAAAAACATGGTAGTTTGTGTCTATTTTATGAGGCCTTAATTTTACCAACTTTTTGTAGTTGATGGGGTAAGCATGTTAAAAAATTTTTTTAACACTTTTGCTACACAATCCCTTGGAGGATAAGGGTATAACAACTATCATGAACTTAATACAGGTAAACAACCCTTTTAGTCCCAAGTTTAAAATGCAGAATCTTTCAGCTTTAATTTCAAAAGAAATTATATAAATTAATATTATATAAAATATGTAGTGAGAAGTGACAGTTCAGTCAGCATTCATCTAACCAACACGGTATAAAAAGCTGTATTCTCTTTATTGTACAATACAGTACATTTCCAACTGAAGGAGAAAATTGAATTTGATCACTCTTGGGTGTGAAAGGGTTTAAACTTGTTGTTACAATATGTTACTGTCTACCTTGGTGCTGGTCTTACTCACATGTTATTGCCGCTTATATTACATGTTAACTGAACTGAAGTTTTCCTTCATAAAAAGCAAACAACCTCTAACAAATAAATAACTAACAAAACCTTGTGTCAGAAGGGAACACAGAAAAAATACTTGGCTCTGAGCATGTCGTCCACTGGAGCAAAATACAGTACCATTCTAAATTTTAAGAAAACACCCAGATATAATTTCTTTTGGGGTTACTTGACAGAGTATACAGGCCAGTGTCCTTGAGAACATTTTCCTTTGGCATTCTTGTTAGAGACATCACCATCGAGTTCATTTTTGGCTCCTGACAATCTTACACTTTCATGATGTCAGTGACTTGGTATACGAGGATCCTTTAACTGCACAGGAGCTAACTTCTCAGCCTGATTTCTTCACTTGAACATTTCCTTTACCATGATCTTTTTGGAGATGAAAACACATATTCAGGTTTTTGTCTTCACTACATATTGTTGCAATTTATTGTACAGTACTTACCTATAAACAACACAGAAATTGAACTTCCACTTGGACTGAAGCGTAGGTTTAGCCTGTTTGCTCCTACAAAAATCAGAAAGACACCAAATTTTCAAGAGGATAATGAGATAATTTACAATGATGTACACATTACAATTCACTTTCATAGCTAACTTGTACTATTCATCCACAATTGACATAAATCTTGAAAGGATGGTGCAAAGGATCTGGCGCACAATAGGTCCTAAATTCTTGAGTACATTGTAAAGTGTTTCACAGTACACTATAGGTGATAGCAATGTTTAGTTGAAGAATGTGTGATAGAGATATTGTACAACAGAAATTCAGATAAAACAAAATTTCACCATGCATCCTTTGTTCAGCTGTTATTCGTTGAAAATAAACAATGACAACGAATGGTCGTATTGCAATTAATGCATAACTGTTCAAATTTGGCCATCAATACACAGAGGTCAAAAATGTAAACACAACCATAAAAGCCATACAGAATAGTTTTGAATTCTTACCTGCCCCTTGCTTCCTGATGATAAGAACGGGCAGATCACTCACATTGGCTGGAAGAGTGCTGAGAAATCCCTGAACATCCTGTGGCAAGTTGAGGACATGATCTTTGTACCCACGCTGGCCGCCGTGTTTCCGGTAAATCATGTGATGGTGAAAGCTCTGGCGATCAGCATTTCCTCTACTTCGGTGAGGTCCTGTAGTTCTGCAGGCACTGTCCCAGGATCCATGTCGTTTTCAGCCGAGAACAATCAACATGAAGTCTTTTTGTCGCGCTTGCACCTGGTGCAGGTATAGTTCTGCTCGGGCATACTTCGGTTGGTGATCGGCCATGTTTCTTTGCATACCTTGCAGCGTAAGTGTCGGAGATTTTCCTCAAAGCTGTTAAAGGCAGTGAGTTCCTCCCGTACCCACTTTTGTTCGTGGAATGGAGGAGTTTCTGGATTTGCCCACCCACGGTTATGCAAATATTGTTGTTTTTGGCTGCGCCGTTCTTCGATAACTGCAGCACGCTGTTGTCGGCGTCTAGTGTTAATTTGAGCTCTTGAGCTTGAAGCCTGCGGGTACTCCGTTCAGACGATTCATTGCTAAGTCGAGAAGCTACTCGCTGGCGACTGGATTCTCTTTGCGGAGTTGTCTGCGTCAACCGCTTCTCTTTATGACGCTTTTGATCGGCACGCATACGCTGTTGTCTTTGCGGAGTCTTTTCTTCGGCCCGGTTTTTAAGGTCGGCGTCTCACGAAAGTGAGAAGCACGACCTTATTGCGGCCACGACACCGTCAGTCAGTCAGTCCGTCATCTGTGTCAACAACAGACTTCCAAATTAGGAAGTTTATTCCAAATCTGGGCACGATCACGCATAATGAAATACATTTCAAGAGATCGATTAACTTAAATAGCACGGATTTATACGACCTTTTAATCACGGCTTTTGGTGAAAGTATGAATGCGGAAGATGCTCCAAAGGTTTATACTTGCTCTTGGCCGATACCTCGAGTGTTTCAAGCATCGCCCAATTTTCCTGATAAACTCTGTGTGAAAACAACATTTCATACTGGCGTAACGGTATGGACTTTATATCGATCGTGCGGTTATCATTTTGTGTGAATGTTTCAGTCGGTTGACCGTACACAGGAACACGGCGTTCATCTCTATCGACATTCATTGTGCAGTGGACGCGCGCGATTTAGTTGTTTACATTCCTCAAGAAGTAGTAAAACGTTCCTTCAAGCTCAGACCCCACCTCACACCCCACTTCACCTCGTGTCACGCCCTTGAGGCTCAAGCCCACCGCCTAACATCACCTAACATAATCCTTAAGGCTAACATCCCCTAAGATCACCTTACCTACTTGAGGCTCACAAATCACCTCACATCATGTGTAGTATAAAAAATTTATTTTTGAAAAAAGGGCTTAAGGACACAATAGATAAGTTAAAAATGACTACATTAAATGAGCTAAGAAAAGGAATTGCAAAGGAGCTTGATATTAAGGGTAGGTGGAAGATGAATAAAAAGGATCTAGAAGAAGCCATTTCAAGGGCACAAAACCAAGGAAATGTTAATGTGTCTAATATGGTTAATATAAAGCCAACACCAAAGCCAAGGACTATTCTTCCTGAAGGAGTTAGGCCTACAAAAAGGAAAAAGTATAAACTTTGTGAGCATGGAAGGATTGTGTATGATTGTAAAGATTGTGGCGGATCAGCAATTTGTGAACATAATGACTATAAGAGGGTTTGCAAGAAATGTGGTGGTTCGTCGATTTGTGAACATAATAGAATTAGGTATGGTTGTAAGGATTGTGGAGGAACAGGAATTTGTGAACATAATAAGGAAAAATATTATTGTAAAGATTGTAAAGGCAAGGGCATTTGTGAACATAATAGGAGAAGATACTTTTGTAAGGATTGTAAAGGAAAAGGAATTTGTGAACACAATGTGGTAAGATTTTCATGTAGAGATTGTAAAGGAAATGGGGTTTGTGAACACAACGTATCAAGGCATTTTTGTAAGGATTGCCACGGAAAAGGAATTTGCGAACACAACAAGAGTAGGTATTTATGTAAGGATTGTAAAGGAAAAGGAGTTTGTGAACATAATAAGAAAATAAAAATATTTATGTAAAGCGTGTAGAGGGAAAGGAATTTGTAAACATTATGAAAGAAAATATTATTGCGTGAAATGTAATGGAAAAGGTACTTGTGAACATGGAAAGAGAAAATATGCTTGCATTGATTGTAAAGGTCAAAAGGGCTCAATTATTTGTGAACATAATACGAGAAGGTATTATTGTTTAAAATGTAAGGGAAAGGGAATTTGCGAACACGATAGAAAAAGACGAGATTGTAAAGATTGCAAGAAATAAAACATATTACTTAAAGTTTCGTATTAATAAAGTGAAGAGCATGAAAATTGAAGATTTGAAAACTGAAAACTTAAGATTTACTGATTTTGAGACTAAGAAGAACAAGAAGGGTGAAGAATTTCATATCATGAAAGTTTATCCGGAAAATGCTGACAGAAAAAGTAGACCAATAATTTTAGATAAAGAAACAACGACGTTAGGTTTAAGAAATGTTTTGAACGATAACGGTAAAATAAGTCACTTATATTTTCCAATAACTTTTATAGATACTGATGAAGATTTGGAATGGATTAACAAGTTTGAAGAAATTACTAATTTTATAGAAGCGCACGTCAAGAAAATAGGCGTAAAAGGAGGGGTTGATTTTAGTAAGTTTAATCCCTTGAAAGGCAAACCAGGCGAAGATTCAATGATGTTTCTTAGAGTTGGGCATTACAATAATAGGGTTTTTTGTAATTTCTATGGCCCGGGGAGAAAACGTTTAACTGTTGATTATATGTTGAATCAGCTTTGTGACGTTGACGTAAAGAGAAAGATTGATTCCGTTTTTGTTAACTCGAAAAATGCGTATTTACAGCTTAGTTTGACGGAAGCGACTGTTGACCCAGTGTCAAGGTTTAGAAGGATTAGTGAAGAAGACGACGAAGACGAAGAAGAGATTATACTTAGCGAAAGCGAAGACGAATAAAAGATTTGCATTACTAAATAATTCATAACTAGCCTTGGTTATGAATTAAATTATTAACTTTTACCCGACGCGTAGGGTACGCAAATTTCAAGTGTCCAACGCGTTGGACACCGCGGAATTTAGAGTATGTTGATTATGAAAATAGAAATTTGAGAATCGTTAAGTGTCCAACGCGTTGAACACGCGGAATTTAGAGTATGTGAATTTTTGAAAATAGGAATTGTGCCCGATGCATAGGGCACTCGAGTTTCAGGGTTTTTGAATTTTGAAAATGCTGATTTAACAAAACCACCACCAAAAAGCCCCTCCAAAGACTACGACGATTGAGCCTTTAGGTTTTGGTTTTGGTTTTTCGTTTTGTTCTTTTGTTTCTTTCTCTTCGTCAATGATATAGTCTCTTACAGTTTCTGCCATTTTTATTTGTCGAGACGAGATCTTAAGTTGTTTGTGGAATTTCAATATGATATGAAAATGGATGACGGAGAGAAAAACAAATCCTTGAGTACTTCTCATTTTTTAGTATTTCACAAATAGTTTTCTTCTCGCGAGCATAAATTCCAGAACCAAACTTTTTGAAAAGCAAATCTGTTCCATCAGATTCTGGATTATGAAATGCAATGATACAACCAAGATTTTCTCTGAATGGTTTTGCAATGCTAGTCAATTGTTGAGTTAAAACCCAAACAGAAATTCCAATATGTCATCCACTAAACGCGAGATCAATTAATTTGGAGCTTCTTTTCTTTACATCTGTACTCACAGCACAATCATCAAGAATTATGAGAACTTTGGTTTGCTTTGGCTCAATTCCGAGATCACTCATTTTGTTGTCGTGAAATAATGATGCACAAATCTCCAAACACTCTTCGACTCCTTCGGATTCGCAAGGCATCATGACGAAAAAGCATTTGTCGAGGTTGGCGAATCCTTCATAAGTTTTGTTTGTTGCGAAAGTCGGACAAATCAAAACAATAAAGTCGAAAACGTGTTTGAAAGGGCCCCTCAAAAGATCAACCAAGTATTGTGTCTTTCCACAATTAGTTGGACCAGTAATTAAACAATGAAACGGTACTTTAGATTTCAAAGATTCCATCTTTAAAATCATAATCGTATATTTTTAAATCTTATGAAGATGGTTGAATTTTTACGTCTTTCACGACTCCATCACTAACTAAAACTGCCGCATCAGAAACAACAAAAACGTGACAATCGACAGTAGCAGAGGCAACTCCTCCAATGTCAATGGATAATCTAATTCCATCATGAGACCTTCCAACCACGACTCCGTCACCGTGAAGAAAGTTGTCATTTCCTGATCTTAAGTCAACCCATAACGCAAACTTGTGATTATGAAAGTCTATTTCCTTGAAGTGATCCTCAACATAATCAAACCTTTTCAAAATCATTGGCCAAACATCCTCTCTTAAAATTCCGTTTGAAAATAATTTGTTTGGAACACCATTTATGGAAACTTTGACAGAATTAATCAAAGGGTTAACAAACTCCTCGGCTTTCCTTTCTCCCGAATTGAAACTCTTTAAAAAGAATAACATGATTCCTTTCATACAACTTCTTGGTGTGTTTACGTGGAGATTAATAAGTGGCCCA
Organism: Plumapathes pennacea; assembly: GCA_964036295.1. NCBI lineage: Eukaryota > Metazoa > Cnidaria > Anthozoa > Antipatharia > Myriopathidae > Plumapathes > Plumapathes pennacea. The sequence continues at coordinate 17,011,019 of OZ038467.1, read as the reverse complement.
GTACCAATGTCAATTGATAAAATTGTTTTGAAGTGATGAACATCCTCAAAGTAAAAAGTTCTACCGCTTTGATAAACGCTACTCGCTTGAAATGCCAATTTTTCATCTTCAATGGATGAATATTCTAATTCTATGTCTGTCAACTCATAACCATGATCTTTAGTTTTGTCTGAAGTTGCAACTATTACAGACGAATTAGCGAGTTTTATTTCAAACCTAAGGTTTGACTTCAGCCCTCTTTGGTAATAAACTCCATGATCGTCTAACACTGGGTGAGATAAAGGAATGTGATACCTTTTCCCATAAGTAGTGCTCGTTTGTTGCATTAACTTAGCTTCGCCAGCTCCCTTCGCCATAGCCTTTCTTTTAGCTTCACTCATTATTCCTCTTTTTACATCTTCCTCACATGTTAGCATGTCATGGTACCCATGAAAGAGGTCGTACCTAGGAGTATCACAAATAGTTTTTCCTCCAAAGAAAATCTTCATGTGATTTACTAAATTTCTTGATACATTTTGAACGAGATGATTATCAACATGTCCCTTCTCTACCTTTATATTAAACCTCAAAAACATACTTTTTGGAACGAATACCATGTTTTCATTTTATCTCGGCACATCAACATAAAGCGTTTCCCCGGGCTTAGCAGACGATGGTGTAAAAGTCGTCCTATGAAGCGTTCTCTCTGCCTTCATTGCCTTAGACAATTTAGATTTCCTATTTGGGTTAAGTATTTCTGCAAACGACATATTTTAAAGACGCACACTAAATCTTTAAATGAAAAAGATGGAAAAGATTTATTACTCTTCAAAAGGATATTGGAAGGGTTTATCAGCAATTAAAAAACTTTCTTTAGAAGCTGGAGTTACTAATAAAGAAGCAAAAGATTGGCTATCAAAACAGGCGCTTTGGCAAATTTATCTTCCACCGCCTAATCATGTTCCAAGACCACATTGGACAATTTCAGAACCGAACGAAATTCATCAAGCTGATCTCTTATTTCTTCCCCACGATAAAGTTGGGAAAAAAACTTATAAATATGCTTTAGTTGTTATTGATATTGCTTCAAGATATGTTGATGCAGAAGCTTTGACGAGTAAATTAAGTGATGAAGTGTCAAACGATTTCAAGAAAATTTATTCAAGGAGGTTGAAGTGGCCAAAAACTTTAATCGTCGATCCGGGAAGAGAATTTATGGGATCTTAACGGTTCTTATGAATCAAAAGAAAGTAGTTATAAAACGATCAGAAACTGCTAATCACAGGGCGCAAGCATTCGTCGAGAGAGCGAACAAAACTTTGGGTGAAAAAATATTTAGCCAACAATACGCTGACGAGTTTGTTACTAATGGTAGGTCCACTAAATGGGTAAGTAGACTACCAAATATCATAAAAACCATAAATAATCACGTAACTAAATTAACGGGCAAGAAAGCCATCGACGCTTATCGTGAGAAGAATGTTGAACAAGAATTCAAAAGTTATTCACGGCCTGTTGGGTTCAATGAGAAAAGGCTTGATAGTGACGTTAACGTAAGATATTTATTATCGCCTGGTGAGGAAGAAGGTGGAAGTGTGAGGAGAGCAACTGATCCCATGTGGAGTACAAAAGTTTTTGAGTTGAAAAAATCAATAATATCTAAAAATCAGCCAGTTTTGTATTATTTAGTAGATGGACCAAAGAGAGGATTCGTTAGAGAAGAATTATTGGTGATACCACTCGACACTGAGTTACCTCCAAAATTTGTTTTGAAACAATAGATTTATTTCATCAGCTTTTCTCTAAATTCTGAACGTCATTTATTTCACCTATTCTATAATGACCAAGACCTAAAGTGTCTAGTCCACTTTGTAATATGTGCCTCTTATCATCATCGGCAGAAAGTGCAATTTTATTAACTCTTTGGGAATACAAATTATGACCGTAGGAACGTATTCTCCCCATCTCTCTCATTTGCTCTTTTCTCGAAAATAGAACTTCTTTCATGTCTTTCATTCCAATAGTTTTCTTGACTACTTCCTTGTTAACTCCTTTACACTTGATATCTTCTATTGACGACTCCAAAGATATTCCATACAACTTTGCCCTCAAACCAACAAACTCAGTAATCTCAACACCATTCGTCTCATCCTTAAACATTCCTAAAACTTTTTTATTCAAACCAGATGGAATACCGCTCGGATGATCTTTTGGAAACTCACTAGTATCAAAATGTGTTTTCACGTCGGGTGTAATGTCTTTATAAAAATCCTCCGTTTCAATTTCATAAGTCAAAGAATTTGTGTCGGTGAATAAAAGCCTTGCTTTTTCATCATATTTTTCCTTGATATAACCATAGTGAAAATCGTACATGATCAATTTACTAAGATCAAGAATAGCCATTCCAAGGTAAATTGGTTTATTATAGTAAGTCTTAGTTTTTTCCATTTGAACAGCCACCAAGTTTTCACTAAAAACTGTTCTCCCTCGATAATTCGACTTTTTAACTAACTTAGAAAATTGTGATTCATTAGTAGTGAGTTTAATATTTACTCGATTTCTAATATTTTCCATCGTTTTTCCAAAAAGAGAATTATTCATAAGTTTATAAAAGTTTTTCTCAAACTTAGTCTTCCCGGCCATTCTCATCTTCGTATTAAATGAGATGTAATCTTTCATAAAATCTTTTTCATCAAAGGTAATCATTCTGTGTACCTTTTTAACCTTCAAACCCATCTCCACATAAATAACTCATGATGAAGCACATATTTCTCCTTGTCGTAAAAAGTAGAGACAAGCTTTTCAACTTTGTTTATTTTTCTCCTCTCCGGTGCTAATGGATAATCATTGTGAAGATCATGTAACTCTTTTGGATATTCCAAATCAACCTCTAAAATTGATGGTGGTAATAGCCCTAAAGACTTACCGCTTTTAATTTTGCAGTTCAACTTAGTTATTAATTTATTTGGTGCCCATTTAAAATTTGAATAAGGCGTCTTTTCCGACATAGCAAATCCATAAAGATTATTTGCATCCAAATATTTAATAAACTTATCTTTTGAATTTTTGTCATGGCGCTTCATGTATTTGTCATTAGCCTTTGAATATCTCCCCGTTATCATTGATACTCCGCCTCTTATTCCTCTCTCAAACATCATAAACATATCATAATCTTTTAGTAATTCTGGTTCGGCGGAAGTCATCTCGAAAAACGCATCCCAAGTCAACCCAGGAGACGTGAAATAATGGGCCAAACACGTCAGCTAGTAATAGAACGTCAGTTTGTAGATGAAGATCGTGATACTCTCTAAAATTTTTCATATTGAAAGTTTTCCAAACTTTTTGCGCATGTTTATAATCACTATTTGAGATATCTTTTTCACTTAATATTGAATAAAACATCTCAATGGGAGGCAACTCTTTTTCTTCAAATCTTTCGAAAGGGTTAAAATAATCATAAGGAAATACACCTTTCCTTTTTAGGAGATTCAACTTTTCGTCTTTAAAAAATTGTGATGTTATTTTAAAATCTTCATCTTCAAGTGTCTCAACCATTTTGTCAAGACTGTTCAACAAAAATTTATAACTATCAATAAACCTTGCTTGCATATTTATTGGACTCATTTTTAGTGAACCATCATCATTCATCATTGGTTCTCCTTCCTCATCTCTTTTGACTTTCTCATCAACTTTTACAAATTTAGTGAAAGAAATATATTTCTCTTCATTAAGTGGAATACAATCGACCCTTTCTCCATTTTTCGCTAATTCCTTTATGAACAAATGTGCATCATAATTTTGTAAATTGTGAAAAATTATAGGAATCGTTGTTTGTCTTCTGTCTTTCAAATTACATTCAAAATGTGCTGCTCCTCTAAACTTTCCTGTCAAATGACAATGATCCCTAACTTTAGCCTTAGTTAAACTTGTATCATCAAATTCACTCTCTGAACCTTCACAAATATGACAAACATTTTGAGAATGATACAATTCTTTTTCTTTCTCACCAAAAATCATCTTCTTTGGAGTTTTCAAATATTTTTCATAAAGCTCTCTTATCTCATCATCAATCATAGAATTAAACTTTTCAATGACGCTTTCAGATTCTTGCTTTGTGTAAACTACTTTTTTTGGTTTCATAATACTTTCATCAAAACAAACAACCGTAAATGAAAATCCATTTGGAATGTGTTCTTGAATGTTTGTAGTAAAAGATTTTTTGTCTGACTTCTCATCTTTATTCTTACGATTTTCCGCTCCAATTTTTATCAATCTTTGTCTTTTTTCTTCACTCATCCTAGAACTATCATCTACTATAATTTTGTTAATAGACTCAAAATCAGCATAAATTACAAAAGGAACTTTAAATTTCTTATAATAATTTTTAAATTTACAAACCCTTTCATAAGTTGGCATTATAGCTCTCGATCCTTCGTTTGAAAAACAAACATCTTTATGCTCTTCGAAATATTGGTCGTAAAAATGATTAAAGCAATTCCTACAAACATTTACCTTATTTCTGTGTTTCGTATATTGGCTTTTCAATAATCTTGAGAATGAATTTATTACACAATAATGACCTTCATAAAGTATCAAATCTATTACCTTAACGTTGAAGTCTTCCTTCACAGGCCTTAATGGGAAAAATCCTCCTTTACCTCGTTGACCTTCTTCATATCCAACTATACAAATTTTATACCACGGATTATTTTTCTCGAAAGTTAGCGGCCCTTTCTTAACATCAACAGGAAAAGTAATGCCTTCCCAATTAAAATCTTTAACTTTATCTCTCAAGGATAAATCTATCCTTTCTGAATTTTTTTCCTTTGGGTTAAGTGATCTTAAAATAGCCCGCTTAAAACATTCATCATCATTATTGTAGCGGCGGCAGCTCCGGTAACGGAGAGCTCCGTGAATGACTGGTTGGGTGAGGACTGACCCTAGTAACTGATTCGACTCTTGAATTCCACAGGGCTTGACGGAGTTTATTGTGTCAACCGTTTTACAGCAATCCGGTGTAGGACGTGTAGTAGCGAAGGCTCTAGGTAGCTTCTAGGTTTGACAGCAATGAAGCGACTATTGCGAAGATGCTAGTCGATCCGTAAACTCGTTTAGAACTCGTCGAATTTCTTAGAGTCTCGTGGAGTAACACAAATGTAACAATGAAACTTAAAACTACTTGATAAAAGATCATGTGCCAGGAAATTACGTAAAAATAATACTAGCCAGCGATATTTGCGGTAAAGATCAGCGGTGCAAAGCAAAAAGGGCTAACACGCACGGGTGCCGTGACACTGCTTCCCTAAATGTGTCTACATTTACTAATGGCTGAATTAACTAAACAAATCTGAACAACAAAACGATAACGTTCACGTCTTCAAATCATGCTTAGAGCTATTAGTGGTCTTCTTTGGCCACCAGCAAGACCAACTTGTGAATAGGTCTGTCGAAGAACTTTCGCTGTCCGTCCCTACACGTGGTGATCTGGACTTTGCGCACAAGGTTGTCGTTGCTGGGATAGGTTTTGTTGACCACTGCCATGGGCCACTGATTCCTTGGGATTTCACTGTCAGTGGCAAGCACGATGTCTCCCTCTTGCATGTTTCTCTTGTGACCAATCCATTTGTGTCTGTGCTGTAGAAGGGCGCAGTATTCCTTCTGCCAGCGTAGCCAGAATTGGTTGGCAAGGTATTGGACGCGGCGCCACCTCTTCCTAGAGTAGACGTCTGGTGGTTCGAACTTGCCTGGTGGTGGTAGCACAATCTGCGTCTTAAGTGTGAGCAGGTGGTTCGGCGTTAGTGGTTCTGGTGACATTGGGTCTGAGAGGGTTTCCACTGTCAATGGGCGGCTGTTTACGATGCTCTCGGCTTCCGTCATGAGGGTACGTAATGCTTCATCGTCTAACTGGCTGCCGTGTTCTTGTAACAGCGAGGCTAGCACTGAGCGCGTAGTGCGAATCTGACGCTCCCAGATACCACCCATGTGAGAAGCGTGCGGTACATTGAAGTTGAACTGGATCAAGTCGCACCCTTGTGATGCCAGAAATTCTTTAATGGGCACGCTGTCCAGCTCTTTAAGAGCGGTGGTGAGCTCGTTTTTGGCTCCTACGTAGTTGGTGCCTTGGTCGGACCTGAGTTCACGTATCTTGCCTCTGCGACCTATAAAGCGTCTGAGTGCGTTGATGAAGGAATCGGTAGTCATGGCGTTCAGAGTTTCCAGGTGAACCGCTCGGGATGCTAGACAAGTGAAGATCTGACCCCATCGCTTCAGTTCTTTTCGTCCTTCCCTGATATAGAAAGGACCGAAGACATCCATCCCGGTAGACGTGAAGGGGGGTGCTGGAGTGATGCGTTCAGCTGGCAAGTCGGCCATTTTCTGGTCTTGAGTGCGGCCGCGTAGCTTGCGACATGTGGTGCATTTCGCGATGAGGTTGGAGACGACGGAGCGACCATTGATGATGTGGAACCCGGCTTGTCGTATGGCGTTGTGTGTCATGCCATATCCTTGGTGGTGCTGCTTCCCGTGATGATACTGGCGTACGAGAAGAATCGTAGTTTGACTGCGTTTGGGTAAGATGAGGGGATGCTTTATCTCAAAGGGTGAAGCTGAATTCTTCAACCGTCCGCCGACCCTGAGGAGACCTTCTTCGTCGATGAAGGGATCTAGCTTGTAAAGACTGCTGGAAGACTTTACTTTGAGGTTCCTTTCACGTGCGCATTGACGATCTTGGAACTTGTCTTCATTGCCTCGTAAATTGCGTAAGGTCTTGATTTCCTCCCGGAAATGATGTTGCTGCGTTGTCTTGATGATTATTTTCTCTGCTTGGTTTAGTTCATCTACTAGCGGCGGACCGTCCTTTGGTCTCCAATTGTATTCCTTGTTTGGGCGTCGCCTCTCTATCATCCTCTGGATCATGACAATAGCTCGCTTGAGACGGTTGAGAGACGAGGCATGCTGGAAGCGGTTGGGTCCAAGCGGCGTAGGGAAGACTTCGCTAACTTGGGTAGCTAGTGTAGAAGCTTCTTTCCTGACTTCCACGTCCGAAGTACTCAGTGCGGTTGCCGGCTGTGTGAGGCACGAGAGTGGATCTTGCTGCAGTAGAAACTGTGGGCCGCGGAACCAGCGCTGATTTTCCAGAAGCTCTTTGGCCGTGGCGCCGCGCGAGGCTTCGTCGGCAGGGTTGTCTTTACCTGGGACGTGGTTCCATTCTTCAGGTGTACTGCGGTCTCTGATGTGTTGCACGCGATTTCCAACGTACACGTGGAAACGGCGGGCGTCATTGTTGATGTAGCCAATGACGATCTCGGAGTCTGTGAAGTACAAGCATTGTGTGTCCGTAATGTCTAGCTCGTCTCTTAGCATAGACGCAACGTTGACTGAAACAACTGCGGCCGTCAGCTCTAACTGGGGAATAGAGATCGGTTTGATCGGCGCAACTCTTGCTTTAGCCATCAGGAAGGCGACATGTACTTCCTGGTTTTCGTTGACCATACGAAGGTAGGAGACTTGGCCAATTCCGGTGTCGCTGGCGTCTGAGAAACTGCAAATTTCTGTACGGATTGGGGTTCCGAAGCCAGGTGGTTTAAGACATCGAGGCAGCTTGAGCTTTTCGAGGAGTGGTAGCTCGTTTCGCCATTTCTCCCACAGCCCTGCAATATCGTCGGGTACAGGGTCGTCCCAGCTGGCGTTCTGTCGACAGAGGGCTCGTAGTACCTGCTTACCGGTCAGTATCACTGGAGATACGGCTCCTAGGGGGTCGTAGACTGAGCTGATGGTCGACAGAATGCCGCGTCGAGTTAGAGGCTTGTCCTTCAGCTCTATTCGAAACCCGAAAGTGTCGGATTCTATGCACCAGTACGTGCCAAGGGATCTCTGGACTGGCATGCTGTCATAGCGCAGGTCGAGGGTTTTCAGATCCTTTGCTCTGTCCTCTGCGGGCAGGGCTTCAAGAACTTCCTTCTTGTTGCTTGCGAACTTGTGTAGGCGGAGTTTGTCTTGAGCACACATTTCTTGGCAATCTTTGATGAGCTTGAGAGCTTGGCTGACTGTAGGGAGAGATTTCAAGCCGTCGTCCACATAGAAATCCCTTCGAAGAAAGTCTGCTGAAGGATCTCCGTATGTAGCTCTGTTGGATTCTGCTGTTTGGTGTAAACAGAAGTTTGCTACACCTGGTGAAGATGCTGCCCCGAAGAGATGTACATCCATCCTGTACTCTACGATTGGGCTGTTCAAGTTATTGTTTTCGAACCACAGGAACCTGAGGAAGTCCTTGTGTTCGGGATTGACGTAGAAATTGTGGAACATCTGTTCGATGTCGCAGGTAAAGGCCACTTCTTCTTTACGGAATCGAGTTAATACTCCTATGAGTGAGTTCATCTGGTCCGGTCCTTGCAGGAGATGCTTGTTGAGTGATTCATCGTTGTAGACTGCGCTGCAGTCGAATACCACTCGTATCTGGTCTGGCTTCCTGGGGTGATAAACGTTGAAGTGTGGTAGATACCAGACTTTTCCGGGTTGCGTGTGCAATTGACTGGCTGGGACGCGACTTGCGTGACCACGGTCCAGGTTCTTCTGCATAAAGGCGAGGTAATCAGCTTTTAAATTCTCGTCGTTCAAGAGCTTTCTTTTCAGGGACAGCAGCCGCCTCAGACAGTGTCCTTTATTGTTTGGAAGAATTACGTCGTCAGTTTTGAAAGGCAGTGGTGCCTCCCAATTGCCGTTCTGGTTCTTGTGTAGACCATTTGTGAGGATCTTGCGGAACCGTTTGTCCTCCATAGACTCGACTTGTTCGGTGCCGCGGATCTTACGGCTGTGGTGAACTTCGTTGTAATCAAGTTCCATCATCTCGCGCACTTGTTTGGGGGACGTTGTGTCCTTTGACGTCACTGATGAGGCGAACGGAGGTGAGACGAGGTGCTGTTTAGGGGAATCGCACTCCAGTAGAGTTTCTCTTTCAACCGTAACACGGTTGACACTGGCGGTGTGTGTGGTCGTAGGGTCATCGATCCTATCTTTGCAGACGCGACCAATAACTGTCCAGCCAAACTTGTACTGCTCGGCCCATGGTTCCTCTGCGTTTCCAGAGATTACGCTGATTGGCTGGAAGGCTGCGGGAACATTTCTGCCGATCAGCATGCCAATATCGAGATCTTGTCTGTCGGGGATCTTGTCAGCTATCGCGGCAAGATGTTCCCATTGCTTAACGACGTGTGGGGTCGCGATGTCCCGGTGTGTTGCTGGTATGTACTCACGTGAATAGGCGTAGGGGACTCTGATTTGGGAGTATTCGCTGTTGATGTCTTGTATGTAGAGACCTGTTATTTTCCTGGTTCGTATAGTATTTGACCCGATGATTGTGTTGACTTTGAGGTCGAACTCCTGCGCTGTAACCTCTAACTTGTCGAGCAGGGAATCTGAGATAAAAACATCTGTTGACTGGTCGTCGAGCACAGCATACGTCAGGATTTCCTTGCCAGGCTGAGACTGGTGCGTCAACTTGACGAGCACGATTCTGGCACACGACTGACCAGATCTCTCCCCTCCGCACACTTGTGTGCAGGCTGAAGAAGAGTCTGCAGCGTCTTGCATGTCACTGTGTAGAGCTGTTAGGTGCCTCCGCTGACAGATGTCACAGTGTGGCGGGTCTTCGCTACAGTCCCCAGCAATGTGGGTGCCTTGCGCGGCGCACTTGTAGCAGAGCTTGTTCTTCGTAAAGAAATCTTTCCTCTCGTCAGACGTAAGTTCTCGAAACTTCTTGCACTCGTTGAGCGTGTGAGACCTGGTATTATGATAAAGGCATAGCTTCTGCGTGACTGGGTTTTCCGGGCGCACTGTCGATGTTTTGCTTCTTGCGTTGTCTCTCTTTTTAGGGGAAGAGTATGACTTGTTCTGCTCGGTTGTCCTGGATAGCAGCGTAGTAGCAGAACCTGTCTGTCTGCGCCGCGAAAAACCGTGAGCTGCGGTAGATGTGTTGCTGGCTGCAGAGCGGGAAATCTGAGGTATGTTCATGCGCTCTGCGTGGAAGGTGACTTCTTTAACTAAGTCGGAGAGGCTTGGAAAGGCGTCATGTCCTTTGTCCTGCTGCAGCGTTTGGACCTTTGCTGACCACTTTGTGAAGAACCAGTTAGGGAGCTTGTCCACAAGGGCTTGAATTTTGGACGGGTATTCGAAGATCTTCAGGGCTGGTAAGAAATTGCTAGCAATTTCGACTTGTTGCAATAAGTCGCTAAACTCTCGAATACCAGTACCGTCATTGGTGGCGATCTTCGGCCAGTTCGCTAATTTATTCTCGAAGTCGGTGGCCACTATTGCCGAACGTCCGAATCGTTGCTTCAGCCTTTTCCTGGCCTCTTGATAAGCTATTTCAGGGTTGGCGCCGACCATGTACTGGAGTTGCTCGACTGTCTTTTTTGCCTTGCCTTCCAGATGTTGATATAGGAGGTAAAGCTTCTGCTGGGCGCTGATCGGTGCGGAGTCGATCAGGGCGTCAAAGGCTGTCTCCCAGATGAAGAATTTGGTGTCAGGCTCGTCGCCTCTAAAGACATCTGGTTTGGCTTGGGGCAGGCGTTGTAGCTGCGTGACCTTGGCCAGGGCTTCGGCGATCTGATGCACATTATCTGCAGCAGAGTGACTGGCTGTGGTACGCGTCGCGGGAGTGTACGCGCCGGCTTCGAAGCGCACGGAAGGACTGACAAAGGGCGTAGTGCGCGGAAAACTGTTGATAGCAGGTGAACTGTGGTGAAGTGTCGTTGAAGTCACGCTCGTGTGTTTGGGCATTGGTAGCTGAGGAACGACTGGGGTGATTGCGTCGAGGATCAAAGGCTCATTAATTGCAGCTGTTTGGCTGCTCTGAGATGCGGACATTTGGAAGGCGCTCGGATGGCCTGTGTCGGCAGGGAAAGCAGTCGGCACAACGCGGTTGATTGTGTCGGGGAGACCGAGAGGCCTGGGAGCGGCCTGGTTGTCGGCGGTTTTCGGCTCATACGCCAGCGCTCCATGGGTGTTAGTTGTGTGGGTTGTGGTACTTAGCACTGGTTGTGACATCAAGAATCGCTCCATCACGTCTTCTTTATCGCACGGTAGTTCTGCTTCGAGTGACAATTCCTCGAGTACTGCTCCTTCATAAACGTTTTCTTCTGCTATTGTTTCACTTAACGCCTGTTGGAGTTTAAGTTGACTTAATCTGTTTTCCTGTTCCTGAATGGCGTCAGTGTACTTAATCCTTTGTTCAAGCGCCGCTCGCTTTGCTTTGACGTTTAACAGGGTTTCCTTTGAGGATGTTGCGGTATTGTTTGATGACCTCGAGCGATGAGATCGACGTGACGCGCGCGACGATGAGGACTTTATCGAACCGGTCTCTTCTTCATCTTGTAGGATTCTTAATTTTTCGCGTGCGGCGTGTCGGGCTCCTTCGAGTGAGTCTGACGTCGATTCGCGTAGATCTAACACGACTTGGGCTTGAGGACCGTCCCCTACGAAGCGGATCCACTCGTCTAACTGCCTCTTGGTGTTCTCAAAATGAGTCAACAAGTTTTCTAACTCAAGGTTTATTTCCTTTGGTTCCCGCGTTCTAGCGACGAATGTGAAGAATGCCTTCAACTGCTCGCGGAATGATTTGACTGCTATGCGACCGACATTCTCTTTTAGAAAAAGGGTGTACTCTAATCCTTTCTCGGTCGGTTTTAATGTTCGTGCTGGTCTTATCGAGCTTTCAGACGGGGAAGCCGTTGTCTCAGGCTCAGTTCTTGTGAGTTCGTGAAAACCAGTGTCGATTGTTTGATCTGGCAGATTGGGTGTTTTCTCTGGTTTTCCGGACATTTTCCGGTTTTGCAGTCCAAGAATAAGTCGGGGATGAGTCACAGAAAGCTTATTGTTCTACATGTGCGTGTGCGATGGATGGCTATTGAAATTTACGACGAGGAAACTTTACTATAGCTAGCAGCTAATGTAGTTGTAGACTTGTCTTGTAGCTCTTCGATTGATTTTATGCACTGGGTTTTCACTTGTTCAAACAATGGCCCAAAGTTCTCTCCTCGTGGTGTTTCTTTAACTTCGGCGTGTAGCAAATAATGGAACGGACTTACGTTTTCTGAAGTTCTCTGTCAGAGAAGTCCTCTTTCTAGGCTGTTGTTTGGGCGATCAGTAGCGGGACCGTCTTGCTTTCGGAGGTCAAGATTTGTCGGGCGTGGTCTGTTCTGATCTTTTGGTCGGGCGGGCTGCAGACTTCTCGGCTGGATCAGCAGCGTCTTGATTCAGTAGAAATTCGACTGTAGCGGCGGCAGCTCCGGTAACGGAGAGCTCCGTGAATGACTGGTTGGGTGAGGACTGACCCTAGTAACTGATTCGACTCTTGAATTCCACAGGGCTTGACGGAGTTTATTGTGTCAACCGTTTTACAGAAATCCGGTGTAGGACGTGTAGTAGCGAAGGCTCTAGGTAGCTTCTAGGTTTGACAGCAATGAAGCGACTATTGCGAAGATGCTAGTCGATCCGTAAACTCGTTTAGAACTCGTCGAATTTCTTAGAGTCTCGTGGAGTAACACAAATGTAACAATGAAACTTAAAACTACTTGATAAAAGATCATGTGCCAGGAAATTACGTAAAAATAATACTAGCCAGCGATATTTGCGGTAAAGATCAGCGGTGCAAAGCAAAAAGGGCTAACACGCACGGGTGCCGTGACAATTATTTTTAATGTTAATTACTGCCTTCTTTTTAACTATCATTTCGGGAAGATCTTTGTAAGTTCCTCTAAATATTGGTGTAAAATCATCAACTTCAATAGTTAAATGTTCAACTCTCTTAAAAACCCAACCAGATCCAAGGTTGACGAGGTTCTCTGACTTTTCCAACAAAGATTGTGAAATTACCTCGTAAAATCTCCCAATATCAGTGCTTTCATAAATCTCCTCAGTTTTAACCTTATGATGATAAATCAATTCTTCTAAAAGCTTTTGATCTTTAATCAACATATAAGCGCATGACAGCACAAACCTAACCTTGAATGGTTTTCTCAATCCTTGAATTTTCTCAATTATCATTCATTCATTTTTCTTAAAGAATGATGGAATATCCATTTGCTGCTCCCCCTTAATCCGAATATTTTTAATCTTCCCTCTAAAATATTCCTCCACTTCTGGCTCTTGTCGTTTTTCTCGCTCACTAGACCTTTGCAAAACTGATAATTCTTCATTCTTAACAAAACTTAATAACTTCTTCGCCATGCTCTTAATTTCACCTTCTGGAATTAAATTAATAAGACCATTGCCAACTCTCCTTAAATTTTTTACAAACCAATCTAACCAACTTTCTCCTTCTCTTGGTTTTGGTATTGGTTTATCAATCTTGTTGGTCGAAATGTTTCTTGGTTTATTAATGGGCCTAACTCCTTCAGGAAGAATAGTCCTTGGCTTTGGTGTTGGCTTTATATTAACCATATTAGACACATTAACATTTCCTTGGTTTTGTGCCCTTGAAATGGCTTCTTCTAGATCCTTTTTATTCATCTTCCACCTACCCTTAATATCAAGCTCCTTTGCAATTCCTTTTCTTAGCTCATTTAATGTAGTCATTTTTAACTTATCTATTGTGTCCTTAAGCCCTTTTTTCAAAAATAAATTTTTTATACTACACACGATGTGAGGTGATTTGTGAGCCTCAAGTAGGTAAGGTGATCTTAGGGGATGTTAGCCTTAAGGATTATGTTAGGTGATGTTAGGCGGTGGGCTTGAGCCTCAAGGGCGTGACACGAGGTGAAGTGGGGTGTGAGGTGGGGTCTGAGCTTGAAGGAACGTTTTACTACTTCTCCTCAGTTTAAATTTGCCTGGATAACTTACCACAAGACTTGAAGTATATTGTGTATGCCGAAGCCCTTGAACGAAAGGTTACTTTGGTGTTCTTCGTTGATAATGAGTTACAATTATTAAGAGTTTGCTCGAACGAACTATGCAAGAAAACAACACATTCTTGTACGTATCTACGTATTCAGTCATCCAGTTAATATTTATCTGTTTCATCGGATTACCGAGACCGTAAATATGTGAACCTTCTATGACAGGTCATTCATGTGACTATAATAAACTTCACTCTTGAAAAAGCATTTTGTATTCGTCGTCATTTGAAACCCGAGTTAGTGATTACCGTGAATATGTATACCGCTTGAAAGGAAGCTACGCCGCTCAAACTGATTTGAACATCGGTAAAGCGGGCAAGGTTTGTGCACTTTAGAATATATCCTGTCAATGTTCGTTTTGAGTTGAGAGGATTAGGCCACTTTGAGGTTTACAAGAAGTTATTTGACTCTGAGCTGAGCCGATTACCTCGTTAAATATGCATGTCACGCTGGATTGAGTGCAAGCGTGTTGCCCTGCACAGTGGTAAAGGGAGAGGGTGAGCAGAGTCGTATTCTTTACACCACTCCAGACAGAGTGCGTTTTGTCGCCAACTGTTCAAATTGCCTTTGCTGTCATGGACCAATGGGAATGTCGCTTTCAGAGCGACGGTTGGGTTGTTTCGGAATGTTGCCACCTTATCGGAGTCAAGCATGGGAGCATCTAATTTCATGGCAGTTTGACGACAAATGTCGTTGGTTTGCGGGCTTGAAGATAGCGCGAATTTGCCGAAACACCGATGTGCCGGAGTGCAATTTATCGAGGAATGGCATGGTGAAGAAATTTTCGACGTTGGAAGATTTTGGCGGCATTTATCGGCGCTTGTCTAACGACGACTCGCCAACGGAGTTTCCAGCCTTCTCTCTCTTTTGAAGGGAGAAACACCGCCGGGAATTTCGACCACTAATACTGGCCGTAGCGGCTCTAAATTTACACAAGGGACACAGGAGACAACAACTAAGAGGTAGAGTGCGTTTATTTTGTGTTTTATTAGCAAATCCCATGATTTATTGCCATCGTCAAAATCCCCATACATTTCCTTATAATCTTGGCCCTTCACGCAACCACCGGACCCCCCAAGCTAGCTTGGGCCGCCTGTGATAAAGCGTGACGTCTTATTTTGCAAAATTTTCCATTCGAATCTCTAAACATACACAACTGCTGTACAAACGTGTGCAAAGTTTCAAATCGCTAGCCCTACTGACAGCAACCATACTGAACTCTCTTATTTAGCATCAGTTCTAAATCAAAGGAACCATTAACACCAAATAGGATGGTTTAGTATTGAGCAATTTGAACTTCAATAGCCCACATCTCAGCTGTTCAATGCGCTAAAGAGCTAATTTTTTGTGTGACCGTTTTTAGACAGGGCATTCCACAGAATTGTACGGAGCCGTGGAAGGGCCATGCTCACTACAAATTATACTGCCAGTTATAATGACTGCCAGTTACACTGCCATTTAGACTTCCAGTTACACTGCCAGTTATACTGCCAGTTATTATGACTGCCAGTTACACCGCCATTTAAACTTCCAGTTACACTACCAGTTGCACTGCCTGTTATGAATAATTGATAAACGTGTGCTCGTCTTGAGTGAACATGACATTGCAGGCTGCAACCTTCGTTTGTTTAGTTTGTAGTGCATCAGCCGTACTACCTCTATATAATCCGGCTTTACAGGATAACTTGGTTGGACGAGACGATTTGATCGAGAGTTATTTTCGTCTGGGCTTAACTGCGACTGAAATTCTCATGTTCCTGTTGATGGTGCATGGTATGAATCTCAGCTGACGACAACTTAAACGAATCTTACATATAAGAGGTCTGAGGAGAAGGGATACGAGTAATGTAGATGAAGTTTTCGATGCTCTTGGTGAAGAACTGAATGGCAGTGGTCGTCTTATTGGTTATTGCGCGATGCATCAGCGACTAACAGTCGAGCGTGGATTATCAATCGGTCAAGATGTTGTACGCCGCGCTCTGCGAATTGTTGACCCTGAGAGTGTGGAGAGGCAATTACGAGGGAGATTGATGAGAAGAAAGTACAAAACAAAAGGCCCCAACTATTTATGGCACATAGATGGATACGACAAACTAAAACCTTTTGGCTTCTGCATTCATGGCGCTATAGGCGGATACAGTCGGCGTATCCTGTGGCTTGAAGTTGGCCCATCAAATAATGATCCTAACATTGTTTGTCACTACTATCTGGACTGCGTAAAACAACTAGGGGGCACTGCAAGAATCATCAGAGGAGACCGAGGGACTGAAAATGGACATATTGCTGCAGTGCAGCGATCCTTTAGAAGTGATGCCGCAGACAATTTTTCCGGGGAAAATAGCTTCATGTTTGGTGCATCGACATCAAATCAACGCATCGAAGCGTGGTGGGGAATTCTCCGAAAACAATGTTCCGACTGGTGGATAAATTACTTTAAAGATCTCAGGGACGTTGGCCTGTATTCCGACAATAATATAGTCCATAAAGAGTGCTTGAAATTCTGTTTTTTTGGAGTCCTACGAGAGGAATTGCATGGTGGGCGCCAGCTATCGAGAACGTGCTGTGGATACTGGATTATTTCTTTGTGCACAATCTCCAGAACAACGCTCTTAACCTTATTAGGCTGGGGCACTGTTTTACAGCCGAACCTATCAAACAAGTCAACCCATTCATCGGACTGTTCATCAGTCAATTCATTACTCAGGGATAGACGAATCAATTCTCTTTCGTCTTTGCTAACATATGCCAGGAAAGATTTCAGGAGCATTTCACTCGTTACTTCGTCTTCTCCAAAGAGCGTGGCCGCGACGAATGCCCTGCTAAGCTTGACAGGGAAAAACTTCGCTTGCTCATACCCTTTAACAAGGATTCTACCAATGGATTCCCATTCTGGATGCTGGAAGTCATATCTGATGACTGGAACTCTCTCATCCTCACCATTTGTGCACGAGTCGTAGAAGGAGTTCACCATAACAACAGTCACTGCAGGGACATTCATTATTGACTCGTCCTTAAAATGGTTGATCATGTCGGCTAGTATGTTTACTCTTCTTACTTTTAGGACCCTATAGGATCAGAAGAAATAACAACAACAACACAACTACAAAGGAAATTAGAAACGAATGTCAAAATATTGATAGAAAAGAAAGTAACGCTCAATACCATTCTTTGGTATTGAGTCTAATCCAAAGAGGTTTCAACTGAAACTTTATCTGCTTATCGGCTGCCGTTTGGTCATATGTACTCTACCTGGGTAGGAGATCCTTTCTCTCGTCCGATCTACTTTCCTCGTTTCCGTTTTCGTTTTCGTTTCCGTTTTCGTTCTCTCTGACACTTTCCATTCTTTGTAAAAACGAGAAACAGACGGTCAGGTATTTGTGACGGGTAAAGTACCTATCATTAGTTGAAGTCTTTGACGCTGATACTTCCAGTGATTTTGTTAGTATTAAAATTACTGGTTGATTGGAACTTTAACTGTAATTGATACTAGCTACGCTGAGCAAATTTTGGTGGAGCTTAGAGAGTATCGCAGCAAATACCTTAAGGAGTGATACTTGTGAATTCAATATTACTACTCTCTGCTTTCTCCTGATTTCTGATATCCTTGTGCTGAGTAGGCTCTCTACTAAGTTAAGACTTGATTCCACTTACCTGTTTGTTGGTGAAGCTTCACCTTGCCTATTGTGAGAAGATTGTGGTCAATGAATTTTGAAATACTACATGCTCGTTTGTGTGTTCACTGAGTTCGATAGCGTGTACCGTAATTGTCAGGCAGTGTGCTACCCTTTTCACAGTCCAAATAAACAATACTGTTTTACATGGACAAAAGTTGCTTCGAAATTAATCAGAAGTGTTCACTTCTGGAAAATTAGGCAGTATCAATAAATCTTTAAGGCCAAGGTGACACCCAATTTAATACATTACACAATAGATTTTTTTCTCAAATAAGAAGTAGCTGTTTTCAAGCATTCAAGTCACTCTTGGGAATTGTTCAATTTTCCCCGAACGAAGTGAGAGAAATACTCACGACACTAATGCAGTAATATACCGCCTACTTGGGGACTCCAAGCCTGTCGCCATCTCGAAATTTAACGTTCGTCTGTCTGTCAGTCAGTCTGTCTGGCGTACGACTTTAGGCGCGGTTACCCCGCTAACCAATAACAAAGGCCGGATCGATCACGTGTGCCCTGTTGTTTTACTCGGAATAATAGAGAAATTAGATTTGAACGAAGCATTTAGATTTGAACAAAGCAACAATATATCGTAACTGCGTTCACGAAAATGGAAAACTTAGCTGAAAAACTTGAAACACAACAGTCTCGCGAAGCTCGTCTTCAAATGAGAAGGGAACAGGCACGAGCAAGGCGAAATCGTGAAACGAGCGAACAACGCCAAATTCGTCTCGAGAAAAGGCGACAATCCTGTTATGATCGACAGCATCATAAAAAGAATCGTGCCGAAGAAACGAATCCTCAAAGAAAACAGCGCATGAATGCCGATCGAAAGCGACATGAACAGAAGCGAGTAACGCAGACAACTCCGCAGAGAAAACAGCGCATGAATGCAGATCGAAAGCGACATGAACAGAAGCGGAAAACGCAGACAACTCCGCAAAGAGAACAGCGCTTGAAAGCAAATCGGGAACTTCAGGAGAAAAAACGGGCCGAAGAAAATACTCCGCAAAAAGAACAGCGCTTGAAAGCAAATCGAGAACTTCAGGAGAAAAAACGGGCCGAAGAAAAGACTCCGCAAAGACAACAGCGTATGAGTGCCAATCAAGAGCGTCATAAAGAGAAGCGGTTGACACAGATAACTCCGCAAAGAGAATCCAGTCGCCAGCGAGTACCTCCTCGACGTAGCAATGAATCGTCTGAACGGAGTACCTGCAGGCTTCAAGCTCAAAATGAAGCCAACACTCGACGCCGGCAACAGCGTGCTGCAGTTTAGTATCGAAGGACGTTGCAGCCAAAAACAACAATATTTGCATAACCGTGGGTGGGCAAATCCAGAAACTCCTCCATTCCACGAACAAGAGTGGGTACGGGAGGAACTTCACTGCCTTTCACAGCTTTGAGGAAAATCTCCGACACTTACGCTGCAAGGTATGCAAAGAAACATGACCGATCACCGAAGTGTGCAAAGTGTGCCCGAGCTGAACTATACCTGCAAACGCGACAAAAAGACCTCGTGTCGATTGCTCTCGGCTGAAAACGACATGGATCCTGGGACAGTCCCTGCAGAACTACAGGCCCTCACCGAAGTAGAGGAAATGCTGATCGCCAGAGCTTTCCCCATCATGTGTATTTACCGGAAACACGGCGGCCAGCGTGGTACAAAGGTCATGTCCTCAACTTGCCACAGAATGTTCAGGGATTTCTCAGCACTCTTCCAGCCAATGTGAGTGATCTGCCCGTTCTTATCATCAGGAAGCAAGAGGCCGTACACAGTTCATCAGGAAAATCGGACGATAGGTAAGAATTGAAAACTATTCTGTATGACTTTTATGGTTGTTGTATTTATATTTTTGATTCTGTGTATTGATGGCCAAATTGGCAAAATTATGCATTAGTTGCAACACGGCCATTCTTTGTCATTGTTTATTTTCAAAGAAGAACAGCATACATGGTGATATTTTGTTCCTGAATGTTCCAAAAAGTTTTGAATCTGAACTCATGTTTATCAGACCACTGAATGTGTTTTGTTATTATTTGCTGCATTTTCTTACACAAGGATCGAAGAGAACACAAAACTGTATACATGTGTTTGTACTTTGATTTACTATTGCAAAAGCTGTAGTTTGTGTTTTTTAGAATATTTGCCAATTTTTACTACAGTATCAGTGCCTAATTAATTTACAGTGATTTAAGATCTATGCAGTGAAGTTTCTTTAGCTGTCCATATGATGATGTGCATTTGTTTTTATGCCATGTACACTTGATATTACGCTCGGGAATAACCAAAAACATTTATAGCAGTGTTTTGAGTAAAGAATTGGCCTCTATTATCAGGACAAAAAGTATTTATTTACAGTGCGCCAGTTCCTTTGCAGCATCCTTCCAAGATTTATGTCAATTGTGGATGAATAGTACAGGTTAGCTATGAAAGTGCATTGTATTGTGTACATCATGTGAATTATCTTATTAATCCACTTAAAACTTGGTGCCTTTTCTGATTTTTGTAGGAGCAAAGAAAGAGGTTCCTTGGCTAAACTTACACTTCGGTCCAAATGTAAGTTCAATTGCTATGTTGTTTATAGGTAAGTACTGTATAATAAATTTGCAACAATATGTACCGAAGACAGAAACCTGAACATGTGTTTTCATCTCCAAAGATTATGCTAAAGGAAATGTTAAAGTGAAGGAATCACGCTGAGAAGCCAACGCGTGTGCTGTTAAGGGATCCTCATATACCAAGTCACAAACATCATGAAAGTGTAAGATTGTCAGGAGCCAAAAATGAACTTAATGCTGACGTGTACGACCCGATTGTCTGGTCCAACAAGAATGCCAAAATGGAAAATGTTCTCAAAAACATTGGCCTGTATATTCTGTTGAGTACGCCACAAAAAAATTCGGTATATCTGTATGTTTTCTTAAAATTTGGAATGGTACTGTACTGTGCTCAAGTTGATGACATGCTCAGAGCCAAGTATTTTTTTCTCTGTGTACCTTTTTGACAAAAGGTTATGTTATTTACTTATTTGTTAGAGGGTTGCTTGCTTTTTATGAAGGAAACTTCAGTACAGTTATGTAATATAAGTGGCAATAACATGTGAGTAAGGCCAGCACCAAGGTAGACAGTAACCAATGTTGTAACAACAAGTTTAAACCCTTTCACACCTAAGAGTAATCAAATTCAATTTTCTCCTTCAGTTGAAAGTGTGCTGTATTGTACAGTATAGAGAATATATTATAGCTTTTTGTACCTTTTTGGTTAAGTGAATGCTGACTAAACTGTCACTTCTCACTACATAATTTATTTTATAGAATGTATGTTGAAAAAGCTGAGAGATTCTGCATTTAGGCTTGGGAGTGAAATGGTTGTTTACCTGTATTAAGTTCATGATAGTTATTATTCCCTTATCCTCCAAGGGATTGTGCTCCTGCATGCTTTTGGTTGGAGAGTACGTTCCTACTTTTTCCTACAAGGTTTTGGGTTTTCGTACCAGGCAGGAGCACTTGATGAAACTTATATAACACAAAAGTATGATAAAAAGGGCACACAATGAATAGTGTGCTGTATGATGATGATGACAATAAGATTAAGAATAAAAAAATTGATGCTGATATATATGTTCTTTTCTTATTGTGTCAGAGCTTAGTAACACAAAGTTACTATATTTCAGACCACTCTTTTCCTCCTTTAAGTGTTCAGCACTTGCTATAGTACAAGTAGTAAAACGTTATTTTAACACGCTTGCTCCATCAACTACAACAAGCTGGTTACATCAAAGGTCGTATAAAATAGACACATTACTTCTATGTTTATTTTTTTGCATCGAAACTTCTAATATATGCCAGTGCAGGACGGAGTGAGGGGATATCTGCGATTATCGTATTTCTAGTAGAATATTAAATGTATCAACATGCCAAAAATTGAAATAACGACAAAAAATCCCGTATATAGATCGATTACACTCTCCACTAGCCTGGCACCAACCTTTGATTGTCTCCTTGAAGCAGGACACTTGGTGGCTTTTCTTCTACAGCATCAAGTACAAAGGATTCCTTATGTGGAAAAGTAGTGGTAGAGCCAAATCCTATGATAGAAATCTCGTCGTCGCCTTTGTTCAAGGAAGGTGTACTCTCACTTTCAGCCATTAGGATTACTGTTTTCTCTACGGCGACCACTGGTAAGGTTGGTGTTAAGCAACTGACTTCATGGGTTGAAAGGGTAAAATTCTCAGGTGTCAAACCTTGAGACCCAACCCAGTCATACACAGCAGCCATATTCTCGTTCCGTGAAAATGCACGACTTATTAACCCCAAGGTGACATGGCAAACAGGGACAACAATGGCTTCCTCATCATTACAGGGAGGAGGAACTCGGGCTTCTCTGGCGGCTCGGAGCTGTTCCTGACACTTGAAGGAAGACAAGTTGGATGCTATCAATTTCCTTTTCTCTTCTTCTTTTGCCTCATTCGATAGCTTATCACACGATCTGCTACTCGCTAAACTTGACGCATATGGCCTATCTCCTATGAGCATACGCCTGATAAGGAGCTTCCTTGGTGGACGACGACAACGTGTCAAAGTTCTGGACAAATTCTCCGACTGGAAGATCATGACAAGGGGAGTCCCCCAAGGATCCGTTTTGGGCCCTCTACTCTTTAACGTTTTCTGCAATGACCTACACTTCAACGTGACCAAAGCCGAACTCAACACCTTTGCTGATGACAACCAACTCCACTTCAGTAATGAATGTTCCATCAAAATTGAAGACACCCTAAACGACGAACTTGATTCAACATTAAAGTGGTTTTCAGAAAATTCACTAAAGGCTAACCCAAGCAAGTTTCAGAGCTTTGGATTGGCCCCTGCCAGATCATCAGCTGCAGATTTCCAATTTCGAGCCGAGGGCAAGCAACTTAAACAAAAAAAGTCTATCAAGCTCTTGATCGCTAGAGCTTTCCCCATCATGTGTACCTATGCCGTAAAACCAGCAGACAAATTTCAGTTTTAAACAGGCTTAAACGTCTTGTTCCCATGGATGCAAAACTGAAACTTTATAACTCCTTCTTTCTATCGCATCTAAATTACTGTTCTACTGTCTGGCACTTTTGTCTGAAAAGAGATTCGGATAAAATTGAAAAACTAAATGAGAGAGCACTGAGAAGCATATTTCAAGACAGATCAAGTGATTACGGCATATTGTTAAAGATGGCAGGAAAGACCACACTATACAGTCGTCGAGTCCAAGACATTGCTCTACTGGTCTATAAGGCACTACACGATCAATCGCCGCAATATATCAAAGACTTGTTTAAACTGCGGATCTCAAACTATAACCTTAGAGGAACGGACATCCTGACTCTTCCTAAGCCAAGAACCACTACCTTTGGATTACAGTCACTTAGATACATGAGACCTAAAATATGGAACACTCTTGCAAACAAAATAAGATCGGCCGAAAACATTGAAGTTTTTAGAAAGAGTAATTGTAAATGTACTTTTTAACTTTTATAGATTATCTTTTTTAGAGAAGATTGGAGGGGGGAGGTTCAGGGGCTTTTGTAATTAGTATACCTTTGTGATTATATTTAGATATTTTAGGCTTAATTTAACTAGTATTTAGTATTCTAGTATTACTTTTAACTTACATTTTAAAGTTTTATAGTAAATTAGTATACCTTTGTTATCACTTTAAATATTTTAGGCTCAGTCTAAGTAGCACATATGTGCTATATTACATTACTGAGGGTAAATAAAGATTATTATTATTATTATTATGAAAGAAAGACACTACTTTATGTCTGGAGAATAGACTACAATGTGTGTGGTAACCTGAATCCCTGATCCCCACCCTGACCCTCGCCTCGGCCCCTACCCCACCCCCACCCCAGTCCGGTTCGATCTCGACAGCGGGAATCTCAGGTTTCAGCTGCAGGAGACATTTTTTCGCAACTCTCTCTCCTTCGAAATGACTAGTCGGACAGGTTAGACAAGGACTGTTTTATCTTCTCCCTTGCTTGCACCGAAACCTTCGCACGGATAAATCAGGATCGCAGCGGACAATCAGAGCTACTACCCGGTTTTGGTGGCAACAGTGACGGGTCACTGGACAAGACTGGTCAGACGATTCTTGAAAGAAACCAGTGCGCCACCAAGCGGGGCCAGCACTCGTTCAAGACAATGCCATTTCAATATTCTACCTATAAATAGCATTAAGTTTGTCACCTTTTCCTCCCTGAATCGCTCCAACACAGAATCTTCATACCCTCGATCTTTTAAAAATTGCAAACCTATGAGGTGATATGAGAACAAATGTTAAGACATTTAGTTCAATTAACGCAGCCGTAAATACATTTCACTCACCTCCTCAACGCCTTTAGTCAAACTTGAAGCCATCTTCATGCACCAAAAGGATATAAGAATGCAACACCGGCGTTTCGTGAAAAAATAAGAACTTCGCACTACATTGAAACTAGATTGCTCCTGCGCCACACTGAACTTGCGTCACATATCATAGGACCCCCTCTTGACTGGCAGTATAACTGGCAGTACAACTGGCAGTCATAATAACTGGCAGTATAACTGACAGTGTAACTGGAAGTCTAAATGGCAGTGTAACTGGCATTCATTATAACTGGCAGTATAACTGGCAGTCATGCTAACTGGCAGTATAAATTGTAGTGAGCATGGCCCTTCCACGGCTCCGTAGAATTGTCTAAAATCCATATTCCGATATTTTTTGTGACATCACTTTACCACTATATTCACTCAAGGCAATCCCTACTTTAGAGCAGTTAAGGCACAAGCCTGTTGTACAAACTAGACCACAAGCAAAGTCTGCCAATCAAAAAGATAGCCGACCTTACAGTGGCATCGCTGCTTTGATTCTCCTGAAGTTCCCGATTTGCTTTCAAGCGCTCTTCTCTTTGCGGAGTTGTCTGGGTTACCCGCTTCTATTCATGTCGCTTTCGATTGGCATTCATGCGCTGTTTTCTCTGCGGAGTCGTTTCTTCGGCACGCTTCTGTTTATGATGCTGTCGATCATAACAGGATTGTCGCCTTCTCTCGAGACGAATTAGGCGCTGTTCGCTCGTTTCACGATCTCGCCTTGCTCGTGCCTGTTCCCTTCTTATTTGAAGACGAGCTTCGCGAGACTGTTGTGTTTCAAGTTTTCCAGTTTTCAAGTTTTCCATTTTCGTGAACGCAGCTACGACATATTGTTGCTTCGTTCAAATCTAATTATTTCTCTTATTCCGAGTAAAACTTTGCATTTCCATGTCTTAAACAGGGTTAACTTCCATGGTCAACTAACTTGAACTCCTACTTCAGCTTGAACTCTTGCCCTGCGCAACAAGAATTGCAATTACATTGAATAATTTGTAAACAACATTTTCACATGACGCTGATCTTGCATTCATCACTTTGTCTTAATATAGCATTTGACTAGATGTATTTGTTACAAGGATTTTGTACTTGATGTATTTTACCACGTAAATGCAGACGACTCT
The DNA here is from genome assembly GCA_964036295.1 of Plumapathes pennacea. NCBI lineage: Eukaryota > Metazoa > Cnidaria > Anthozoa > Antipatharia > Myriopathidae > Plumapathes > Plumapathes pennacea. The sequence goes on along the minus strand of OZ038467.1, from coordinate 16,985,969 downwards.
GTTGCCTAAGGAAATTACACAGAATATATCATTTTGCATTAGTGTCTTAAGTAGGGTGCAATTTTTGGTTCAGTCTTGAACAGGATCGCAAATTAGACAGGGTAAAATACATAAATATTTTTGAATCGTTTCACGATTTCGCCTTGCTCGTGCCTGTTCTCTTCTTATTTGAAGACGAGCTTCGCGAGACTGTTGTGTTACAAGTTTTCCAGTTAAGTTTTCCATTTTCGTGAACGCAGCTACGACATATTGTTACTTCGTTCAAATCTGATTGCTTCGCTCAAATCTAATTTCTCTTATTCCGAGTAAAACTACAGTGCACACGTGATCGATCCAGCCTTTGTTATTGGTTATGCAGGGTAACCGCGCCTAAAGTCGTACGCCAGACAGATTGACTGACTGACTGACAGACGAACGTTAAATTTCGAGATGGCGACACGCTTGGAGTCCCCAAGTTAGGCAATAATAAGGCGATATTAATGCATTAGCGCCGTGATTATTACCCTCACTTCGCTTCGCTTCGCTCGGAGATCATTGAATTAGCGGTTAAATTTATTTATGAAGCACACAGACAGTTCAGTTAACTTCACATTGTTAAAATTACATATGTGACCCTCCTGATGAAAAGGGTCATTAAGGTGAAAAAACGAAAACGCGTTTAAACGCGTTTTTATGAGTTATTTAGACGCGTTTAAACGATTATAAAACGCGTTTAAACGATTTTTAAACGCGTTTAAACGATTTATAAACGCGTTTAAATTACACGCGTTTTTTTGTTCGTTTTTTTGGTAATGAGATTACCGTACGGATTACAGTTTGTTATTATGCCTATGACGCGTTAGATTACAAGTTTCTCATCCTTTGATAATGAATACTTGGTTTGTTACGGCGCTCGACATAATTTCCTACGTATGTCGTGGTTGTAGTCGGTTGAAATGTGCCGGTTGGCTTGCTTTATTGGCTTTTTATGTCAAAGAGAACACGCGATTTGCGTCACCCACGGGTATTGTTCGCCGTACAGACAAGAATGAATCAATTTAATAAATTCCTTTCCTGAGTAATGGTCATACTGCAATAAAAGGTAAGTCACAGAGTTCTTGGGGCTGGGTGAAGATTTTGTTTCTTGGGGAAGCTAGTGAAGTTTCACAGGCGGGTTCCTTCAATTCATGCTAAATATTTGACTAAAACATGCGATCATGCATGGCAACGAGTACAGCATTTTCCTGTGATGCAAAGACGAAACCACTATTAGATTAGATCGGTTAAGTCTGGACTGGACTGGACGCTCTCCACCCCACCCCCCACCCCTCCCTCCCAAAAGGTACAATTGACGTCTGTAAACTGAATTCCGAAGGCGCCACTACATCACGATATGCCGTGCACTGACTCGGCAACTTGCCCTTGCGCAAAACGCGAAGCTAAAGAACCACCAGCCGACAAGCACGTTCGTAAAATGGTTTGTTTAGCTTTTTTGTCATAATTATTTCGTGGCTCACCCCAGGCGACTTAGAACTGTCAATTGTCGTGATACAAACCACTCGTGGCCTAATGCTCGGCATTAGCGGCATTGCCAAGTTTATACGCGGGAAAGTCAGGAAGGCTGAGTCGAGAAGGCTGGCAGATACTTTCTTGGTCTTGTTACACTTGGTTGAAGGTTAGCTGTATTTTTTTCCTATCCTTTAAATCGTAGTCGTCAAGAATATCGATAAATGTACTGCACGCTATTCCTGAGCAACAACTGTTGCGTGTCAATATTGGACCGGATTTGAGTTTGCCGCTACAGTCAGTTTAGTACCAAAATTGAGATGATGACATTGGTTGTGAGAAGATTTGGCCTTTGTTTCCAAGTATGGCTCGTGTTGCTTGAACATTATTCTCTACATAGCTACTATCATTCCCGGCTTATTTGATACACTGTGACTTGCACATATTGTAACGTATTAGTTATACCACTGCGCTCGCTATAAATGTTTTCTTGGCTGAAACAGAATGTGAAGTCTCCTCGCACATGGATCCCATAAAGCTTGGGATAAGGTAAATGGTGATACGATTGAGCCAAAGTTCGTGCACGTCTCATTGAGAACATGCTAGTGAACGGCCTGAAAATGCCATCAATCAATGCGAAGTTTGATCACGACATGCAGAACGACAATGTTTTTACCACATTTCGGCTAAGTTGACTCCTATACGCTTTGTATAGATGGGGAATCATATGACAGAATTACGTAGGAGATACCAGAAAGAGAGAAGAAAGAGACAAAGACAAATGAAACAGAGACAATGTGTGAGCCTTATTCCTTAATAACTACGTTTTAGGTTCTACAGTTTACTTGAGTAATTGGAATTAGGCTGTTGCTGATATGCGATCTGTCAGCTTGAAGGTTACAGCGATCGCGAAAAAAAGTGCACTTAGAAAAACGAAATTGCTTTTCATGCTTAGCTTTTTTAAGTTTTGTCACTAAATAGCCTATCTCGAAGAGCAGGACAGTTTTGTTAAATTAGATATCCGGTAACTCCCCGAAGACACCTATTTCAAATTAAACTTGGTATGCAATGTTCTGATAAGGCAAGTGGTTGTTTCTTTGAACGACACGATCTTGGAACTGCGAATGTTGCATAAGTTTAATACCTTTGATTGGGTGTGGATGGCCCAAGTATACAAATTTCGATCACATCTTTTTCTTTTTTTTTTTTTCATTCTTAGATATTTTGTGAAATTAGAAAGCCTTCCTCTATTGGTAGCAAACGTTGTGCATAAGGATTCATACTCTAAATATACGTCTACACCTAACTCAAAGCAAGCTTGGTATGCTGGGCAAGTGATTGTTTCATGGAACATGATCTTGGGACTATAAGTTGCATTGAGTGAACTTTGAATGAGTGTAGTCATGTTGCGAGTATCTCCAGTTTTTGTTCGATTAAATGGCCTTCGTTGAAAAAACAAAAAACAAAAAACAAAACAAAACAAAACAGCGCAACGGCCCCAAAGAAAGACAACATCTAAACTCTGAACCCTTGATATCCGGCTTTCATAAACATGCTCAGCGGGCTGACGTTTACCCCACGGAAAGCTCTCACGCAAGGCGTACAGCACAAGCGGCTCCTCATGCATGAGCACTTGAAATGTGACAATTACTATAATGAGATTAATTATTGTTTGGAGTCAAGTTCGCGTTTAAACAGAATAAAGTGGTTTCGTCTAAGATGCGTTTAAACGAATTTTAGACGGGTTTAAACGAATTTTAAACGTGTTTGAACGAATTTTAAACGCGTTCAAACGAATTTTAAACGCGTTTAAACGAATATTAGACGCGTTTAAACGATCGTATAAACGCGTTTTCGTTTAAACTGGGATTTAAACGCGTTTTCGTTTTTCACCTTAATGACCCTTTTCATCAGGAGGGTCACATATATATATTTAGGATAGTTTTTTAGCAATTAGTTTAGCATAATTACATGGGTCCACCAGCCATGCTGCTTTACACTATCGTGTTTAAATAAAGTATTCAATTCAATTTGGTTCCCTCGTGGTAAGATATGCGCCAAAAGAATTTATACAATACGAAACGACAGTTGGGACCGCTTAATAGAGGTGGCCGTTTTAAGAGGGACAATCTACAGTACATTACAGAGAATATTTTTCGGACTTAATATTGGTTTTACTCCGGTGTTTTACTCAAGAATATGTTTCAGCACGTACGCTGTTTGTTTGAATAGGTCTCAAAGATGACGCATCAAAGAGTATCCTTAGTGGTCTAAAAGGAGCAAGGCATTACTGGTAAATAGACTTCAAGTTGCATGTTTCCAGGGAAGCCCCTTGCGCTGACCACTGCAGCGTGCACGTGTAGCAGTACTGAAGAGGAGTACCAACGATCTCGATAAGTTCAACTCAGTGACTCTTTATTTATTACAGCGGTAATTTGTTTTCTGTGCAGCTGCTTTGTATTTGCGCGATACGTGCACGGATTATGTGTACGGCATTCTTCATATGTACATCGTGAGCATGTCAACCTGGCCAGGCCAACAGAGTTACTGTATTTGCAGTATCGATAAAATCAGTCAATCAATCGGTGGATTTCGACGCATATAAAAAATCCGTTCGTGCAACGGAACATCCTTCTACGGTCTGACTTTTTAAAACTTTATGTTTCCGTTCAACGATATAGTGGTGTTTTATTCACTTTAAAACCCCATACATAACAATAAAAGCTGCCAAAAACCAAAAATAAATCTGGCTTGCCATTTACCCACGGGCATGCGCAGAAAATCCGGAAGTCCGAGAATCGTGGACTTTTGAAATGGATTCTCCCAGAGCATGTCAAGTTCAGGTAATTAACTACATTATCTGCAATGTTGTTGCTGTATGATTGAACCCTTACAGGTGGCTCCTAACACTAACTTATTTTAGTAACATGGAGGAACGCGAAGAACTTCAGGCATGATGTTGAAACAGCGATGTCACATCTCGAGGAGTGGAAGTCTCATATCCTGCGCGCAGTGCACCAAGACTTGGCCAAATCGGCAATCATTGACAACCTAACTGACACTCAAGTGCTGCTAATCATGGACTGGGCGATGAAGTTCCTTCCGACCAGTTACCGAGAGACACAACAGGACTGGTTTGGAACAACAAGAAATACGAAATTCTACGTGTTTCAGACCCCCGAAGAAAAACAAATAATTTTAATCAAGACTGGGTTGCCAGTGAGCTCGTTGGCTGGGTCGAGACCAGAAGAAACTAAATTGGAAAGTAGGGACAAGAGCGAAACTCCCAAAAGAGAGTTTCACTTTCTCACCAGAAAATATTACACAGTATAGATAACTTGAATTTTCACACCTTGCTCAAATGAAACCTATTGGTATAAATTGTCATTGCAACACTCATACACTTGCTTCTTAAAGGTTGAGCGACTCTGTATTTTGAGCTTTGTAGTGAAAAGTTAGCCAGCAAGAAAAGAGTAATGTGTGACTTATCTTTTCATGCACAGTCGATCCACGATAAGCTAGGCTTCGCTTCAATACTTATGTATTTTTTACTAAATGCGTTTCTTCTATGAGGCTTTCGAGTATTCGCGTTCTGTAACAAATATAAATTGAAAGCGAGGAATGTAAGATGAGACTTGTTTACAATATTATTGCGGTTTTGTTCACAGCGTGTTCAGTCATTTGTGATTAACAAACTCAATGTTCAGGACTATTTCGGTGTATTTGCTCGCGGCTGCGGCGACCTTAAAAACGGAGTTTGTTTGTTTTCGTTTTTAACTCACGGATATACGTAGCATATCTGGGAGTCATTGGTGTTTACAATCTGTCGCTCACTCACTCACTCACTCACTCACCCGGTGTGTTAGCTTTTTGGCGCGGTTGCTAAGTCAGTACGTTCCACAAATCATAAAACTAAAACTAAACAATGATATGAAATCAGATTCCTGATTCATTTGTTTACCGCCTTTGTGGTCAAGGTATTCGTTGCACATATACGTATTTTACTTTGAAAGACATGGAACTTCGACATCAAAAATTTGAAGGAAAGCTTTGTGTGCCCAAAGTTCGTCGGGACTAAATAATTAGCGGCGACAGAGGTATTTGCAATCCTGTAGCGGTAGCCATTAAAGTGCACCTCAACCCTCAAACTACACTATTTCAACGAAATCTACATACGATTCTAAGGAACTTTGCGAAAAAATGAGGTGATTTGATTGAAACCTCTATTTTTCGCGATCTCTCAAAGTCCCGCTAAATCAGCGTAAACGCCGCCCGCCATCTTTGAAACCGCGCGATAAAGTACACTTGGGAGAATGGATCGGGAACTAGCGTGTGACGTCACGCAGGGAAACTTACTCGCATTCTGAACCTGACACAAGCAAGATATAAACAGGGAGACTCTCGATAGCGTTTTGAAATGCCAAGCAGATGCGTTGTAGGTGGATGCAGCAACACTCCTAACTTAAAGGAGGGTATTGCGCTACATTTTATTCCGTTTGCGGATGACGATCGTCCACAAGCACGAAAAAGAAGAAGAAAATGGGTAGAATTTGTCAAGTCAAAGCGCGCAAAATGGGAACCCACCAAGAACTCCGCGGTTTGTTCGAAGCACTTTGCTGTGGAGGACTTCTACAGAAGGTTTTCTAGTGTACCTGGCCAGGAAAAGGGAAGTTTCCCGAGACTAAAGAAGGACGACATTGGAGTTTGCGTCTTCCCAAAGATTCATACAGCCACATCTTCTGCGACAACACAGAGCTCGCGTAGCAAAAAGATGGTGAAATATGCATACGCCTTTGTTTAGTTCCTTTTTTTCTCTCGAATTAAGCTCAGTATTTTTTCCGTTAGATTATCAAATCGGCGATAAGAGACTCGGAACATTTGTCCGCGGCCGCTACAAGTCATGAAGATCAAGCGACCCTCGTGGCAGAGGTGACACAAACGGAGCCGCTGTTTCAACAAATTCCGGAAGGATTTCAGTCAAAACACAACGACGTCGGAACAACAGATATGGTAGGTATTTATCCATTTTGTTTGGTTTGTCGAAGTTGCTGTGGGACAAAGTTATGAAAATTCAAAATGTAAGATAAAGATATCAACTACATGACCTGTTCGTTGAAGAACTGCAGCTAGTGCAACCTTTAATGGTACAACGTACGCATTCGCACTCACTCGCACTGAATTGAAAAAAAAAACGACACACCCAGAAATAGCCTTAGTAGCATAAATTACTGACCTAAACAACAAAGGAGACTAACGAGCTATTGTGAGAATGCCACTAGGGAATGTAACAGTATTCTGGACAGATACGCGTGAGTACAAGTAGCTTGAACGTAACACGAAAATAAACTAACTAGTAAGAAAAAGAAAATTAAAACAACGCAAGTTCAGTTCAGTCTATTCGGCGCGCGTGCCGAACATCGCCACCCCTGTGACGAACATCAATCAGGTGATTAGTTCTTCACGCTTGAGCCTCTTCCAAGAGGCATAGCTTCGCAGCGGGCCGTGTCAGGACACCAGACTTGGTTCGCACTTCGGCTGCTCTGATGCGGCTATCTGATCCAGGCAGTACGCGGACAATCCTACCAAGTGGCCAAAGTCCCCGAGGTGCGTTATCTTCCACTACTAAAACCATGTCTTTCTCTTGAATGGGGCGTGTTTCCTGATTCCACTTGGGCCTAGACGTAAGTCGTGGCAGGTATTCACGGACAAAGCGGCTCCAAAAGTGATCAGCCATGATCTGAGCTTGTCTCCAACGCTTGCGGCTGCATAGGTCAGAATCATAGAAGACGCCAGGAGGAAGATTTGGACTGGCACGTCCAAGAAGGAAGTGGTTTGGTGTGATGGGTTCGAGATCACTGGGATCATCGCTGACGGGCGTTAAGGGTCGACTGTTTAAAATAGCTTCCACCTCTGTCAGTAGGGTGTTGAGTGTATCATGGCTAACGCACTGATTACCCAACACGGTTCGGGGAATAGTCTTTGTCGATCTGACCATTCTCTCCCAAACACCACCAAAATGCGGAGCTGATGGAGGGTTGAACTTCCACTGAATTCCCTTCTGAGACAGCTGACAGGAGATGTGTTCTTGATTCCAAGAATGAATACATTCTTGCAGCTCCTTTGCGGTGCCAACGAAATTGGTTCCGTTGTCAGACACGAGGCATTTGGGTGCACCTCGACGGGCTACAAAGCGTCTGAGGGCAAGTAAGAAGGAGTCTGTGCTAAGGGATCCAGCCAACTCGAGATGGATGGCTCGAGACGTCAGGCAGGTAAACAAGCATCCCCACTGCTTCTCTGTACCCCTGCCTCTTCTGACCGTCATGGGGCCAAAGTAGTCCACCCCGGCGCTGGAGAAGACTGGAGCGCAAACTTCAAGTCTTATGGATGGTAGTGTAGACATCACTGGGATGGCTGGTTTAGCGTTTCGTCTCTTGCAAATGAGGCAGCAATTGATAACGTGGCGAATCGCTGACTTAGCCTTGACTATCCAGAAGCGTTGCCTTATAGAAGAGAAAACGTGCTCTGAACCAGCATGTCCAAGATGTACGTGGGAGTCCGATATAATGAGTGTAGTCACATGGTGCTTATGTGGGATGATAAGCTGGTGGCGGGCTTCGTACGGAATGGGGGCGCGATCTAGTCGACCACCAAGCCGTAAGTAACCATCTTCGAGAAATGGCTGGAGTGGCAACAGAGAGCTTCTCTTGGATAAAGGCTCTCCCCTTTGTAGCGACGAAATCTCATCTGCAAAAACCTCCTGTTGAATCTCGCGCACCCAGAGTAGCAAAGACTGTTCAATTTCTTCAACCTCAAGAGGGCCAGACGTGTTGCTTCTGCCAGGCTTTCTTGAACGAGAATTGTTGATGAAGCGTCTAACCCAGGCTGTTACTCTGAGAAGGCGAGAAAGCGTTGAAAAACGCGTTGGGTCGACGACTGTAGAGTGCGAAGAGATTGTTGCAGCAACAAATTCTACCCTCTTGACTTCAGCATCAGCATCTTTCGGTTCTTCAATGGCAACTTGTGTCGGCCAGTTTCCCTTTCTTGCCACAGGAAATCAGGACCTTTCAGCCATCTGTGTTCAGGAACGAGTTGAGAGGCTAGGAGACCTTTAGTGCCATCATCGGCAGGGTTAAGAATTCCTGGGACGTGTAGCCACTGATGAGGTTTGCTGTTCTCGTGGATCTCTGCGACTCTATTGGCAACAAAGGTGTGGAACCTTCGCGTTTCGTTGTAAATATACTGAAGTGTGGTCATGGAGTCGCTCCAATAGACAACTTCATGGATCGGGAGGTCAAGTTCTCTGAGAAGAGTAGCGCTCAGGCGTACAGCCATAACCGCAGCTTGCAGTTCGAGTCTTGGGATCGTAAGAGAACGAAGTGGAGCCATTCGTGATTTGGCCATCAGGAAACTGCATGCAATCTTTCCGGAGAGGTACACAAAGCGAAGATAAGCTACCGCTGCAAATCCCTTCTCAGAGGCGTCAGCGAAAACGTGCAACTGTAGGATATCGACCTCTTCAGACACTTGAACTTCAAAGCAGCGGGGATATCGAAAGGCTGGTAGATGCTGGAGGTCCCACTTCCAGGTTTCCCAGATCTCTAATTCCTTTCCAGTGACATCCTGATCCCACCCCACCTTCTGGCGCCATAGTTCTTGCAGGAGGTGTTTGGCTTTGAAAACGAAGGGCGCCAAGAATCCAAGGGGATCGAAGATGGAGCTGACGGTCTTTAATACTCCTCGTTTCGTGTTGGTACAGTTCAAAGCGATGTTGAACGTAAACTCGTCCCTTTCGACGTCCCAGTGGACGCCAAGAGCTCGTTCAGTGGGCAGATAGTCAAAATCCAGGTTAATGGAGGGAGTGGCAAGCTCTGAGGGTGGAAGAGCTGCTATGACTTCGCGGGAGTTACTGATCCACTTAGTTAGGTGAAAGCCACCCCTTTGAAGCAGGTCGGCGAGCTGCTGGGCTAAACGAATAGCTGTCTTGGTGGTCCGAACAGACTTGAGTAGATCATCAGCGTAGAAATTGCGCAGCACAGCTTCGATTGTGGCCTTGTCATAACTTGACGCGTTGTCGATGGCAGTTCTGCGAAGTCCATACGTGGAACAGCATGGAGATGACGTTGCTCCAAATATGTGCACCTGCATCTGGTATGTGAGAAGTGGCTGGTCAGGTGCCGCTGTGATCCTCCAGAGAAACCTCAGACACTCGCGGTCTTCTTCTTTCACACGAACCTGATGAAACATGGCTTCAATGTCGGCCACGATGGCGACTTGGTCGGCACGGAAGCGGAGGAGTACTCCAACTAAATTGTTCAGCAGGTCTGGACCACTCACTAGCTGGTCATTCAGGGAGGTTCCACAGTACTTGGCAGCTGCGTCAAAGACAACTCTAAGTTTCTTGTGAGGTGCGAGCACTGGATGGTGTGGTAAATACCATGTTTTCTGCGTCATGATACTGGATTCTTCAGGGCTGAGAGGCCTTGCGTATCCCTTGTCAATGTATTTGGTGATGATTTCTGAGTACTTCTGGCGAAGTTCTGAATCACGAGTGAACCTCCTCTCAAGATGAGCAAAGCGTCCCTCAGCAAGTGCGCGGTTGAACGGCAAGCTTGGTTTCTCGTAGCGCCAAAGCATCCCTATCTCGTACCGGCCGCCCACATTCTTCGTGGTCGCCTCCAGCGCCTGCAGCGCACGCTCATCCTGTACAGAGCGAGCGATATGTCCCTTGAAGGCGCAGCCAAAGGACTCTGTGCTCCAAAATTCTTGGAGTTGTTGATGAAGCCTATTGTCTTCCGATACTGTCACTGGTTTATGCTGGCTCGCATGTCAGCGGTATGCTGAAAAGTATTGCTTGGCCCCAGCAGCGTCCAACCAAGCGCAGTGCGCACTGCATAGGGCTGCGATCTACCTCCAGGGCGGATCTCGAGAGCTAAGATAGCTGGAGGAACATTGGCACCAATCAGTAGGGTAATTTCTGACGAAGAAACGTCAGGAAAATCCAAGCCCTCTAAATGGGGAAATTTGGAGCTGTCAAATGTCAACCCCTGACGCCGCGGGGGGACATTCAGTTGGAGAACTGTCCATGCTTCTTCCACTGTAATCTGCACAGGCGGCACCAAGGAAGATGAAGGGCTAACTGTGAAATTAACCACTTCTGACTGCTGACGTGATCCATCAGACAGTACTGTACCAATCGATAAATCTTTGGTAGGTCCACGTAGGCCTAGCTTCTTTGCTAGATCTTGTCGTATCAAAGTTGCCTCTGCACAAGGATCGAGAAGTGCAAAAGTTTCAATAGAGACTCCTTCTGCACTGCTGACACGAACCGGGACCATCTGAATGTAAACACAAAATGATGATATCTCATTGGTTGTCAAACGGGTAGCGGTGACATTAACTGCACCAGGAACAGGGCTGACTTGGGCAGGAGTTGTGGCAACTGCATCAGAAACAGGAATGACTTGAGCAGGAGTTGTGATGACTTCAGGCTGACGTAGATTAGAGGGTGCACCTGGGTTCACGGTAGTGTTTCTGGGTGCATCGTGAAGAGTCGTTTGGTGTCTCTTTCCACAGTTTGTGACACGGCAGGAAAACTTTGAGAAGCACTTCTGCACGAAATGCCCAGGTCTCAGACAGTTAATGGACAGTTTCTTTCCTTTTACAATTGACATCTTGTCGGCAAATGACTTGTTCCTGTAGCTCCAACAGCGACTGAGGTGATGTGGCGCTGCGCAGATTGGGCAGAGAGTCACTGGCTGCTGTTGTAATTCACCGGCCACTTCGGACTTGGTCGCAAGAGTGGTGACTCTTGTCACTTGTGTTGTGTTCTTCTTGGTCTCCGTTTTCTTCAGGTCCGGTGGCAGGTCGGGATCATAGTAGGCTTCTACTTCAGTCGACAACCAACTTTCAAAGTGGACGAGTGTCGGTTCTTCCGTAACGCGTATTTTCCTCGCCTTTTTGGCCCAGCTTAGGCGCGATTGTTGTGGTAGTCGGGATATAGCCATGCGTAGATTTTCAGAAGAACTGAGCCCAGATGTAAAGTTCATCCTCTTCAACGTAAAGATACAATCTCTGATGGTAGTATGGAGATTGCTCAAAGCTTGACGATTGTTGGGAGGAATTACTTCTCCCTTTGTGACTTCTTCCATTACAGAGCGAGCTACAAGGCTGCGATGACCAAAACGTTTCTTCAACGATTGAAGTGCAATAGCATACCCTTTTCCTTCACATCCAAGGCCTTGTACAAGTTTCTTTGCTTGTCCATTGAGATGCATTTGCAGTTGGGTTAATCTGCGAGTGTCGTTAGAGAAGGGTTTGTTGTGTACATGTTCATAGAAACGTTCTATGAATCGTGGCCAATCCAACGGCGATCCGTCAAAGCGCAAGATTTCAATCTTTGGTGTGTCTCTTCCGTGTTCAAGACGGAGGAGAGATTCTTCTAGTGATGTAACAGATGTCCTCTGTCTTGGTAAAACAGTTTCTGTATATGGAATCAATTTGTCCATCCAACCATCAATGGAGTCGTAAACTGAGTCCCTTGGGAGTTGAGTAGCTCTGGCATGAACACCAGCAAACAGCGGGTTCAGAAATTCATCTTTGAAATCTGCAAGTCGATGCTCGAGTTCTTCTTCTTGTTCTATCCGGGCAACGTTGTGGGGAAGGTCCGATTCAAATCTGCTAAACTCTGCTTTATGGAGAGCAGTCCATGCAACGTGCTTGGCTTTCTCGGCTTCTTCTTTCGCGTTGGCAATGATTTGATCAGCTCTTTGCCGAGCTAATTGTTGATCTTTTTTGATCTCACGTTGTGTAGCTTCCTCTAGCTGAGAGGCTCTCAAGGCGTCGAGTTGCGGTTGTCTGGTCATTTCTAAAGCGTGATCTGTTGTAAATTCTGGTGATCCACTCAAGCGCGAGTATGTAGTCCTTCTCGACGTCGAGTGAAACAATGGTGTGTGCTTGCTCTCAGATGATACTACAGAGGCCGCTTCGTCGGCTCTTTCTTCAAGGTGGGCCTTTATTTCTTCGAGGCACGACTCCGCGTGTTCTGTGGTTTGTGCAATCCATTCTTCTGCAGCTTCTAAATCTGGTTCTGCCTCAAGCAAGTCCATGAAGGCTTTGTTAGTTTCCACAATTTCAGGAACTGAGCGTTCAATCAAATTTCAAAGTGCCCTCAGTTCGGTACGGCTTCAGTTATCTTCAATAATTTTCCTGGCTTTGTTTAAGCGTCTTGTTAATGCTGATAACTTTCCTGTCCTGGAGGCTTTTGTCCGCGCAAGCATTTGTAGACTGACTTCATCAGGTCGTGATTCGTTGACGGACATAGCGACGCAGTTTTCCGGCCGATAAAGGGCATCAATGGGTGAGGAAAGATATCCGGCTCGAAGGACCAAAATGTTCGTTGAAGAACTGCAGCTAGTGCAACCTTTAATGGTACAACGTACGCATTCGCACTCACTCGCACTGAATTGAAAAAAAAAACCACACACCCAGAAATAGCCTTAGTAGCATAAATTACTGACCTAAACAACAAAGGAGACTAACGAGCTATTGTGAGAATGCCACTAGGGAATGTAACAGTATTCTGGACAGATACGCGTGAGTACAAGTAGCTTGAACGTAACACGAAAATAAACTAACTAGTAAGAAAAAGAAAATTAAAACAACGCAAGTTCAGTTCAGTCTATTCGGCGCGCGTGCCGAACATGACCCTTGACTGGGCTGCAGGGAAAAGTCCGCCGCAAGTGTTGACAAAGGAATTGCGTCGTACACGCGAATGTGTTTCGCCTTTTTTTCTTTCTACTCTTCTCTTTTAAAAAATAATACGTTCTCGTTCCGTATCTTTTCAGTCATTAATTGCCAACAAAGCTACGCAGACGAAAGAGCAGATAAAGTACCGGCGGTGCAAGAATTGTGTCAAGCTGAAGAGCACAACCAGGCAGCTCAAGAATAAGATGATCAACCAGAGTTCACGTATTAAGAAATTGAAAAGGGAAGTGGCAAAAGCAAAAAAGGTGAGGTTCTTAGAAAATAAAAAGTGCGCTGATATTGTCAGCCAAAGTTCAATCGCGAAACTAATCTTGCATTCGAAAAAAAGAATCAAACTGGTAAATGCATGATCCTATAGTTGACCTTTCTTTTCATGTTTGGCTACAGTTCTCAGTATCCAACAGCAGAGTATTAGACGACCTATTTTGGAACCTGGCGATGTCCAAGCAGATGAAAGTAGCGTGAAAAGCTGCAACGAGGAATACGACGAGAGCATGGAGGAAGAGCCGGAATTGTCGTCAGATTCAATGTACAAGCCAGAATCGGAAGCAGACACTGAAAGTGATGAGGAATACTATCAGAAGAGCTCTGAACGGTAAGATAACACTTGATTCAAATATCTTGCAGTTGAATGTTACTTGGGTAGGGTCCACTGGTTGTTTGCATGTGTATAACGTGAATTTCAAAATACAAAATTTCGTTCCAGAATATCAATGGCGAATACAAACCTCCGGACAGAACCAAAACACATCGTGTTCCTATCCCAGCTTTTACTGCTCTTCAAGTTTTGTCAAATTTGCAAAGAAGACAACCCTATGGTGGAGGCCACACAAATTGGTACAAGTGCAGTGATCCATACCACCTGCAGAAACGCAAAGTGTCCAAAACCTATGAATATTTGGCACAGTCAACCCAACATGCCGGGAACAGGAATGCGAGCTAGGAACTTTCTGCTTTGCATGGCCATACTTGTTGCTGGGGGATCTGCATCCAAGGTCTTCCAGATCTTTGCACACATGGGGCTTGGTTGTGTGTCTCTGACAACATTCTTCAAACATCAAAAGGTAAAGGCATATGACTACAAATAATAACAGACCATCACAAACCATTTATTATTTTCTTTATTTTTGCCTTTGCTATTGGATTATTATACAGATTATTTATGCTGAAAAATATGTTCGGTAATATTTTCATTCTTTTAACAAACATGTTGCTACAACTGTGAATTTGAGAGATAACAGCCTTGTAATATTGCTCAGTCATAGTGAATGTGCCTATAATTTTAGACTATGTGGAGGAAATATATCAAACATTTTTGATGGCCAGTCAAGACCAGCTAGCAGCTGCCGCACAGCAATTGACAGAGATGACACCCGCCCCAATGAATTCAATGCTGCAGAAACAGCCCATGGCAGCTGCCATAGAAAAGAAAAAGAGGAGGAGCAGGATGGTTGTGGAAGATTTTCCACCAACCACACCAGGTAAATAATCCAAGATTCAGCTGGAAATGGAGCAACTTTGGAATAACTGGCCACTTAATATTTCTAATAATATATTATGATTTAGAACACTTAGACCAAAGCAAAAATGTATTTTTATGGAAACTGGTGGTGGGATATTCTAGTGTTTAGCCAACACAGAAGAATTGACAAGTTATGTTTGTCCCTTTACTTTCCAGTTCCTGAAATTACAGTACCACAGCGTGGACCAGCATTGGAAAGTGACAATTCAACAAGGGCAAAACCCAATTGTTCAGTGTGCAAAAAACCAATGAAGGGGCATAAAAATGTTAAAGAATGTCCCAGAAATAAAAAGTAATGTAAATAAACCGTCTGCTAGCGATCACATTTTCATTACTAAATACAACTCTGTGTACCTTGCAAGACTCGTTTTGACATCTATAAACTTGGATGGGTCAAAACCTGATCAAGGTCATTTATACATATAATCCTGCACTTAACCTTCATCGAGGTCAAACCCTGCAAACGTTTGGTCTTTTTCTGTGGGAAATGTGCCTCTAATCGCCACATATGCACATGCAGGAAGAGGAATTCTTTTCTTTCCGAGGATTCAGTACACTAATCTGGAAAATTCCCTGTAAGATATGCTTCGTAGAAATCTGCAATTTAAAGTAGCACATGAAAAGGGTGCACAAGCGGTAAACATTGTTTGTCAAATTGTTCACAATAACATGACTATTAAACTTCCATAATCAGATAAATAGTCATGCACGTCTGCACTTACTCGTTCTCTGACCCTGTCTGTCAATACTTGGCTTTGCCTTTTGTCTTATACTTGTCTGCCGCCAACCTCAGGCTCCACTTTTTTTGGCAGACCTGGTCGAAACCAGGATGCTCGGTAACACATTTTAGAAAAATCAGCGAGATCTTTCGTACTATGTCGCTTTCTAAAGCCTCAACACATCCATCTAACTCAGTGCAGCAGTAACATTCGCTGGCATTATGTAGTAAATCTCGGCTACAGTTTCCGCACTTGCACCTACAGTAGAAGAAACGAATGTTTCGTTCATCAAGATCAAGATCACGTTCATCAAAATCAACCACAGACACTGTACGACTTACCACTCACAAACGGGGGTCTTCCCACATAGCCTGTCTTTCAGCTTTTGCTCAAGCATTTCAGTTTCGTCCATTTCCTTTTGGTATTGATCAAACCACTCCTTGTTTGCCAACGGCTCGTCAGCATAGGGCTCCATATCGCATAAATCGTCTCTGCTCCGACCGCTCAAAGTCGTCTGAACGGGTTGCGGATCCTCGCTCGGCTCTTCTTCGACGTCAAAAACATCTTCCCATTCTTCGGAGTGAGTAGAGGCTGAATCCGATCCACTGGACGACATATTAAACACTTCTTTGATTTTTCGAGTTAAGATGGCAACAAGTCAACAACCGCAAAACAAATCTTTGTCAGTCCTGACAACGCTCCCTGGATGACGTCACTCGGTCCCAAGCCCCAAATGTCTAACCCTGCGCGATTTGATATACGATTTACTCACTATTAAAAATCACATTTTCCTAATTCCAACGTCATTCTTCCCCATTTTTAGCCCGCTTTCTGCTAAGGAAACCTGATTTGAGAGTTGAGGTGCACTTTAAATATAATCGAATCCATCAAACATTTGTTTACGGCTATGACGGTGAACTTAAGAACGCAAGCCAAAAATCGAATGGAAGAAACATTTCAAAGGCATTGTGCGATAAGCAGAAGCATTTTTTGAGCCAACAGATGTCATGTACAGTGTAAAGCATAAATCGCCAGTCCCAGCTCCCTCCTGACGTGCCTCCTGGTTCACTCGTTGTCCGCCTCGTCAATGAAGGACTTATCATCATCACTGCGGCTGGCCTATCTTGTTCAGGGCGGAGAGCCTGCTGAAAAATCGCGAGATTTGTGCTGTAGTCAGCCACTCTGACTTCCCAAGCAACTTTGCGCCATCGTCCTGCGAGTGCTTTTCATCCGTGCAGCTACATCTTTGGGTTTTGCTTTATTTCCTGTTTCCTCACCTTGAAGGAAAACCTGTCGCAGGTATTACCTGACATTGTCAGAGAACTGCGTGACTTCCTTCGTCCTCTTAGCGCCCATCCGTCTTCTATAGCTGGCGCGTCCTGTCCACCTGAAGGTACCTTGCTGTTGCCGTAGGCAGGTGGGTTGCCATGGACATAGCTCCTAGACACAGACCTGCAAGCGTCGACCCATTTGCGCTTGATCTCATCGCACGCGGTCTCTCGCTCCAGTTAAAAGGTAAAGGTAAAGGTAAAGTGATTTTATTTAACGTCTGAGAACTGTTATCAATGGAAGCCCTCTACCCCCCTTTCTCTGTCAGTCTCCGTTTTAAGGGTATTTAAAGCTCAAGCTACACAGAACAGAGAGGAGTCGAAACAGAAGTTGAAGTTACTGAGGATCGAACCGTGAACCTCTCGCTCGGAAGGCCGTGCACTAACCAACTGAGCCACTCCTGCTCCTCTAAGTTTCAACAGGTGCTTTCCCACATCGAGATGGCGCTGCAGAGTGCTGTAAGATTAATACACTTTTATACACTTGTCCTCCGGGCATGCAAAGCGTACCTCGTCTGTCTCTCCCATGGGCTCCTCGTCCTGGTAGTGCGATGGTCCTGTTTGTTCTTCAGTGAGAGGAGGTCTAAATGGCGCGACCCTCGCAGCAAAAGCTCCAACTGGCATACTTGGTTGGCTAAATGGCTGGACTGTTACAAGATTGATAGGGCCTTGAGGAGATTCAAACTTCTGTAGCTGTGCTGAAGTAAATAACTTTTCAGGTCCAACATTATAGGCTCGCCAGACCCTCATATGCAAAGTTGTTGAGGGTGATGACGCCGGTCATGGTGTGTTTTGTCATGGTCAGCGACGAGATTTGGACCTGACTCACCGCTGCATAGCAGCCTTTGACTCCCCCGTGCGACTCGATGGCGGCTTTCCATGTCCACTGCGGATTTGACATCGTGCTCTTCGTCCATATAACACCTCATATGGCTTTTTAAAGCGGCAATGCGGCGGTCGCAGATGTCTTCGCGTGCTTGGGGCTCACTAAAGTCGTAGCTTGCAATCGTCACACCAACCCGCTGTCCGAGGCTCGGGAGAGAGAGAAGGAGGTACGCACAATGATAGCAACCAGCGTTGTCCGATCTTAGGAATGTTTGAGTGCCTTGAGTATCAATAAGGTGTTCTCGACAATGGATGCCATAGCAAACCAGTTCTGAGTGCAGTCCTCGAATAGGTGAATGTAGGTTATGGTCTAAACGGAAAATAAACATTTTCATTAAACTAGAAATGCTAAATTGCCAGAGTGGAACCTCTTTAACAGTATTCGCCATATGGTTATGCTCCTTTGACGTAATGTGACTCCTTCCTCGTGTGGCCCCTTCCTCGTGCGTCACATATGACAATTATCTCTGTTTCGGCAGTCGTGCGGTCCTTGGTTATGGCTACGGTCACGTTAGCAGCACTTTAGTGTCGGTTAGGTTGTCAATGATTGCCGATTTGGCCAAGTCTTGGTGCACTTCGCGCAGGATATGAGACTTCCACTCCTCGAGATGTGGCATCGCTGTTTCAACATCATGCCTGAAGTTCTTCGCGTTCCTCCATGTTACTAAAATACGTTAGTGTTAGGAACCACCTGTAAGGGTTCAATCATACAGCAACAACATTGCAGATAATGTAGTTAATTACCTGAACTTGACATGCTCTGGGAGAATCCATTTCAAAAGTCCACGATTCTCGGACTTAGAGAACCAGATTTATTTTTGGTTTTTGGCAGCTTTTATTGTTATGTATGGGGTTTGAAAGTGAATAAAACACCACTATATCGTTGAACGGAAACATCAAGTTTTAAAAAGTCAGACCGTAGAAGGATGTTCCGTTGCACGAACGGATTTTTTATATACGACAAAGTCCACCGATTGATCGACTGATTTTATCGATACTGCAAATACGGTAACTCTGTTGGCCTGGCCTGGCCAGGGTGACGTGCTCATGTACATATGAAGAATGCCGTACACATAATCCATATACATACATACATACTTTATTGAATGCTCCCCATAGGGCTTTTCAGCATACAATTACAATGAAATGACTACACAAAAATAAAATAGAATAGAGATCCACGATGGTCTTATAAACTAGTCCTTTACAGGGATACTATAACCCATAGTGCTCTTTGAATAGATGAGATTTCAACCTTCTTTTGAAATGGTGCAACGATGTGATTTTCCTGATTTCCTTGTCAAGGTTGTTCCAAATCTTGGTCCCTCTGTAACTAAATGATCTTTATGCTTTCCTTCCCAATAGTAAATACTTGCTTTCGGTGCTGCAGTGCTGAGCTTGTTTACTGGGTAAGAAGATTTAGCAAATTCATGTTGGAGTAATATGGCTAAGGGCCAACGCCCAAAGCCGCTTTAATCGAATAAAATTTTCTCTGGAATATTTACAACAATTTTATAATATAAATTTTGGTCCAGTAAAGGTGAAGGCAACAATAACGCCAATAATGAAAAAAACCACAACGAACAGCGCGGCCAGGATATGGGGAGGAGGTGAGTTGATCAAAATAATCGTTCTCACTGTATGGCGGTCTAGGAGCGAGTGGTAATCAAAAGCCTAATGTACCAGAGGCATCTGTGTACAGATCGAGTTTTAGGGAACACAGCCACACTTCATCAAGAAAGAATGATTTACCATTAAACTGTTTTACGAACGCGAGCCAAACCCGGAGGTCCTCTTTGACCTCCTTGGAAATCCGAATCAGGTGATGAGGCCGCTTCACACTGATTGTGAGATCGACCAATCTACGTAGGAATGCTCGGCCTGGAACAACTACTGACCAAACGAAATTAAGAAGCCCAGTCAAAGACTGAACCTCCCTTAGAGACACTTTCTTACGCCGGAGAAACTCATTGATAAGTGTGACTGATTTGTTTATCTTCTCTAAAGGTAAACGAGCCTCCAAAAGGATAGAATCTAACTCAATGCCTGCAAAGGACATGGTAGTTGCTGGACCACAAGTCTTTTCTGGTGCCATGGGAATGCCCAGATAAAAACATAAAGACAAAAACAAATCAAAGTGATGCTGGCACAACTTACTAGAGGGGGCAACAAGAAGAAAATCATCCAACAAGTGTAAAATGTAGTCAATTTTCAGTTTATGATGGGCAATCCATTCCACTGCAGTACTAAATGTTTCAAAAGTTTTGCACGAGCTGGAACAACCCATGGGCATGCAACGATCCAAGTAATAAAGACCCCTCCAGCGAAGACCCAGTAAACTATAATCAGCAGGGTCAATAGGAATGATGCGAAAGGCATTTTTGATTTCAGTTTTAGCCATAAAACAGCCAGGGCCTGCCAATTTGATCAAATGAATAGCATCATCAATGTTGGCGTAAGACACACTGGTATGTTCTGATGAAATGCCATTGTTCACCGAGTAACCCTTTGGAATTGACAGGTGGTGAATTAAACGAAATTCACCGGGGTTCTTCTTAGGTACCATACCCAGGGGAGAAACTCGAAATTTAGGAAATGGGGGAGTCGGATATGGGCCGGACAGTCTGGTGGCCGCAAGCTCTTTCTCAATCTTTGAATCAACTGCTTCTGGGTTCTCTAAGGCTGAGATTAAATTAGAAGCCTCGAAAACCTTGTAAAAACCCGGATGTCAAGTACGTAGCAGTGGAAGGGTTGTACACATCAAGAAGACTTGTCAGCTTCTCAGCCCTTACTGGGGTTGGGAGGTGAGGTCCCTGGCAACTTAGCTGGTTGGGGGTGGAGCTGGCTGGACTTGGCAGGCTTGAATTGGCCTCTTGTCTTACTTGAGGCACGAAAATTGCACTGTGAGGTCCTATGTCGACCCTCACAGTTAAAGCAAGGCACAAGCCTAAACCAACAAAGCAAAAACTTTGCAACACAACGACCGAGGCACGAGCCTCAATAAACAACAACGACCAATCCCAAAAAGGTGACAAAGAACCCGAAAAACTCTGTCGGCGAGAAGTAAGCATAAAAACAACGCATTATTGCAAAGTTATTTGACTGGCCAAGAAGCAATATTAAACGTGTCATTATGCGCGACTCGTGGAGAGCTAAAAGTGCGACTTACAACATACGCAACGCTCTCAACATGGCCCCCCTGTAACTCCGATATAAAAAATATTGACCGAGCGGGTTCAGGTGGACGCCGTCGGATAAATATAAATCCTTAGCGGGGCTCGAGAACTCCCGATGAGTCCAACAAAATACATTATTAAAACCCTCCAATGCCGCACTCAGATGCTGTTTAGCACACGAGCTTTCAGCGCGAACTGGTCCGAGCAGGCTAAGGAAACGCCACGTGGAATGACATGACAAACCCCGATCACCTTAACCGGGAATTTGTTCAAAATGAAGTAGACTAGCTCTTCGATATTCGAACCCACTACTTCCATCTTTCGATAGATCTTTCGTCCCAATTTCCAAAGTCAAGATATCGGGCGCGATACTCTCGGCCACGTGCATATCGTTTGAACGCAATTTGAAAGCGCTACGGCCGCCTATGCCAAACAAATGTACTGACGCGGTGCCTCGAAGCCCAAATCCGCAATCCGTGCGCACGTCAAACCGTAAATTTAAATCCGAACGCAATCTCCTCACGAACGAGTGGCCTAAAACTAACACCTTCGGGACCGCCATATCGCTAAATTAAGCACAAGTAGCTACAAACTGAAAATGACGATCGATGAAATGAATAGGAGAGTAGGGCTAAAGAAGCCTAACAGCGGAGAAACAATCAAAGACCGGAAAAAAATTACCGGTACTATTGATCAAAATAATCGTCCTCACCGTATGGCGGTCTAGGAGCGAGTGGTAATTGAAAGCGTGCCACGTGTATTAGCATAGCAATAACTAAACCCCTTCTAACCTGCATGTGTCCTCTGCGTGCTGTTACGAAATGTTTCACGTGATCATAACAAGATCTCAACATGATAGCACAAGGCTTACCAAAAATGTATTAGAAGGAAAAGCATAAAATTCCTATTCGCCTGCAAATATTTTATTTATCCATTTGTCAGTCTCTAAAAAAACACAACCACAAAAATTTGTTAAGTCATATTTTCTCACTGTGACAACCTAGTAATAGATCCTATTTGTAATAGTACCCTGCATGTATTATCGACGGTATAACTAAACTTATTTATTTATTTATTTGTATGAATGTGACAACCTAGCAATAGATCTTACTTGTATATTCTCTAGTACCCTGTATTATTGCCAGTATAACTAAACTTATTTACTTATTCGCATGAATGTTTATAATAATTAATTATTTGCGATCCTTACTGGATAACGAAGTCATATTTTCTTACTGTGATAGCCTGCAGTTATAGATCCTACTTGTATGTAATAGTACTGTATTATCGTGTATAACCAAATTTATTTATTTTTGTATGAATTTTTTTTCTTTTTTATAAAATTAATTATTTTCGATTCTTTCCACTGCCCCATAATAGATAATCTGTCACTTTGTAATTTCCACCTAGCCTAAGCCACATAAGACTCCTGGCTCTGGCTCTATTCCTGTAATTTAATTTATTATTGAACAATCGCAATCGCAATAAAGGCATGTGTTTACTGCATGCGCAGTTCTGAACGGCTTGGAGTTTCTTTATGTTCGAGGCGGAGGTGTTAGACCAAATAGTGGAACAGTATAGGAGTTTGCTCATAACCAGTGATGAGATAATGAGGGTTAAAGTGTCTCTATCAAAATAGGATTTCACGCGGTTAATCTTGCAGAGTTTGGACATGCATGACGATGGCAGTCTTGGAAATGTGGCAGTCGTATGTCAGATGTGAGTCGACGGTGACACCTAGGTCCTTTGCTGAGGTCACGGGAAAAAATGACTTGCCCATAAACGAGAGGGACATATCTGTGGGCATTCTCTGCATCAGTTGTCGCGTTCCGATCACCAGGAATTTGGCCTTGTCGGGGTCTTGTTGATCAGTAAGTGGTTCTCACAGCACCAATTGGCGATTCTATGGAGGTCTCTCTCAAGTTTCGTGGTTGCGGTGTCCAGGTCGTTAATGGCAAAAGACAGGAACACTTTAGTGTCGTCAACATACGATTCCAGGTGACATGTTTGAGGGGTCAATGGGAGGTCGCGTAGGTAGATGCAGAAAAGGAGCGGTGAAAGTATGGCACCTTGTGGAACGCCGCGGGTGATGGGTAGAGGTGATGACTGAGTAGACCCTATGCGGACAATCTGTTTTCTTCCGGTTAGGTAGCTTTTGAACCAGCTGATTGTAGCTGAGGAAGCCCCGGCTTGACTCAATTTATGTAACAAGATGGAATGGTTGATACTGTCGAATGCTTTTGAAAGGTCTAACAGAATGAGGGCTGTCAGGTTTTTCTTATCCATGGCTTCTAGTATGGCATCGCTGACCAGGATGTTTAGCGTTTCAGCCGAATGGTTTTTCTTGTTTCCGCTTTGATGGTTAGGTAAGTGGTTATTCTTCAAGAGATAGGATCCGAACTGATCGACGGCGACCCTTTCGCACACCTTGGAAGCAACAGCTAGTAGAGAAAGGGGTCGATTGTTTGATGTCACTTCATGGTTTCCCTCTTTCAATAACGGTATGATCTCTGCTTTTTTCCAAGCGTCGGGAAACGTGGATGTAGCGAGGGAGCAATTGCTGATGGTTGTGAGAGGCCCTAGGATGACAGCAGACAATCTTTGATGACGCGCATACTGATCTTGTCAGGACCAGGGGGTTTGTTTGTGGGCATTGATGAGACGATACTTCGGACCTCTGAACAGGTGACCTGTCTGAAAGTAAACAACTCGTCGTGGGACACGTCAGGTGGTGTAATGAGCGGATTTAGGTCAATGGTGTTATCTGTGGCTAATCGTAGTGCAGCTTCCGCGGTGTTTCTGCCAACGGAAGAGAAGAACTGATTGAACTCGTCAGCCACTAGCTTGGGATCTTTGTGGTAAACTGGGGATACCCTTTCTTTCGTTGGAATAGTGCTGTTTATGATTTTCCACAGGGAGCTGGTGTTGTTTTTGTGTTTTTGGACCTGGTCAGAAACGTAGTTTTTCTGGGCATCTTTGAGTAAAGCCTTGACCGTGTCCTGGATGCCTTGTAATTATTCCAATCAGTGCTATCTCGTGTCTGTAGGAATCGGCGGTGTAGTTGATCCCTTGCCTTCACTTGATCTTTCATTTCGTGTGTTACATATGGACAAGGCCTACTGCGTGCACGTATCGCGCAAATACAAAGCAGCTGCACAGAAAACAAATTACCGCTGTAATAAATAAAGAGTCACTGAGTTGAACTTATCGAGATTGTTGGTACTCCTCTTCAGCACTGCTACACGTGCACGCTGCAGTGGACAGCGCAAGGGGCTTCCCTGGAAACATGCAACTTGAAGTCTGTTTTCCAGTAATGCCTTGCTCCTTTTCGACCACTAAGGATACTCTTTGATGCGTCATCTTTGAGACCTATTCAAACGAACAACGTAAGTGCTGAAACATATTCTTGAGTAAAACACCGGAGTAAAACCAATATTAAGTCCGAAAAATATTCTCTGTAATGTACTGTAGATTGTCCCTCTTAAAACAGCCACCTCTATTAAGCGGCGACTGCGACCTATGAGTGGTCCCAACTGACGTTTAGTATTGTATAAATTCTTTTGGCGCATATCTTACCACGAGGAAACCAAATTGAATTGAATACTTTATTTAAACACAATAGTGTAAAGCAGCATGGCTGGTGGGGTCGTGTATTTATGCTAAACTAATTGCTAAAAAACTATCCTAAATATATATATGTAATCTTAACAATATGAAGTTAACTGAACTGTCTGTGTGCTTCATAAATAAATTTAACCGCTAATTCAATGATAATAATGGTAGTCAGAATCCTTAAAACTTGTTGGGTCCTAACCTACGTTTACTAGAGTGTCTGTATGCTTCATAAAATAAGTTTAACGCTAAATTCAGTAATAATGGCAGTCGCAATCAATTAAAATTTGTTGTGTCCTAGAACTAAAATTGACTTAAGTGTCTGTATGCTTCATAAAACAAATTTAACGCTAAATTCAATAATAATGGTAGTCACAATCCTTATACTTGTTGAGTCCTGAGATATTGAATTTGAATTCGCGAATGTTACTCTCTGATAGGAGACGCTTGAATTTTCCCAAAGTTTCTGCCGTTCTTATTTCTTGGGCTAAGCTGTTCCACAGCACAGCACCACGGTAGCTGACGGAGTTCCTTATGTAGTTTGTCTCCGGTCTTGGGAGGCTGAGGGTGTTGTTTCCACTCCTCGTACTTCGACTTGATTGATTGTAGGTGAATAAATCTGCGAACTCTTCCGTGTTTTGTCTATTTATGCATTTGTATGTGAATGTTGCGAGTCGTTTCTTGTACATGGCGTCTATAGTGTCCCATCCGATGCGGTTTAAGACTCCCTCCATTCAATGTTGGCCGTGGTGCAGCTATGAGCCGAACCATGCTCAACTACCCAACATTGAATGGGGGGAGGGGGTAAACTTGAAATCTTCCCAAGAATTTTGACCATGATTGTGTTTGTTCTGCAGAAGTGAAATCGCTGTTTAAGGCTCTTGGATTGAGGGGGCGGGAAAGATTTTGATACGCCTTGGCAGATATTGTCACAAGAAATCATTTTACGTCTAGTTTATAAAAAATAGAAACGGGAAACTGTCCGCTAGCAGAAAATAGGGCCCACATTAGGCTTCTAAAAATTAAAAGCTCTGGTGACAGGAAATTTATATATTTTTAAGTAGCTACATTTTACAGTAAGACAATTGACTGTATTAAAAAGATGCTAAACATTTAGTGTAAAGGAAAATGGATCCTCGTTGAATTTCCTACTTGAAAGGGAATACAGTATTCACGTATGCCGAGTTTGGTACCGGGGTGCAGCTGTTTAGCGGCGGAAATTTACCATGACGGCAAGTTTCATTCACGGATTGTTGTTATAGGACTTGCTTATAACACCTGATATTTTGATGAATCGAATAATAATTCATACAGCTTGCAAATAGCCGTGTTATGGTGGCGACAACTGTTCATGTGACGTCAGAAGGAGATTGCTCAACATTACACCAGACAATACTTCGTAGTTTTGGTTCAAATTCGGCCGTTTTAAAACAATTAAAAACTGGAAAAGTGTATTACCCTGAATAGTTATATATAATACCCATATTAGTGCATAATCCGCTCAATGTTTCCCCCGTATAGAAGGAAAAACAACAATACTCCACTGAACGAAAACAAAAGAGATAATTAGATTCAAATTATTTGTTTGACTAAAAGCAAAAAATGCTGTCGTGAAATCAGCAAAAAATGCATTGAAAGATTTACCAAACGTTTGTCAAACATATCGCGTTTACAGTTTTGTTGAAAATCTCTTGAATTTTTTTTTATTCGGCATTTTATTGTGGAGTATTGATGGGAGTAATGACACACTGGGCCAGACGAGGTCAAAGAAAGAGTCAAATTTCACTCGAGAATATGGTACCTGCTAATAAAAAGAATGAAACTGTTATCTCCGAGGTCTGAAACACGTATCGCATGTTTGTTGCACTGCATGATGCTCTGATATCAGGCAGAATACAGTTCCTAAGCACACAATGTGACAAAACGGCTTTAAGTAACGCAATCGCACTTAACGTTCAAATATTATACACGTTTGTGAATTGACTTCAACCAACTCTGAATCGCAGCTATCTTCTCTATAGAGCATTCATAAACATGCCCGAGTTTGGTGGTTGTAGCTCTTTTTCCCTTAGTTCCAGAAGCGTTTAAACATTTTTTACCGTTTTCAGACAGTAGCTACGAACACAGGAGACAAAGGTGTTAGAAACTTCACAGAATGTGATTCAAACCTGTGTATTATTCACAGAATGTTCTTTGACGATGTAAATGTTGGCCTTCTGTCTCACGGTTTTCGAATTAAATTTCATGCAGCTTTTCTTCACGCTGCTTCACTAATTGCACATGATTTGCACACGGCTTCACTATTTCTCTAATAGCCCACGCAGTTTCTGTAACACATGAATCTTTGAAGTAGGGGACGACTCGCAGTCTTTTTATTTCAGGATTCGTCATTTCCATGTATTTGTACTTATTTATAAAATGGTTTTTTAACCAATCAGAGCGCGCGTAGTATCATAGTTATTTTACTAGAAATACGATAATCGCAGATACCCCCTCACTCTGCCATTGATGGGACTTTTACTTTGGTAACTCCCGACAAGAGTAGCCTTTGTTTTACCGAAATGTTGACTCGATCTTTTCTTCGAAGTCAAGTGCTACACGCAAAGGAAGGAGAAAAAGAATGGTGTGTGTTATACTTTTGCGTTGAAAAAAGAATAGATTGCGTGACGAAGTACGTATTTCCCACGGTCGGCACGTCAAATTAATTCATGCAGTCTGCGAAGCACGTTCTCAAAATTTAATACTCAAAGTTTGAAGTTGGTCGGCCGTCGTAGTACGGGAAAAAAGGAACACTGATTTTCCAATTTTGAATTCATAGGCAGTACAATTAAATAGGCTTCCTGTGCGATTTGTTTTACTCTGGACTGCATGCACCAGATTCAGACATGCATATTTAATAGGCTCGAATTGTTTTGTATGTGAACCCACTCAAAACAGCAAGATTTTCCCCAGAATCAAAGCAAAACTTGAACAGTCTACTTCAAATTATACACGGGCTTCAGACCCAGTAATACTTCTAAGGGCTTGTGAACGATTCTCGCTGCAATCACCGCGTGTCAGATTACAGAAAAATAAGACATCTGACTAAATCATTCAAGACTCCAAGTTCCGATTGCTCTGAGCGAATACGGTAGCCGAAACTGGCGACAGAAGCGTAGTAAAACAATACTTCGAGGGAAAATGATCAGCATACAGATTTTAATACATTCTTGAAGTGATCAAGTTACAAGCTATACGGGATACAATATATTTGTCACGGTGATTGTTCGGTTTCCACTGACTAACCTTTGTTGCTTGTCCTTTCTAAATAAGTATCTGAGTTAACACAAAACGGCGTCTAAAGCTCCCGATTTGCTTTCAAGCGCTGTTCCCTTTGCGGAGTTGTCTGTGTTACCCGCTTCTGTTCGTGTCGCTTTTGGTCGGCATTCATGCGCTGTTGTCTTTGCGGAGTCTTCTCTTCGGCCCGCTTTTTCTCCTGAAGGTCCCGATTCGCTTTCAAGCGCTGTTCTTTTTGCGGAGTTGTCTGTGTTGCCCGCTTCTGTTCATGTCGGTTTTGGTCGGCATGCATGCGCTGTTGTCTTTGCGGAGTCTTCTCTTCGGTCCGCTTTTGCTCTTGAAGTGCCTGTTCGCTTCTCTTTTGAAGACGAGCTTCGCGAGACCGTTCTGTTTCAAGTTTTCTAGCTTTCAAATTCATTTTCGTGAACGCAGTTACGTACAATTGTTGCTTCGTTCAAATCTTTCTCAAAAACATGGCGGTGACGCTAGTCGATAATGATTACGTCATTGCCTTATTTGGACATTGCCTTAGGCACCTGGCCTAAAAAGGTCGCATCGGACAAACACACGAACATTAGATTTCGAGATGGCGACGCGCTTGGAGTCTTCAGATGAGCCGACTATGCTGCATTAGCGTCGTAAATATTTCCCTCACTTCGTTCGGGGATAAATAAAAATAAAATCTGTTGTATCATGTGCATGTGAGAGCTGTCTACTTATGTGCTTATTTTTGGTAAATATTTCCTATTTTTCCCCTTAAGACCAGGTAGGGTGGTCTAACTCTTGAATACTTTTGCGATGAACTATGATTTGCATCAGATCATCAACAATCACGCACGAGTCAACGAAGCGTCGCAAACTACAGCAGACCTAATTTTGTGAACAATGACCACCGAATTGTACAGTCGGGCGTCTTGCAATCCAATGTGAGTGATCATAGGAGCATTTTTTGAGTCGTAAAAGGGGTGCCCAAACTACCACCGAGGGAATTTGAATACAGAAGCTTCAAAACCTACGATAAGGATGCCTTTGTCAATGACCTGAAATAGGTCCCCTGGCATTCAATCAACCACGCAGAGGACATTGATGCTGCCGTTCTCATGTGGGAACGCACGTTTTCCGATGTGGATGACCAGCACGCTTCCATTACGTTCTGCCGTGCCAAAGGATCAAAGAATTCTTGGGTGACGAGTGAATTAATCGAGATCCGAAGAGACC
The DNA here is from genome assembly GCA_964036295.1 of Plumapathes pennacea. Taxonomy (NCBI): domain Eukaryota; kingdom Metazoa; phylum Cnidaria; class Anthozoa; order Antipatharia; family Myriopathidae; genus Plumapathes; species Plumapathes pennacea. The sequence goes on along the minus strand of OZ038467.1, from coordinate 16,956,985 downwards.
AGGATTATCACCAGAAAAAGGCGAAAACTAGTGGGAGACCAGAGCATGTATCGTAAGCTAAGGAACTGTGCTAACCGTACAGAAAGAAAATTATAATCGTCCTACTACTGCAAACTCATAAATGAATCCAAAGGCGACAGCACTGGTATGTGGAAAACAATCAAGTAAACATTGCCGTGCCAATCGGAGCCAGATATCTCGTCGATATAGCGGTGAAAGGCAAACGAGTCACTGATAGAAAATCCATTGTTGAAATACCCAACAAAGTTTTCGTATCAATTGCGAAAAAGTTTACATCACATTTTAAAAGGAGGATTCAATCTGAAACACCTCCTGCTACTCCAAGAGGCCCACCGTTCTCCTATAAATAGAATTATAGGTCCAATATTGAATATCTGGTGTCGGGGCAAAGACAGCCCAAATTTCAATGCTCGCAAATCTCAGTTCAGAGCACTTTTTCAAAAAATCATTTCTATGTCCGGTATTATCAGATTTGCACAAGAAGTCGGTTGTTATATCTAGAAGTGTTGTTTTTATCAATAATATAAAAATTAGTTTGGTACTTATCACTACTCGAAAGAACTAACGCGGCTAATTTTGCCAAAATCACAACGTCGACTTGTAAACAACGCGCAACGATCAATTCACACTTTCGAATAAACTCACATAAATCTTCGCCTACTACCTCAACCTTGGCACAAAACTCTGTAGGAGACCTTATAATAAGTTTAACTTTCAATACCACCGGTTAACGATTGATTTATGTGTTTTTTCCTATCAAAATGCCTCTTCAACTCAGTGGTCGACAAGCGCTAACTGATCGCTTCACTTTCTTTGCCAATTTACGCCTCATTTCGCTTTATTCTGCACTGGCATATTTGTTGCGGCTGGTTCGGGTACTTGCGTCAGGTCTTTCTTTATAATTTTTTATCTGCTCTGATAGGAAAGTCGTTTCCAAATCTGGCTTCATATCTTCTCTTTGGTACAATTAAAAAAGAAAGAACAACGGAAAATATAACTTTAAGATTATCTGCAGTGCATGGGTGTGCTTACGGTACATACTAAAACTATTTCAAGTAGACAACTGTAACTTTATATCACTTTGTACACGCTCGCTTCGATTTATAATAAAAAAATGTGTGAATAGTTGGCGCGCCCAGGCTAGGGTCCCCGGGCCAACCTTTTTTCATATATACAGGGCTTTTAACTTAAAAGTTGCCGCTTTTGGAATTTTTGATTTTTGATTTTTGATTTTTGATTTTTGATTTTTGATTTAATGGAAGGTCACTTTTCTCCCCAAGCCAGTTTATGACACAATTGTATGGGACGGTGGGTTGTGTTGGGACGGAGTGGAATCTCAAAGGCGTAAAGTACAAATAATGTATTGGAGAAAATTGAAATTGCGAGAGAGAGAGAGAGAGAGAGAGGGGGGGGGAGGAGGGGGGACCAAATTATATAATAATCCGTTTCTTGGTATGGGGGGAGGGGGGAACATTTTGGGAATATTTTCTATAAAGTTGTCTTGCAGCTCCTAATGATGTGTACGGTACAATGTCAAGTCAGAAGAGTTACTTTTGCCTTCGTGCTGTTTTGATTACTCAGGCAATAGTGTTGTGTTCTCTTCGATCAAATAATAACAAAACACAATCAGTGGTCTGATTAAGCAGGAATTCAATTTAAAAAAAATCACCATGCATTCTTTGTTTAACTGTTCTTCATTGAAAAGAAACAATGACAAAGAATGGCCGAATTGCAATATGCATAACTGTGCAAATTTGGCCATCAATACACAGCGAGGTCAAAAATATAAATACAACTATAAAAGCCATACAGAATAGTTTTCAATTCTTACCTGCCCCTTGCTTCCTGATGATAAGAAGGGGCAGATCACTCACATTGGCTGGAAGAGTGCTGAGAAATCCCTGAACATCCTGTGGCAAGTTGAGGACATGACCTTTGTACCACGCTGGCCGCCGTGTTTCCGGTAAACACACATGATTGGGAAAGCTCTGGCGACCAGCATTTCCTCTACTTCGATGAGGTCCTGTAGTTCTGCAGGGACTGTCCCAGTATCTATGTCGTTTTCAGCTGAGAACAATCGACACGAGGTCTTTTTGTCGCGTTTGCACCTGGTGCAGGTATAGTTCAGCTCGGGCACACTTTGGTTGGTGATCGGCCATGTTTCTCTGCATACCTTGCAGTGTAAGTGTCGGAGATTTTCCTCAAAGCTATGAAAGGCAGTGAGTTCTTCCCGCACCCACTCTTGTTCGTGGAATGGAGGAATTTCTGGATTTGCCCACCCACGGTTATGCAAATATTGTTGTTTTTGGGTGCGACGTTCTTCGATAACTGCAGCACGCTGTTGTCGGCGTCGAGTGTTGGCTTCATTTTGAGCTTGAAGCCTGCGGGTACTCCGTTCAGACGATTCATTGCCACGTCGAGAAGCTACTCGCTGGCGATTGGATTCTCTTTGCGGAGTTGTCTGCGTTACCCGCTTCTGTTCATGTCGCTTTCGATCGGCATTCATGCGCTGTTTTCTTTGCGGAGTCGTTTTTCGGCACGATTCTTTTTATGATACTGTCGATCATAACAGGATTGTCGCCTTTTCTCAAGACGAATTTGGCGTTGTTCGCTCGTTTCACGATTTCGCCTTTCTCGTGCCTGTAATATATGTTAATCACATTGTAATCATTCATATTTATTCATGTAGTTATTATGTGGGAATGGTGTGAGGGACAGAACTGAAGTGAGACGGACCAGAGAGCGGGTCGGAGAATAAACGCAGTAGTTGTCTCTAACAAGTTGCTATAGTTCTGTTTCGGATACATGGTACACGACATGGTGTCAGAAGTGGGATGCCTCAGCACGCCTCGCAAATAGAAGACGTCCGATGGCAACGAATCTACAATGGGCAGCGCCCAATGCACTCAGCTTCGAAGGCAATCTCCGTGAGAACTACCGCAGATTCGAAGAACACTGGGTGTTGTTCGAGAAAACAGAGCTGAAAGGCAAATCCGCCGAAGAGAAATGCTCATACTTTCTTTTATGTATTGGAGAGAGAGGAAGGGAGATCTACAAAACACTCACACTGCCGCCTGAAACGGAATTAGCTGGAGGGGTTCCAACATGGCGCAGGACCACCATGCAATTGAGAGACGCATTTAGACTCTACTGCAACCCACGCAAGAACATCACGTACGAAAGGCACAAGTTCTTCATGAGGAGCCAAACAGAGGGAGAAACTATCGATCAGTACGCAACAGACCTCCGCACGCTTGCCGAGACATGTGAGTTCAAAGACCTCACCGACGGCCTCATTCGTGATCGTATAGTGTGCGGAATCAGAAGTCAAGTCATACGAGAAAGACTACTCCGAACAACTGATTTAACGCTGGAGAAGGCCATGAACACCTGCAGAGCTGCAGAAGACTCGATCGAACAGGCCAAATCATTCAACAACAGTGGAACCGGAACACCGAGCGTAGATGAAATAGATAAGAAGCACAATCGTTACTCGCGAACACATGCACAGCGAAGGGATGAACACACCCCCAGATATGCATCCAAATCACAAAGAGTAGACCAACACACACAGAGGAATTGTCGAAACTGTGGAAGGAATCATCAGCCCAAGCAATGTCCAGCCTTCGGGAAGCGATGCAACAATTGTAACAAGCTGGGTCATTTCGGTAAATACTGTCGATCTACGCCATACTACGCAACAGATTCATGAACGCCGGTGAGAGACATCGAATACGACAGCGATTCGTCCGGACATGGAGTTGGGGAACTAGTGATTGACAGTGTGCACGACTCTGAAAGCGAGGAGCACGCGACCATTCAAGTGAACAACGCTGTCGTCAGAATGAAACTGGACACGGGCGCCGAAGCAAACATCCTAACAGAACAAGATTTCACCAGAGCGGTCCCGAAGAGGCAGAGAGGACACAAACTCAAACAAAGCAAAGCGAAACTTACAGCGTTTGGTGGCCACAACATTCCAACGATGGGAAGGTGTTTTCTGCAATGTCGAGCCAATGGCGGCACAACGGAGGTGTTAGAATTTCATATCGTGCGAAACGGAAAGTCCCTGCTCGGGTGCAAGAATTGCAAGAGCATGAAATTAATCACTTTTCATAACATCAACGAGATACATGACCGAGAACACACGCGAGATGCCTGCGCACTAACGGGACTCACGTCCGACCAGATCTTCTCGAAATACGAGTATGTTTCGAAGGTCTCGGTTGCATTTCAGAACCATATGAAATCAAGATTGACCCAAGTGTTTCCCCGACCATCCACCCACCAAGGAAAATCCCTGCCGCTCTACGGGAACGAGTGCAAGATGAGCTGGAGAGCATGGAAGAAAGGGGGATCATCATTAAAGTTCACGAGCCAACTAAGTGGGTGAACTCAATGGTTGTCAATGAAAAGCGATCGGGAAAGCTCAGAATATGTATCGACCCACGTGACCTAAATAAGGCAATAAAGCGGGAACACTATCAACTCCCCACACAGCAGAGATAACAAGCCGCCTCGCTGGAGCCAAGTATTTCAGTAAACTTGATGCCACATCCGGCTACTGGCAGATACCACTGACCAAACAGAGCTCGTACCTCACAACTTTCAACACTCCGTTTGGTCGCTATCGCTTCACAGTCGTCCCATTTGGAGTTGTATTTGCCCAAGAAGTGTTTCACAGAACGGTCGCCGAGAAATTCAACGACATTCCTGGGTGCGAAACAGATATTGACGACATTCTGGTCTGGGGCAAGACAATCCCAGAACATGACAAGAACCTAGAACGTGTACTTGAGCGCGCGAAAGAAGTAAATATGACTCTCAACAAGGACAAATGTGAATTCCGCAAGACGGAAATATCTTATTTGGGAGAGACCCTCACTGCACGGGGCGTGAAGCCCGATGACAACAAGATCAAAGCCATTCTGGAGTATACAAGACCAGAGAGCAGACAAGATGTCCTAAGACTCTTGGGAATGGTAAACTTCATCGCGAAGTTTGCACCAAATGTATCGGACATCACAGCACCACTCCGAGAACTAACCAAGAAAGGCACAGAATTCTGCTGGTTGGAATCCCACGACAAAGCGTTTGATGACCTCAAGCGCAAGCTCACACATCCGGAAACACTAAGATATTACGATGTTTCGAAACCAGTCACGCTACAGGTCGATTCGTCACAGAAGGGCATGGGCGCAGTGTTGCTTCAAGATCAAGGGCCAGTAGCGTACGCTTCAAAAGCACTCAATGAAACGCAGCAGCGGTATGCTCAAATTGAGAAAGAATTTCTGGCAGTTGTCTTTGGATGCAAGAGATTCCATCAGTACGCTTATGGGAAACAGATAATTGTGGAGTCAGACCACAAGCCCCTCGAAGCAATACTCAGCAAACCATTGTCCCAAGCCCCGTCGAGATTGCAGAAAATGCTACTACAACTACAAGAGTACGACATCACCCTGGTGCACAAGAAAGGAACTGAGATGTACATAGCGGACGCACTCTCGAGAGCATTCTCACCAGAAGTAATACAAGAACAGTTCGAGAAAGACATGGAGACAGAAAAGTACATCCATCTCATGTCACAGACTGGCTACGTCACCGACCGCAAAATGGAGGAAGTTAGACGGGAGACTACGATGGACGAGTCAATGCAAATGCTCATCCAGCAAATCCGCACCGGCTGGCCTGAAAACAAACAGCTAATCCCTACGGAAATCAGACAATACCACGCTTTCAGACAGGAGCTAGTGGAGCAAGACGGAATCATTTACAGGAGTTCCAACATTCTTATTCCATCAAAGCTGCGCTTGGACACTCTGAGCAAGTTGCACAATTCGCACCAAGGAATAGAGAAAACCAAGCGTCTAGCAAGGCAGTGCATATTTTGGCCGGGCATGAGCTCACAGATAGAAGATACTGTGTCGAAATGCCCCACATGTCTACGCCACAGAAATGCTAATCACCGGGAGCCACTACAGCCACACCCGATTCCGAGTCGCCCATGGCAGCGAGTCGCCACCGATTTGTGCGACTGGAAGGGCCGCGCACATCTCATTGTAGTAGACTATTACAGCCGCTACCCAGAAGTTGCAGAGCTACGGGACACGCGGGCCAAGACGATCATAGACAAGACCAAATCGTTCTTCGCCAGGCATGGCATTCCGGAGGAAGTTGTATCAGACAACGGGCCCCAATACTCTGCAAGAGAGTATAAGGCATTCGCAGAAGACTACGGGTTTGTACACACCACGATCAGCCCCAGATACCCACAGTCTGGTGGACTGCACGAAAAGACTGTACAGACTGTCAAGCACCTGTTATAGAAATGCAGCGAAACCAAAGAAGACCCATACCTCGCACTCCTAAATTACCGCAATACACCTATTGACGGAGTAAGCCCAGCACAAGCACTAATGAGCCAGATGCTAAGAACAACTCTACCTATCAGCTAGAGGAAGCTAAAACCTTCTGTCATCAATCCAACCGAGTTCGCTGCTGAAAGGCAGAAATCCCAAGCAACTCAGAAGAAGAACTATGACCGGACAGCAAGACCTCTCCCACCACTCGCAGAGGGGGATACAATCCGAATGAAGAAGAACCCTGAAGCAACGTGGGAAACTGCAATCATTATCGCCAAACATAACACGCCCAGAAGTTATGTAGTCAAAACCAACGATGGCGCAGAGTACCGGCGAAACCGGAAACACCTGATGAGGACCAAAGAAGAATATCTGGCGCCACCCTGGGACCTGGAGGAGCCTATTGGTGATCCAGTCCTGCAGGATCCTATTGGTGATCCAGTCCTGGAGGAGCCTATTGTTGATCCAGTCCGGACACCTACAGCTCGACGGGAACCGCCGGAGGGCGTAGTTACAGCGTCACCCAACAGGCCTAACGACAACGGTCCACGTGTCAGCCGTTATGGAAGAGTGATCAAACAAAATCCGAAATACAAGGATTGAACATTGCTTAGTATTCATCTGTTACTGTTCACCAGTGCACTGAACTATCATGGACATGATTAGTTAAGAACGGAACCATATTAGCCTTTATTTTGGTTTCCTGTTGATCTTGATTATTTCTTTTTTTGTCTTTATTTAGGAGAGAGAAGATGTAATATATGTTAATCACATTGTAATCATTCATATTTATTCATGTAGTTATTAAGTGGGAATGGTGTGGGGGACAGAACTGAAGTGAGACGGACCAGAGAGCGGGTCGGAGAATAAACGCAGTAGTTGTCTCTAACAAGTTGCTATAGTTCTGTTTCGGATACATGGTACACGACAGTGCCTGTTCCCTTCAGTATAATATTACTGCATTAGTGTCGTGAGTATTTCCCTCACTTCGTTCGGGGATAATAAACATATCTCGCTGAGTTTTAAGATTGCGTGACACCAATAACGAACGCACGGCGACGTCGGCGCGTATGTTTTGACTGCATGAATCTTTCATTTTTTACAAGAAAGAGCTCTTGAAGCGACAGAGACATCCTTGGAAACATATTTGTGCTATATTGTAGCAGAATAAAGCGAAATGAGGCGTAAATTGGCAAAGAAAGTGAAGCGATCAGTTAGCGCTTGTCGACCACTGAGTTGAAGAGGCATTTTGATAGGAAAAACCACATAAATCAATCGTTAACCGGTGGTATTGAAAATTAAACTTATTATAAGGTCTCCTACAGAGTTTTGTGCCAAGTTTGAGGTAGAGGGCGAAGTTTTTCTTCGAGTTTATTCGAAAGTGTGAATTGATCGTTGCGCGTTGTTTACAAGTTGACGTTTTGATTTTGGCAAAATTAGCCGCGTTAATTCTTTCGAGTAATGAAAAGTACCAAACTAATTTTTATATTATTGATAAAAACAACACTTCTAGATATAACAACCGAATTTTTGTGCAAATCTGAGTAATACCGGACATAGAAATGATTTTTTGAAAAAGTGCTCTGAACTGAGAATTGCGAGCATTGAAATTTGGGCTGTCTTTGCCCCAACACCTGATATTCAATATTTGACCTATAATTCTATTTATAGGCTCAAATTGCTCGTGGATGTCTTCTTAATCAATAGATGAAGACATTTAAGAACAGAATTTCGTTGCGCGGTCGCGTGCGAAGGCTTTTGTGGTCCTATTAATTCCTTTCATTTTAGTCGTTTTGAGGCGTAGCGGTTTTAACTTTTTTCTTGGAATTCCAAAACTGTTTGAACAAAATAAATATACGAGAGTAATTGGCACACCATAGGCTATCTCTGGACAAAATATGAAGAACCCCGATTTTTGACTGATGTGCCACATGTTTCTCATTTCACCCGGTGTTTAGGAAAATTCGTTCTTAACAAGTTAAAGAACATGGGAGTAACAGGCTATAGCATAAGTTGACTCGTACCAATCAGCCGCGCTGAACCAATTTGGGAAAATAATGTCATATATGAGGTTGATAATGTTACACATCTTTGCTCTAGTAAAGAAACCACGGTTAAATTTAGAAGTCAGAGAAGAAACTGATCAAACAAATATCATTAAAGCCGGAAATTCCAGATACCGCTCAGAATGTGTCACAAGAGATGAGTCTTATCGATGTATGTCAAAATGCTATTAGTTTTCTACGTCTAACAATAGTCTTCAATAGAAGGTTCGATTTGCGGCGCAAAATTTTCTTTCCTTGTTGACACTGGCACAAATGTCAGTGCAATCAAAGCCGATGTGTGGCGCAAATTGCCACCGCCCACGAAACACCCTCCAGAGCTTGCTCGAGTAACAACCGCCCAAACAGTCCAAGTTCGGCAAGACGTAATTCAACAAATTCAGATTCAGCCTCAGCCATTAAACTTCCCAAAGAACCGCTCCGTAGATGATCAACAATTGGAAATTGTCCCAATCAATAAGACAAAACTGGAGAAGGACTATGATTCATGTCCCGCTTATGTTGTATGCGCCTTTATTTTTGTAATGAGTTGGAAGTCGGTTGTTCCAGAAAACTACAAAGGCAGAAAATTACACGGAATTTCTGCAAGCAAATTCTGGAGGCCTACAACTTGCCTTCCACAAAAAATGGAGAACTTGAGTGACTTTTGCGCAAACACGAACGAGAGAAATTATTGTACATTTCCTTCACATGGCCTATTAGCACACACGAAACAGAAATAATGACACCGTGCTAAAAGAATTGTAACAACCGGACAACTTCTCGAATTATCCATTACTGAACCTTGCCTGGTAAACAAATACCGTCCGTAAACGTCCCCTTGATTTGCAGACAAACTAAACCAATTGTATAATTTATTAGAAATACGATATTCGCAAAGGTCCCACGCCCAAGTAGTCGATTATGCATGACAGTGCTTAGAGCTCTCATGTACTGTATGCTTACACCACACAATTTAATATATTAGCATTTACATGATATTATAACATAGTCGCGATATAAGCCACGTTCTGATTGGTCGAAGAGCGTGCTCCATAACTTTATCGTGCACGCCCGTGCTCAATAATATGACGTGAGCAAATGCCGCTTCCTTTCGACTTTTTCTAGCTTTCCTCGTTTATACAGTAACAGAAGCTTTACAACTAAGAAGAAAATAGTTTTATTTTCCGAAAAAATTTGTACTACATGAAGTCAAACCGACACCCAAAGGAAGTCAGTAATCAAGTCTGAAAAATTCTGTATTTCAACGGTCGGCTCAGGAAATTGTATGAATCAAAACTCACCTATTTCTCGACGGCTTAATTCTCATGGACTAGTGAAATCCATCACAGCAAAGATAAATATCCGTCAAGCCTTCAATGGCTTCGAAATGAAACGGCGTTCATTCATTCCGAAAGCCGCTATACTTGCAGTGTTTACAGTACAGTTTGCTGGCAGCTCGAATAACAAACAAGTCCGCTCGGCAAACATTTCCATCTCTTTCGCTTATGGTGATTGTTTACATTCTTCGGCGGATCACTTTGCTTCTCCAGGCCCACATTGTCTGCTATAGTTCAAGGTGAATCTCACGTTGTTTTGAAGCGGCGGCTTGAAGCGTTCATCTTCAACAATTGTACCATTCAAAACATTTACATCGTCACGAATTCCAAAGTCACCGAAGGCTGCTGGCTTTCACCACGCCAGGTTAACAGTACTTTCGGTGTTTTCGTCGATTAAACGACATCTTTTTCATCGACACTCATCAACTTTTAGCTGACAGAAATGTTAGTAAGTTGTGGCGTGTTTTCAATCATCCAATGAGAGAGTTTGTTTTGCCTTTTGCGCGTCGAAAGAGAATTTTGCATTCAATCAGAAATGAAAATTTGCTTTCGCTCGTAATTTCGTGTGTCTATGTTATAAAAGAATTGGTTCATGCCTTTAGCTGTGCATCTATTGAGTTATGGATGCACGCGGGAAGTTGGGAGAGCACTCGTGAAGCTAGAGTTGCTCTCGGCTACGCCTCGAGCAACTCTTACGCTTCTCTCGTGCTCTCCCAACTTCCCGCGTGCATCCATAACTCGATAGACGCACGCTAAGCATGAACCAATTCTTAATTAGCATGTGTTCCATTCCGGGGAACACTCATCATAATTTTGGGTGGGGGTGTGCCACCTGGACCTGAAAACCCTTACCCTATTTCAGACCAAAATATCTGATTTACTATACCCTACTTCAGACCCATACTCCATAAATGTATACCCTATTTCAGACCTATTTTTGAGACTTTTTTCTTTTGCAACGATTTCCACCCTGTTTTTTCTTCTATTTGCCATGCATTGTCCACGGCAACACATTTCTATATATGCTATCCCAGGTCAAAAACACAAAATCGATACCCTACTTCAGAACAAAAAGGCAAACTCTATACCCTATTTCAGACTAAAAATGTTTGAAAACAATGTCCTTTGGGGTGGCACATACCTATTGGCATATATATGGGAGTACTCCCCCCCCCCCACCAGGGTCCCATTGCTGTTTGAAGAGTACAGTAATTTCATTATATAATATGTAGGATGGTCTTGAAAGAAGGAAGTTCTCACGACATTATTCATCATGCCATGTCCATTTCACAGTAATTTATTTTGTCTCATAAGAAAGTATACAGAGTCAGTCTTAGCACCACATTCATACATAGGTGAAATATATAGATACTTCTCAAGTAGGTTACAATATATTTCTCAGCAGTTCTCAATTGTTGCAAGTGTTGCCTAGTACATGTACAAACACACAAAATCCCATGCCAGAGAAATATATTGCCCTAACCCGATACTCTCCCCTGTACTCTACTGTGAGTGAAAATGGAAAAATGCATTATAAATATACAATAGAATATTAGACAAATGAGAGTCAGATTTGCACATTATCCACCACAAGTACTGTAAGATACTGTGAGACACGAGAAGAGCATCCGTTTAGTACTGTATTGACATTCTTGTCTTTAAAAAGTCTCATTTCCCATGCCATGTGGGTATAAACTAACTCTTCCTAATCACAGAAAGATACTTTTACCAGCTGGACTTGGTGAACTTCATGTTTGTCTTGATATTTAGGGACCTATGGAAAACAAAACAAGCATCAAAGTATTAACTAGGAATGTTGTAAAGTGTGCTCTGTGGTACGAGATAGGTGGGTGGGGAAGCTAACAAAGCAAAGACAAAACAAAGACTGCATTAGAAAGTTATTGGCTGGGTACTCTCAAGTTTATTATAACATACTTACGATATAAGCCACGTTCTGATTGGTCAAAGAGCGTGCTCCATAACTTTATTGTGCACGTCCGGCCGTGCTCAATAATATGGCGTGAGCAAATGCCGCTTCCTTCGATTTTTTTTAGCTTTCCTCGTTTAAAAATTAAGAGGCAGTCTCTGTAAAAACCACCAGGTGATTTTTGCGTCAGAAATGGATTTCGCTAATTTTCCTCCCACAAGTCAAGGTTGATATGCAACTCAAGAATCTGAAACCCTTTCGTCTGAAATATTTTTGTGTCCTCCGAAATCGAGCAAAATGACCTTGACCCCGTGTCAGCCAATTTGATGCCTGTCGGATTTTGAAAATTGGCAAAGTTCGGCTAGTCGCTTTGTCAGTAGTACAAGTTCTCAAACTTTAAGGTTTCTTTTATTTGAAAGAATGGCATCTGTTCTTTACATAGAAGTGTTCCAAATCTCAGTGCGTCAAATATCTGCAGAATACCAGGTCAATAGTCTGACCTACCTCCGACTACGTTTCACAATGGCATGTTTTGACCTTTTCAAAATGTATTTAGCAAAAAGTGGGAAAGTTTATTCTGAAGCAGTCTGCAGTAAATTAAAGTTTAAAGTTTCATCTACAAATATCTGCAATAAAAGCTTTTGGCCTCGATCTTCTTCAGTGTGCTATGAGCTTCTGAATATCATTAACCTCACACTTTTTGTAGTTACGTGCGCCCGTTTTTCGATTGTCACATTAAGCCTGGTTTCCATATAATCGTCTCTGACGTAAGGATCGTCTCTGTCGCAGAATTTTTTGTCAAGCGATTGGGACGATTATATGGAAACACTCTTGCGATTGTTTCAAACAATCCTTATGTCAGAAGCGACTCGATCGTCCCGATAGAACCATGTTCTATCCTTGCGTCGGAGACGACCGGAAATGCAGAGACGATCCTTACGTCAGAGACGATTATATGGAAACCAGGCTTTAAGCATTGTTTACCGCTGTAATCTAAACAAATGCCGTCTTATATGATTCTGAACAACTGATAAAGCTTGAACAGTGCATGGGTACACAAATTTGTCCGTTTTCCGCCAGAATTTGAGTGTCAAATCTCTTAAATGATCGCGGATCACAAATGCGACTACTGCCGCCGTCTACATAAATATGTTTTCACACACAAGAAAATACACACATGCACTTCTATATACCTTGCCTATATTTTCCCTGCATTTTATAGTACATCGAAGAAAGACGTTGTTATTCTTTCTTTGATGAATAATTTTTCTGTTAATTGATTGGCGACCGAATGACGTATCCTATTTTTAGATCAAATTGTAACGCAACCTGTTTTTCACAATTTTTGAAACTTTCCATTTGTGCGTTCACGTAATCTAGCTTACGCTTTGAAACAGGAACACGCTTTTAGTTCTCGATCTTCGCCACCAGGTCGGCTTTTTTGTCTCTTGACTTAAAGGAAATGTCAAAATGAGAACACATCTCTTTAAGTACTTTCACGCTAAAGCTCTTCGGTAATACTCGCCAAGATTGAATGAGCCATATTCAATGGGGTGCTTGAGAGACAATTCCTGGATGACGCTTTTCAAAACGCACTGTTCACGTTCCATGAGCTCCTGGGCCAGGGCGTCTTCGCTGCATTGCTCCGTCTCCTCATCGCCAATTTCTTCATCGGCAGTTTTTGGCCTTCGACGACTAGCAGCTAATCGCGAAAAGAATCCCTGGACTTGTGCCTTGTTCAACCATTCCTGTCTTTGAAACATTCTGTCACCACTCTCGTTTCTTGCATTCCTCATATCTGTTGCCACTTGCTGGGGATCTGCCTTGTGGCCCGTTTTCTCACCCAAATCAAAGCAGTCGTTCAGGTATTGCCTAACCTGCGGGGAATACCGAGTTGGTGCTGGTCGAGGCTTGTGCAGTGCCCAGCTCGTGGGACAGTGCGCAGCAATTGGTTGAGTAGTAGACTCGCATCTTGTTTTCAGCGCATCTTTCTTCTTTTCTAAAGAAATTGTGGCGAATTTCTTGACTCAGTCTCTCTTCAAGGAGTCAAATATGCTCTCGCTTGAGGCAACGGAGTGGACGCCAACATCTTGGTGAGCTTCCAAATCTTGTAAGCGACTAAATGACCGTGTGCAAGCAGCTTCCGGACATTCGTACTGCACTACGCCGTCGTCAGTCTCCGCTATCTCCTTACTCTTCTGATGTAGTTCCCTGCACAATACTGGCGGAAAAAAACCCTTGTCTTTCTCTGTGACTAGTGATGTTGGCCCCTGTGGCTTAGTCGTGATGTTCCCATACAAAAGGAGTTTTCCTCTGCCAACTCCAAATGCTTTGCGAAAAAGCGGGCGTAAGTCAAGACTTCAGTGCTACCGCATTCAGTCTTTGAGACGACACTTGAAATGTGCCAGTTTAGGCCACGTTTGCCGAACCAGTCGCTTTGCTTCTCTCTGTACTTTATTTGTAAAAACTTCATCGCCCAGTCGACAAGTATTAGTACTGACTTGACGTCCAAGTTGTCCAGCACATGCTGCTTACTGGCTTCCTGATTGGCTGAACGAAGGATGTGCGCCTTCCATGTAAAAACATGTTCTTTAGATTGCTTGAGGTCATAAAGTAAGTCCTCCTTTTGCTCACTGGTATAGAAATTCGGTGCCATCTCTTCGATCTTGATTTCAATGCTCTCAAAGATGTTCTTGACGCTTTCACAACTGTTGCAGATTTCTCCGTGACTGTGATCGCATGCCTGCCGCAGATCGTTGTCTGTTGGATCGCTGAGGGCATAGTCTCGACAATGGTCAGCACACTGGCTTTGTGGCTTGCAGTGATCTCTGTAGGTTGTCTTGAGGTACCGCTTAGCATCACGTAGTTCTTTTCGGGTTTCTTCGGACCATTCCTTTGGCGCACCAACCCTCTGGAGTTCATCTACAACCTTGAGAACAGTCTCAAAAGCTTCCGACCCATCAGCTGCTGTGTTATCAAGTCCCTTCAAGCTTGTGCGCCGTGATGCCTCCTTTACGCACAGTATTCGGTATAAAGTCGCTCTGCTCAGAGGTGAAAAGTCATCATCACTGCAGTACTTGAGGTACTGTGCTATTATACTAGATCGCGTGACAGTACGGATAATATTTGGCATCATAAGCTTTTCGCCACTTTCTAACTTGAGCGTCCGTGTGCCAAACGCCACGTCCTGGAAGAAATACGGGCGATCAGTAAATTCCAGGAAATGAGTGGTGTGGTGTGGCAGCTTTTCAACAGTTGCTGCTATTCCGACGGTCGCTGCATGTTTCCTAGCTTGCCTCACTTGCCATTCTGTTATCTTCTCAAACTTCTTGTGCATCTGAAGCAGTTGGTTGATGCTGTATCGATTAGCATATATGCTGAGGATCTGTGTCTTCAGTTGCTTAGATGGTGCCTGTTTGTGTGCAGTCATCAGAGCTATCAGATCTGCGCTTACATCACTACATGTTGGTGGCCGCAGCATAGCATTAAACAGCATGTCAGGATCTTTGGGGGCAATTATGCTGCAGACGACGCGGCATGCTTCGGTTGCCTCTTCTGCGCACAGCTGTTTTTCTTGTTCCGTTGCTTCAGTCCATGTGGTGTTGAGTTTGTTAGTTTGTTCGTTTTCTGGTATGAAGCATACTGCGAGATTTTCCCTATTGCATTATTAAATACTTGCAGAGTTATATCAGAGTTATCAACTTTAGCTGAAGCTTCCAAGGAATCGTCTGATGAGCTAGAAGTTGCTTCACAGCAGCGCCACGCACCTAGAATCCAGCCTTTACTGGAAAAAGATTGATCATTCGGCGATGGGGACTCTGCCGGGCTTTCAAGGTGTCGGGACGATGATCCGGTTAGTCTAAGATAGTAACGACACGTTGTAAGCTAAGGCTGATAGACTATATGCAGCAGTATCACTTGGATTGATGTAAAAATATATATAATAATAATAATAATAATAATAATAATAATAATAATAATAATAATAATAATAATAATAATAATAATAATAATAACAATAATAGTAATAACAATAGTAATACTAATAACAATAATAATAGTAATAATAATAATAATAATAATAATAATAATAATAATAATAATAATAATAATAATAATAATAGTAATAATAATAATAATAATAATAATATAAATAACAATATTACGAACATCATTATCAAATATTCGACTCTAAAAACTGCACTTATTACTAGTAAACCCCCTCCACCTCCCCTCTTTTTTCGTTCTTAAACTTCGGAGACTGGGGTGGAGACCAGGACTTAAGACAGCTGGAGTTCACAAGGTTCGAGGAATCATCTGCTACAAATTGCGGTTCAGTCAATAGTTACCAAGAGTCAAGTCACAATAATATATTTAGCCAACTCTACCCTCAGGCGCGTTTTTTACAATAACACATCAGTTTCTCTTTGTGATTGGCTAATTTTCATTATCAATAAGAGGACAGACACATAAAATCGAGTGCTGACGACAGTGATTTGGACGAAGAAGGTGAATTCAGCTTCAATTTTACCTCAGTTCCAGTTGCAAAAGCGACATTCGGCATTTGAAGTAGAGAACCAGAAGTGTTCAGAGGCGAATTTCCTTGAGCTTTGTCTTGAAATTGTCGAGAAAACCGCAGCAGAAAAGCGTCTAATTTCATTTCTTTCCAACTTCTTTGACAAAATTTTATTTTGCACGCGCGAAATGCTCACGTCAAACTGTCACTTTTTGGCCAATGAAATGTCTTGAATTTCAACCTCGACCAATTAAAAAGCGGGAAAAGTTGTTGACAACATTTCGGTCAAATCGAACAAAATCCAGTTTTCTTGCGTGTTTTCCCCGCGTCGTCGCTTGAGTTTTGTTATTGTAAAAAACAAATTGACGTCAGTTTTTTATGTGTCTGTCCTCTTATTGATCATGAAACGCGTCATAACATTGTCAAAAAGTTGCGGATCCACTCGGCGAAGCGCCTCGTGGATCCACAACTTTTTGACAATGTTATGATGCGTTTCATGATCAATAAGAGGACAGACACATAAAAAACTGACGTCAATTTGTTAAATTGTTGTTGTTGTTGTTGTTGTTTTTTCTTTCTTTCTTTTTTTTTTCGGATGGAGCCAGGTTGACAAATCAAAGGTTGATTTGCTTCTTTTTTCTGCAGAAAGTAGGATATATATTTTCTATTTCTAGCACCTAGAATGAATGAATTGCGAAAGCGACAGAAACTGGCGTGGAAAATGTTTGAAGAACTAAGGCCACGACTTATTAGTGTAGAATCAAGGCCACGGCTTGTTAGTGTAACTTCGTTAGCAGTCTCAATCAAGTGTACCACCGGATCTAAGAAGTCGGTGTTTCTTGGTCTACTTCTGCCTCTTTTCTAGGTGCAGATTCCTTTAGCCAAACCTCTTCTTTCGCCAAAGTCTTGTGACGCTTGCGGCAACCGTTACATATGGCTAAAAAAAACATAAGAAAACTAAGTTTCCAAAGAATGAACATTGTCTAGTTTCAAATTGTGCACACAGTTGTGCACACTTGTATGAGATAATACTCGAATGTGACTGGCTGAAAAAAAGCCCGGCACCATCAATACATAAGCTTTCTGTAGAAATTTGCCTGCGCCAGTTAGTTACACCCGATAACTCCAACACACGACCCTGGGAAACAATCGGCTTTATTCCACGGCACAGATGGCCGAGAAGATAACAGTAACAGAACAACAGAACGCACGTGGGCAAAGATGGCCGCCAGGAAGAAGGTGCGCGCATAACATAACATAACAGTACCGCTGACCGGTACTGGCGCAACTATTCTCTTTGTTTTGTTCTTTTCTTCTTTTCTTCTTTTCTACGATAAACACTATCTAAAAAAAACAAACGTGGAAGAATATATTAAAACAAAAAACCTAAACCAAACGGGGTACTTGGTAAGGGTAGCATGACGAGATGTCAAGTCAGTCAGTTATTCAAGTATCAGTCAGGTAATCATCGTAACGGGCTGGGCGTCGGCGTTGGCGTGTGGACCGTCGGGGTGAGGAAGAGTTGTCTCCGCTGGTAGTGGGGGCTGCAGAATAATCTGGGAGAGGGAGGACTGTAGTGGACTCGCTGGTAGCAAGAGCTAGGTCTTCAAGTTGCGGAATGTCTTGCGATGCCGGGGTTGATAACATGTCTGGTATGTGGGGTGGCGGAGGTGGACGGAGTTGTTTTGAGCCTGGTGTGTCTTCTTCATCTGTGGAGGAGTCGTCGCCTTGGGGTATTCCTGGGTGTCGGCACGTTTCTGGGAGTCTAGCAGGTACCTTGTAACACTCCGACATTTTCACACGGTACGACGTGTTGCGCAACTGGAAGCCAACGAACTTCTTTATGTTGCAAAATGATCCGTCGACGGATACGACAACGTAACGGTTTCGGGCGGAGGACTTGTTCCGGTCCGAGTGGAGGTAGATCAAGTCTCTGACTTCGATCAGCGTGGTAGTGCGGGTTTGGGCTAGAGGAGCTTTGGAGCGCTCGCTATGTGGGTGGTTAATGGTGCGTTGTTCGTGCTGAGTGGCAATAAGGTCTTGGTCATTCATTGGGAGTTGGTTATTGGAGAACTGGTCACGTTGTGTCCACATTTCCCTGGCTGACAGTCCACGTGAGCGGATCCTGGAATTCAGGTTGGCTGTCGCTACGTCTAGTGCGAGGGGTGCAACTGCTCCACCCAATGGGTCTTGCCGTAGCAATTCACTCTCCAGCTCTTGGACCGCCTTTTCAGCAACAGGATTTTTGTTGCGATTCTTTGCGTTTCCCAGCTTGAGTGTAATCCTGTGGTGATGTAAGAGTCGGTCGTTTACGAGGGCTTTAAATCCGGGTGCGGGATCGGTGCGAATAACGGCAAGTGGTCCATCTAGGGGTCGCATTTGGATGCACAGACGGAGGAGGGCATCACGTAGTGTGTCATGACGTTCGTCATTCAGCAGTAGTGTGGCGGTATAGGTTGTTACACATTCTCTGACCACTAAGATGAGCTGTCGAGAACGTTTAATAACATCGGCGGCAAATGACACGCCAACGGCGTCTGGTGGGGGGCACGATGACTGCTCAACGCGTACGTGAGGACTCTGTCGTAAGGCGCCGCAGGGGTGACAACCAAGGGTTACGCGGTCTATGGTTTTGTCCATATCTAGGGCGTAGAGGTAGCGTTTGACGACCAGCTTTAGTTGGTGGCTGGAAGGATGATTGAGCTGTATGTGGAGTGCCGTCAGGAGTCCATCCAGGACGTTGCGAGGGACAATGATACACTCGCGTGTTGGGGTCAAAGGCTCGTTGCGTTGGACGACTAGCAGTCCGTCTCTAGCGATTGTCGCGACGTTCAGGTACCTTTTGACATCTTTGATGTTGGTAAGTTTCTTGGATGGTCTGGTTCCTTGGATAAGGTGAGCGTGTGTACGACGCAGGTCAGAGCACTCAGACTGTATTGTTAGCCAGGCGGCGCGGCTTGTGAAGGGGAGTCTTACATTACCTTGTAGGATTTCCTGAATAGATGAGCGTCGAACGACAGACTCTGCGGTGCGCTTCACAAAGGAGCATACTTGGCAGGCCTCGTCTTCGCAAACAGGAGCATTACGGCTTGCGAAGTCCGAGGGTAAGATGGCGGACCCGGAGACGTGTCGAACTGTAGCTTGGTAGCGGCTGACAGTCGATAAGAAGGTGGACACACGGGGACTGGCAGAGAATTCGCCACGGCACAACTTCTCAAATGCTTGGACACAGGGTTTGCTATCGGTGAGGATGCAGGCCGTCTTGTGGGATTGGACGATGTACGGGCTGAAATGTTTCGTGGCGATAGCGATGGAGAGGGCTTCGACTTCACAGGGAAGCCAAGAGGTTTGGGATCCACGTAGCTTTACGCTAAAAAAACCAGCGAGGTAGAGTTTGTCTTTTCGGGTTACGTAGAGGGTTGCGCCGATGCCTGGTTTCCTAACGGCGCCGTCGGTCACTATCCACAGTTGGTCTTCAGGCCTAGGTAGGGTGATTGTACGAGCGGTGGAGAGAGCACGCTGTGCGTGTTGGAATGAGGTATGGAGGGTGTCATTCCAGTCGATGGTTTCTTGTGACTGGCGTCCAGCTACTGCGTCGTCGAGTGAAGTAAGTAGTGAAGAGCACCCTGGGAGAACGCGGGAGAGGACCTTAAAGGCACCGATGAAGGATCTCATACGGCCCACTGTGTTGGGTTCGGGGCAGGACGCGAGAGTTGAGATGCGGTGTGGGCTAGCCTGGAGAGTACCAGAGCTCCAGATCCACCCCAGTATTGTTGTGACCTTGGGGTTGATGACAGTTTTTGAAGCAGACAGGCGCAGGTCACATTTGTGGAGTGCTTGGAGGACTCTCTTCCAGTTGTGGAGTAGTTCAGTTGGGGTGTCCCCCCCACAGTATAGGTCATCCACGATCTTGGCTATCACGCCCTCTTGTAACAGAGGGCCTAGTACACGGCACATAATCTCCTCCAAGGCTGTTTCTGAGCCGGGCATGCCCATTGCGGAGCGTACGTATACCCGTACTCCTTTGAATGGTGTGGCGTGTTTCCACTGTGCAATATGCCGTAGGGTTGAGTCTACATCTGGCATTAGGGATGGTTGGGGCTTACTATACCGGCCCACGTCGGCAAATGCTGTTACGAGGCGGGAACCACCACTGGGTTTCTTCACCAGAAAGGATGGGTTGAGGTACTCCACCGAGATGCCTACGTCTTCAGGACGCTTGAATACGCCTAAATCTTCTAGTTGGTCAAATTTATCCTGGAGTTCTACGAGTTTTCCGCAGGCATATTGGGGTAGTCGACCCTTGCGCTGAGGTGGTTCTACGGGGCCCATGTTGACTTTGGCTTCAAACGGTCCTTCTGCTCCATTGTATCCTTGAAAGTCCGGGTTAAAGACGTGGTCATAGTCGTCAAGGAGTGTACTGAACTTAGATCTGATGTCTGGCGGAAGGAGGTTATCGGGATCAAGGCGCACATTGGAGGAATGTTTCGTTGCGGCCGGGGGGACGGGTGGACGGGTGATCTTGGTGATCTTGGTGTTGGGTTAGTCGAGGGCTTTTGGGAGGCTGATGGGCTGACGGTTGGTGTAAAGACAGGGCATACTTGACAAAATTGTTCATTGCGCTTTAGAGAGTGTGGCTCAGAGGAGAGGTTCGGGATGCGTATCTTCCCTGCTACACTGGAGATTATGCTCGGAGTAGGCCATAGTTGGGAGGCCGTTAACCTTCTCGCACTTGGGGCATCGGAACGTGGCTCTAGGGCATACTCGGAGTCGGAGGGGGCCTCGCTTGGTAGCTGGACTTCAATAAACTCGCCGGGCCAGATGGTGGTGGACTCAGCGGGCGCACGAATTACCATTACACGGCGTGCCGCTGGGCCTACTTCTTGTGGTGTGTGAGATCCGTACACGTAGGTGGTGCCATCGCCGAGGGTGACTTGGCGTTTGGCGGGTCGAACAGCTACGTCATTTGCCTCCATGAAGGGGGTGCCCGCTAGTACATCAACGTCGAGGTTTTCCACGACTAAACCTTCGAACACGAATTCACGGCTGTCGCGGGTGAATGATAATCGTGTTTCGCCAACAACATGGAGAGGTGAGGAGCCGTCGGCTTGGTGGGCAGACTGAGCGCTGGGTGTTATGCGGGAGCCGAGGCGTTGTACAACAGAATGGCGGATCATGTTGCCGGTCGCGCCGCTGTCGACTGTTATGCGGACAGGGTGGTGATCATAGAAGGTGTCGAGGTAGGGTGATTGGCGGGTCTGGATACGGTGGATACGGTGGGCGGCAGGCTCCGGCTCGGGTTCGGGGTCATCAGTGTGCACGACGGGGTCAGTTGTGTGGGTGGTGTAGTCTTCATCAGGCTGGTCATCGAGGATTCCAACGATCTGCCTGGCTTTGGCGATGTATCGTCGATCATGATCTGGCAGGAAACTACACTCGCTGAGGAAATGGTTGTCGGGGCGACCTGCTTGTTTGCAGAGGGGACAGGACTTTATTTGTCTATGAGGCTTGGAAGTAACTCTGTATGGAGGCCTGTATGGGGGCCTAGTACCACTAGTGGGCCTGCGATAATTGCTGGCTGATGCACGCATTACCTTGGCGTCATCAGAGGTTCGGATTTCGTCGAGTAGAGATGTAAGGGCTTGGGATATCTCAAGCTTGATAGAAGCTAGAGTGCGGGACCTTAGCTCAGTTCCGTATCTTTGCTTCACCAGATTTGGTAACTCTGGGTGGATAAGTTTGAGCCAGGTAAGGACGACAAAATTCTCTAATGTCGGGGTCAGCTCTTCGTCTTCTGTGGCAACGTCGCCGTGGTGTGAGAGGCTGTTTCCACGGAGCAATACATCTTCTACAAAAGCCGTGAGTCTCTGGAAAAGGTCCTCGGGACGTTCGTCGGGTTCCAGGTGAATTGCAGCAAAATCGATGAAATGGGCTCCCGTAACTTGGAAACCAAAGTGTTGTCTGATGGTGTTCCAAATAAATTGTATAGAGGTGGAGTTTTTCACCAGTGTGTTTCTCGAAATTATGGGGCAGTAGTTAGCGATCTGGCCCAGCATGAGCTCGAGGGAGTTGACTTTCTGTCGGGCCGTCGGGCGTTTGGCGAGTGGTACATCCTCTCCGTCACTGGTGAAGCCCCGCAAGGGCTGTGACTTGGTTTTCTTTCCCCATGTAGCGTCGTCGGATAAGAATGGAGCGAAATGGTTATCGAGAGACAGTGTATACAGTAGATTTTGTTTCCAGTTTTCAAAACTGTTTACCGTTTTGGTCTTTGAAAGGCACCACTGTTTCGGTGCACGGTGAGTATTAGCCATAATTGAAGGGTTTCAGGGTTGGGTCGTGCTTATCCGGCGAGATTCTTCGCTGTTTGGACTTACGGTATCTGGGGATGAGTAGGTTTGTCTCGATCCGTTCGGTTTTATGACAATGTTCGTCGGCCAAAGCTGGACGTAGGTTCGAATCCAAGCTGCCACCACGCCAGTTAGTTACACCCGATAACTCCAACACACGACCCTGGGAAACGATCGGCTTTATTCCACGGCACAGATGGCCGAGAAGATAACAGTAACAGAACAACAGAACGCACGTGGGCAAAGATGGCCGCCAGGAAGAAGGTGCGCGCATAACATACCATAACAGTACCGCTGACCGGTACTGGCGCTGGAAAACCTAACTAGAAAACTTTGAATTAAAATCTTTCACTAGATATTAAACAAAAAAGCAATATGGGTGTGGTGGACTTACCAAAAATGTAGACAACAAAATGAATTTTAGTTAGATTGATTTACATAGACACAGTCACGTAGACATGAAACTTACGTGATCCAAGTTGAAGGACAGATCCATGGACTCGAAATACATCCTTAGCGATTTGAAGATTGACAACTTGGCCCGGGCCCTTATTTGTCTACTTCTTGGTGCTTTATGGTCGGGATACTTTCCAAGATTGTGTCGATGACCAGGGCAAACCCACATACATCTGATTTGGGCCTCACTCAAATCAAAAAAGCCAGCCCTGGCAAGGATTAGCTGGTATTCTGTCAGCCTTTCTTTTGATAATTTATAAGTGGCCAGATGGTTGCTCACGTCCGCCTTGCAGTCCAGCAATTGTATTACATCTGCAACTCCTCTTGAATTATCACAAGTTAAAACCCTTTTTCCTCAAAAGAAAACAGTTTGCCATTGCGCTGTGTGCGGGAATCAATTCCGCGCCCTTGTTTGCCAAGAGAATCAGCTGAGTATTACTATCCCATTCCGGTTTTGTATTGAAAAAAAAAAGTACCTTGCAGATTTTACTAGCAAATGACTATGATTTTTTTTCCTTCCTGAACCTAAAAATAGATATGCATCATCTACTGACTCACCTTTGGCACATCAGATCCTAATACGGTAAAACACAGGTTGCGTTACAATCCAATCTAAAAATAGACTGCGTCATTCTGTTGTTGACGTCTTGTCGCTGACAATTAACGGCAAAATTATTCATGCAGAGAAAGAACCACAATGTGTTTCTTTGATATACTGTAAAATCCAGCGAAAATATTGGTAAGATTTATAAAGGATGTGTATTTCTTGTGTGTAAAATGCATCTTTACTCTATTTATGTGGACGGCGGCAGTTGCATGTGTGGTACGCGATCATTTAAGAGATTTGACACTCAAATTTTGGCGGAAAACGGACAAATTTGTGTACCCACGCACTGTTCAAGCTTTATCAGTTGTTCAAAATCATGTAAGACGGCATTTGTTTAGATTGCAGCGGTTAACAATGCTTAATGTGACAGTCGAAAAACGGGCGCACGTAACTGCAAAAAGTGTGAAGTTAGTGATATTCAGAAGCTCATAGCACACTGAAGAAGATCGAGGCCAAAAGCTTTTATTGCAGATATTTGTAGATGAAACTTTAAACTTTAATTTACTGCAGACAGCTTCAGAATAAACTTTCCCACTTTTTGCTAAATACATTTTGAAAAAGGTCAAAACATGCCATCGTGGAACGTAGTCGGAGGTAGGTCAGACTATTGACCTGGTATTCTGCAGATATTTGACGCACTGAGATTTGGAACACTTCTATGTAAAGAACAGATGCCATTCTTTCAAATAAAAGAAACCTTAAAGTTTGGTAACGTGTACTACTGACAAAGCGACCAGCCGAACTTTGCTCATTTTCGAAATCCGACAGGCGTCAAAATGGCTGACACGGGGTCAAGGTCATTTTGCTCGATTTCGGAGGACACAAAAATATTTCAGACGAAAGGGTTTTAGTTTTTTGAGTTGCATATCAACCTTGACTTGTGGGAAAAAAATTAGCGAAATCCATTTCTGACGCAAAAATCACCTGGTGGTTTTTACAGAGACTGCCTCAGGCGCTTTACAACTCAGAATAATTGTTTTAGTATATACCACACAAATTTAATAGCCAACTCCCAAATAGCTATTTTATTTCCGACAAAAGTGAGCAAAAATTGGGCTCGCGCGCCATTTTGTTTTACCGGAAGCCGCCGGGAGGTGAATAGTACTTGATATTCCGAGATTGAGGAGCCAATCAGAGCGCGCGAAAAGCACTATTCACTTGCGTGGTATATACTAAAATACTTTATTTTCCCAAAGACGTTTGTACTACATGGAGTCACACCGTAGTCCAAAGGAAGTGATGTCTGAAAAATTCTGTATTTCAACGGTCGGCACAGAAAATTGTATAAATCAAAACCTACCTATTTCTTGGCGGCTTAAGAGCGAATTTTCCTAAACACCGGGTGAAATGAGAAAAATGTGGCACATCAGTCAAAAATCGGGGTTCTTCATATTTTGTCCAGAGATAGCCTATGGTGTGCCAATTACTCTCGTATATTTATTTTGTTCAAACAGTTTTGGAATTCCAAGAAAAAAGTTAAAACCGCTACGCCTCAAAACGACTAAAATGAAAGGAATTAATAGGACCACAAAAGCCTTCGCACGCGACCGCGCAACGAAATTCTGTTCTTAAATGTCTTCATCTATTGATTAAGAAGACATCCACGAGCAATTTGAGCCTATAAATAGAATTATAGGTCAAATATTGAATATCAAGTGTTGGGGAAAGACAGCCCAAATTTCAATGCTCGCAATTCTCAGTTCAGAGCACTTTTTCAAAAAATCATTTCTATGTCCGGTATTACTCAGATTTGCACAAAAATTCGGTTGTTATATCTAGAAGTGTTGTTTTTATCAATAATATAAAAATTAGTTTGGTACTTTTCATTACTCGAAAGAATTAACGCGGCTAATTTCGCCAAAATCAAAACGTCAACTTGTAAACAACGCGCAACGATCAATTCACACTTTCGAATAAACTCGAAGAAAAACTTCGCCCTCTACCTCAAACTTGGCACAAAACTCTGTAGGAGACCTTATAATAAGTTTAACTTTCAATACCACCGGTTAACGATTGATTTATGTGGTTTTTAAGGTCGCCCACTCCACGAAGTGGAGTTGTCCCCCATTCACTCTGCGTCCACAATGGAAATCCATATAAAGATGTGTTCTTTTGTGTTCTATCCAAATTTGTGCATTCCAAAATTGGGCGTGACGAGCGTGTTAACTTGTCCTGATTTATTTATCATGGTGGTCAAACATTAGAGGCTTGTCGTTTGTTCATTGAGCCAGAGTGTTCCTACAGTGGTAGGGCACTCACTGTACTGTGATTACGAAGCATACCGCAATTGAGCGAGAATGTTCGGGCCGTGATCATGAAATGCAGCCATTGTGCCGCTCTTTTAATGTAACGAGGGTGCTTCTACAGCTGTAACGCATATCGAGGTTGACACAGCGAGGCAATTATGCTCGAAACTCAACACCGTTTGGTTCTGTGGAACATGTACGGATAAACTGGACTTGGCTTGCGTTCTTGTTCACCGCAGAAAATTCGTGGATTCGATATTTGATGCCTGGATACCGCTACGCGATTGCAAATAACTCTGTCGCCGCTAATTATTTAGTCCCGACGATACTTTCTGTGGCGACACAAAATACTTCTGGGAAGATAACAGGCCGAAAACGGAAACCAAAGCTACGATGAGCTTCAGCCGTAAAACAATAGCGATTTATGCTTTACATTGTAGGTGACTTTTGTTACCTGCTGAAATGTTTCTTCAATTCGATCATGTAGCTTTTGTTTCGCAATGGTCAATGTGTACTAGAAATGAACAATACACCGAAATAGTCCTCTGCATTGAGTTTGCAGTCACAGGGACTGAACACGCCGTGAAAAAAACCGCAAAATATTGTAAGCAAGTACAGTATCGTGTTTCATTTATTCCTCGCTTTCAGTCCCGCGGGCTTTCAGTTTTGTATTTGTTACATAGCACGAATACTCTAAAGCCTGAGAGAAGAAACGCATTCAGTTAATAAAAGGAATAGATAAGTGTTGAAGCGAAGGCTGGATTAATCGTGGCCTCTGATTAGAATCGATTGTGCATATAAAGATATGTCACGCGCGCATTACTCAGCTTTTCTTGCCGGCTGACACTTTTGCTCCTAAGCTCAAAATGTAGAGTCGCTCAACCTTCAAGAAGCAAGTGTATGAGTGTTGTAATGATAATTTATAGTTTAGTCAGGTTTCATTTGAGCAAGGTGTCAAAAGCCAAGTTCTCTATACTGTGTGATATTTTTCTGGCGAGAAACTGAAGTCTCTCTTGAGAGTTCCGCTCTTGTCCCTTCTGTCCATTTTAGTATATTCTGGTCTCCACGCAACTCACGCCGCGAGCTCACTGGCAACGCCAAATCAACTGGGTCCCTGCAACTTCATCGTTCTAGAAAGCTCGCCATTTCTGGCCGTTGGTACTTTTCCCAGTCGTCTTAGCACTACAGAGATCTATTTAAAACTAGGGGATTACCCTTGACGGGTTCAACTAGCGATCCAATTCTTAAAACGTCCTCCCGAGTTTCATCCACATTGGAGGGTCTGGGTACGAGATTGCGAGTACGAGATTGCTTCCAGCTGGTACAATCCAAGGACAGCGTACCAGCGGAAAGGACACCACACTTTACTGTTCTCTACTTCACTGTGAGGCTCATTTTGTGCCAAACATAATTCAGTCAAGCAATTATACTTGAGTTTCCGATGGTACATTTTACTCTGTATATCCTCGACTGAAGATACAGTTAAAGATAGTCTGGTTATTTCCCGCTGTCCTTCCCGCTGGTACGATCGAACTCCATCGTACCAGCGGGAAGGACACATTTTCCACAGTTTAGTTCGCCTCAGTTCTCTAAATCACCATCAAAGGAAGAGATGCCACTTGATTTTATTGAAGATACACTTACTCTTCACTTAAAATGATCCTCGACTAAAATAGTCGAGTTATTTCACTCTGTCCTTCCCGTTGGTACGACACGATTACACCGTACCAGCGGGAAGGACACGTCACATTTTCTACAGTTTAGATCGCCACGAGGTTCAATATGTATTATAATTGTCTGAACTATGATGAAAAGAAGCGATGTTATTTCACTTAACTCGATAAGGCTTGTTCATTTCATCGTTCGATGAAATACACAGAAAACAGCCATCTTGGATTTACCGACATCGTCCGATTCTCGGTCGTGAGGCGATCGGGTCTAAACTCGTTTTCAGTCTTGCGCGGCTGTCCTTCCCATTGGTACGATTTAGGCACAACCGATTTTCTCTTACTTTGGTGCAAAAAATTAATCCCAATCAGGCAGTATAACATATATGGGCGACCTTACAGCGGCCACGCTGCTTTGATTTCCTATCAAAATGCCTCTTCAACTCAGTGGTCGACAAGCGCTAACTGATCGCTTCACTTTCTTTGCCAATTTACGCCTCATTTCGCTTTATTCTGCTACAATATAGCACAAATATGTTTCCAAGGATGTCCCTGTTGCTTTAAGAGCTCTTTCTTGTGAAAAATAAAAGAGTCGGCATGCAGTCAAAACATACGCGCCGACGTCGCCGTGGTTCGTTATTGGTGTCACGCAATCTTAAAACTCAGCGAGATATGTTTATTATATTTAGTTATACTGATATTCCTTGTTTGACCCAAATATATATTAACTTTGTTTTGCCATTATCGCTAACGGGAATGAAAATGCGACATAAAACTTTATTATTTGGGTATCAAAGTGGCCAAATAATGAAAACAACAGGAACCATAAACTGGAAAGGTTATGGCCTGAGTAATCAAAGCAGCACGAAGGCAAAAGTAACTCTTCTGACTTGACATTGTACCGTACACGTCATTAGGAGCTGCAAGAAAACTTTATAGAAAATATCCCCAAAATGCTTACCCCCCTCCCCCCATACCCAGAAACGGATTATTATATATTTTGGTCTCCCCCCTCTCCCCCCCTCTCTCTCTCTCTCTCTCTCTCGCAATTTCAATTTTCTCCAATACATTATTTGTACTTTACACCTTTGAGACTCCACTCCGTCCCAACACAACCCACCGTCCCATAAAATTGTGTCATAAACTGGCTTGGAGAGAAAAGTGCCCTTCCATTAAATCAAAAATCAAAAATTCCAAAAGCGGCAACTTTTAAGTTAAAAGCCCTGTATGTATATGAAACTAGACTGGCCTTGCCAGTGAGCTCGCGGCGTGAGTTGGGTCGAGACCAGAATATAAAATGGAAAGTAGGGGACGAGAGCAGAACTCCCAAGAGAGACTTCCAGTTTCTCACCATAAAAATATCACACAGTATAAAGAACTTGGCTTTTGACACCTTGCTCTTTTGACACCTTGATTAAACTAAAAATTATTATTACAACACTCCTACACTTGCTTCTTAAAGGTTGAGCGACCCTGCATCTTGAGAATGCGTGACATGTGACTGTTTGACCTAGACTCTTATTTCTAATCAGAGGCCACGATTAATCCAGCCTTCGCTTCACTACTTATGTGTTTTCTTTTATTAACTCAATGCGTTTCTTCTATCAGGCTTTCGAGTATTCGTGCTCTGTAACAAATATAAAATTGAAAGCGAGGAATGTCACCGTGACAGAGAGATGTTTACAATATTATTGCGGTTTTGTTCACAGTGTGTTCAGTTCATTTGTGACTGCAAACTCAATCCTTAGAATTATTTCGGTGTATTTTTCATTTCTGGTATTTAATGAACATTGCGAAACAAAGGCTACATGATCGAATGAAAGAAACACTTCAACAGGCAATGTACGATACGCAGAAGAATTTTATGAGGCAACAGATGTCATGTACAGAGTAAAGCATAAAGCGTCATTGTTTTACGGCTAAAGCTCACCGAAGCTTTGGTTTCTGTTTTCGCCCTGTTATCTTCCCAAAAGTATTTCGTGTCGCCACAGAAAGTTTCGTCGGGACTAAATACTTATCGGCGACACAGATATTTGCAATACCCCAGCGGTATCCATCAAACATTTGTTTACGGCTATTCTCAAAGCTTGTGCGGTGAACGCGATATAAATTGTATTACGGGTATTTTGACCCTTGTGCTGATGTGTGGAAATTGAATAATGGGTGAATTATATATGGGGTTACGGGGGCAATAAACTAGCGAATATGATTGTGTTAAGAAATTGTGCATGTTAGTGCGTGATAACATGTTGCAGCGCTAAATACGGTTGGGGTCGGGTTGTTGAACTGTGGGGAACGTGGTAAATGGGCAGAAATCTGGAATTGGTAACCTGTGGTGCGCACGTGCGTTGTGAAACGATGGGAATAGGAGGCGCTGTGACAGAGAAAACCAAGCGAAGAGCGAAAATGAAAGCGGCGAAACGGAAGGATCGGCGTATACGTGGAATAAAAACTATTAATATATAACTTGGGGGTGGGGCGGGTGGTTGGGGAGAGCGCTCGAAAAAATGTGGTGAACCGATGACCATCATGAGTGGTTCGTCCGCCGAAGCAACCGTGTTATTCTCATCAGGGGCATAGTAACGTGGTTGCTCCATGAAGGTGAAAAGTTCCTTCGATGGTACGTGTTTCGAAATGGTAGGCGCGCGCCATCCATGCCCGACACGTTCGGCGGTTACGAACTTTTGGCCCTGGCCGAGTTGAGGGTGAGGGAGAAAACCGGGGGTCGATGGTCAAGAGTTCAACACAGGAGGGGGAGGGGGAATAGGAAAAGAAAGTTACCTCGAAATATCCCCGAAGGCCGATACGTTCTCACGGCGTTAAAGCGCTTCGCAAGGTCCTTTGTGGATTGCATGGCAAGCAGCGGCAAATGAGGTCGTAACAGGGGCGCGTGGGACGCTAAGTTGAGTTTGGTTTGGGGGGGCGTGTGCAGTTGTGGCCAATAGGAAGTGCGCACCGATAATTATTAACGATTATGGATGGGGAGGGGGGAGGGGGGGACGCAGGGGGTTTTTGGTTCAAGGCATTACGTCATCCTGGACGGTGTTGTTCGTATGTGTCCGCAGTGCACACGATCACGGTCAGCGGCAGTGCACACGATCATGGTCAGCGGCAGTGCACGGACACAACATTTGGGGCCGCCATCTTGTGTAAGAAAGGACTAATGGAGTTCTGTTCGGTTGAGCCGCTCGTGGGTCTGTTGGTGATCGTATCATTACGAGGAATGACTTGGTTGACCATTTTGTTCCGGGCAAGCGTAACTGTTCGTTTATGATAGATGATATTGCGTGCATCGGATTCGTCGTTGAAGCCTTCAGTGTTTGAATGACCGTCGAGTGAGATTGAGGAGGCCAGTGTTGCTTTTTTGTGGATTGGTTGAATCTTTGTTGACAAGTAACATCTCGTTGTGGATGGTAGAACAATAAAGAGGTAAGATTTGAAGGGGTTGGTAGTGTTTGAATTTTGTAAATAACGTGCTTTTATTGATGCATAAATCGGTTGTTATAAATGAATTAAGGTGACGATAATAAATAGGTACACATTTGTTTTGCTTATTGGAAGTAGTGGAATATATACAGTGGTGCAATACAGTAGTGGAATATATATATATATATATACAAAAACATTTACGAAAGCCACATAAAATACTCAAAAACAACTCCTCCAACCAACTACAAAGGAACATAAAGAAGGGAAGGTTCTACCCTTCATAATTCCCTACAACAAACATCAACCTACAATTTCAGCGACTTTACAGAAACACTGGCAACTAATCCAGGATGACACTACCCTACAACAACTTTTCCCCAACAAACCTTTAACTGCGTATACCAAACACAAAAACATCAAAGACATGCTCGTCAAAAGCCGATTCCAACTTCATGATCACTAACAAACATAACTCACACCACCAACCATAAGCCAGCCATCCCTAATCTGTACCATTGCAACATCCACCAAGTCCAATCATCACAATATACACAAAAAGCTTTCGAAGAGGTCTCCGCGCCCCAAAAGAAAAAACCAATCCACTGCCTCCAACACATTGGCACCAAATCCAAGCCTGGACAAAACAGATCTATCGAACCAGCTGCCAAACCACAAACAAGTGAACCAGCAGCCCGCCTACCTGAACAACTAAAGAACCAGAAACACTTAACCAAAAAAGACAAAAAGAAAGGGAAAAACAGAAAAACCATTTACAAGAAAGTCAAAGAAAAAATTCATCCAACACCATAAATGTGAGATGCAAGTTCAAATCAAGAAAAGTCCACAAAAACCTCACAGCACCCAGAAGCTCAAGTGGATCCCAATCAGAGCCAAGCAACAGCAAACACCGGATCCAAATAGAACTATTCCAACTACTCCCATGTCAACAAATGGTATTCCCACATTCATTCTACACTATATATAAGATACTTTCTTCATAAAGCCAAACAAATATACTCATTCAATATTGTAACAGAAACCATAATCAAAAATTCCCACAATGAAATCCTAATATAGACAACATAAATATCAACATATTCAACAACATAAATATAACATGCAAGTCCAAATCAAGAACAGCCCACAAGAATCTCGCAACAACCCAGAAGCTCCAGTGGATTCCAGCCAGAGCTCAATAAGAGCTAACACTGTATCAAACTAGAAATATTCCAAATCAAATCTAATCAGTACTCTTGTTCCCAAGTGATATTCTCACTGCAACCATGCAAAATCACAATTTCTCACAAAATTTTCACTCTACATAGCAAACCACAATGTAATTTCCATTTTCATTCTGTATATATTCCACTACTTCCAATAAGCAAAACAAATGTGTACATATTTATTATCGTCAACTTAATTCGTTTATAACAACCGATTTATGCATCAATAAAAGTACGTTATTTACAAAATTCAAACACTACCAACCCCTTCAAATCTTACCTTTTTATTGTTCTACCATCCACAACAAGATGTTACATGTCAACAAAGATTCAACCGATCCACAAAAAAGCAACACTGGCCTCCTCAATCTCACTCGACGGTCATTCAAACACTGAAGGCTTCAACGACGAATCCGATGCACGCAATATCATCTATCATAAACGAACAGTTACACTTGCCCGGAACAAAATGGTCAACCAAGTCATTCCTCGTAATGATACGATCACCAACAGACCCACGAGCGGCTCAACCGAACAGAACTCCATTAGTCCTTTCTTACACAAGATGGCGGCCCCAAATGTTGTGTCCGTGCACTGCCGCTGACCATGATCGTGTGCACTGCCGCTGACCGTGATCGTGTGCACTGCGGACACATACGAACAACACCGTCCAGGATGACGTAATGCCTTGAACCAAAAACCCCCTGCGCCCCCCCTCCCCCCTCCCCATCCATAATCGTTAATAATTATCGGTGCGCACTTCCTATTGGCCACAACAGCACACGCTCCCCCAAACCAAACTCAACTTAGCGTCCCACGCGCCCCTGTTACGACCTCATTTGCCGCTGCTTGCCATGCAATCCACAAAGGACCTTGTGAAGCGCTTTAACGCCGTGAGAACGTATCGGCCTTCGGGGATATTTCGAGGTAACTTTCTTTTCCTATTCCCCCTCCCCCTCCTGTGTTGAACTCTTGACCATCGACTCCCGGTTTTCTCCCTCACCCTCAACTCGGCCAGGGCCAAAAGTTCGTATCCGCCGAACGTGTCGGGCATGGATGGCGCGCGCCTACCATTTCGAAACACGTACCATCGAAGGAACTTTTCACCTTCATGGAGCAACCACGTTACTATGCCTCTGATGAGAATAACACGGTTGCTTCGGCGGACGAACCACTCATGATGGTCATCGGTTCACCACATTTTTTCGAGCGCTCTCCCCAAACACCCGCCCCACCCCCAAGTTATATATTATTAGTTTTTATTCCACGTATACGCCGATCCCTCCGTTTCGCCGCTTTCATTTTCGCTCTTCGCTTGGTTTTCTCTGTCACAGCGCCTCCTATTCCCATCGTTTCACAACGCACGTGCGCACCACAGGTTACCAATTCCAGATTTCTGCCCATTTACCACGTTCCCCACAGTTCAACAACCCGACCCCAACCGTATTTAGCGCTGCAACATGTTATCACGCACTAACATGCACAATTTCTTAACACAATCATATTCGCTAGTTTATTGCCCCCGTAACCCCATATATAATTCACCCATTATTCAATTTCCACACATCAGCACAAGGGTCAAAATACCCGTAATACAATTTATATTACGTTATGAACCACCACAAGGACTTACACTGACCGCAGAGACTAGGACACGACTTTAGCCTGAGCTACAGAAACAATGGAACAAACTACTTATGACTACTGGCATTTCACTATGCCAAATACTTAAACAACAATACCAACTTTGTATACAACAACTTGACAACCAAATCAAAATGATTACTGACAAATACCATCCCTCCACCAACCCCCAATTCAATCTACTCCACGAAATAGTTCACCTACATGCTGACGAATTGACAACCAAAGAAACCATCAACAATGCTCCACCACGAATCAACAATCCACAACAAGGACAAAAACGAAAACGAACACAGACCCCATACGTTCCCAACAAAAGACCAAAAACCCCTACAGCGACAGTCCCTCACAATACAACCACACCAATCCCAAGCCTTATGAACATCCCAGTTCATCCAAACCCCACCAACCAACATAACTACCCAAAACATGGCCAACCACAACTACTAACAACCAACAAATCCCCACCCATCGCTACCCCTACCAAACACCAACAAGGAACCCACGAACCTTCCCAATACCCAAACGCAAATGACTATCCAAACCTAACAACGTCCACGAACAACAACATCCAAAATCACTTATCTCAATTTTTCGACCATCCTTTAAACGAAACCGACGCAAATCCAAAACAACACAAAACCAAAGACGAAAATACCTTCTCTCCCGTAACCACACCAACGTTCACAACAACTACGTTGTTAACCTCACCAACCACAACCTCACCCCCAGCCAAAAATCCTTGCTTGAAAAAGGTCTCAGATTTATCCCCACTCCCCCACCCACCAACAACACAACAACTCTAAACTCCTTCTCCCGATTTCGAAGACAAATTTACCTCAAATACAACTTCCGGTTTACCATAAACAACCCCCATCCCTTCAGAACCAAAAGCAACTGGCACCCACCAGACCCTGACAACTCCAAACTTTTGGAATACATGGCTAACGTACGACAGTCCTTACAAACAACCCTCCCCACAACCCAACCTACCACCAACCTTAGCCCATCCGAACAAGCTGCCATTAAGTCCCTACAAACTTTACCAAATACTGTAATAAAACCAGCTGACAAAGGTGGCGCAATCGTCCTCTGGCCAGCCCAAGACTACATAACTGAAGCCCAACGACAACTGAACAACCCAGCCCACTACGTTAAAATTCAACAGAACCCTATCCTATTCCTCACCTCACAAATTACCAAATTCATCAACCAGATGAGAACTGACAACAAAATCGACTACACTCCCCACAAGTACCTCCTACCCAAAAACCCTCGACGAACCCCACCTCTATATTTACTACCCAAAATACAAAAACCCAACATGCCAGGTAGACCAATCATATCTGGCTGTGACTCTCCAACTGACAAACTATCATCCTTTGTCGACTACTTCCTAAAACCTCTTGTCCATCAAATCCCATCCTACATCAAGGATACAACACATTTCCTCAACATCATTTTTGACATCAACACTCCCCTACCCCCCGACACAATCATGGTTACAATCGACGTCACCTCCCTGTACACCAACATCCCCATGACGAAGGTATCAAAGCAGCTATTGAAGCTCTCTCCCTGGTCCCACCACAACCCCAACAACCACCCCTTGACGATATTAAAACCCTCCTCAAATTTATCCTCCAAAACAACTACTTTTCATTCAACAACGACTACTTCCTACAAACCCAAGGCACAGCCATGGGAACACGAATGGCCCCTTCCTATGCTAATCTGTTCATGGCTGCCTTAGAAAAACAAATTTTACAAAATGCCCCCAACCAACTACAACTTCTCCTATGAAAACGGTTTATTGACGACATTTTCATGATCTGGCCGCATGGCAAAACAACACTCCCCACTTTCCTCGACCACCTCAACTCATCCCACCCCACCATCAAATTTGTACACGAACAGTCCCAAACTTCAGTCAACTTTCTCGACTCAACCATCCGCCTAACCCCTGACTACAAACTTGAATCCTCCCTCTACATAAAACCAACTGACAAGGGACTACTCCTACACAACTCCTCCCACCATCCCCATTCATGTAAGACAGGAACAATCTACAGTCAAGCCCTTCGATACCGACGTATCATTACCAATGACTACGAGCTACAACAACAACTCGAACGACTACAAAAAATACTCTTAGCAAGAGGCTACGCCCACTCTACGATACAAAAAACATTTACGAAAGCCACACAATATACTCAAAAACAACTCCTCCAACCAACTACAAAGGAACATAAAGAAGGGAAGGTTCTACCCTTCATAATTCCCTACAACAAACATCAACCTACAATTTCAGCGACTTTACAGAAACACTGGCAACTAATCCAGGATGACACTACCCTACAACAACTTTTCCCCAACAAACCTTTAACTGCGTATACCAAACACAACAACATCAAAGACATGCTCGTCAAAAGCCGATTCCAACTTCATGATCACTAACAAACATAACTCACACCACCAACCATAAGCCAGCCATCCCTAATCTGTACCATTGCAACATCCACCAAGTCCAATCATCACAATATACACAAAAAGCTTTCGAAGAGGTCTCCGCGCCCCAGAAGAAAAAACCAATCCACTGCCTCCAACACATTGGCACCAAATCCAAGCCTGGACAAAACAGATCTATCGAACCAGCTGCCAAACCACAAACAAGTGAACCAGCAGCCCGCCTACCTGAACAACTAAAGAACCAGAAACACTTAACCAAAAAAGACAAAAAGAAAGGGAAAAAC
Organism: Plumapathes pennacea; assembly: GCA_964036295.1. Classification (NCBI taxonomy): domain Eukaryota; kingdom Metazoa; phylum Cnidaria; class Anthozoa; order Antipatharia; family Myriopathidae; genus Plumapathes; species Plumapathes pennacea. Next base: position 16,920,405 of record OZ038467.1, on the reverse strand, counting down.
AGAAAAACCATTTACAAGAAAGTCAAAGAAAAAATTCATCCAACACCATAAATGTGAGATGCAAGTTCAAATCAAGAAAAGTCCACAAAAACCTCACAGCACCCAGAAGCTCAAGTGGATCCCAATCAGAGCCAAGCAACAGCAAACACCGGATCCAAATAGAACTATTCCAACTACTCCCATGTCAACAAATGGTATTCCCACATTCATTCTACACTATATATAAGATACTTTCTTCATAAAGCCAAACAAATATACTCATTCAATACTGTAACAGAAACCATAATCAAAAATTCCCACAATGAAATCCTAATATGGACAACATAAATATCAACATATTCAACAACATAAATATAACATGCAAGCCCAAATCAAGAACAGCCCACAAGAATCTCGCAACAACCCAGAAGCTCCAGTGGATTCCAGCCAGAGCTCAATAAGAGCTAACACTGTATCAAACTAGAAATATTCCAAATCAAATCTAATCAGTACTCTTGTTCCCAAGTGATATTCTCACTGCAACCATGCAAAATCACAATTTCTCACAAAATTTTCACTCTACATAGCAAACCACAATGTAATTTCCATTTTCATTCTGTATATATTCCACTACTTCCAATAAGCAAAACAAATGTGTACATATTTATTATCGTCACCTTAATTCATTTATAACAACCGATTTATGCATCAATAAAAGCACGTTATTTATAAAATTCAAACACTACCAACCCCTTCAAATCTTACCTCTTTATTTTTCTACCATCCACAACGAGATGTTACATTACAACAAAGATTCAACCGATCCACAAAAAAGCAACACTGGCCTCCTCAATCTCACTCGACGGTCATTCAAACACTGAAGGCTTCAACGACGAATCCGATGCACGCAATATCATCTATCATAAACGAACAGTTACACTTGCCCGGAACAAAATGGTCAACCAAGTCATTCCTCGTAATGATACGATCACCAACAGACCCACGAGCGGCTCAACCGAACAGAACTCCATTAGTCCTTTCTTACACAAGATGGCGGCCCCAAATGTTGTGTCCGTGCACTGCCGCTGACCATGATCGTGTGCACTGCCGCTGACCGTGATCGTGTGCACTGCGGACACATACGAACAACATCGTCCAGGATGACGTAATGCCTTGAACCAAAAACCTCCTGCGCCCCCCCCCTCCCCCCTCCCCATCCAAAATCGTTAATAATTATCGGTGCGCACTCCCTATTGGCCACAACAGCACACGCCCCCCCAAACCAAACGCAACTTAGCGTCCCACGCGCCCCTGTTACGACCTCATTTGCCGCTGCCTGCCATGCAATCCACAAAGGACCTCGCGAAGCGCTTTAACGCCGGGAGAACGTATCGGCCTTCGGGGATATTTCGAGGTAACTTTCTTTTCCTATTCCCCCTCCCCCTCCTGTGTTGAACTCTTGACCATCGACCCCCGGTTTTCTCCCTCACCCTCAATTCGGCCAGGGCCAAAAGTTCGTATCCGCCGAACGTGTCGGGCATGGATGGCGCGCGCGCCTACCATTTCGAAACACGTACCATCGAAGGAACTTTTCACCTTCATGGAGCAACCACGTTACTATGCCCCTGATGAGAATAACACGGTTGCTTCGGCGGACGAACCACTCATGATGGTCATCGGTTCACCACATTTTTTCGAGCGCTCTCCCCAACCACCCGCCCCACCCCCAAGTTATATATTATTAGTTTTTATTCCACGTATACGCCGATCCCTCCGTTTCGCCGCTTTCATTTTCGCTCTTCGCTTGGTTTTCTCTGTCACAGCGCCTCCTATTCCCATCGTTTCACAACGCACGTGCGCACCACAGGTTACCAATTCCAGATTTCTGCCCATTTACCACGTTCCCCACAGTTCAACAACCCGACCCCAACCGTATTTAGCGCTGCAACATGTTATCACGCACTAACATACACAATTTCTTAACACAATCATATTCGCTAGTTTATTGCCCCCGTAACCCCATATATAATTCACCCATTATTCAATTTCCACACATCAGCACAAGGGTCAAAATACCCGTAATACAATTCATATTACTCAACTCAACTCATCTCATTTCAACATAACTCATCTCAAGTCAACTGAACTGAACTAAACTGAGCTCATCTCAATTCAACACAACTCAACTCAACTCAACTCAACTGACTGAACTCAACTGAAATCAACTCTACTCAACTCATCTCAACGCGGCTGAACTCATCTCATCTCAACTCAGATCAACTGAACTCAATTCAAGATCAACTAATCTCAACTCAGATTAACTCAAATCTATTCATTTCAACTCACTGTAATTCAGATGAGTATTTGTTGAAAAAGTTAGAAAGTTCCAAACTACACATCTGATTTCCAAACGATGTCATTTCAAAAGTTTTAAAGAATTTTTTTTAATTCAAAATATATACCTTTACTAAAAAAGATCTACGCCTAATTATCAAATAGGAAATGTTTCAGCATTATACGTTGTTAGGGTTTTCAGAAATATCTTTTCTGAAATTTGGGAAATTCTGATTTATAGAAAACGTTTACTATATTTACACATGGGAAAAGCCATCCATACCAATGAGGGTTTTATGGCAATGGATCTTAAACAAATTTTTTGAGCGCTGGCTCCTTGTGTTCCAGAATTTGCAGTAGTTTATATCTCAATAGGAAAACATTTTTAAAAATAGCGAGAACTGGCAGCTCGATCTCTTTTCAAATAACTCAACTCAACTATACTCTACTCTACTCTACTCTACTCTACTCTACTCAACTCAACTCAACTTAACTTAACTTAACTCAACTCACCTCAACTCATTTCAACTCAAGTCAACTCAACTCAACTCAACTTCAACTCAACTCAACTTATCTGAACTGAACAGAAACTGAAATGAAATAAAGTGAAGTCATTTCAACTCAACTGAACTCAAATTAATTGAAATAAACTCAACTCAACTCAACTCAACTCAACCCAACTCAGTTCAACTGAACTGAACTAAACTAAATTCAACTCAACTCAACTCAACTCAACTCAACTCAACTTATCTCAACTCAACTTATCTCAACTCAACTTATCTCAACTCAACTCAACTCAACACAACCCAACTGGTCTATATTCAGCACAAATCATCCTAACTCAACTGAAGTCAACTCATCTCATCTCAATTCAACATAACTCATCTCAAGTCTACTGAACTGAAATGAACTGAACTCAATTCAACTCAACTCAACTCATCTCAATTCAACACAACTCATCTCAATTCAACACAACTGAACTGAACTCATCTCATCTCAACTCTGATCAACTTAACTCAATTCAAGATCAACTAAATTCAACTCAGTTAACTCAAATGTAATCGTTTCAACTAACTTTAATTCAGATGAGTATTTGTTGAAAAAGTTAGAAAGTTGCAAACTACATCTGATTTCCAAAAGACGTCAGTTCAAACGTTTTAAAGAATTTTTGAATTGAAACTATACAAGTTTACTAAAAGAGATCTTCGCCTAATTATCAAATAGGAAATGTTTCAGCACTATACGTTGTTAGTGTTTTCAGAAACATCTTTTTTGAAATTTGGGAAATTCTGATTTTTAGAAGCATTTTTACAATATTTAAACATGGGAAAAGCTATCCATACCAATGAGGGTTTTATGGCAATGGATCTGAAACATTATTTTTTAGCTCTGGCTGCTGGTGTTCCACAACTTGCGGTAATTTATATGTCAAAAGGAAGAATATTTTTGAGTTGAGATGAGATGAGTTGAGCTGAGTTCAGTTCAGTTCAGTTCAGTTGAGATGACTTAAGTTCAGTTGAGGTGTGTTGAGTTCAATTATTTTGAGTTGAGTTGAGATGAGTTCAGTTAAGTTCAGTTCAGTTCAGTTCATCTGAGTTGTGTTCAGTTCTGCTGAGATCAGTTAAGTTGAGTTGAGTTAAGTTCAGTTCAGTTCAGCCCGGTTCAGTTTAGTTTAGTTCAGTTCAATTAATTTGAGTTCAGTTGAAATGAGATGAGTTCATTTTAGATCAGTTAAGTTAAGTTAAGTTAAGTTAAGTTCCTCAATTCAGTTCAATTAATTTAAGTTCAGTTGAGTTCACCTTAGTTCTGTTAACTTTTGTTCAGTTCAATTAAGTTGAGTGGAGTTGAAGATGAGTTGAGTTGAGGTCAGTTGAGATGAGTTCAGTTGAATTGAGTTGAGTTTAGTTGATTTGAGTTGAGTTGAGATGAGTTCAGTTCAGTTCAGTTAAGTTAAGTTAGATCAACTCAAATCTACTCATTTCAACACAATTTAGTTCAAATCAATATTTGTTGGAAAAGTTTTGAAAGTTACAAACTACATTTAATTTCTAAAGGACGTGATTTCAAAATTTTTTTAAACAATTTCTAAAATTGAAAATATACAAGTTTACTAATATGATCTACGCCTAATTATGAAATAGGAATTTTTCACCACTATAAGTTGTTAGGGTTTGAAGAAATGGCTTTTCTTAAATTTGTGGAAATTCTGCTTTCTACAAAAATTTTACTATTTCATACTTGGGAAAAGCCATCCATACCAATGAGGGTTTTATAGTAATGGACCTGAAACATTTTTTGACCGCTAGCTGCTTGTGTTCGAGAACTTGCAGTAATTTATATATCAATATGAAGAACATTTTTGAAAATATCGAAAACTGGCAATTCGATCTGATTTCCAATAACTCAACTCTACTCAACTCAACTCAATTCAACTCAACTAAAAACTTAACTGAACTCAACCCTACTCAACTGTACTCAACTCAACTCAACTCAACTCAATTCAACTCAACTCAATTCAACTCAACTCAACTCATCTCAACTCAAGTCAACTCAACTTAACTCACCTTCCACTCAACTCAACTTATTTGAACTGAACAGAACTGAACTGAACTGAACTGAACTGAACTAAAATGAACTCATCTCAACTCAAGTGAACTCAACTGAACTCAAATTAATTGAACTTAACTCAACTCAACTCAACTCAACTCGTCTCAATTCAATACAACTCATCTCAAATCAATTCAAGTGAAAATCAACTCAACTCCTCTCAACTCAAATCTACACAACTATTTAATCTCAATTCAAAACAACTCATCTCAAGTCAAGTCAACTGAACTGAAGTGAACTCAACTCATCTCAATTCAACACAACTTAACTCAACTCAAATCAATTCTACTCAACTCATCTCATCTCAACTCGGTTAACTTAATTCAATACAAGATCAACTAAACTGAACTCAGATTAACTCAAATCTATTCATTTCAACTGAATGTAATTCAGACGAGTATTTGTTGAAAAAGGTACAAAATTGCAAACTACATTTGATTTGAAAATGACGTCATTACAAAAGTTTTAAAGAATTTTTATTTACTAAAAAAATCTACGCCTGATTATCAAATAGGAATATTTCAGCACTATACGTTGTTAGGGTTTTCAGAAATGTCTTTTCTAAATTTTGGGAAATTCTCATTTTTAGAAATATTTCATTATATTTAAACATGGGAAAAGCCATCCATACCAATGAGGGTTTTATGGCAATGGATCAACTCCTCAACTCAACTCAACTCAACTCAACTCTACTCAACTCATGTTATTTCAATTCAACATAGCTCATCTCAAGTCAACTGAACTGAACTGAACTGATCTCATCTCAACTCAAGTCAAGTCAATTCAACTCAACTCTACTCAACTCATCTCATCTCAATTCACCATAACTAATCTCAAGTCAACTGAACTGAACTGAACTGAACTTATCTCAACTCAGGTCAACTTAACTCAACTGAACTCAACTGAACTCAACTGATATGAACTCAAGTCAATTCAACTTAACTCTACTCAACTCATCTCATCTCAATTCAACTCAACTCATCTAAACTCAACTCAACTCAACTCAACTCAACTCAACTCGTCTACATTCAGAACAACTCATTTCAACTCAAGTCAATTCAACTCATCTCCACTCAACCCAACTCTACTCAACTCAACTCATCTCAATTCAACATAACTCATCTCAAGTCAACTGAACTGAACTAAACTGAGCTCATCTCAATTCAACACAACTCAACTCAACTGACTGAACTCAACTGAAATCAACTCTACTCAACTCATCTCAACGCGGCTGAACTCATCTCATCTCAACTCAGATCAACTGAACTCAATTCAAGATCAACTAATCTTAACTCAGATTAACTCAAATCTATTCATTTCACCTCACTGTAATTCAGATGAGTATTTGTTGAAAAAGTTAGAAAGTTCCAAACTACACATCTGATTTCCAAGCGATGTCATTTCAAAAGTTTTAAAGAATTTTTTTTAATTCAAAATATATACGTTTACTAAAAAAGATCTACGCCTAATTATCAAATAGGAAATGTTTCAGCATTATACGTTGTTAGGGTTTTCAGAAATATCTTTTCTGAAATTTGGGAAATTCTGATTTATAGAAAAAGTTTACTATATTTACACATGGGAGAAGCCATCCATACCAATGAGGGTTTTATGGCAATGGATCTTAAACAAATTTTTTGAGCGCTGGCTCCTTGTGTTCCAGAATTTGCAGTAGTTTATATCTCAATAGGAAGAACATTTTTAAAAATAGCGAAAACTGGCAGCTCGATCTGTTTTCAAATAATTCAACTCAACTATACTCTACTCTACTCTACTCTACTCAACTCAACTCAACTCAACTTAACTTAACTCAACTCAACTCAGCTCATTTCAACTTCAACTCAGCTCAACTTATCTGAACTGAACAGAAACTGAAATGAAATAGAGTGAAGTAATTTCAACTCAACTGAACTCAAATTAATTGAACTAAACTAAACTCAACTCAACTCAACTCAACCCAACTCAGTTCAACTCTACTGAACTGAACTGAACTCAATTCAACTCAACTCAACTCAACTCAACTCAACTAAACTCATCTCAACTCAACTTATATCAACTCAACTCAACTCAACTCGATTCATCTCAACCCAACTCGTATATATTCAGCACAATTCATCCTAACTCAACTGAAGTCAACTCATCTCATCTCAATTCAACATAACTCATCTCAAGTCTACTGAACTGAAATGAACTGAACTCAATTCAACTCAACTCATCTCAATTCAACACAACTCTTCTCAAGTCAATTGAACTTAACTCAACTCAACTCATCTCAATTCAACACAACTGAACTGAACTGAACTGAACTCATCTCCTCTCAACTCTGATCAACTTAACTCAATTCAAGATCAACTAAATTCAACTCAGTTAACTCAAATGTATTCGTTTCGACTCTCTTTAATTCAGATGAGTATTTGTTGAAAAAGTTAGAAAGTTGCAAACTACATCTGATTTCCAAAGGAGTCAGTTCAAAAGTTTTAAAGAATTTTTGAATTGAAACTATACAAGTTTACTAAAAGAGATCTTCACCTAATTATCAAATAGGAAATGTTTCAGCACTATAGGTTGTTAGGGTTTTCAGAAAAATTTTTTTTGAAATTTGGGAAATTCTGATTTTTAGAAACATTTTTACTATATTTAAACATGGGAAAAGCCATCCATACCAATGAGGGTTTTATGGCAATGGATCCGAACCATTATTTTTTAGCTCTGGCTGCTGGTGTTCCACAACTTGCGGTAATTTATATGTCAAAAGGAAGAATATTTTTGAGTTGAGATGAGATGAGTTGAGCTGAGTTCAGTTCAGTTCAGTTCAGTTGAGATGACTTGAGTTCAGTTGAGTTCAGTTGAGGTGTGTTGAGTTCAATTAATTTGAGTTGAGTTGAGATGAGTTCAGTTAAGTTCAGTTCAGTTCAGTTCATCTCAGTTGTGTTCAGTTCTGCTGAGATCAGTTAAGTTCAGTTGAATTGAAGTTCAGTTCAGTTCAGCTCAGTTCAGGTTAGTTTAGTTCAGTTCAATTAATTTGAGTTCAGTTGAAATGAGATGAGTTCATTTTAGTTCAGTTAAGTTAAGTTCAGTTAAGTTCACCTCGATTCAGTTCAATTAATTTAAGTTCAGTTGAGTTCACCTTAGTTCTGTTAACTTCTGTTCAGTTCAATTAAGTTGAGTGGAGTTGAAGATGAGTTGAGTTGAGGTCAGTTGAGATGAGTTCAGTTGAATTGAGTTGAGTTTAGTTGATTTGAGTTGAGTTGAGATGAGTTCAGTTCAGTTCAGTTCAGTTAGATCAACTTAAATCTACTCATTTCAACACAATTTACTTCAAATCAATATTTGTTGGAAAAGTTTTGAAAGTTACAAACTACATTTAATTTCTAAAGGACGTGATTTCAAACTTTTTTAAACAATTTCTAAAATTGAAAATATACAAGTTTACTAATATGATCTACGCCTAATTATGAAATAGGAAATGTTTCAGCACTATAAGTTGATAGGGTTTGAAAAAAATGGCTTTTTTTAAATTCGTGGAAATTCTCATTTCTACAAAAATGGTACTATTTTATACTTGGGAAAAAGCCATCCATACCAATGAGGGTTTTATGGCAATGGATCTGAAATATGTTTTATGAGCGTTGGCTGCTTGTGCTCTAGGACTTGCAGTAATTTATATCTCAATAGGAAGAACAATTTTGAAAATAGCAAAAACTGGCAATTTAATAAGTTTTCAAATAAATCAACTCAACTCAACTCAACTCAACTCAACTCAACTGAAATTAACTCATCTCAACACAGCTGAACTCATCTTATCTCAACTTAGATCAACTTAACTCAATTCAAGATCAACTCAAGTTAACTCAAATCTATTCATTTCAACTCAATGTAATTCAGATGAGTATTTGTTGAAAAAGTTAGAAAATTGCAAACTACATTTGACTTCCAAACGATGCCATTTCAAAAGTTTTAAAGTATTTTTGAATTGAAAATATACAAGTTTACTAAAGAAAGCTCTACCCCTATTTATCAGATAGGAAATGCTTCAGCACTATGTATTGTTAGGGTTTTTAGAAATGTCTTTTCTGAAATTTGGGAAGGTCTGATTTTTAGTAAAATTTTACTATATTTAAACATGGGGAAAGCCATCCATACAAATGAGGGTTTTATGGCAATGGATCTCAAAGATTTTTTTTGAGCGCCAGCTGCTTGTGTTCCACAACTAGCTGTAATTTATATCTCAAAATAGGAAGAATATTTTTGAGTTCAGTTGAGTTGAATTAAGTTGAGTTGAGTTGACTTGAGATGAGTTGAGTTGACTTGAGTTGACTGGAATTCAGTTCAGTTCAGTTCAGTTCAGTTAAGTTAAGTTGAGTTGAATTGACTTAAGTTGAGTGGAAATGAGTTGTGTTGAATTCAGCACTATACGTTGTTAGGGTTTTCAGAAATGTCTTTTCTAAAATTTGGGAAATTCTTATTTTTAGAAATATATTACTATATTTAAACATGGGAAAAGCCATCCATACCAATTAGGGTTTTATGGCAATGGATCTGAAGCATTTTTTTAAAGGGCTGGCTGCTTGTCTTCGACAACTTGCGGTAATTTATATCTCAATAGGTGGAATATTTTTTAGTTGACTTGAGATGAGTTGACTTGAGTTCAGATGAGATGAGTTGAGTTGAGTTGAGTTTAGTGGAGTTCAGTTCAGTTTTGTTCAGTTGAGTTGAGTTGAGTTGAGTTAAGTTGAGTTGAGTTGAGATGAGTTACCACATAGCAGTTGAGTCGAGATAAGTTGAGTAGAGTTTAGTTGAGTTGAGTTGAGATGAGATCAGTTCACTTCAGTTAATTTAAGTTATATTAACTCAAATCTACTCATTTAAACACAATTTAGTTCAAGTCAGTATTTGTTGAAAAAGTTTCGAAAATTACAAACAAGATTTAATTTCTAAAGGATGTGATTTCAAAATTTTTTCAAAGAATTTCTAAAATTGAAAATATACAAGTTGACTAATAAGACGTGAAATAGGAAATGTTTCAACAGTATAAGTTGTTACGGTTTCAAAAAAAGGATTTTCTTAAATTTGTAGAAATTCTGATTTCTACAAAAATTTTCCTCTTTTAGGGTTTTATGGCAATGGATCAACTCCTCAAGTCAACTCAACTCAACTCATCTTATTTCAATTCAACATAACTCATCTCAAGTCAACTGAATTGAACTGAACTGAACTGAACTCATCTCATCTCAACTCAAGTCAAGTCAATTCAACTCAACTCTACTCAACTCATCTCATCTCAATTCAACATAACTAATCTCAAGTCAACTTAACTCAACTGAACTGAACTGATATGAACTCAAGTCAATTCAACTTAACTCTACTCAACTCATCTCATCTCAATTCAACTCAACTCATCTAAACTCAACTCAACTCAACTCAACTCAACTCGTCTACATTCAGAACAACTCATTTTAACTCAAGTCAATTCAACTCATCTCCACTCAACCCAACTCTACTCAACTCAACTCCTCTCAATTCAACATAACTCATCTCAAGTCAACTGAACTGAACTAAACTGAGCTCATCTCAATTCAACACAACTCAACTCAACTCAACTGACTGAACTCAACTGAAATCAACTCTACTCAACTCATCTCAACGCAGCTGAACTCATCTCATCTCAACTCAGATCAACTTAACTCAATTCAAGATCAACTAATCTCAACTCAGATTAACTCAAATCTATTCATTTCAACTCACTGTAATTCAGATGAGTATTTGTTGAAAAAGTTAGAAAGTTCCAAACTACACATCTGATTTCCAAACGATGTCATTTCAAAAGTTTTAAAGAATTTTTTTAATTCAAAATATATACCTTTACTAAAAAAGATCTACGCCTAATTATCAAATAGGAAATGTTTCAGCATTATGCGTTGTTAGGGTTTTCAGAAATATCTTTTCCGAAATTTGGGAAATTTTCATTTATAGGAAACGTTTACTATATTTACACATGGGAAAAGCCATCCATACCAATGAGGGTTTTATGGCAATGGATCTTAAACAAATGTTTTGAGCGCTGGCTCCTTGTGTTCCAGAACTTGCAGTATTTTATATCTGAATAGGAAGAAAATTTTTAAAAATGGCGAGAACTGGCAGCTCGATCTGTTTTCAAATAACTCAACTCAACTATACTCTACTCTACTCAACTCAAGTCTACTCTACTCTACTCTACTCTACTCTACTCAACTCAACTCAAATTAACTTAACTCAACTCAACTCAACTCAACTCCTTTCAACTCAAGTCAACTCAACTCAAGTCAACTTCAACTCAACCCAACTTGAAATAGAAATGAAATGAAATAAAGTAAAGTCATTTCAACTCAACTGAACTCAAATTAATTGAACTAAACTAAACTCAACTCAACTCAACTCAACCCAACTCAGTTCAACTCTACTGAACTGAACTGAACTCAATTCAACTGAACTCAACTGAACTTAACTAAACTCTTCTCAACTCAACTTATCTCAACTCAACTCAACTCAACCCAACTCGTCTATATTCAGCACAATTCATCCTAACTCAACTGAAGTCAACTCATCTCATCTCAATTCAACATAACTCATCTCAAGTCTACTGAACTGAAATGAACTGAACTCAATTCAACTCAACTCAACTCATCTCAATTCAACACAACTCTTCTCAAGTCAATTGAACTCAACTCAACTCAACTTATCTCAATTCAACACAACTGAACTGAACTGAACTCATCTCATCTCATCTCAACTCTGATCAACTTAACTTAATTCAAGATCAACTAAATTCAACTCATTTAACTCAAATGTATTCGTTTCAACTCACTTTAATTCAGATGAGTATTTGTTGAAAAAGTTAGAAAGTTGCAAACTACATCTGATTTCCAAAGGACGTCAGTTCAAAAGTTTTAAAGAATTTTTGAATTGAAACTATACAAGTTTACTAAAAAAGATCTTCGCCTAATTATCAAATTGGAAATATTTCAGCGCTATACGTTGTTAGGGTTTTCAGAAACATCTTTCTTGAAATTTGGGAAATTCTGATTTTTAGAAACATTTTTACTATATTTAAACATGGGAAAAGCCGTCCATACCAATGAGGGTTTTATGGCAATGGATCTGAAACATTATTTTTTAGCTCTGGCTGCTGGTGTTCCACAACTTGCGGTAATTTATATCTCAAAAGGAAGAATATTTTTGAGTTGAGATGAGATGAGTTGAGCTGAGTTCAATTGAGTGAATTTCACTTCAGTTCAGTTCAGTTGAGATGACTTGAGTTCAGTTGAGTTCAGTTGAGGTGTGTTGAGTTCAATTAATTTGAGTTGAGTTGAGATGAGTTCAGTTAAGTTCAGTTCAGTTCAGTTCAGTTCATCTCAGTTGTGTTCACATCTGCTGAGATCAGTTAAGTTTGGTTGAGTTGAAGTTCAGTTCAGTTCAGCCCAGTTCAGTTTAGTTTAGTTCAGTTCAATTAATTTGCGTTCAGTTGAAATGAAATGAGTTCATTTTAGTTCAGTTAAGTTAAGTTAAGTTCACCTCAATTCAGTTCAATTAATTTAAGTACAGTTGAGTTAGTTGAGTTCACCTTAGTTCTGTTAACTTTTGTTCAGTTCAATTAAGTTGAGTGGAGTTGAAGATGAGTTGAGTTGAGGTCAGTTGAGATGAGTTCAGTTGAATTGAGTTGAGTTTAGTTGATTTGAGTTGAGCTGAGATGAGTTCAGTTCAGTTCAGTTCAATTCACCCTTACCAAACGTTTAGTATGGGTAAAATATGGACTAATATGGGCCATATATTTCCCATATATGGCAACGATATGTATCTTGAAATGTAAATATTTGTTTCACATGGGCATCATTTTTGATATATGGGGAAAACATGGGTGAGAATATGTGAGTCACTGATACATGGAGAAAATATGGGCAATGAGCTTCCCATGCATTTCCCATATTTCCTTAAATCTGCAAAAAGAGACAATGTATGGGAAAAATATGGGTGACAGGAATCCATACCTTTCCCACATTACTTCACCTCACACAACAAGAGCAATTGTATGGGCAAAATATGTGTAACAGCAAACCATACATTTCCCATATTACTTCACTTTCAGACAACAAGAGCAATTGTATGGGCAAAATATGGGTAACAGCAAACCATACATTTCCCATATTACTTCACTTTCAGACAACAAGAGCAATTGTGTGGGCAAAATATGGTTGACAGGAATCCATGCATTTCCCACATTACTTCAGTCCTCACACAACAAGAGCAATAAATTATTGTATGGGCAAAATATGGGCAACAGCAAACCATACATTACCCATAAAACTTTACCTCTGCACAATGGCCATTGAGGTTGACCAAATAAATTCAGCTTGAAGTATGTTTTGTGATTACTGCAACAATACAGTCCAGTCACACAAGTAGTCATTAGCGGAAGTGTTTCAGTTTATTACTCTGTTCATCAGTTCGTCACAAGAAAGTTGACATCAAATATCTTGACATTTAAAATTGCTGCACTAACCTCGATCACCGAAGGTAAATTTAGTCTCACTCAGGAATCAAAAGAGACAGTCGATTTTTGCAAGCGTGGTGGCAATTCCTTGCAGTTCCATGTATTTACACATTCTTGGCTTCTTTGGTGCAACAATTTACAGTGCCATCTTAAGTTCCTGCAGTGGAGTCTTCGAAATACTTCAAAATGTCTTCCAAGTTCCAATACGGAACATATACAGACAGCTCTAGCATGAATAGTATTCAACACACAGTTTACATGTGGAAGATACTCCTTTAAACATGGACAATGACCCAAACTCTCGCTGAAAAGTGATGTAATCTTGTGGTAAACTCCACAGATTTAGTTAAAAGCCTTGGAAAACTGCACAAACACTCGAACAACACGCAACGTAAAAACGTCAGAGAAAAATTACCGAGTGGGCCCTGAAAACCAGTCACATGTTGCATTTTGACCAATCAAAATCACAGAATTGTGAAGCAGGAAAATCAGTGCGCGGATGTACACTTTCAGTCGAGAGGCGGACAGAAGTGCAGTTTACTTTCATCGTAGCGTACTTTGAAGTTATTACAAGCCTTTTCCACTGGTTTTGACCGATTGGGAAAGATGCAAAAGATAACAAAAGGACTAGGAACTTGAAAGGAGAGAAAAGCCCCGGAAAATTCACTGTCAAAGGGAAGGAAAAGTAATGGATTGTGCTAGTGCAAAATTCAGCAAAAAACTAAGGTCAGGCGAAATCTTTATCTGAGTACTTTTACTGTTGACTACTTGCATCTTAATAACTATGAACAGTGGGAAGGATGCATGCATTGCACACAATCATTTTTTGATAGCTTACTTGTTCAGAGTGAAATGTAAATAATATTTGCAGAGATTGAAGGTACTTGTGATGTTTGAATAAAAAAACCGTTGGTCAAAATTATTGCAAATCTAGTGATGTTTCAGCTTCAATTTGAACGAGATGCAATGTTTAACTACATTTTATGAGTCAAATGTGTGGAGGCAGCTATTCCCATCCTTGTTTGTAGGCCCAAATGGCCTCTGCAGACCCAAATTTTCATCTTGGTGAAGTCGCCATTATAGTTCCACTCAATGACTCAGGAGAGATTCAACTACATTTCCCAAGCTTGATTGTATCACCCATACTTTCCCCATATATGGTTTTAACATGGAAATCCCCGCATTTTTCCCATACATGGATTTAATATGGATTCACGCGAAATACGTATTAATCCCATATTAAGATTGCCCAAATTTTCCCCATATATGGTTTTAACATGGAAATCCCCGCATTTTCCCCATACATGGATTTAATGTGGATTTACGCGAAATACGTATTAATCCCATATTAAGATTGCCCGCATTTTCCCCATATATGGTTTTAACATGGAAATCCCCGCATTTTCCCCATACATGGATTTAATATGGATTTACGCGAAATACGTATTAATCCCATATTAAGTGCATAAAGCACTCATCACATTTATGAAGTATGGCTTAAACATGGCCATGTAAATGCCCTATAAGAACCATATTGTGCCCATGTATATTTCCATATAAAACCCATATCAGGCCCATATATGGTCCATACTACTTTTTTGGTAAGGGAGATCACCTCAAATCTACTCATTTCAACACAATTTAGTTCAAATCAATATTTGTTGGAAAAGTTTTGAAAGTTACAAACTACATTTAATTTCTAAAGGACGTGATTTCAAAATTTTTTTAAACAATTTCTAAAATTGAAAATATACAAGTTTACTAATATGATCTACGCCTAATTATGAAATAGGAAATGTTTCACCACTATAAGTTGTTAGGGTTTGAACAAATGGCTTTTCTTAAACTTGTGGAAATTCTGATTTCTACAAAAATTTTACTATTTTATACTTGGGAAAAGTCATCCATATCAATGAGGGTTTTATAGTAATGGACCTGAAACATTTTTTGACCGCTAGCTGCTTGTGTTCGAGAACTTGCAGTAATTTATATATCAATATGGAGAACATTTTTGAAAATATCGAAAACTGGCAATTCGATCTGTTTTCCAATAACTCAGCTCAACTCAATTCAACTCAACTAAAAACGTAACTGAACTGAACTCTACTCAACTCAACTCAATTCAACTCAACTCAACTCATCTCAACTCAAGTCAACTCAACTTAACTCACCTTCCACTCAACTCAACTTATCTGAACTGAACAGAACTGAACTGAACTGATCTGAACTAAAATAAACTCATCTCAACTCAAGTGGACTCAGCTGAACTTAAATTAATTGAACTTAACTCAACTAAACTCGTCTCAATTCAATACAACTCATCTCAAATCAATTCAAGTGAAAATCAACTCAACTCCTCTCAACTCAAATCTACACAACTACTCAATTCAATACAACTCATCTCAAGTCAAGTCAACTGAACTGAAGTGACTCAACTCATCTCAATTCAACACAACTTAACTCAACTCAAATCAACTCTACTCAACTCATCTCATCTCAACTCGGTCAACTTAATTCAATACAAGATCAACTAAACTGAACTCAGATTAACTCAAATCTATTCATTTCAACTGAATGTAATTCAGACGAGTATTTGTTGAAAAAGGTAGAAAATTGCAAACTATATTTGATTTCCAAATGACGTTTTAAAGAATTTTTATTTACTAAAAAAATCTACGCCTGATTATCAAATAGGAATATTTCAGCACTATACGTTGTTAGGGTTTTCAAAAATGTCTTTTCTAAAATTTGGGAAATTCTCATTTTTAGAAATATTTCACTATATTTAAACATAGGAAAAGCCATCCATACCAATTAGGGTTTTATGGCAATGGATCTGAAGCATTTTTTAAAAGGCTGGCTACTTGTCTTCGACAACTTGCGGTAATTTATATCTCAATAGGATAAATATTTTTTATAGTCGACTTGAGATGAGTTGACTTGAGTTGAGATGAGTTCAGTTCAGTTCAGTTTAGTGGAGTTCAGTTCAGTTTTGTTCAGTTGAGTTGAGTTCAGTTGAGTTCAATCAATTTGAGTTCAGTTGAGTTTAGATGAATTCATTTCAGTTCAGTTCAGTTCACCTCAGTTCTGTTCAATTCAGTTCAGTTCAGTTAAGTTGAGTTGAGTTGAAGTTGAGATCAGATGAGTTCAGTTAAGTTGAGTTTAGTTAAGTTGAATTCAGTTGAGTTTAGTTCAGTTCAGTTCAATTAATTTGAGTTCAGTGGAGTTCAGTTCAGTTGAGATGAGTTGAGAAGAGTTCATTTTATTTCAGTATAGTTAAGTTCAGTTCACCTCAGTTCTGTTCAGTTCAGTTAAGTTGATTTCAGTTGAATTGAGTTGCGTTGAGTTGAGTTCAATTGAGATGAGTTAAGTTCAATTGAGTTGATTCGAGTTTAGTTGAGTTCTGTCTAGTTGAATTAAGTTGAGTATAGTTTAGTTGAGTTGAGTTGAGATGAGATCAGTTCACTTCAGTTAAGTTAAGTTATATTAACTCAAATCTACTCATTTCAACACAATTTAGTTCAAGTTAGTATTTGTTGAAAAAGTTTAGAAAATTACAAACAATATTTAATTTCTAAAGGATATGATTTCAAATTTTTTTCAAAGAATTTCTAAAATTGAAAATATACAAGTTTACTAATAAGACGTTGAAATAGGAAATGTTTCAGCAGGATGAGCTGTTACGGTTTCAAAAAATGGCTTTTCTTAAATTTGTGGAAATTATGATTTCTACAAACATTTTACTCTTTTATACTTGGGAAAAGCCATCCATATCAATGGGGGTTTTATGGCAATGGATCAACTCCTTAACTCAACTCAACTCAACTCTACTCAACTCATGTTATTTCAATTCAACATAACCCATCTCAAGTCAACTGAACTGAACTCATCTCATCTCAACTCAAGTCAAGTCAATTCAACTCAACTCTACTCAACTCATCTCATCTCAATTCAACATAACTAACCTCAAGTCAACTGAACTGAACTTATCTCAAATCAGGTCAACTTAACTCAACTCAACTCAACTCAACTGAACTGATATGAACTCAAGTCAATTCAACTTAACTCTACTCATCTCATCTCATCTCAATTCAACTCAACTCATCTAAACTCAACTCAACTCAACTCAACTCGTCTACATTCAGAACAACTCATTTTAACTCAAGTCAATTCAACTCATCTCCACTCAACCCAACTCTACTCAACTCAACTCATCTCAATTCAACATAACTCATCTCAAGTCAACTGAACTGAACTAAACTGAGCTCATCTCAATTCAACACAACTCAACTCAACTCAACTGACTGAACTCAACTGAAATCAACTCTGCTCAAATCATGTCAGCGCAGCTGAACTCATCTCATCTTAACTCAGATCAACTTAACTCAATTCAAGATCAACTAATCTCAACTCAGATTAACTCAAATCTATTCATTTCAACTCACTGTAATTCAGATGAGTATTTGTTGAAAAAGTTAGAAAGTTCCAAACTACACATTTGATTTCCAAACGATGTCATTTCAAAAGTTTTAAAAAATTTTTTTAATTCAAAATATATACGTTTACTAAAAAAGATCTACGCCTAATTATCAAATAGGAAATGTTTCAGCATTATACGTTGTTAGGGTTTTCAGAAATATCTTTTCTGAAATTTGGGAAATTCTGATTTATAGAAAAAGTTTACTATATTTACACATGGGAAAAGCCATCCATACCAATGAGGGTTTTATGGCAATGGTTCTTAACTCAATTCAAGATCAACTCAAGTGAACTCAAATCTATTCATTTCAACTCAATGTAATTCAGATGAGTATTTGTTGAAAAAGTTAGAAAATTGCAAACTACATTTGATTTTAAAAAGTTTTAAAGAATTTTTGAATTGAAAATATACAAGTTTACTAAAGAAAGATCTACCCCTATTTATCAGATAGGAAATGCTTCAGCACTATATATTGTTAGGGTTTTTAGAAATGAACACAACTCAGATGAACTGAACTGAACTGAACTTAACTGAACTCATTTCAACTCAACTCAACTTAATTGAACTCAACACACCTCAACTGAACTCAACCTGAACTCAAGTTATCTCAACTGAACTGAACTAAAGTGAAGTGAAATTCACTCAACTGAACTCAGCTCAACTCATCTCATCTCAACTCAAAAATATTCTTTCTTTTGAGATATAAATTACCGCAAGTTGTTGGAACACCAGCAGCCAGAGCTAAAAAATAATGTTTCAGCTTTTCCCAAGTATAAAAGAGTAAAATGTTTGTAGAAATCAGAATTTCCACAAATTCAAGAAAAGCCATTTTTTGAAACCGTAACAGCTTATACTACTGAAACATTCCCTATTTCAACGTTTTATTAGTCAGCATGTATATTTTCAATTTTAGAAATTCTTTGAAAAAATTTTGAAATCATATCCTTTAGAAATTAAATATTGTTTGTAATTTTCTAAACTTTTTCAACAAATACTGACTTGAACTAAATGGTGTTGAAATGAGTAGATTTGAGTTAATATAACTTAACTTAACTAAAGTGAACTGATCTCATCTCAACTCAACTCAACTAAACTCTACTCAACTTACCTCAACTCATCTGAACTCAACTAAACTCGAATGAACTCAATTCAACTCAACTCAATTCAACTTAACTCATCTCAATTCAACTCAACTCAACGCAACTCAATTCAACCCAAATCAACTTAACTGAACTGAACATAACTGAGGTGAACTGAACTTAACTATACTGAAATAAAATGAACTCTTCTCAACTCATCTCAACTGAACTGAACTCCACTGAACTCAAATTAATTGAACTCAACTCAACTGAATTCAACTGAACTCAACTTAACTAAACTCAACTGATCTCAACTTCAACTCAACTCAACTGAACTGAACTGAACTGAACTGAATTGAACAGAACAAACGAACTTAAACAAATTTTTTGAGCGCTGGCTCCTTGTGTTCCAGAACTTGCAGTAGTTTATATATCAATAGGAAGAACATTTTTAAAAATAGCGAGAACTGGCAGCTCGATCTGTTTTCAAATACTCAACTCAACTCTACTCTACTCTACTCTACTCTACTCTACTCAACTCAACTCAACTTAACTTAACTTAACTTAACTCAACTCAACTCAACTCATTTCAACTCAAGTCAACTCAACTCAAGTAAACTTCAAGTTGAGAGTTGAGATGAGTTCAGTTAAGTTCAGTTCAGTTCAGTTCATCTGAGTTGTGTTCAGTTCTGCTGAGATCAGTTAAGTTGAGTTGAGTTGACCTCAGTTCAGTTCAATTAATTTGAGTTCAGTTGAAATGAGATGAGTTCATTTTAGTTCAGTTAAGTTAAGTTAAGTTAAGTTCACCTCAATTCAGTTCAATTAATTTAAGTTCAATTGAGTTCAGTTGAGTTCACCTTAGTTCTGTTAACTTCTGTTCAGTTCAATTAATTTGAGTGGAGTTGAAGATGAGTTGAGTTGAGGTCAGTTGAGATGAGTTCAGTTGAATTGAGTTGAGTTGAGTTGAGTTGAGTTGAGTTGAGATGAGTTCAGTTCAGTTCAGTTCAGTTAAGTTAGATCAACTCAAATCTACTCATTTCAACACAATTTAGTTCAAATCAATATTTGTTGAAAAGTTTTGAAAGTTACAAACTACATTTAATTTCTAAAGGACGTGATTTCAAAATTGCAATTTAATCTGTTTTTAAACAACTCAACTCAACTGAACTCAACTCAACTGAAATTAACTCAAACTCCACTCATCTCAACACAGCTGAACTCATCTTATCTCAACTTAGATCAACTTAACTCAATTCAAGATCAACTCAAGTGAACTCAAATCTATTCATTTCAACTCAATGTAATTCAGATGAGCATTTGTTGAAAAAGTTAGAAAATTGCAAACTACATTTGATTTCCAAACGATGCCATTTCAAAAGTTTTTTGAATTGAAAATATACAAGTTTATTAAAGAAAGACCTACCCCTATTTATCAGATAGGAAATGCTTCAGCACTATGTATTGTTAGGGTTTTTAGAAATGTCTTTTCTGAAATTTGGGAAAGTCTGATTTTTAGTAAAATTTTACTATATTTAAACATGGGAAAAGCCATCCATACAAATGAGGGTTTTATGGCAATGGATCTCAAACATTTTTTTTGGGAGCCAGCTGCTTGTGTTCCACAACTAGCTCTAATTTATATCTCAAAATAGGAAGAATATTTTTCAGTTCAGTTCAGTTGAATTAAGTTGAGTTGAGTTGAGGTGAGTTGACTTGAGATGAGTTGACTTGACTTGAGTTGACTGGAGTTCAGTTCAGGGCTGGCTGTTTGTCTTCGACAACTTGCGGTAATTTATATCTCAATAGGATGAATATTTTTTAGTTGACTTGAGTTCAGATGAGATGAGTTCAGTTCAGTTCAGTTTAGTGGAGTTCAGTACAGTTTTGTTCAGTTGAATTGAGTTGAGTTGAGTTGAGTTAAGTTTAGTTGAGTTGAGATGAGTTCACTTCAGTTGAGTTGAGTTCAGTTGAGTTCAATCAATTTGAGTTCAGTTGAGTTTAGATGAATTCCTTTCAGTTCAGTTCAGTTCACCTCAGTTCTTTTCAATTCAGTTCAGTTCAGTTAAGTTGAGTTGAATTGAAGTTGAGATCAGTTCAGTTCAATTAAGTTGAGTTCAGTTGAGTTCAGTTGAGTTCAGTTCAATTAATTTGAGATCAGTGGAGTTTAGTTCAGTTGAGATGAGTTGAGAAAAGTTCATTTTATTTCAGTATAGTTAAAGTAAGTTCACCTCAGTTCTGCTCAGTTCAGTTAATAACTATAGACTAGACTAGACTAAACTGAACTAAACTGAACTGAACTTATCTCAACTCAGGTCAACTTAACTCAATTGAACTAAACTGAACTGAACTGATATGAACTCAAGTCAATTCAACTTAACTCTACTCAACTCATCTAAACTCAACTCAACTCAACTCAACTCAACTCAAATCAACTCAACTCAACTCGTCTACATTCAGAACAACTCATTTCAACTCAAGTCAATTCAACTCATCTCCACTCAACCCAACCTACTCAACTCAACTCATCTCAATTCAACATAACTCATCTCAAGTCAACTGAACTGAACTAAACTGAGCTCATCTCAATTCAACACAACTCAACTCAACTCAACTTAACTCAACTGACTGAACTCAACTGAAATCAACTCTACTCAACTCATCTCAACGCAGCTGAACTCATCTCATCTCAACTCAGATCAACTTAACTCAATTCAAGATCAACTAATCTCAACTCAGATTAACTCAGATCTATTCATTTCAACTCACTGTAATTCAGATGAGTATTTGTTGAAAAAGTTAGAAAGTTCCAAACTACACATCTGATTTCCAAACGATGTCGTTTCAAAAGTTTTAAAGAATTTTTTTAATTCAAAATATATACGTTTACTAAAAAAGATCTACGCCTAATTATCAAATAGGAAATGTTTCAGCGTTATACGTTGTTAGGGTTTTCAGAAATATCTTTTCTGAAATTTGGGAAATTCTGATTTATAGAAAACGTTTACTATATTTACACATGGGAAAAGCCATCCATACCAATGAGGGTTTTATGGCAATGGATCTTAAACAAATTTTTTGAGCGCTGGCTCCTTGTGTTCCAGAACTTGCAGTGGTTTATATCTCAATAGGAAGAACATTTTTAAAAATAGCGAGAACTGGCATCTCGATCTGTTTTCAAATAACTCAACTCAACTATACTCTACTCTACTCTACTCTACTCTACTCAACCAACTCTACTCTACTCTACTCTACTCTACTCAACTCAACTCAACTCAACTTAACTTAACTTAACTCAACTCTGAGGTCAGTTGAGATGAGTTCAGTTGAATTGAGTTGAGTTGAGTTGATTTGAGTTGAGTTGAGATGAGTTCAGTTCAGTTCAGTTCAGTTCAGTTAGATCAACTGAAATCTACTCATTTCAACACAATTTAGTTCAAATCAATATTTGTTGGAAAAGTTTTGAAAGCTACAAACTAAATTTAATTTCTACGTGATTTCAAATTTTTTTTAAACAATTTCTAAAATTGAAAATATACAAGTTTACTAATATGATCTACGCCTTATTATGAAATAGGAAATGTTTCAGCACTATAAGTTGTTAGGGTTTGAAAAACATGGCCTTTTTTAAATTCGTGGAAATTCTCATTTCTACAAAAATGGTACTATTTTATACTTCGGAAAAAGCCATCCATACCAATGAGGGTTTTATGGCAATGGATCTGAAATATGTTTTATGAGCGTTGGCTGCTTGTGCTCTAGGACCTGCAGTAATTTATATTTCAATAGGAAGAACAATTTTGAAAATAGCAAAAACTGCCAATTTAATAAGTTTTCAAATAAGTCAACTCAACTCAACTCAACTGAACTCAACTCAACTGAAATTAACTCTACTCCACTCATCTCAACACAGCTGAACTCATCCTATCTCAACTCAGATCAACTTAATTCAATTCAAGATCAACTCAAGTGAACTCAAATCTATTCATTTCAACTCCATGTAATTCAGATGAGTATTTGTTGAAAAAGTTAGAAAATTGCAAACTACATTTGATTTCCAAACAATGCCATTTCAAAAGTTTTAAAGAATTTTTGAATTGAAAATATACAAGTTTACTAAAGAAAGATCTACCCCTATTTATCAGATAGGAAATGCTTCAGCACTATGTATTGTTAGGGTTTTTAGTAATGTCTTTTATGAAATTTGGGAAAGTCTGATTTTTAGTGAAATTTTACTATATTTAAACATGGGAAAAGCCATCCATACAAATGAGGGTTTTATGACAATGGATCTAAAACATTTTTTTCAGCGCCGGCTGCTTGTGTTCCACAACTAGCTCTAATTTATATCTCAAAATAGGAAGAATATTTTTCAGTTCAGTTGAGTTGAATTAAGTTGAGTTGAGTTGACTTGAGATGAGTTGAGTTGACTTGAGTTGACTGGAGTTCAGTTCAGTTCAGTTCAGTTAAGTTAAGTTGAGTTGAATTGACTTAAGTTGAGTGGAGATGAGTGGTGTTGAATTCAGCACTATACGTTGTTAGGGTTTTCAGAAATGTCTTTTCTAAAATTTGGGAAATTCTCATTTTTAGAAACATTTTATTATATTTAAACATGGGAAAAGCCATCCATACCAATTAGGGTTTTATGGTCATGGATTCTGAAGCATTTTTTTAAAGGACTGGCTGCTTGTCTTCGACAACTTGCGGTAATTTATATCTCAATAGGATGAATATTTTTTAGTTGACTTGAGATGAGTTGACTTGAGTTCAGATGAGATGAGTTCAGTTCAGCTCAGTTTAGTGGAGTTTAGTTCAGTTTTGTTCAGTTGAGTTCAGTTGAGTTGAGTTAAGTTTAGTTGAGTTGAGATGAGTTCACTTCAGTTCAGTTGAGTTCAGTTCAGTTCAGTTCAATCAATTTGAGTTCAGTTAAGTTTAGATGAATTCATTTCAGTTCACTTCAGTTCACCTCAGTTCTGTTTAATTCAGTTCAGTTCAGTTAAGTTGAGTTCACGTGAAGTTGAGATCAGTTCAGTTCAGTTAAGTTGAGTTCAGTTGAGTCGAGTTCAGTTCAGTTCAATTAATTTGAGTTCAGTGGAGTTCAGTTCAGTTGAGATGAGTTGAGAAGAGTTCATTTTATTTCAGTATAGTTAAGTTCAGTTCACCTCAGTTCTGATCAGTTCAGTTAAGTTGATTTGAGTTGAATTGAGTTGCGTTGAGTTGAGTTCAATTTAGATGAGTTAAGTTGAATTGCGTTGATTCGGGTTTACTTGAGTTCACAGTTGAGTCGAGGTTAGTTGATTGGAGTTTAGTTGAGTTCAGTTGAGATGAGATCAGTTCACTTCAGTTAAGTCTAAACTCAAATCTACTCATTTCAACACAATTTAGTTCAAGTCAGTATTTGTTGAAAAAGTTTAGAAAATTACAACAAAATATTTAATTTCTAAAGGATATAATTTCAAAATTTTTTCAAAGAATTTCTAAACTTGAAAATATAAAAGTTGACTAATAAGACGTTGAAATAGGACATGTTTCAGGAGTATGAGCTGTTACGGTTTCAAAAAATGGATTTTCTTAAATTTGTGGAAATTCTGATTTCTACAAACATTTTACTCTTTTATTCTTGGGAAAAGCCATCCATATCAATGAGGGTTTTATAACAATGGATCAACTCCTCAACTCAACTCATCTTATTTCAATTCAACATAACTCATCTCAAGTCAACTAAACTGAACTGAACTCATCTCATCTCAACTCAAGTCAAGTTAATTCAACTCAACTCTATTCAACTCATCTCATCTCAATTCTACATAACTAATCTCAAGTCAACTCAACTGAAGTGAACTAAACTGAACTGAACTTATCTCAACTCAGGTCAACTTAACTCAACTGAACTGAACCAAACGGATATGAACTCAAGTCAATTCAACTTAACTCTACTCACCTCATCTCATCTCAATTCAACTCAACTCATCTAAACTCAACTCAACTCAACTCAACTCAACTCAACTCGTCTACATTCAGAACAACTCATTTCAACTTAAGTCAATTCAACTCATCTCCACTCAATCCAACTCTACTCAACTCAACTCATCTCAATTCAACATAACTCATCTCAAGTCAACTGAACTGAACTAAACTGAGCTCATCTCAATTCAACACAACTCAACTCAACTCAACTCAACTGACTGAATTCAACTGAAATCAACTCTACTCAACTCATCTCAACGCAGCTGAACTCATCTCATCTCAACTCAGATCAACTTAACTAAATTCAAGATCAACCAATCTCCACTCAGATTAACTCAAATCCATTCAATTCAACTCACTGTAATTCAGATGAGTATTTGTTGAAAAAGTTCCAAACTACACATGTGATTTCTAAACGATGTCATTTCAAAAGTTTTAAAGAATTTTTTTTAATTCAAAATATATACGTTTACTAAAAACGATCTACGCCTAATTATCAAATAGGAAATGTTTCAGCATTATACGTTGTTAGGGTTTTCAGAAATATCTTTTCTGAAATTTGGGAAATTCTGATTTATAGAAAAAGTTTACTATATTTACACATGGGAAAAGCCATCCATACCAATGAGGGTTTTATGGCAATGGATCTGAAACATTTTTTTTGAGCGCTGGTTGCTTGTGTTCCACAACTTGCGGTAATTTATATCTCAATATAGGAAGAATATTTTTGAGTTGACTTGAGAAAAGTTGAGTTGAGTAGAGTTGAGTTGAGTGGAGATGAGTTGAATTGACTTCAGTAGAGATGAGTTGTGCTGAATGTAGAGCAGTTGAGTTGAATTGAGTTCAGTTGTGATTTCAAAATGTTCTTAAAGAATTTCAAAAATTTAAATTATACAAGTTTATTTATAAGATCTACGCCTAATTATGAATTAGCAAACGTTTCAGTGCTATAAGTTGTTAGAGTTCGAAGAAATGGCTTTTTTTTTAATTTTTGGAAATTGTCATTTCTACAAAAATTTTAACATTTTATACTTGGGAAAAGCCATCCAAAGCAATGAGGGTTTTATGGCAAGGGACCTTAAAAAATTTTTTTGAGCACTGGCTCCTTGTGTTCCAGAACTTGCAGTAGTTTATATGTCAATAGGAAGAACATTTTAAAAAATAGCGAGAACTGGCACCTCGATCTGTTTTCGAATAACTCAACTTAACTATACTCTACTCTACTCAGCTCAACTTTACTCTACTCTACTCTACTCTTCTTTACTCTACTCAACTCAACTCAACTCAACTTAACTTAACTCAACTCAACTCAACTCATTTCAACTCAACTCAACTCAACTCAACTCAACTCATCTCAACTCTGATCAACTTAACTCAATTCAAGATGAACTAAATTCAATTCAGTTAACTCAAATGTATTCGTTTCAACTCACTTTAATTCAGATGAGTATTTGTTGAAAAAGTTAGAAAGTTGCAAACTACATCTGATTTCCAAAGGACGTCAGTTCAAAAGTTTTAAAGAATTTTTGAATTGAAACTATACAAGTTTACTAAAAAAGATCTTCGCCTAATTATCAAATAGGAAATGTTTCAGCACTATACGTTGTTAGGGTTTTTAGAAATATCTTTTTTGAAATTTGAGAAATTCTGATTTAAAAAAAAACATTTTTACTATATTTAAACATGGGAAAAGTCATCCATACCAATGAGGGTTTTATGGCAATGGATTTGAAACATTATTTTTTAGCTCTGGCTGCTGGTGTTCCACAACTTGCGGTAATTTATATCTCAAAAGAAAGAATATTTTTGAGTTGAGATGAAATGAGTTGACCTGAGTTCAGTTGAGTGAAGTTCACTTCAATTCAGTTCAGTTCAGTTCAGTTGAGATGACTTGAGTTCAGTTGAGGTGTGTTGAGTTCAATTAATGAGTTGAGTTGAGATGAGTTCAGTTAAGTTCAGTTCAGTTCAGTTCATCTGAGTTGTGTTCACATCTGCTGAGATCAGTTAAGTTGAGTTGAGTTGAAGTTCCGTTCAGTTCCGCTCAGTTCAGTTTAGTTTAGTTCAGTTCAATTAATTTTAGTTTAGTTCAAATGAGATGAGTCCATTTTAGTTAAGTTAAGTTAAGTTAAGTTAAGTTCACCTCAATTCAGTTCTATTAATTTAAGTTCAGTTGAGTTCAGTTGAGTTCACCTTAGTTCTGTTAACTTTTGTTCAGTTCAATTAAGTTGAGTGGAGTTGAAGATGAGTTGAGTTGAGGTCAGTTAAGATGAGTTCAGTTGAATTGAGTTGAGTTGAGATGAGTCCAGTTCAGTTCAATTCAGTTAAGTTAGATCAACGCAAATCTACTCATTTCAACACAATTTAGCTCAAATCAATTGTTAAAAAATTGGAAAAGTTGGAAAAGTTTTGAAAGTTACAAACTAAATTTAATTTCTAAAGGACGTGATTTCAAAATTTTTTTAAACAATTTCTAAAATTGAAATTATGCAATAGGAAATAGGAAATGTTTCAGCACTTTAAGTTGTTAGGGTTTGAAAAAAATGGCTTTTTTTAAATTCGTGGAAATTCTCATTTCTACAAAAATGGTACTATTTTATACCTGGGAAAAAGCCATCCATACCAATGAGGGTTTTATGGCAATGGATCTGAAATATGTTTTATGAGCGTTGGCTGCTTGTGTTCTAGGACTTGCATTAATTTATATTTCAATAGGAAGAACAATTTTGAAAATAGCAAATACTGGCAATTTAATCTGTTTTCAAATAAGTCAACTCAACTGAACTCAACTGAACTCAACTCAACTGAAATTAACTCTACTCCACTCATCTCAACACAGCTGAACTCATCTTATCTCAGCTCAGATCAACTTAACTCAATTCAAGATCAACTCAAGTTAACTCAAATCTATTCATTTCAACTCAATGTAATTCAGATGAGTATTTGTTGAAAAAGTTAGAAAATTGCAAACTACATTTGATTTTCAACATTTTTAAAGAATTTTTGAATTGAAAATATACAAGTTTACAAAAGAAAGATCTACACCTATTTATCAGATAGGAAATGCTTCAGCACTATATATTGTTAGGGATTTTAGAAATGAACACAGCTCAGATGATCTGAACTGAACTGAACTGAACTGAACTCATCTCAACTGAACTCAACTTAATTAAACTCAACACACCTCCAACTGAACTCAACTTGAACTCAAGTCATCTCAACTGAACCGAACTGAACTGAACTGAAGTGAAGTGAACTTCACTCAACTGAACTCAGCTCAACTCATCTCATCTCAACTCAAAAATATTCTTCCTTTTGAGATATAAATTACCGCCGCAAGTTGTTGGAACACCAGCAGCCAGAGCTAAAAAATAATGTTTAGATCCATTGCCATAAAGCCCTCATTGGTATGGATGGCTTTTCCGATGTTTTAAATATAGTAAAAATGTTTCTAAAAATCAGAATTTTCAAATTTTAAAAAAGATGTTTCTGAAAACCCTAACAATGTATAGTGCTGAAACATTTCCCATTTGATAATTAGGCGAAGATCTTTTTTAGTAAACTTATATAGTTTCAATTCAAAAATTCTTTAAAACTTTTGAACTGACGTCCTTTGGAAATCAGATGTAGTTTGCAACTTTCTAACTTTTTCAACAAATACTCATCTGAATTAAAGTGAGTTGAAACGAATACATTTGAGTTAACTGAGTTGAATTTAGTTGATCTTGAATTGAGTTAAGTTGATCAGAGTTGAGATGAGATGAGTTCAGTTCAGTTCAGTTCAGTTGTGTTGAATTGAGATGAGTTGAGTTGAGTTGAGTTCAATTGACTTGAGAAGAGTTGTGTTGAATTGAGATGAGTTGAGTTGAGTTGAATTGAGTTCAGCTCATTTCAGTTAAGTAGACTTGAGATGGGTTATGTTATAATAATAATAATAATAATAATAATAATAATAATAATAATAATAATAATAATAATAATAATAATAATAATAATAATAATAACAATATTTTGGTAGGAAGCTCCGCTCACCTAGGTGATTTTCAGGGAGGTCCTACAAAAACTAAAGCTAAACATTTTGAAAGGCTAAAACCTTAACAAGATATATTTCAAAGTTACAAGATTAAAAATTACGTCTAAAAATTATCGTATCGTATCAAAGAGTTCTTAAAAACAGCCAAACTAGGTGATTGTCTTGTCTGTAGATCTAAATTGTTCCAGTCCTTAACCGCATGATAAATGAAGCGTTGCTTGCCCCAGTTGGTGCGCACACGTGGAAGACGTAGATCTTGACAGCGGCGCGTATTGTGTCCATGGACATTATTGTTTCTTATAAAACTAAATTCAGATGAAACGAGGTTATTCAGGTGTTTATAGATAGCAACACAACGATGGAAGTGGCGGCGGGCATACAGAGGTTGCCAGGTCAATTTTTCCAGGGCCTCTGTGCCAGAGGAGTGTCTCGGGAGGTCCATTATAATCCTTGCGGCATTGTTCTGTAGCACTTGCAAGTGTTGCTTGAGGACTTCGTTGTTTTTTTTCGCCCCAGACCAGGTCTGCGTAGTCGAACAATGGTAGGACAAGGCTATTGTATAATGTCAGGCGACTGTGCTGTAGTAGTAAGTGCCTAACACGACGTAATAGTCCAAGTCTTTGACAAACCTTTTTGCTCAGGGCGTCTATATGGTCCGACCAAGTCATATTATGGCTAAGTGTGACGCCTAAGTATTTGAAAGACTCTTCACGTTCGAGGGGTTGGCCGTTTATCACCAGCGATAGGTTGGGAAATAAAGAGTTGACCTTGCGCGTGCTTCCAAATATGACAAATTTGCATTTGTCCACGTTTAGGGTTAACAGATTATTATTAAGCCAGTTACAGATATATCGGAGGTCAGTGTTAATGTTATCGTCGAGCTCTCGCAGATTAGATGAGGAGAAGTATATAACTGTATCGTCTGCGTATAAGGATACTCGACAGAACTTGGTGCAGGAGGGTAGGTCATTTACGTAAATCAGGAACAAGAGTGGCCCAAGCACGCTTCCCTGTGGAACTCAAATTGTTACTGGTTTTGCAGAGGAACTGGACTCGCCAACCGTGGTAATTTGAGTTCGCTGGGATAGATAAGACTTGAAGCAAGTAATAGCGGGATCGGTAAGCCCTGCCTTTGATAACTTTGTGAAGAGGACTTGGTGGTCCACAGTGTCGAAAGCCTTCGATAGGTCCAAGAAAACGGCGCCAGTAACAAGGCCTTTGTCCATGTTTTCAAGAATTGAGTCTGTGAAATGGGTAAGGGCGACTTCGGTTGATAGTTTGGGTCTGAAGCCAAATTGTTGTTGGACTAGAAAGTTTTTGTCCTGCAAATAGTCGTACACTTGGCGATGAACAGCTTTCTCCAGTATTTTGCTCGCTGTAGGGAGGATGGTGATTGGTCTATAATTATTTGGGTTGTATCTTTCACCTGACTTGAATAAGGCTGTGACTTTACCAGATTTTCAGATGGCAGGGAAGGATGACGACAAAAGTGACCGGTTGAACAATTTGGTTAAGACAGGTGCTATAACAGAGGCAGAGTCTTTTAAGAGGCGAGCGCTTATCTTGTCCAGGCCTATCGCTTTGTTGGTCCGAAGCCGACTGAGCTCCTTCAGTACAAGCGTGTTGAATTGAGATGAGATGAGTTGACTTCAGTTGAGTTAGGATGAATTGTGCTGAATATAGATATATAATAATATAGAATATAATATAGGTTGAGTTGAGTTGAGATAAGTTCAGTTGAGATGAGTTTAGTTGAGTTCAGTTCAGTTCAGTTCAGTAGAGTTGAACTGAGTTGGGTTGAGTTGATTTGAGTTGAGTTGAGTTTAGTTCAATTAATTTGAGTTCAGTTGAGTTGAAATGACTTCACTTTATTTCACTTCAGTTTCTGTTCAGTTCAGATAAGTTGAAATTAGTTGAGTTGAGTTGAGTTAAGTTAAGTTGAGTTGAGTTGACTAGAGTAGAGTTGAGTTGAGTTATTTGAAAACAGATCGAGCTGCCAGTTCTCGCTATTTTTAAAACTGTTCTTGCTATTGAGATATAAACTACTGCAAGTTCTGGAACACAAGGAGCCAGCGCTCAAAAAATTGAAACGCACTGAAACGTTTGCTATTTCATAATTAGGCGTAGATCTTATTAGTAAACTTGTATAATTTCAATTTTAGAAATTCTTTAAGAACATTTTGAAATCACAACTGAACTCAATTCAACTCAACTCCTCTACATTCAGCACAACTCAAAAAAGTTTGAAATCATATCCTTTAGAAATTAAATATTGTTTGTAATTTTCTTAACCTTTTTCAACAAATACTGACTTGAACTAAATTGTGTTGAAATGAGTAGATTTCAGTCAATATAACTTAACTTAACTAAAGTGAACTGATCTCATCTCAACTCAACTCAACTAAACTCTACTCAACTTACCTCAACTCATCTGAACTCAACTAAACTCGAATTTAACTCAATTCAACTCAACTCAATTCAACTTAACTAATCTCAATTGAACTCAACTCAACGCAACTCAACTCAACCCAAATCAACTTAACTGAACTGAACAGAACTGAGGTGAACTGAACTTAACTATACTGAAATAAAATGAACTCTTCTCAACTCATCTCAACTGAACTGAACTCCACTGAACTCAAATTAATTGAACTGAACGCAACTGAACTCAACTGATCTGAACTTCAAGTCAACTCAACTTAACTGAACTGAACTGAATTGAACAGAACTGAGTTTAACTGAACTGAACTGAAATGAATTCACCTAAACTCAACTAAACTCAAATTGATTGAACTCAACTGAACTCATCTCATCTGAACTCAAGTCAACTCAACTCAAGTCAACTAAAAAATATTCATCCTATTGAGATATAAATTACCGCAAGTTGTCGAAGACAAGCAGCCAGCCCTTTAAAAAAATGCTTCAGATCCATTGCCATAAAACCCTAATTGGTATGGATGGCTTTTCCCATGTTTAAATATAGTGAAATATTTCTAAAAATGAGAATTTCCCAAATTTTAGAAAAGACATTTCTGAAAACCCTAACAACGTATAGTGCTGAAATATTCCTATTTGATAATCAGGCGTAGATTTTTTTAGTAATTAAAAATTCTTTAAAAGGTCATTTGGAAATCAAATGTAGTTTGCAATTTTGTACCTTTCTCAACAAATACTCGTCTGAATTACATTCAGTTGAAATGAATAGATTTGAGTTAATCTGAGTTCACTTTAGTTGATCTTGTATTGAATTAAGTTGACCGAGTTGAGATGAGATGAATTGAGTAGAGTTGATTTGAGTTAAATTAAGTTGTGTTGAGTTGAGATGAGTTGAGTTCACTTCAGTTCAGTTGACTTGACTTGAGATGAGTTGTATTGATTTGAGATTAAATAGTTGTGTAGATTTGAGTTGAGAGGAGTTGAGTTGATTTTCACTTAAATTAATTTGAGATGAGTTGTATTGAATTGAGACGAGTTGAGTTGAGTTGAGTTGAATTAAATTCAATTAATTTGAGTTCAGCTGAGTTCACTTGAGTTGAGATGAGTTCATTTTAGTTCAGTTCAGTTCAGTTCTGTTCAGTTCAGATAAGTTGAGTTGAGTGGAAGGTGAGTTAAGTTGAGTTGACTTGAGTTGAGATGAGTTGAGTTGAGTTGAGTTGAATTGAGTTGAGTTGAGTTGAGTTGAGTTGAGTAGAGTTGAGTTCAGTTAAGTTTGAGTTGACTTGAGTTGAGATGAGTTGAGTTGAGTTGAGTTGAATTGAGTTGATTTGAATTGAGTTGAGTTATTGGAAAACAGATCGAATTGCCAGTTTTCGATATTTTCAAAAATGTTCTTCATATTGATATATAAATTACTGCAAGTTCTCGAACACAAGCAGCTAGCGGTCAAAAAATGTTTCAGGTCCATTACTCTAAAACCCTCATTTGGTATGGATGGCTTTTCCCAAGTATAAAATAGTAAAATTTTTGTAGAAATCAGAATTTCCACAAATTTAAGAAAAGCCATTTCTTCAAACCCTAACAACTTATAGTGCTGAAACATTTCATATTTCATAATTAGGCGTAGATCATATTAGTAAACTTGTATATTTTCAATTTTAGAAATTGTTTAAAAAAATTTGAAATCACGTCCTTTAGGAATTAAATGTAGTTTGTAACTTTCAAAAACTTTTCCAACAAATATTGATTTGAACTAAATTGTGTTGAAATGAGTAGATTTGAGTTGATCTAACTTAACTGAACTGAACTGAACTGAAGTGAACTGAACACATCTCAACTCAAATCAACTAAACTCAACTCAATTCAACTGAACTCATCTCAACTGACCTAGACTCAACTCATCTTCAACTCCACTCAACTTAATTGAACTTTGGGAAAGTCTGATTTTTAGTAACGTTTAGAAACATTTTTACTATGTTTAAACATGGGAAAAGCCATCCATACAAATGAGGGTTTTATGGCAATGGATGTCAAACATTTTTTTTGAGCGCCGACTTCTTGTGTTCCACAACTAGGTGTAATTGCTCGCGGGGGCCTGGGGCCCACGAGAGCTTAAAAATGGGAATTTTTATTTTATTTTTTTTCCTTTTTGTGGGTCGAGGATCAGCACACGGTGATTGGTTCATATTATCACGTGCTGGGCGATGACGTAATTGACTTTGCTAAACAACTCGAGATGTGGCCAGTGAATTGCTTGTTACTTGTGTGTAAAAGTTAACTGCATCCCATCCAAACTCAACACCATTTGGCTCTGTGGAATAGGCACGGATAAACTGGATTTTAGGGAACGATTTTGGCTCGCGTTCACCGCGGAAGCTTTGAGAATAGCCGTAAACAAATATTTGATGGTACCGCTGTCGCCGATAAATATTTAGTCCCGACGAAACTTTCTGTGGCGAAACGAAATACTTTTGGGAAGATAACAGGGCGAAAGCAGAAACCAAAGCTACGGTGAGCTTTAGCCGTAAAACAATGACGCTTTATGCTTTACTCTGTACATGACATCTGTTGCCTCATAAAATTCTTCTGCGTATCGTACATTGCCTGTTGAAGTGTTTCTTTCATTCGATCATGTAGCCTTTGTTTCGCAATGGTCAGTGAATACCAGAAATGAAAAATACACCGAAATAATTCTGAGGATTGAGTTTGCAGTCACAAATGGACTGAACACACTGTGAACAAAAGCGCAATAATATTGTAAACATCTCTCGTGTGACATTCCTCGCTGTCAATTTTATATTTGTTACAGAGCACGAATACTCGAAAGCCTGATAGAAAGAAACGTATTGCATTAATAAAAGAAAACATATAAGTAGTGAAGCGAAAAAGTAAACTGCATCCATTCAAATTCAACGCCATTTGGCTCTGTGGAATAGGCACGGATAAACTGGATTTTAGGAAAAGATTTTGGCTCGCGTTCACCGCACAAGCTTTGAGAATAGCCGTAAACAAATGTTTGATGGTACTTCTGGGGTATTGCAAATATCTCTGTCGCCGATAAGTATTTAGTCCCGACGAAACTTTCTGTGGCGACACGAAATACTTTTGGGAAGATAACAGGGCGAAAACAGAAACCAAAGCTTCGGTGAGCTTTAGCCGTAAAACAATGACGCTTTATGCTTTACTCTGTACATGACATGTGTTGCCTCATAAAATTCTTCTGCGTATCGTACATTGCCTGTTGAAGTGTTTCTTTCATTCGATCATGTAGTCTTTGTTTCGCAATGTTCATTAAATACCAGAAATGAAAAATACACCGAAATAATTCTGAGGATTGAGTTTGCAGTCACAAATGGACTGAACACTGTGAACAAAAGCGCAATAAAATTGTAAACATCTCTCGTGTGACATTCCTCGCTTTCAATTTTATATTTGTTACAGAGCACGAATACTCGAAAGCCTGATAGAAGAAACGCATTGAGTTAAGAAAAGAAAACACATAAGTAGTGAAGCGAAGGCTGGATTAATCGTGGCCTCTGATTAGAAATATGAGTCAAGGTCAAACTGTCAAAATCGATTGTGCATAAAAAGATGTCATGCATTCTCAAGATGCAGGGTCGCTCAACCTTTAAGAAGCAAGTGTATGAGTGTTGTAATAATAATTTTTAGTTTAATCAAGGTGTAAAAAGAGCAAGGTGTCAAAAGCCAAGTTCTCTATACTGTGTGATATTTTTATGGTGAGAAATTGGAAGTCTCTCTTGGGAGTTCCGCTCTTGTCCCCTACTTTCCATTTTATATTCTGGTCTCGACCCAACTCACGCCGCGAGCTCACTGGCAAGGCCAGTCTAGTTTATATCTCAAAATAGGAAGAATATTTTTCAGTTCAGTTGAGTTGAGTTCAGTTGACTTGAGATGAGTTCAGTTGACTTGAGTTGACTGGGGTTCAGTTCAGTTCAGTTCAGTTAAGTTAAGTTGAGTTGAGTTGAATTGACTTAAGTTGAGTGGAGATGAGTTGTGTTGAATTCAGCACTATACGTTGTTAGGGTTTTCAAAAATGTCTTTTCTAAAATTTGGGAAATTCTTATTTTTAGAAATATTTTACTATATTTAAACATGGGAAAAGCCATCCATACCAATTAGGGTTTTATGGCAATGGATCTGAAGCATTTTTTTAAAGAGCTGGCTGCTTGTCTTCGACAACTTGCGGTAACTTATATCTCAATTGTATGAATATTTTTTAGTTGACTTGAAATGAGTTGACATGAGTTCAGATGAGATGAGTTCAGTTCAGTTCAGTTCAGTTCAGTTGAGTTCAATCAATTTGAGTTTAGTTGAGTTTAGATGAATTCATTTCAGTTCAGTTTAGTGGACTTCAATTCAGTTTTGTTCAGTTGATTTGAGTTCAGTTCAGTTAAGTTGAGTTGAGTTGAGATGAGTTCAGTTCAGTTCAGTTCAGTTCAGTTCAGTTGAGTTTAGATGAATTCATTTCAGTTCAGTTCAGCTCATCTCAGTTCTGTTCAATTCAGTTCAGTTCAGTTAAGTTGACTTGACTTGAAGATGAGATCAGTTCAGTTCAGTTAAGTTCAGTTCAGTTCAGTTCAGTTGAGTTCAGTTCAATTAATTTGAGTTCAGTGGAGTTTAGTTCAGTTGAGATGAGTTGAGAAGAGTTCATTTTATTTCAGTATAGTTAAGTTCAGTTCACCTCAGTTCTGCTCAGTTCAGTTAATGACTAAACTATAGACTAGACTAAACTGAACTAAACTGAACTGAACTTATCTCAACTCAGGTCAACTTAACTCAATTGAACTGAACTGAACATAACTGATATGAACTCAAGTCAATTCAACTTAACTCATCTAATCTCAATTCAACTCATCTCATCTACACTCAACTCAACTCAACTCAAATCAAATCAACTCAACTCAACTCAACTCGTCTACATTCAGAACAACTCATTTCAACTCAAGTCAATTCAACTCATCTCCACTCATCCCAACCTACTCAACTCAACTCATCTCAATTCAACATAACTCATCTCAAGTCAACTGAACTGAACTAAACTGAGCTCATCTCAATTCAACACAACTCAACTCAACTGACTGAACTCAACTGAAATCAACTCTACTCAACTCATCTCAACGCAGCTGAACTCAATTCAAGATCAACTAATCTCAACTCATATTAACTCAGATCTATTCATTTCAACTCACTGTAATTCAGATGAGTATTTGTTGAAAAAGTTAGAAAGTTCCAAACTACACATCTGATTTCCAAACGATGTCATTTCAAAAGTTTTAAAGAATTTTTTCTAATTCAAAATATATACGTTTACTAAAAAAGATCTACGCCTAATTATCAAATAGGAAATGTTTCAGCATTATACGTTAAGTGTTTTCAGAAATATCTTTTCTGAAATTTGGGAAATTCTGATTTATAGAAAAAGTTTACTATATTCACACATGGGAAAAGCCATCCATACCAATGAGGGTTTTATGGCAATGGATCTTAAACAAATTTTTTGAGTTCCAGAACTTGCAGTAGTTTATATCTCAATAGGAATAACATTTTTAAAAATAGCTAGAACTGGCAGCTCGATCTGTTTTCAAATAACTCAACTCAACTATACTCTATTCTACTCAACTCAACTCTATTCTACTTACTCTACTCTACTCTACTCAACTCAACTCAACTTAACTTAACTCAACTCAACTCAACTCAAGTCAACTTCAACTCAACTCAACTTATCTGAACTGAAAAGAAACTGAAATGAAATAAAGTGAAGTCATTTCAACTCAACTAAACTCAAATTAATTGAACTAAACTCAACTCAACTCAACTCAACTCAACTCAACCCAACTCAGTTCAACTCTACTGAACTGAACTGAACTCAATTCAACTGAACTGAACTGAACTAAACTAAACTCATCTCAACTCAACTTATCTTAACTCAACTCAACTCAACTCAACCCAACTCGTCTATATTCAGCACAATTCATCCTAACTCAACTGAAGTCAACTCATCTCATCTCAACTCAACATAACTCATCTCAAGTGTACTGAACTGAAATGAACTGAACTCAATTAATCTCAACTCAACTCATCTCAATTTAACACAACTCTTCTCAAGTCAAGTCAATTGAACTCAACTCAACTCAACTCATCTCAATTCAACACAACTGAACTGAACTCATCTCAACTCTGATCAACTTAACTCAATTCAAGATCAACTAAATTCAACTCAGTTAACTCAAATGTATTCGTTTCAACTCACTTTAATTCAGATAAGTATTTGTTGAAAAAGTTAGAAAGTTGCAAACTACATCTGATTTCCAAAAGACGTCAGTTCAAACGTTTTAAAAAATTTTTGAATTGAAACTATACAAGTTTACTAAAAGAGATCTTCGCCTAATTATCAAATAGGAAATGTTTCAGCACTATACGTTGTTAGGGTTTTCAGAAACATCTTTTTTGAAATTTGGGAAAATCTGATTTTTAGAAACATTTTTACCTATATTTAAACATGGGAAAAGCCATCCATACCAATGAGAGTTTTATAGCAATGGATCTGAAACATTATTTTTTAGCTCTGGCTGCTGGTGTTCCACAACTTGCGGTAATTTATGTCTCAAAAGGAAGAATATTTTTGAGTTGAGATGAGATGAGTTGAGCTGAGTTCAGTTGAGTGAAGTTCACTTCACTTCAGTTCAGTTCAGTTGAGATGACTTAAGTTCAGTTGAAGTGTGTTGAGTTCAATTAATTTGAGTTGAGTTGAGATGAGTTCAGTTAAGTTCAGTTCAGTTCAGTTCATCTGAGTTGTGTTCAGTTCTGCTGAGAGCAGTTAAGTTGAGTTGAGTTAAGTTCTTAAGAATTTTAGTTCAGTTAAGTTAAGTTAAGTTAAGTTAAGTTGACCTCAATTCAGTTCAATAAATTTAAGTTCAGTTGAGTTCAGTTGAGTTCAACTTAGTTCTGTTATCTTTTGTTCAGTTCAATTAAGTTGAGTGGAGTTGAAGATGAGTTGAGTTGAGGTCAGTTGAGATGAGTTCAGTTGAATTGAGTTGAGTTTAGTTGATTTGAGTTGAGTTGAGATGAGTTCAGTTCAGTTCAGTTCAGTTCAGTTAAGTTAGATCAACTCAAATCTACTCATTTCAACACAATTTAGTTCAAATCAATATTTGTTGGAAAAGTTTTGAAAGTTACAAACTACATTTAATTTCTAAAGGACGTGATTTCAAAATTTTTTTAAACAATTTCTAAAATTGAAAATATACAGGTTTACTAATATGATCTATGCCTAGTTATGAAATAGGAAATGTTTCAGCACTATAAGTTGTTAGGGTTTGAACAAATGGCTTTTCTTAAATTTGTGGAAATTCTGATTTCTACAAAAATTTTACTATTTCATACTTGGGAAAAGCCATCCATACCAATGAGGATTTTATAGTAATGGACTTGAAACATTTTTTGACCGCTAGCTGCTTGTGTTCGAGAACTTGCAGTAATTTATATATCAATATGAAGAACATTTTTGAAAATATCGAAAACTGGCAATTCGATCTGTTTTCCAATAACTCAACTCAACTCAATTCAACTCAACTAAAAACTTAACTCAACTCAACTCTACTCAACTGTACTCAACTCAACTCAACTCAATTCAACTCAACTCAACTCATCTCAACTCAAGTCAACTCAACTTAACTCACCTTCCACTCAACTCAACTTATCTGAACTGAGCAGAACTTAACTGAACTGAACTGAACTAAAATGAACTCATCTCAACTCAAGTGAACTCAGCTGAACTCAAATTAATTGAACTTAACTCAACTCAACTCAACTCAACTCGTCTCAATTCAATACAACTCATCTCATATCAATTCAAGTGAAAATCAACTCAACTCCTTTCAACACAAATCTACACAACTATTTAATCTCAATTCAAAACAACTCATCTCATGTCAAGTCAACTGAACTGAAGTGAACTCAACTCATCTCAATTCAACACAACTTAACTCAACTCAAATCAACTCTACTCAACTCATCTCATCTCAACTCATCTCAACTCGGTCAACTTAATTCAATACAAGATCAACTAAACTGAACTCAGATTAACTCAAATCTATTCATTTCAACTGAATGTAATTCAGACGAGTATTTGTTGAAAAAGGTACAAAATTGCAAACTACATTTGATTTCAAAATGACGTCATTACAAAAGTTTTAAAGAATTTTTATTTACTAAAAAATCTATGCCTGATTATCAAATAAGAATATTTCAACACTATACGTTGTTAGGGTTTTCAGAAATGTCTTTTCTAAAATTTGGGAAATTCTCATTTTTACGATCAGAGTTGAGATGAGATGAGTTCAGTTCAGTTCAGTTGTGTTGAATTGAGATGAGTTGAGTTGAGTTGAGTTGAGTTGAGTTGAACTGAGTTGAGTTGAGTTGAGTTGAGTTGAGTAGAGTTGAGTTCAGTTAAGTTTTTAGTTGATTTGAATTGAGTTCATTTCAGTTCAGTAGACTTGAGATGAGTTATGTTGAATTGAGATGAGATGAGTTGACTTCAGTTGAGTTAGGATGAATTGTGCTGAATATAGACGAGAGTTGGGTTGAGTTGGAGTTGAGTTGAGTTGAGATAAGTTGAGTTGAGTTTAGTTGAGTTCAGTTGAATTGAGTTCAGTTCAGTTGAGTAGAGTTGAACTGAGTTGGGTTGAGTTGAGTTGAGTTTAGTTTAGTTTAGTTTAGTTCAATTAATTTGAGTTGAGTTGAGTTGAAATGACTTCACTTTATTTCATTTCAGTTTCTTTTCAATTCAGATAAGTTGAGAAGAGTTGAAGTTGACTTGAGTTGAGTTGACTTGAGTTGAAGTGAGTTGAGTTGAGTTGAGTTAAGTTAAGTTGAGTTGAGTTGAGTTGAGTTGAGTTGAGTTGAGTTGAGTAGAGTAGAGTAGAGTATAGTTGAGTTGAGTTATTTGAAAACAGATCGAGCTGCCAGTTCTCGCTATTTTTAAAAATGTTCTTCCTATTGAGATATAAATTACTGCAAGTTCTGAAAGATAAGGAGCCAGCGCCATAAAACCCTCATTACTTTGGATGGCTTTTCCCAAGTATAAAATGTTAACATTTTTGTAGAAATCACAATTTCCACAAATTAAAAAAAAGCCATTTCTTCGAACTCTAACAACTTACAGCACTGAAACGTTTGCTATTTCATAATTAGGCGTAGGTCTTATTAGTAAACTTGTATAATTTCAATTTTAGAAATTCTTTAAGAACATTTTGAAATCACAACTCAAGTCAATTCAACTCATCTCCACTCAACTCAACTCTACTCAATTCAACTCTTCTCAAGTCAACTCAAAAATATTCTTCCTATATTGAGATATAAATTACCGCAAGTTGTGGAACACAAGCAACCAGCGCTCAAAAAAAATGTTTTAGATCCATTGCCATAAAACCCTCATTGGTATGGATGGCTTTTCCCATGTGTAAATATAGTAAACTTTTTCTATAAATCAGAATTTCCCAAATTTCAGAAAAGATATTTCTGAAAACCCTAACATATAATGCTGAAACATTTCCTATTTGATAATTAGGCGTAGATCTTTTTTAGTAAACGTATATATTTTGAATTAAAAACAATTCTTTAAAACTTTTGAAATGACATCGTTTGGAAATCAGATGTGTAGTTTGGAACTTTTTCAACAAATACTCATCTGAATTACAGTGAGTTGAAATGAATGGATTTGAGTTAATCTGAGTTGAGATTAGTTGATCTTGAATTGAGTTAATCTGATCTGAGTTGAGATGAGATGAGTTCAGCCGCGTTGAGATGAGTTGAGTAGAGTTGATTTCATTTGAGTTCAGTCAGTTGAGTTGAGTTGAGTTGAGTTGAATTGAGATGAGCTCAGTTTAGTTCAGTTCATTTGACTTGAGATGAGTTATGTTGAAATGAGATGAGTTGAGTTGAGTAGAGTTGGGTTGAGTGGAGATGATTTGAATTGACTTGAGTTGAAATGAGTTGTTCTAAATGTAGACGAGTTGAGTTGAGTTGAGTTTAGTTGAGTTGAGTTCAGTTGATTTTAGATGAGTTCAGTTGAATTGAGATGAGATGAGTTGAGTAGAGTTAAGTTGAATTGACTTGAGTTCATATCAGTTCAGTTCAGTTCAGTTAAGTTGACCTGAGTTGAGATAAATTCAGTTCAGTTTATTTCAGTTCAGTTCAGTTGACTTGAGATTAGTTATGTTGAATTGAGATGAGATGAGTTGAGTAGAGTTGAGTTGAATTGACTTGACTTGAGTTGAGATGAGATGAGTTCAGTTCAGTTTAGTTGACTTGAGTTGAGGAGTTGATCCATTGCCATAAAACCCTCATTGGTATGGATGGCTTTTCCAAAGTATAAAAGAGTAAAATTTTTGTAGAAATCAGAATTTCCACAAATTTAAGAAAAACCATTTTTTGAAACCGTAACAACTTATACTGCTGAAACATTTCCTATTTCAACGTGTATATTTTCAATTTTAGAAATTCTTTCAAAAAAGTTTGAAATGATATTCTTTAGAAATTAAATATTGTTTGTAATTTTCGAAACTTTTTCAACAAATACTGACTTGAACTAAATTGTGTTGAAATGAGTAGATTTGAATTAATATAACTTAACTTAACTAAAGTGAACTGATCTCATCTCAACTCAACTCAACTAAACTCTACTCAACTTACCTCAACTCAACTGAACTCAACTAAACTCGAATCACCTCAATTGAACTCAACTCAATTCAACTTAACTGATCTCAATTGAACTCAACTCAACGCAACTCAATTCAACCCAAATCAACTTAACTGAACTGAACAGAACTGAGGTGAACTGAACTTAACTATACTAAAATAAAATGAACTCTTCTCAACTCATCTCAACTGAACTGAACTCCACTGAACTCAAATTAATTGAACTGAACTCAATTGAACTCAACTGAACTCAACTTAACTGTACTGAACTGATCTCAACTTCAACTCAATTCAACTTAACTGAACTGAACTGAATTGAACAGAACTGAGGTGAACTGAACTGAACTGAACTGAATTCATCTAAACTCAACTGAACTCAAATTGATTGAACTCAACTGAACTCAACTCGACTGAACTCAACTGAACTGAAGTGAACTCATCCACTAAATTAACTGAACTGAACTGAACTGAACTGAACAAAACTGAACTGAACTCCACTAAACTCAACTCAACTCAACTCATCTAAAGTCAACTAAAAAATATTCATCCTATTGAGATTTAAATTACCGCAAGTTGTCGAAGACAAGCAGCCAGCCCTTTAAAAAAATGCTTCAGATCCATTGCCATAAAACCCTAATTGGTATGGATTGCTTTTCCCATGTTTAAAATAGTGAAATATTTCTAAAAATGAGAATTTCCCAAATTTTAGAAAAGACATTTCTGAAAACCCTAACAACGAATAGTGCTGAATAGTGCAGAAATATTCCTATTTGATAATCAGGCGTAGATTTTTTTTAGTAAATAAAAATTCTTTAAAACTTTTGTAATGACGTCATTTGGAAATCAAATTCCCATGTTTAAATATAGTGAAATATTTCTAAAAATGAGAATTTCCCAAATTTTAGAAAAGACATTTCTGAAAACCCTAACAACGTATAGTGCTGAAATATTCCTATTTGATAATCAGGCGTAGATTTTTTTAGTAATGAAAAATTCTTTAAAAGGTCATTTGGAAATCAAATGTAGTTTGCAATTTTGTACCTTTCTCAACAAATACTCGTCTGAATTACATTCAGTTGAAATGAATAGATTTGAGTTAATCTGAGTTCACTTTAGTTGATCTTGTATTGAATTAAGTTGACCGAGTTGAGATGAGATGAATTGAGTAGAGTTGATTTGAGTTAAATTAAGTTGTGTTGAATTGAGATGAGTTGAGTTCACTTCAGTTCAGTTGACTTGACTTGAGATGAGTTGTATTGATTTGAGATTAAATAGTTGTGTAGATTTGAGTTGAGAGGAGTTGAGTTGATTTTCACTTGAATTGATTTGAGATGAGTTGTAT
Source organism: Plumapathes pennacea (assembly GCA_964036295.1). Taxonomy (NCBI): domain Eukaryota; kingdom Metazoa; phylum Cnidaria; class Anthozoa; order Antipatharia; family Myriopathidae; genus Plumapathes; species Plumapathes pennacea. Next base: position 16,876,908 of record OZ038467.1, on the reverse strand, counting down.
TGAATTGAGACGAGTTGAGTTGAGTTAAGTTGAGTTAAGTTCAATTAATTTGAGTTCAGCTGAGTTCACTTGAGTTGAGATGAGTTCAGTTCTGTTCAGTTCTGTTCAGTTCAGATAAGTTGAGTTGAGTGGAAGGTGAGTTAAGTTGAGTTGACTTGAGTTGAGATGAGTTGAGTTGAGTTGAATTGAGTTGAGTTGAGTTGAGTGGAGTTCAGTTCAGTTAAGTTTTTAGTTGAGTTGAATTGAGTTGAGTTGAGTTGAGTTGAGTTATTGGAAAACAGATCGAATTGCCAGTTTTCGATATTTTCAAAAATGTTCTTCGTATTGATATATAAATTACTGCAAGTTCTCGAACACAAGCAGCTAGCGGTCAAAAAATGTTTCAGGTCCATTACTATAAAACCCTCATTGGTATGGATGGCTTTTCCCAAGTATAAAATAGTAAAATTTTTGTAGAAATCAGAATTTCCACAAATTTAAGAAAAGCCATTTCTTCAAACCCTACAACTAGCTGTAATTTATATCTCAAAATAGGAAGAATATTTTTCAGTTCAGTTCAGTTGAGTTGACTTGAGATGAGTTGAATTGACTTAAGTTGAGTGGAGATGAGTTGTTGAATTCAGCACTATACGTTGTTAGGGTTTTCAGAAATGTCTTTTCTAAAATTTGGGAAAATCTCATTTTTAGAAATATTTTACTATATTTAAACATGGGAAAAGCCAGCCATGCCAATTAGGGTTTTATGGCAATGGATCAGAAGCATTTTTTTAAAGAGCTGGCTGCTTGTCTTCGACAACTTGCGGTAATTTATATCTCAATAGGATGAATATTTTTTAGTTGACTTGAGATGAGTTGACTTGAGTTCAGATGAGATGAGTTGAGTTGAGTTTAGTGTAGTTCAGTTCAGTTTTGCTCAGTTGAGTTGAGTTGAGTTCAGTTAAGTTTAGTTGAGTTGAAATGAGTTCACCTCAGTTGAGTTGAGTTCAGTTGAGTTCAATCAATTTGAGTTCAGTTGAGTTTAGATGAATTGATTTCAGTTCAGTTCAATTCACCTCAGTTCTGTTCAATTCACTTCAGTTTAGTTGAGTTGAGTTGAGTTGAGTTGACGTTAAGATTAGTTCAGTTCAGTTCAATTAATTTGAGTTCAGTGGAGTTCAGTTCAGTTGAGATGAGTTGAGAAAAGTTCATTTTATTTCAATATAGTTAAGGTCAGTTCACCTCAGTTCTGCTCAGTTCAGTTAATGACTAAATTATAGACTAGACTATACTAAATTGAACTAAACTGAACTGAACTTATCTCAACTCAGGTCAACTTAACTCAACTGAACTGAACTGAACTGAACTGATATGAACTCAAGTCAATTCAACTTAACTCTACTCAACTCATCTCATCTCATCTCAATTCAACTGAACTCATCTAAACTCAACTCAACTCAACTCAACTCGTCTACATTCAGAACAACTTATTTCAACTCAAGTCAATTCAACTCATCTCCACTCAACCCAACTCTACTCAACTCAACTCATCTCAATTCAACATAACTCATCTCAAGTCAACTGAACTGAACTGAACTAAACTGAGCTCATCTCAATTCAACACAACTCAACTCAACTCAACTCAATTGACTGAACTCAACTGAAATCAACTCTACTCAACTCATCTCAACGCAGCTGAACTCATCTCAATTCAAGATCAACTAATCTCAACTCAGATTAACTCAAATCTATTCATTTCACCTCACTGTATTCAGATGAGTATTTGTTGAAAAAGTTAGAAAGTTCCAGACTACACATCTGATTTCCAAACGATGTCATTTCAAAAGTTTTAAACAATTTATTTTTAGTTCAAAATATATACGTTTACTAAAAAAGATCTGCGCCTAATTATCAAATAGGAAATGTTTCAGCATTATACGTTGTTAGGGTTTTCAGAAATATCTTTTCTGAAATTTGGGAAATTCTCATTTATAGAAAAAGTTTACTATACTTACTCATGGGAAAAGCCATCCATACCAATGAGGGTTTTATGGCAATGGATCTTAAACAAATTTTTTGAGCGCTGGTTCCTTGTGTTCCAGAACTTGCAGTAGTTTATATCTCAATAGGAAGAACAGTTTTAAAAATAGCGAGAACTGGAAGCTCGATCTGTTTTCAAATAACTCAACTCAACTATACTCTACTCTACTCTACTCTACTCTACTCCACTCAACTCAACTCAACTTAACTTAACTCAACTCAAATCAGCTCATTTCAACTTCAACTCAACTCAACTTATCTGAACTGAACAGAAACTCAAATGAAATAAAGTGAAGTCATTTCAACTCAACTGAACTCAAATTAATTGAACTAAACTAAACCCAACTCAACTCAACTCAGTTGAAGTCTACTGAACTGAACTGAATTCAATTCAACTGAACTCAACTGAACTCAACTAAACTCATCTCAACTCAACTTATCTCAACTCAACTCAACTCAACTCGACTCAACTCAACCCAACTCGTCTATATTCAGCACAATTCATCCTAACTCAACTGAAGTCAACTCATCTCACCTCAATTCAACATAACTCATCTCAAGTCTACTGAACTGAAATGAACTGAACTCAATTCAACTCAACTCAACTCATCTCAATTCAACACAACTCTTCTCAAGGCAATTGAACTCAACTCAACTCAACTCATCTCAGTTCAACACAACTGAACTGAACTGAACTGAACTGAAATCATCTCATCTCAACTCTAATCAACTTAACTCAATTCAAGATCAACTAAATTCAACTCAGTTAACTCAAATGTATTCGTTTCGACTCACTTTAATTCAGATGAGTATTTGTTGAAAAAGTTAGAAAGTTGCAAACTACATCTGATTTCCAAAGGACGTCAGTTCAAACGTTTTAAAGAATTTTTGAATTGAAACTATACAACTTTACTAAAATAGATCTTCGCCTAATTATCAAATAGGAAATGTTTCAGCACTATACGTTGTTAGGGTTTTCAGAAACTTTTTTTTTTTAAATTTGGGAAATTCTGATTTTTAGAAACACTTTTACTATATTTAAACATGGGAAAAGCCATCCATACCAATGAGGGTTTTATGGCAATGGATCCGAACCATTATTTTTTAGCTCTGGCTGCTGGTGTTCCACAACTTGCGATAATTTATATCTCAAAAGGAAGAATATTTTTGAGTTGAGATGAGATGAGTTGAGCTGAGTTCAGTTCAGTTCAGTTAAGTTGAGATGACTTGAGTTCAGTTGAGTTCAGTTGAGGTGTATTGAGTTCAATTAATTTGAGTTGAGTTGAGATGAGTTCAGTTAAGTTCAGTTCAGTTCATCTGAGTTGTGTTCAGTTCTGCTGAGATCAGTTAAGTTCAGTTGAATTGAAGTTCAGTTCAGTTCAGCTCAGTTCAGTTTAGTTTAGTTCAGTTCAATTAATTTGAGTTCAGTTGAAATGAGATGAGTTCATTTTAGTTCAGTTAAGTTAAGTTCAGTTAAGTTCACCACAATTCAGTTCAATTAATTTAAGTTCAGTTGAGTTCACCTTAGTTCTGTTAACTTTTCTTAAGTTCAATTAAGTTGAGTGGAGTTGAACATGAGTTGAGTTGAGGTCAGTTGAGATGAGTTGAGTTGAATTGAGTTGAGTTTAGTTGATTGAGTTGAGTTGAGATGAGTTCAGTTCAGTTCAGTTCAGTTAGATCAACTCAAATCTACTCATTTCAACACAATTTAGTTCAAATCAATATTTCTTGGAAAAGTTTTGAAAGTTACAAACTACATTTAATTTCTAAAGGACGTGATTTCAAACTTTTTTAAACAATTTCTAAAATTGAAAATATACAAGTTTACTAATATGATCTACGCCTAATTATGAAATAGGAAATGTTTCAGCGCTATAAGTTGCTAGGGTTTGAAAAAAGTGGCTTTTTTTTAAATTCGTGGAAATTCTCATTTCTACAAAAATGGTACTATTTTATACTTGGGAAAAAGCCATCCATACCAATGAGGGTTTTATTTAAATGGATCTGAACTATGTTTTATGAGCGTTGGCTGCTTGTGCTCCAGGACTTGCAGTAATTTATATCTCAATCGGAAGAACAATTTTGAAAAGAACAAAAACTGGCAATTTAATAAGTTTTCAAATAAGTCAACTCAACTGAACTCAACTCAACTGAAATTAACTCTACTCCACTCATCTCAACACAGCTGAACTCATCTTATCTCAACTCAGATCAACTTAACTCAATTCAAGATCAACTCAAGTTAACTGAAATCTATTCATTTCAACTCAATGTAATTCAGATGAGTATTTGTTGAAAAAGTTAGAAAATTGCAAACTACATTTGACTTCCAAACGATGCCATTTCAAAAGTTTTAAAGAATTTTTGAATTGAAAATATACAAGTTTACTAAAGAAAGACCTACCCCTATTTATCAGATAGGAAATGCTTTAGCACTATGTATTGTTAGGGTTTTTAGAAATGTCTTTTCTGAAATTTAGGAAGGTCTGATTTTTAGTAAAATTTTACTATATTTAAACATGGGAAAGGCCATCCATACAAATGAGGGTTTTATGGCAATGGATCTCAAACCTTTTTTTTTGAGCGCCGGCTGCTTGTGTTCCACAACTAGCTGTAGTTTATATCTCAAAATAAGAAGAATATTTTTCAGTTCAGTTGAGTTGAATTAAGTTGAGTTGAGTTGACTTGAGTTGACTGGAATTCAGTTTAGTTCAGTTCAGTTCAGTTCAGTTAAGTTAAGTTGAGTTGAATTGACTTAAGTTGAGTGGAGATGAGTTGTGTTGAATTCAGCACTATACGTTGTTAGGGTTTTCAGAAATGTCTTTTCTAAAATTTGGGAAATTCTCATTTTTAGAAATATTTTACTATATTTAAGCTTGGGAAAAGCCATCCATACCAATTAGGGTTTTATGGCAATGGATCTGAAACATTTTTTTAAAGGGCTGGCTGCTTGTCTTCGACAACTTGCGGTAACTTATATCTCAATTGTATGAATATTTTTTAGTTGACTTGAAATGAGTTGACTTGAGTTCACATGAGATGAGTTCAGTTCAGTTCAGTTTAGTGGAGTTCAGTTCAGTTTTGTTCAGTTGATTTGAGTTGAGTTGAGTTAAGTTTAGTTGAGTTGAGAAGTTCACTTCAGTTCAGTTGATTTCAGTTGAGTTCAGTCAATTAATTTGAGTTCAGTGGAGTTCAGTTCAGTTGAGATGAGTTGAGAAGAGTTCATTTTATTTCAGTATAGTTAAGTTCAGTTCACCTCAGTTCTGCTCAGTTCAGTTAATGACTAAACTATAGACTCAAGTCTATTCATTTAAACTCATTGTAATTCAGATGAGTATTTGTTGAAAAAGTTAGAAAGTTCCAAACTACACATCTGATTTCCAAACGATGTCATTTCAAAAGTTTTAAAGAATTTTTTTTAATTCAAAATATATACGTTTACTAAAAAAGATCTACGCCTCATTATCAAATAGGAAATGTTTCAGCATTATACGTTGTTAGGGTTTTCAGAAATATTTTTTTTGAAATTTGGGAAATTCTGATTTATAGAAAAAGTTTACTATATTTACACATGGGAAAAACCATCCATACCAATGAGGGTTTTATGGCAATGGATCTTAAATAAATTTTTGAGCGCTGGCTCCTTGTGTTCCAGAACTTGGAGTAGTTTATATCTCAATAGGAAGAACATTTTTTAAAATAGCGAGAACTGGCAGCTCGATCTGTTTTCAAATAACTCAACTGAACTCTACTCTACTCTACTCAACTCAACTTTACTGTACTGTACTGTACTGTACTGTACTGTACTGTACTGTACTGTACTGTACTGTACTGTACTGTACTGTACTGTACTGTACTGTACTGTACTGTACTGTACTGTACTGTACTGTACTGTACTGTACTGTACTGTACTGTACTGTACTGTACTGTACTGTACTGTACTGTACTGTACTGTACTGTACTGTACTGTACTGTACTGTACTGTACTGTACTGTACTGTACTGTACTGTACTGTACTGTACTGTACTGTACTGTACTGTACTGTACTCAACTCAACTCAACTCAACTTAACTTAACTTAACTCCACTCAACTCAACTCATTTCAACTCAAGTCAACTCAACTCAAGTCAACTTCAACTTAACTCAACTTATCTGAACTGAACAGAAACTGAAATGAAATAAAGTGAAGTCATTTCAACTCAACTCATCTCAAATTAATTGAACTAAACTAAACTCAACTCAACTCAACTCAACCCAACTCAGTTCAACTCTACTGAACTCAACTCAACTCAATTCAACTGAACTCAACTGAACTCAACTAAACTCATCTCAAGTCAACTCATCTCAACTCAACTCAATTCAGCTCAACTCAACTCAACTCAACCCAACTCGTCTATATTCAGCACAATTCATCCTAACTCAACTGAAGTCAACTCATCTCATCTCAATTCAACATAACTCATCTCAAGTCTGCTGAACTGAAATGAACTGAACTCAATTCAACTCAACTCAACTCATCTCAATTCAACACAACTGAACTGAACTGAACTGAACCCATCTCATCTCAACTCTGATCAACTTAACTCAATTCAAGATCAACTAAATTACACTCAGTTATCTCAAATGTATTCGTTTCAACTCACTTTAATTCAGATGAGTATTTGTTGAAAAAGTTAGAAAGTTGCAAACTACATCTGATTTCCAAAGGACGTCAGTTTAAATGTTTTAAAGAATTTTTGAATTGAAACTATACAAGTTTACTAAAAGAGATCTTCGCCTAATTATCAAATAGGAAATGTTTCAGCACTATACGTTGTTAGGGTTTTCAGAAACATCTTTTTTGAAATTTGGGAAATTCTGATTTTTAGAAACATTTTTACTATATTTAAACATGGGAAACGCCATCCATACCAATGAGGGTTTTATGGCAATGGATCTGAAACATTATTTTTTAGCTCTGGCTGCTGGTGTTCCACAACTTGCAGTAATTTATATCTCAAAAGGAAGAATATTTTTTAGTTGAGATGAGATGAGTTGAGCTGAGTTCAGTTGAGGTGAAGTTTACTTCAGTTCAGTTTCAGTTGAGTGAAGTTTACTTCTGTTCAGTTCAGTTCAGTTCAGTTCAGTTGAGATGACTTGAGTTCAGTTGAGTTCAGTTGAGGTGTGTTGAGTTCAATTAATTTGAGTTGAGTTGAGATGAGTTCAGTTTCGTTAACTACATTTAATTTCTAAAGGACATGATTTCAAAATTTTTTAAACAATTTCTAAAATTGAAATTATGGAAGTTTACTAATATGATCTACGCCTAATTATGAAAAAGGAAATGTTTCAGCAGTAAAAGTTGTAAGGGTTTGAAAAAAATGGCCTTTTTTAAATTCGTGGAAATTCTCATTCCTACAAAAATGGTACTATTTATACTTGGGAAAAAGCCATCCATACCAATGAGGGTTTTATGGCAATGGATCTGAAATATGTTTTATGAGCGTTGGCTGCTTGTGTTCTAGGACTTGCAGTAATTTATATCTCAATAGGAAGAACAATTTTGAAAATAGCAAATACTGGAAATTTAATCTGTTTTTAAATAACTCAACTCAACTCAACTCAACTGAAATTAACTCTACTCCACTCATCTCAACACAGCTGAACTCATCTTATCTCAACTCAGATCAACAATTCAAACAATTCAAGATCAACTCAAGTCAACTCAAATCTATTCATTTCAACTCAATGTAATTCACATGAGTATTTGTTGAAAAAGTTAGAAAATTGCAAACTACATTTCATTTCCAAACGATGCCATTTGAAAAGTTTTAAAGAATTTTTGAATTGAAAATATACAAGTTTACTAAAGAAAGACCTACCCCTATTATCAGATAGAAAATGCTTCAGCACTATGTATTGTTAGGGTTTTTAGAAACGTCTTTTCCGAAATTTGGGAAAGTCTGATTTTTAGTAAAGTGTACTATATTTAAACATGCGAAAAGCCATCCATACAAATGAGGGTTTTATGGCAATGGATCTCAAACATTTTTTTTGAGCGCCGGCTGCTTGTGTTCCACAACTAGCTCTAATTTATATCACAAAATATGAAGAATATTTGTGAGTTCAGTTGAGTTGAATTAAGTTGAGTTGAGTTGACTTGAGTTGACTTGAGATGAGTTGAGTTGACTTGAGTTGACTGGAGTTCAGTTCAGTTCAGTTTAGTTAAGTTAAGTTAAGTTGAGTTGAATTGACTTAAGTTGAGTGGAGATGAGTTGTGTTGAATTCAGCACTATACGTTGTTAGGATTTCCAGAAATGTCTTTTCTAAAATTTGGGAAATTCTCATTTTTAGAAATATTTTATTATATTTAAACATGGGAAAAGCCATCCATACCAATTAGGGTTTTATGGCAATGGATCTGAAGCATTTTTTTAAAGGGCTGGCTGCTTGTCTTCGACAACTTGCGGTAATTTATATTTCGATAGGATGAATATTTTTTAGTTGACTTGAGTTGAGTTGACTTGAGTTCAGATGAGATGAGTTCAGTTGAGTTCAGTTGAGTTGAGTTCAGTTGAGTTCAATCAATTTGAGTTTAGGTGAGTTTAGATGAATTCATTTCAGTTCAGTTTAGTAGAGTTCAATTCAGTTTTGTTCAGTTGATTTGAGTTGAGTTCAGTTAAGTTTAGTTGAGTTGAGATGAGTTCACTTCAGTTCAGTTCAGTTCAGTTGAGTTTAGATGAATTCATTTCAGTCAGTTCAGCTCATCTCAGTTCTGTTCAATTCAGTTCAGTTCAGTTAAGTTGAGTTGACTTGAAGTTGAGATCAGTTCAGTTCAGTTAAGTTGAGTTCAGTTGAGTTCAGTTCAATTGATTTGAGTTCAGTGGAGTTTAGTTCAGTTGAGATGAGTTGAGAAGAGTTCATTTTATGTCAGTATAGTTAAGTTCAGTTCACCTCAGTTCTGCTCAGTTCAGTTAATGACTAAACTATAGACTAGACTAAACTGAACTAAACTGAACTGAACTTATCTCAACTCAGGTCAACTTAACTCAATTGAACTGAACTGAACAAAACTGATATGAACTCAAGTCAATTCAACTTAACTCATCTAATCTCAATTCAACTCATCTCATCTAAAGTCAACTCAACTCAACTCAAATCAAATCAACTCAACTCAACTCGTCTACATTCAGAACAACTCATTTCAACTCAAGTCAATTCATCTCCACTCATCCCAACCTACTCAACTCAACTCATCTCAATTCAACATAACTCATCTGAAGTCAACTGAACTGAACTAAACTGAGCTCATCTCAATTCAAACACAACTCAACTCAACTGACTGAACTCAACTGAAATCAACTCTACTCAACTCATCTCAACGCAGCTGAACTCATCTCATCTCAACTCAGATCAACTTAACTCAATTCAAGATCAACTAATCTCAACTCATATTAACTCAGATCTATTCATTTCAACTCACTGTAATTCAAATGAGTATTTGTTGAAAAAGTTAGAAAGTTCCAAACTACACATCTGATTTCCAAACGATGTCATTTCAAAAGTTTTAAAGAATTTTTTCTAATTCAAAATATATACGTTTACTAAAAAAGATCTACGCCTAATTATCAAATAGGAAATGTTTCAGCATTATACGTTAAGTGTTTTCAGAAATATCTTTTCTGAAATTTGGGAAATTCTTATTTATGGAAAAAGTTTACTATATTCACACATGGGAAAAGCCATCCATACCAATGAGGGTTTTATGGCAATGGATCTTAAACAAATTTTTTGAGTTCCAGAACTTGCAGTAGTTTATATCTCAATAGGAATAACATTTTTAAAAATAGCTAGAACTGGCAGCTCGATCTGTTTTCAAATAACTCAACTCAACTATACTCTATTCTACTCAACTCAACTCTATTCTACTTACTCTACTCTACTCAACTCAACTCAACTTAACTTAACTCAACTCAACTCAACTCAAGTCAACTTCAACTCAACTCAACTTATCTGAACTGAACTGAAACTGAAATGAAATACAGTGAAGTCATTTCAACTCAACTGAACTCAAATTAATTGAACTAAACTAAACTCAACTCAACTCAACTCAACTCAACCCAACTCAGTTCAGCTCTACTGAACTGAACTGAACTCAATTCAACTGAACTGAACTGAACTAAACTAAACTCATCTCAACTCAACTTATCTTAACTCAACTCAACTCAACTCAACCCAACTCCTCTATATTCAGCACAATTCATCCTAACTCAACTGAAGTCAACTCATCTCATCTCAACTCAACATAACTCATCTCAAGTGTACTGAACTGAAATGAACTGAACTCAATTAATCTCAACTCAACTCATCTCAATTTAACACAACTCTTCTCAAGTCAATTGAACTCAACTCAACTCAACTCATCTCAATTCAACACAACTGAACTGAACTCATCTCAACTCTGATCAACTTAACTCAATTCAAGATCAACTAAATTCAACTCAGTTAACTCAAATGTATTGGTTTCAACTCACTTTAATTCAGATGAATATTTGTTGAAAAAGTTAGAAAGTTGCAAACTACATCTGATTTCCAAAAGACGTCAGTTCAAACGTTTTAAAGAATTTTTTAATTGAAACTATACAAGTTTACTAAAAGAGATCTTCGCCTAATTATCAAATAGGAAATGTTTCAGCACTATACGTTGTTAGGGTTTTCAGAAACATCTTTTTTGAAATTCGGGAAATTCTGATTTTTAGAAACATTTTTACCTATATTTAAACATGGGAAAAGCCATCCATACCAATGAGAGTTTTATAGCAATGGATCTGAAACATTATTTTTTAGCTCTGGCTGCTGGTGTTCCACAACTTGCGGTAATTTATATCTCAAAAGGAAGAATATTTTTGAGTTGAGATGAGATGAGTTGAGCTGAGTTCAGTTGAGTGAAGTTCACTTCACTTCAGTTCAGTTCAGTTGAGATGACTTAAGTTCAGTTGAGGTGTGTTGAGTTCAATTAATTTGAGTTGAGTTGAGATGAGTTCAGTTAAGTTCAGTTCAGTTCAGTTCATCTGAGTTGTGTTCAGTTCTGCTGAGATCAGTTAAGTTGAGTTGAGTTAAGTTCAGTTCAGTTCAGCCCAGTCCAGTTTAGTTTAGTTCAGTTCAATTGATTTGAGTTCAGTTGAAATGAGATGAGTTCATTTTAGTTTAGTTAAGTTAAGTTAAGTTAAGTTAAGTTGACCTCAATTCAGTTCAATAAATTTAAGTTCAGTTGATTTCAGTTGAGTTCACCTTAGTTCTGTTATCTTTTGTTCAGTTCAATTAAGTTGAGTGGAGTTGAAGATGAGTTGAGTTGAGGTCAGTTGAGATGAGTTCAGTTGAATTGAGTTGAGTTTAGTTGATTTGATTTGAGTTGAGTTGAGATGAGTTCAGTTCAGTTCAGTTCAATTAAGTTAGATCAACTCAAATCTTCTCCTTTCAACACAATTTAGTTCAAATCAATATTTGTTGGAAAAGTTTTGAAAGTTACAAACTACATTTAATTTCTAAAGGACGTGATTTAAAAATTTTTTAAACAATTTCTAAAATTGAAAATATACAAGTTTACTAATATGATCTATGCCTAGTTATGAAATAGGAAATGTTTCAGCACTATAAGTTTTTAGGGTTTGAAGAAATGGCTTTTCTTAAATTTGTGGAAATTCTGATTTCTACAAAAATTTTACTATTTCATACTTGGGAAAAGCCATCCATACCAATGAGGGTTTTATAGTAATGGACTTGAAACATTTTTTGACCGCTAGCTGCTTGTGTTCGAGAACTTGCAGTAATTTATATATCAATATGAAGAACATTTTTGAAAATATCGAAAACTGGCAATTCGATCTGTTTTCCAATAACTCAACTCAACTCAACTCAACTCAATTCAACTCAACTAAAAACTTAACTGAACTCAACTGTACTCAACTGTACTCAACTCAACTCAACTCAATTCAACTCAACTCAACTCATCTCAACTCAAGTCAACTCAACTCAACTCACCTTCCTCTCAACTCAACTTATCTGAACTGAGCAGAACTTAACTGAACTGAACTGAACTAAAATGAACTCATCTCAACTCAAGTGAACTCAGCTGAACTCAAATTAATTGAACTTAACTCAACTCAACTCAACTCAACTCGTCTCAATTCAATACAACTCATCTCATATCAATTCAAGTGAAAATCAACTCAACTCCTTTCAACACAAATCTACACAACTATTTAATCTCAATTCAAAACAACTCATCTCATGTCAAGTCAACTGAACTGAAGTGAACTCAACTCATCTCAATTCAACACAACTTAACTCAACTCAAATCAACTCTACTCAACTCATCTCATCTCAACTCATCTCAACTCGGTCAACTTAATTCAATACAAGATCAACTAAACTGAACTCAGATTAACTCAAATCTATTCATTTCAGCTGAATGTAATTCAGACGAGTATTTGTTGAAAAAGGTACAAAATTGCAAACTACATTTGATTTCAAAATGACGTCATTACAAAAGTTTTAAAGAATTTTTATTTACTAAAAAATCTACGCCTGATTATCAAATAGGAATATTTCAACACTATACGTTGTTAGGGTTTTCAGAAATGTCTTTTCTAAAATTTGGGAAATTCTCATTTTTACGATCAGAGTTGAGATGAGATGAGTTCAGTTCAGTTCAGTTGTGTTGAATTGAGATGAGTTGAGTTGAGTTGAGTTGAACTGAGTTCAGTTCATTTCAGTTCAGTAGACTTGAGATGAGTTATGTTGAATTGAGATGAGATGAGTTGACTTCAGTTGAGTTAGGATGAATTGTGCTGAATATAGACGAGAGTTGGGTTGAGTTGGAGTTGAGTTGAGTTGAGATAAGTTTAGTTGAGTTTAGTTGAGTTCAGTTGAATTAAGTTCAGTTCAGTTGAGTAGAGTTGAACTGAGTTGGGTTGAGTTGAGTTGAGTTGAGTTGAGTTTAGTTTAGTTCAATTAATTTGAGTTGAGTTGAGTTGAAATGACTTCACTTTATTTCATTTCAGTTTCTTTTCAATTCAGATAAGTTGAGAAGAGTTGAAGTTGACTTGAGTTGAGTTGACTTGAGTTGAAATGAGTTGAGTTGAGTTGAGTTAAGTTAAGTTGAGTTGAGTTGAGTTGAGTTGAGTAGAGTAGAGTAGAGTAGAGTATAGTTGAGTTGAGTTATTTGAAAACAGATCGAGCTGCCAGTTCTCGCTATTTTTAAAAATGTTCTTCCTATTGAGATATAAATTACTGCAAGTTCTGAAAGATAAGGAGCCAGCGCCATAAAACCCTCATTACTTTGGATGGCTTTTCCCAAGTATAAAATGTTAACATTTTTGTAGAAATCACAATTTCCACAAATTAAAAAAAAGCCATTTCTTCGAACTCTAACAACTTACAGCACTGAAACGTTTGCTATTTCATAATTAGGCGTAGGTCTTATCAGTAAACTTGTATAATTTCAATTTTAGAAATTCTTTAAGAACATTTTGAAATCACAACTCAAGTCAATTCAACTCATCTCCACTCAACTCAACTCTACTCAATTCAACTCTTCTCAAGTCAACTCAAAAATATTCTTCCTATATTGAGATATAAATTACCGCAAGTTGTGGAACACAAGCAACCAGCGCTCAAAAAAAATGTTTTAGATCCATTGCCATAAAACCCTCATTGGTATGGATGGCTTTTCCCATGTGTAAATATAGTAAACTTTTTCTATAAATCAGAATTTCCCAAATTTCAGAAAAGATATTTCTGAAAACCCTAACATATAATGCTGAAACATTTCCTATTTGATAATTAGGCGTAGATCTTTTTTAGTAAACGTATATATTTTGAATTAAAAACAATTCTTTAAAACTTTTGAAATGACATCGTTTGGAAATCAGATGTGTAGTTTGGAACTTTTTCAACAAATACTCATCTGAATTACAGTGAGTTGAAATGAATGGATTTGAGTTAATCTGAGTTGAGATTAGTTGATCTTGAATTGAGTTATTTCTGATCTGAGTTGAGATGAGATGAGTTCAGCCGCGTTGAGATGAGTTGAGTAGAGTTGATTTCAGTTGAGTTCAGTCAGTTGAGTTGAGTTGAGTTGAGTTGAATTGAGATGAGCTCAGTTTAGTTCAGTTCATTTGACTTGAGATGAGTTATGTTGAAATGAGATGAGTTGAGTTGAGTAGAGTTGGGTTGAGTGGAAATGAGTTGAATTGACTTGAGTTGAAATGAGTTGTTCTGAATGTAGACGAGTTGAGTTCAGTTGAGTTTAGTTGAGTTGAGTTGAGTTGAGTTGAGTTTAGATGAGTTGAGTTGAATTGAGATGAGATGAGTTGAGTAGAGTTAAGTTGAATTGACTTGAGTTCATATCAGTTCAGTTGAGTTGAGTTGAGTTAAGTTGACCTGAGTTGAGATAAGTTTAGTTCAGTTTATTTCAGTTCAGTTCGGTTGACTTGAGATTAGTTATGTTGAATTGAGATGAGATGAGTTGAGTAGAGTTGAGTTGAATTGACTTGACTTGAGTTGAGATGAGTTCAGTTCAGTTCAGTTTAGTTGACTTGAAATGAGTTATGTTGAATTGAAATAAGATGAGTTGAGTAGAGTTCACTTCAGTTGAGTTGAGTTGAGGAGTTGATCCATTGCCATAAAACCCTCATTGGTATGGATGGCTTTTCCAAAGTATAAAAGAGTAAAATTTTTGTAGAAATCAGAATTTCCACAAATTTAAGAAAAGCCATTTTTTGAAACCGTAACAACTTATACTGCTGAAACATTTCCTATTTCAACGTGTATATTTTCAATTTTAGAAATTCTTTCAAAAAAGTTTGAAATGATATCCTTTAGAAATTAAATATTGTTTGTAAATTTCGAAACTTTTTCAACAAATACTGACTTGAACTAAATTGTGTTGAAATGAGTAGATTTGAATTAATATAACTTAACTTAACTAAAGTGAACTGATCTCATCTCAACTCAACTCAACTAAACTCTACTCAACTTACCTCAACTCAACTGAACTCAACTAAACTCGAATCACCTCAATTGAACTCAACTCAATTCAACTTAACTGATCTCAATTGAACTCAACTCAACGCAACTCAATTCAACCCAAATCAACTTAACTGAACTGAACAGAACTGAGGTGAACTGAACTTAACTATACTAAAATAAAATGAACTCTTCTCAACTCATCTCAACTGAACTGAACTCCACTGAACTCAAATTAATTGAACTGAACTCAATTGAACTCAACTGAACTCAACTTAACTGTACTGAACTGATCTCAACTTCAACTCAATTCAACTTAACTGAACTGAACTGAATTGAACAGAACTGAGGTGAACTGAACTGAACTGAACTGAATTCATCTAAACTCAACTGAACTCAAATTGATTGAACTCAACTGAACTCAACTCGACTGAACTCAACTGAACTGAAGTGAACTCATCCACTAAATTAACTGAACTGAACTGAACTGAACTGAACAAAACTGAACTGAACTCCACTAAACTCAACTCAACTCATCTAAAGTCAACTAAAAAATATTCATCCTATTGAGATTTAAATTACCGCAAGTTGTCGAAGACAAGCAGCCTGTTGAGTTGAGGAGTTGATCCATTGAGTTGAGTTGAGGAGTTGATCCATTGCCATAAAACCCTCATTGGTATGGATGGCTTTTCCCAAGAATAAAATAGTAAAATTTTTGTAGAAATCAGAATTTCCACAAATTTAAGAAAAGCCATTTCTTCAAACCCTACAACTTATAGTAGTGAAACATTTCCTATTTCATAATTAGGCGTAGATCATATTAGTAAACCTGTATTTTTTCAATTTTAGAAATTGTTTAAAAAAATTTTGAAATCACGTCCTTTAGAAATTAAATGTAGTTTGTAACTTTCAAAACTTTTCCAACAAATATTGATTTGAACTAAATTGTGTTGAAATGAGTAAATTTGAGTTGATCTAACTGAAACTAAACTAAACTGCACTCATCTCAACTCAACTCAAATCAACTAAACTCAACTCAGTTCAACTGAACTCATCTCAACTGACCTCAAGTCAACTCATCTTCAACTCCACTCAACTTAATTGAACTTTGGGAAATTCTGATTTTTAGTAAAATTTTACTATATTTAAACATGGGAAAAGCCATCCATACAAATGAGGGTTTTATGGCAATGGATCTCAAACAATTTTTTTGAGCGCCCGCTGCTTGTGTTCCACAACTAGCTGTAATTTATATCTCAAAATAGGAAGAATATTTTTCAGTTGAGTTGAGTTGAGATGAGTTGAATTGACTTAAGTTGAGTGGAGATGAGTTGTTGAATTCAGCACTATACGTTGTTAGGGTTTTCTGAAATGTCTTTTCTAAGATTTGGGAAATTCTCCTTTTTACAAATATTTTACTATATTTAAACATGGGAAAAGCCAGCCATGCCAATTAGGGTTTTATGGCAATGGATCAGAAGCATTTTTTTAAAGAGCTGGCTGCTTGTCTTCGACAACTTGCGGTAATTTATATCTCAATAGGATAAATATTTTTTAGTTGACTTGAGATGAGTTGACTTGAGTTCAGATGAGATGAGTTGAGTTGAGTTTAGTGTAGTTCAGTTGAGTTGAGTTGAGTTGAGTTCAGTTAAGTTTAGTTGAGTTGAGATGAGTTCACCTCAGTTGAGTTGAGTTCAGTTAAGTTCAGTTGAGTTCAATCAATTTGAGTTCAGTTCAGTTTAGATGAATTGATTTCAGTTCAGTTCAATTCACCTCAGCTCTGTTCAATTCACTTCAGTTGAGTTGAGTTCAGTTGAGTTCAGTTGACGTTAAGATCAGTTCAGTTCAGTTCAATTAATTTGAGTTCAGTTCAGTTCAGTTCAGTTGAGATGAGTTGAGAAGAGTTCATTTTATTTCAATATAGTTAAGGTCAGTTCACCTCAGTTCTGCTCAGTTCAGTTAATGACTAAACTATAGACTAGACTATACTAAATTGAACTAAACTGAACTGAACTTATCTCAACTCAGGTCAACTTAACTGAACTGAACTGAACTGAACTGAACTGATATGAACTCAAGTCAATTCAACTTAACTCTACTCAACTCATCTCATCTCATCTCAATTCAACTGAACTCATCTAAACTCAACTCAACTCGTCTACATTCAGAACAACTTATTTCAACTCAAGTCAATTCAACTCATCTCCACTCAACCCAACTCTACTCAACTCAACTCATCTCAATTCAACATAACTCATCTCAAGTCAACTGAACTGAACTGAACTAAACTGAGCTCATCTCAATTCAACACAACTCAACTCAACTCAACTCAATTGACTGAACTCAACTGAAATCAACTCTACTCAACTCATCTCAACGCAGCTGAACTCATCTCATCTCAACTCAGATCAACTTAACTCAATTCAAGATCAACTAATCTCAACTCAGATTAACTCAAATCTATTCATTTCACCTCACTGTATTCAGATGAGTATTTGTTGAAAAAGTTAGAAAGTTCCAGACTACACATCTGATTTCAAAACGATGTCATTTCAAAAGTTAAGAATTTATTTTTAATTTAAAATATATACGTTTACTAAAAAAGATCTACGCCTAATTATCAAATAAGAAATGTTTCAGCATTATACGTTGTTAGGGTTTTCAGAAATATCTTTTCTGAAATTTGGGAAATTCTCATTTATAGAAAAAGTTTACTATATTTACTCATGGGAAAAGCCATCCATACCAATGAAGGTTTTATGGCAATGGATCTTAAACAAATTTTTTGAGCGCTGGTTCCTTGTGTTCCAGAACTTGCAGTAGTTTATATCTCAATAGGAAGAACAGTTTTAAAAATAGCGAGAACTGGAAGCTCGATCTGTTTTCAAATAACTCAACTCAACTATACTCTACTCTACTCAACTCAACCCTACTCTACTCTACTCTTCTCTACTCTACTCTACTCAACTCAACTCAAATTAACTCAACTCAACTCAACTCAACTCAACTCAACTCAACTCATTTCAACTCAAGTCAACTCAACTGAAGTCAACTTCAACTCAACTCAACTTATCTGAACTGAACAGAAACTGAAATGAAATAAAGTAAAGTCATTTCAACTCAACTGAACTCAAATTAATTGAACTAAACTAAACTCAACTCAACTCACCTCAACCCAACTCAGTTCAACTCTACAAAACTGAACTGAACTCAATTCAACTGAACTCAACTGAACTCAACTAAACTCATCTCAACTCAACCCAACTCAACCAAACTCGTCTATTCAGCACAATTCATCCTAACTCAACTGAAGTCAACTCATCTCATCTTAATTCAACATAACTCATCTCAAGTCTACTGAACTGAAATGAACTGAACTCAATTCAACTCAACTCAACTCATCTCAATTCAACACAACTCTTCTCAAGTCAATTGAACTGAACTGAACTGAACTCATCTCAGTTCAACACAACTGAAGTGAACTGAACTGAAATCATCTCATCTTAACTCTGATCAACTTAACTCAATTCAAGATCAACTAAATTCAACTCAGTTAACTCAAATGTATTCGATTCGACTCACTTTAATTCAGACGAGTATTTGTTGAAAAAGTTAGAAAGTTGCAAACTACATCTGATTTCCAAAGGACGTCAGTTCAAAAGTTTTAAAGAATTTTTGAATTGAAACTATACAAGTTTACTAAAAAAGATCTTCGCCTAATTATCAAATTGGAAATATTTCAGCACTATACGTTGTTAGGGTTTTCAGAAACATCTTTCTTGAAATTTGGGAAATTCTGATTTTTAAAAACATTTTTACTATATTTAAACATGGGAAAAGCCATCCATACCAATGAGGGTTTTATGGCAATGGATCTGAAACATTATTTTTTAGCTTTGGCTGCTGGTGTTCCACAACTTGCGGTAATTTATATCTCAAAAGGAAGAATATTTTTGAGTTGAGATGAGATGAGTTGAGCTGAGTTCAATTCAGCAAATATCACTTCAGCAGTTCAGTTCAGTTCAGTTAAGTTCAGTTGAGATGACTTGAGTTCAGTTGAGTTCAGTTGAGGTGTGTTGAGTTCAATTTGTTTGAGTTGAGTTGAGATGAGTTCAGTTAAGTTCAGTTCAGTTCAGTTCAGTTCAGTTCATCTCAGTTGTGTTCACATCTGCTGAGATCAGTTAAGTTGAGTTGAGTTGAAGTTCAATTCAGTTCAGCCCAGTTCAGTTTGGTTTAGTTAAGTTCAATTAATTTGCGTTCAGTTGAAATGAGATGAGTTCACTTTAGTTCAGTTAAGTTAAGTTAATTTCAGTTCACCTCAATTCAGTTCAATTAATTTAAGTACAGTTGAGTTCAGTTGAGTTCCCCTTAAAGGTACCAAAAGTTAACAAACTTTTGTTCAATTCAATTAAGTTGAATAGAGTTGAAGATGAGTTGAGTTGAGGTCAGTTGAGATAAGTTGAGTTGAATTGAGTTTAGTTTAGTTGATTTGAGTTGAGCTGAGATGAGTTCAGTTCAATTCAGTTCAATTCAGTTCAGTTAAGTTAGATCACCTCACATCTACTCATTTCAACACAATTTAGTTCAAATCAATATTTGTTGGAAAAGTTTTGAAAGTTACAAACTACATTTAATTTCTAAAGGATGTGATTTCAAAATTTTTTTAAACAATTTCTAAAATTGAAAACATACAAGTTTACTAATATGATCTACGCCTAATTATGAAATAGGAAATGTTTCAGCACTTTTAGTTGTTAGGGTTTGAAGAAATGGCTTTTCTTAAATTTGTGGAAATTCTGATTTCTACAAAAACTTTTACTATTTTATACTTGGGAAAAGCCATCCATACCAATGAGAGTTTTATAGTAATGGACCTGAAACATTTTTTGACCGCTAGCTGCTTGTGTTCGAGAACTTGCAGTAATTTATATATCAATATGAAGAACATTTTTGAAAATATCGAAAACTGGCAATTCGATCTGTTTTCCAATAACTCAACTCAACTCAATTCAACTCAATTAAAAACGTAACTGAACTCAACTCTACTCAACTCAACTCAACTCAACTCAACTCAATTCAACTCAACTTAACTCATCTCAACTCAAGTCAAGTCAACTTAACTCACCTTCCACTCAACTCAACTTATCTGAACTGAACAGAACAATGAATATTTTTTAGTTCATTTGAGATGAGTTGACTTGAGTTGAGATGAGATGAGTTAAGTTGAGTTCAGTTTAGTGGAGTTCAGTTCAGTTTTGTTCAGTTGAGTTGAGTTGAGTTGAGTTAAGTTTAGTTGAGTTGAGATGAGTTCATTTCAGTTCAGTTGAGTTCAGTTGAGTTCAATCAATTTGAGTTCATTTGAGTTTAGATGAATTCATTTCAGTTCAGTTCAGTTCACCTCAGTTCTTTTCAATTCAGTTCAGTTCAGTTAAGTTGAGTTGAGTTGAAGTTGAGATCAGATGAGTTTAGTTAAGTTGAGTTTAGTTAAGTTCAGTTAAGTTCAGTTCAGTTGAGTTCAGTTCAATTAATTTGAGTTCAGTGGAGTTCAGTTCAGTTGAGATGAGTTGAGAAGAGTTGATTTTTTTTCAGTATAGTTAAGTTCAGTTCACCTCAGTTCTGTTCAGTTCAGTTCAGTTGATTTGAGTTTAATTGAGTTGCGTTGAGTTGAGTTCAATGGAGATGAGTTAAGTTGAATTGAGTTGAGTTCAATTGAGTTGATTCGAGTTTAGTTGAGTTCAGTTGAGTTGAGGTAGGTTGAGTAGAGTTTAGTTGAGTTGAGTTGAGATGAGATCAGTTCACTTCAGTTAAGTTAAGTTATATTAACTCAAATCTACCCATTTCAACACAATTTAGTTCAAGTAAGTCAGTATTTGTTGAAAAAGTTTCGAAAATTACAAACAATATTTAATTTCTAAAGTATATGACTTCAAAATTTTTTCAAAGAATTTCTAAAATTGAAAATATACAAGTTGACTAATAAGACGTTGAAATAGGAAATGTTTCAGCAGTAAGAGCTGTTACGGTTTCAAAAAATGGCTTTTCTTAAATTTGTGGAAATCCTGATTTCTACAAACATTTTACTCTTTTATACTTGGGAAAAGCCATCCATACCAATGAGGGTTTTATGGCAATGGATCAACTCCTCAACTAAATTCAACTCAACTCCACTCAACTCATTTTATTTCAATTCAACATAACTCATCTCAAGCGAATTGAACTGAACTGAACTGAACTCATCCCATCTTAACTCAAGTCAAGTCAATTCAACTCAACTCTACTCAACTCATCTCATCTCAATCTCAAGTCAACTGAACTGAACTGAACTAAACTGAACTGAACTTATCTCAACTCAGGTCAACTTAACTCAACTGAACTGAACTGAACTGAACTGAACTGATATGAACTCAAGTCAATTCAACTTAACTCTACTCATCTCATCTCATCTGAATTCAACTCAACTCATCTAAACTCAACTCAACTCAACTCAACTCGTCTACATTCCGAACAACTCATTTCAACTCAAGTCAATTCAACTCATCTCCACTCAACCCAACTCTACTCAACTCAACTCATCTCAATTCAACATAACTCATCTCAAGTCAACTAAACTGAACTAAACTGAGCTCATCTCAATTCAACACAACTCTACTCAACTCAACTGACTGAACTTAACTGAAATCAACTCTGCTCAAATCATCTCAACGCAGCTGAACTCATCTCATCTTAATTCAGATCAACTTAACTCAATTCAAGATCAACTAATCTCAACTCACATTAACTCAAATCTATTCATTTCAACTCACTGTAATTCAGATGAGTATTTGTTGAAAAAGTTCCAAACTACACATCTGATTTCCAAACGATGTCATTTCAAAAGTTTTAAAGAATTTTTTTAATTCAAAATATGTACGTTTAACTAAAAAAGATCTACGCCTAATTATCAAATAGGAAATGTTTCAGTATAATACGTTGTTAGGGTTTTCAGAAATATCTTTTCTGAAATTTGGGAAATTCTCATTTATTGAAAAAGTTTACTATATTTACACATGGGAAAAGCCATTCATACCAATGAGGGTTTTATGGCAATGGATCTTAACTCAATTCAAGATCAACTCAAGTTAACTCAAATCTATTCATTTCAACTCAATGTAATTTAGATGAGTATTTGTTGAAAAAGTTAGAAAATTGCAAACTTCATTTGATTTTCAAAAGTTTTAAAGAATTTTTGAATTGAAAATATACAAGTTTACTAAAGAAAGATCTACCCTTATTTATCAGATAGGAAATGCTTCAGCACTATATATGGTTAGGGTTTTTAGAAATGAACACAACTCAAATGAACTGAACTGAACTTAACTGAACTCATTTCAACTCAACTCAACTTAATTGAACTGAACACACCTCAACTGAACTCAACCTGAACTCAAGTTATCTCAACTGAACTTGAACTGAAGTGAAGTGAAATTCACTCAACTGAACTCAGCTCAACTCATCTCTGTATGGATGGCTTTTCCCAAGTATAAAAGAGTAAAATGTTGGTAGAAATCAGAATTTCCACAAATTCAAGAAAAGCCATTTTTTGATACCGTAACAACTTATACCGCTGAAATATTTCCTATTTCAATGTTTTATTAGTCAGCTTGTATATTTTCAATTTTAGAAATTCTTTGAAAAAATTTTGAAATCATATCCTTTAGAAATTAAATATTGTTTGTAATTTTCGAAACTTTTTCAACAAATACTGACTTGAACTAAATTGTGTTGAAATGAGTAGATTTCAGTTAATATAACTTAACTTAACTAAAGTGAACTGATCTCATCTCAACGCAACTCAACTAAACTCTACTCAACTTACCTCAACTCATCTGAACTCAACTAAACTCGAATCAACTCAATTCAACTCAACTCAATTCAACTTAACTGAATTCAACTTAACTCATCTCAATTGAACTCAACTCAATGCAACTCAATTCAACCCAAATCAACTTAACTGAACTGAACAGAACTGAGGTGAACTGAACTTAACTATACTGAAATAAAATGAACTCTTCTCAACTCATCTCAACTGAACTGAACTCCACTGAACTCAAATTAATTGAACTGAACTCAACTGAACTGAACTGAACTCAACTTAACTGAACTCAACTAATCTCAACTTCAACTCAACTCAACTTAACTGAACTGAACTGAACTGAATTGAACAGAACTAAGTTTAACTGAACTGAACTGAAATGAATTCATCTAAACTCAACTAAACTCAAATTGATTGAACTCAACTGAAGTGAACTCAACTGAACTCAACTGAACTCAAGTGAACTCATCTCAACTCAACTCAACTAAACTCAACTGAACAAAACTGAACTGAACTCCACTAAACTGAACTCAACTGAACTCATCTCATCTGAACTCAAGTCAACTCATCTCAAGTCAACTAAAAATATTCATCTTATTGAGATATAAATTACCGCAAGTTGTCGAAGACAAGCAGCCAGCCCTTTAAAAAAATGCTTCAGATCCATTGCCATAAAACCCTAATTGGTATGGATGGCTTTCCCATGTTTAAATATAGTGAAATATTTCTAAAAATGAGAATTTCCCAAATTTTAGAAAAGACATTTCTGAAAACCGTAACAACGTATAGTGTTGAAATATTCCTATTTGATAATCAGGCGTAGATTTTTTTAGTAAATAAAAATTCTTTCAAACGTCATTTGGAAATCAAATGTAGTTTACAATTTTGTACCTTTTTCAACAAATACTCGTCTGAATTACATTCAGTTGAAATGAATAGATTTGAGTTAATCTGAGTTCAGTTGAGTTAAGTTGTGTTGAATTGAGATGAGTTGAGTTCACTTCAGTTCAGTTGACTTGACTTGTGTTGTATTGAATTGAGATTAAATAGTTGTGTAGAATTGAGTTGAGAGGAGTTGAGTTGATTTTCACTTGAATTGACTTGAGATGAGTTGTATTGAATTGAGACGAGTTGAGTTGAGTTGAGTTAAGTTCAATTAATTTGAGTTCAGCTAAGTTCACTTGAGTTGAGATGAGTTGAAAGTTGCAAACTACATCTGATTTCGAGGACGTCAGTTCAAAAGTTTTAAAGAATTTTTGAATTGAAACTATACAAGTTTATTAAAAAAGATCTTCGCCTAATCATCAAATAGGAAATGTTTCAGCACTATACGTTGTTAGGGTTTTCAGAAACATCTTTTTTGAAATTTGGGAAATTCTGATTTTTAGAAACATTTTTACCATATTTAAACATGGGAAACGCCATCCATACCTATGAGGGTTTTATGGCAATGGATCTGAAACAATATTTTTAGCTCTGGCTGCTGGTGTTCCACAACTTGCGGTAATTTATATCTCAATAGAAGAATATTTTTGAGTTGAGATGAGATGAGTTGAGCTGAGTTCAGTTGAGTGAAGTTCACTTCAGTTCAGTTCAGTTCAGTTGAGATGACTTGAGTTCAGTTGAGTTCAGTTGAGGTGTGTTGAGTTCAATTAATGAGTTGAGTTGAGATGAGTTCAGTTAAGTTCAGTTCAGTTAAGTTCATCTGAGTTGTGTTCAGTTCTGCTGAGATCAGTTAGTTGATCTTGTATTGAATTAAGTTGACCGAGTTGAGATGAGATGAGTTGAGTAGAGTTGATTTGAGTTGAGTTAAGTTGTGTTGAATTGAGATGAGTTGAGTTCACTTCAGTTCAGTTGACTTGACTTGTGTTGTATTGAATTGAGATTAAATAGTTGTGTAGAATTGAGTTGAGAGGAGTTGAGTTGATTTTCACTTGAATTGACTTGAGATGAGTTGTATTGAATTGAGACGAGTTGAGTTGAGTTGAGTTAAGTTCAATTAATTTGAGTTCAGCTAAGTTCACTTGAGTTGAGATGAGTTCATTTTAGTTCAGTTCAGTTCAGTTCAGTTCTGTTCAGTTCAGATAAGTTGAGTTGAGTGGAAGGTGAGTTGAGTTGAGTTGACTTGAGTTGAGATGAGTTGAGTTGAGTTGAATTGAGTTCAGTTCAGTTCAGTTCAGTTTTTAGTTGAGTTGAATTGAGTTGAGTTATTGGAAAACAGATCGAATTGCCAGTTTTCGATATTTTCAAAAATGTTCTTCATATTGATATATAAATTACTGCAAGTTCTCGAACACAAGCAGCTAGCGGTCAAAAAATGTTTCAGGTCCATTACTATAAAACCCTCATTGGTATAGATGGCTTTTCCCAAGTATAAAATAGTAATTTTTTTGTAGAAATCAGAATTTTCACAAATTTAAGAAAAGCCATTTCTTCAAACCCTAACAACTTATAGTGCTGAAACATTTCATATTTTCATAATTAGGCGTAGATCATATTAGTAAACTTGTATATTTTCAATTGTATATTTTAGAAATTGTTTAAAAAAATTTTGAAATCACGTCCTTTAGAAATTAAATGTAGTTTGTAGCTTTAAAAACTTTTCCAACAAATATTGATTTGAACTAAATTGTGTTGAAATGAGTAGATTTGAGTTGATCTAACTTAACTTAACTGAACTGAACTGAACTGAACTGAACTAAATTGAACACATCTCAACTCAACTCAAATTAACTAAACTCAACTCAATTCAACTGAACTCATCTCAACTGACCTCAACTCAACTCATCTTCAACTCCACTCAACTTAATTGAACTTTGGGAAAGTCTGATTTTTAGTAAAGTTTTAGTATAAACATGGGAAAAGCCATCCATAGAAATGAGGGTTTTATGGCAATGGATCTCAAATATTTTTTTTCAGCGCCGTTAAGTTGAGTTGAATTGACTTAAGTTGAGTGGAGATGAGTTTTGTTGAATTCAGCACTATACGTTGTTAGGGTTTTCAGAAATGTGTTTTCTAAAATTTGGGAAATTCTCATTTTTAGAAATATATTACTATATTTAAACATGGGAAAAGCCATCCATACCAATTAGGGTTTATGGCAATGGATCTGCTAGTCTTCGACAACTTGCGGTAATTTATATCTCAATTGTATGAATATTTTTTAGTTGACTTGAAATGAGTTGACTGGAGTTCAGATGAGATGAGTTAAGTTCAGTTCAGTTTAATGGAGTTCAGTTCAGTTTTTTTCAGTTGATTTGAGTTGAGTTGAGTTAAGTTTAGTTGAGTTGAGATGAGTTCACTTCAGTTCACTTGAGTTCAGTTGAGTTCAGTTCAATTAATTTGAGTTCAGTGGAGTTCAGTTCAGTTGAGATGAGTTGAGAAGAGTTCATTTTATTTCAGTATAGTTAAGTTCAGTTCACCTCAGTTCTGCTCAGTTCAGTTAATGACTAAACTATAGACTCAAGTCTATTCACTTCAACTCTGTAATTCAGATGAGTATTTGTTGAAAAAGTTAGAAAGTTCCAAACTACACATCTGATTTGCAAACGATTTCATTTCAAAAGTTTTAAAGAATTTTTTCTAATTCAAAATATATCCGTTTACTAAAAAAGATCTACGCCTAATCATCAAATAGGAAATGTTTCAGCATTATACGTTATTAAGGTTTTCAGAAATATCTTTTCTGACATTTGGGAAATTCTGATTTCTACAAAAATTTTACTCTTTTATACTTGGGAAAAGCCATCTATACCAATGAGGGTTTTATGGCAATGGATCTTAAACAAATTTTTTGAGCCAGAACTTACAGTAGTTTATATCTCAATAGGAAGAACATTTTTAAAAATAGCGAGAACTGGCAGCTCGATCTGTTTTCAAATACTCAACTCAACTCTACTCTACTCTATTCTATTCTACTCTACTCTACTCAACTCAACTCAATTTAACTTAACTCAACTCAACTCAACTCAGTTCAACTCAAGTCAACTCAACTCAAGTAAACTTCAACTCAACTCAACTTATCTGAACTGAACAGAAACTGAAATGAAATAAAGTGAAGTCATTTCAACTCAACTGAACTCAAATTAATTGAACTAAACTCAACTCAACTCAACTCAACTCAACCCAACTCAGTTCAACTCTACTGAACTGAACTGAACTCAATTCAACTGAACTGAACTGAACTGAACTGAACTAAACTCATCTCAACTCAACTTATTTCAACTCAACTCAACTCAGCTCAACTCAACCCAACTCGTCTATATTCAGCACAATTCATCCTAACTCAACTGAAGTCAACTCATCTCATCTTAATTCAACTTAACTCATCTCAAGTCTACTGAACTGAAATGAACTGAACTCAATTCAACTCAACTCAACTCACCTCAATTCAACACAACCCTTATCAAGTCAATTGAACTCAACTCAACTCAACTTATCTCAATTTAACACAACTGAACTGAACTGAACTGAACTCATCTCATCTCAACTCTGATCAACTTAACTCAATTCAAGATCAACTAAATTACACTCAGTTAACTCAAATGTATTCGTGTCAACTCACTTTAATTCAGATGAGTATGTGTTGAAAAAGTTAGAAAGTTGCAAACTACATCTGATTTCGAGGACGTCAGTTCAAAAGTTTTAAAGAATTTTTGAATTGAAACTATACAAGTTTATTAAAAAAGATCTTCGCCTAATCATCAAATAGGAAATGTTTCAGCACTATACGTTGTTAGGGTTTTCAGAAACATCTTTTTTGAAATTTGGGAAATTCTGATTTTTAGAAACATTTTTACCATATTTAAACATGGGAAACGCCATCCATACCTATGAGGGTTTTATGGCAATGGATCTGAAACAATATTTTTAGCTCTGGCTGCTGGTGTTCCACAACTTGCGGTAATTTATATCTCAATAGAAGAATATTTTTGAGTTGAGATGAGATGAGTTGAGCTGAGTTCAGTTGAGTGAAGTTCACTTCAGTTCAGTTCAGTTCAGTTGAGATGACTTGAGTTCAGTTGAGTTCAGTTGAGGTGTGTTGAGTTCAATTAATGAGTTGAGTTGAGATGAGTTCAGTTAAGTTCAGTTCAGTTAAGTTCATCTGAGTTGTGTTCAGTTCTGCTGAGATCAGTTAAGTTGAGTTGAGTTGAAGTTCAGTTCAGTTCACCTCAGTTCAGTTCAATTAATTTGAGTTCAGTTGAAATGAGATGAGTTCATTTTAGTTCAGTTAAGTTAAGTTAAGTTCACCTCAATTCAGTTCAATTAATTTAAGTTCAGTTGAGTTCACCTTAGTTCTGTTAACTTCTGTTCAGTTCAATTAATTTGAGTGGAGTTGAAGATGAGTTGAGTTGAGGTCAGTTGAGATGAGTTCAGTTGAATTGAGTTGAGTTTAGTTGATTTGAGTTGAGTTGAGATGAGTTCAGTTCAGTTCAGTTCAGTTAAGTTAGATCAACTCAAATCTACTCATTTCAACACAACTTAGTTCAAATCAATATTTGTTGGAAAAGTTTTGAAGTTACAAACTAAATTTAATTTCTAAAGGACGTGATTTAAAAATTTTTTTAAACAATTTCTAAAATTAAAATTATGCAAGTTTACTAATATGATCTACGCCTAATTATGAAATAGGAAATGTTTCAGCACTATAAGTTTTTAGGGTTTGAAAAAAATGGCTTTTTTTAAATTCGTGGAAATTCTCATTTCTACAAAAATGGTACTATTTTATACTTGGGAAAAAGCCAACCATACCAATGAGGGTTTTATGGCAATGGATCTGAAATATGTTTTATGAACGTTGGCTGCTTGTGTTCTAGAACTTGCATTAATTTATATTTCAATAGGAAGAACAATTTTGAAAATAGCAAAAACTTGTAATTTAATCTGTTTTCAAACAACTCAACTCAACTGAACTCAACTGAACTCAACTCAACTGAAATTAACTCTACTCCACTCATCTCAACACAGCTGAACTCATCTTATCTCAACTTAGATCAACTTAACTCAATTCAAGATCAACTCAAGTGAACTCAAATCTATTCATTTCATATCAATGTAATTCAGATGAGTATTTGTTGAAAAAGTTAGAAAATTGCAACTACATTTGATTTTCAAAAGTTTTAAAGAATTTTTGAATTGAAAAAATACAAGTTTACAAAAGAAAGATCTACACCTATTTATCAGATAGGAAATGCTTCAGCACTATATATTGTTAAGGATTTTAGAAATGATCACAACTCAGATGAACTGAACAGAACTGAACTGAACTGAACTCATCTCAACTCAACTCAACTTAATTGAACTCAACACACCTCCAACTGAACTCAACCTGAACTCAAGTCATCTCAACTGAACTGAACTGAAGTGAAGTGAAATTCACTCAACTGAACTCAGCTCAACTCATCTCATCTCAACTCAAAAATATTCTTCCTTTTGAGATATAAATTACCGCCGCAAGTTGTTGGAACACCAGCAGCCACAGCTAAAAAATAATGTTTAGATCCAATGCCATAAAACCCTCATTGGTATGGATGGCTTTTCCGATGTTTTAAATATAGTAAAAATATTTCTAAAAATCAGAATTTTCAAATTTTAAAAATGTTTCTGAAAACCCTAACAACGTATAGTGCTGAAACATTTTCTATTTGATAATTAGGCGAAGATCTTTTTTAGTAAACTTATATAGTTTCAATTCAAAAATTCTTTCATACTTTTGAACTGACGTCCTTTGGAAATCGGATGTAGTTTGCAACTTTCTAACTTTTTCAACAAATACTGATCTGAATTAAAGTGAGTTGAAACGAATACATTTGAGTTAACTGAGTTCAATTTAGTTGATCTTGAATTGAGTTAAGTTGATCAGAGTTGAGATGAGATGAGTTCAGTTCAGTTCAGTTCAGTTGTGTTGGATTGAGATGAGTTGAGTTGAGTTGAGTTCAATTGACTTGAGAAGAGTTGTGTTGAATTGAGATGAGTTGAGTTGAGTTGAATTGAGTTCAGTTCATTTCAGTTAAGTAGACCTGAGATGAGTTATGTTGAATTGAGATGAGATGAGTTGACTTCAGTTGAGTTAGGATGAATTGTGCTGAATATAGACGAGTTGGGTTGAGTTGAGTTGAGTTGAGTTGAGATAAGTTGAGTTGAGATGAGTTTAGTTGAGTTGAGTTGAGTTGAGTTGAATTGAGTTCAGTTCAGTAGAATTGAACTGAGTTGGGTTGAGTTGAGTTGAGTTGAGTTTAGTTCAATTAATTTGAGTTCAGTTGAGTTGAAATGACTTCACTTTATTTCATTTCAGTTTCTGTTCAGTTCAGATAAGTTGAGAAGAGTTGAAGCTGACTTGAGTTGAAATTAGTTGAGTTGAGTTGAGTTAAGTTAAGTTGAGTTGAGTTGAGTAGAGTAAAGTAGAGTAGAGTAAAGTAAACTAGAGTAGAGTAGAGTAGAGCTGAGTTATTTGAAAACAGATCGAGCTGCCAGTTCTCGCTATTTTTAAAACTGTTCTTCCTATTGAGATATTAACTACTGCAAGTTCTGGAACACAAGGAGCCAGCGCTCAAAAAATTTGTTTAAGATCCATTGCCATAAAACCCTCATTGCTTTGGATGGCTTTTCCCAAGTATAAAATGTTAAAATGTTTGTAGAAATCAGATTTTCCACAAATTTAAAAAAAGCCATTTCTTCGAACGCTAACAACTTATAGCACTGAAACGTTTGCTATTTCATAATTAGGCGTAGATCTTATTAGTAAACTTGTATAATTTCAATTTTAGAAATTCTTTAAGAACATTTTGAAATCACAACTGAACTCAATTCAACTCAACTCCTCTACTTTCAGCACAACTCATCTTTACTCAAGTTAATTCAACTCATCTCCACTCAACTCAACTCTACTCAAACATATTCTTCCTATATTGAGATATAAATTACCGCTAGTTGTGGAACACAAGCAACCAGCGCTCAAAAAAAATGTTTCAGATCCATTGCCATAAAACCCTCATTGGTATGGATGGCTTTTCCCATGTGTAAATATAGTAAACTTTTTCTATAAATCAGAATTTCCCAAATTTTAGAAAAGATATTTTTGAAAACCCTAACAACGTATAATGCTGAAACATTTCCTATTTGATAATTAGGCGTAGATCGTTTTTAGTAAACGTATATATTTTGAACTAAAAAAAATTCTTTAAAACTTTTGAAATGACATCGTTTGGAAATCAGATGTGTAGTTTGGAACTTTCTAACTTTTTCAACAAATACTCATCTGAATTACAGTGAGTTGAAATGAATAGATTTGAGTTAATCTGAGTTGAGATTAGTTGATCTTGAATTAAGTTAAGTTGATCTGAGTTGAGATGAGATGAGTTCAGCTGCGTTGAGATGAGTTGAGTAGAGTTGATTTCAGTTGAGTTCAGTCAGTTGAGCTGAGTTGAGTTGAATTGAGATGAGCTCAGTTTAGTTCAGTTCATTTGACTTGAGATGAGTTATGTTGAATTGAGATGAGTTGAGTTGAGTAGGTTGGGTTGAGTGGAGATGAGTTGAATTGACTTGAGTTGAAATGAGTTGTTCTGAATGTAAACGAGTTGAGTTAAGTTGAATTGACTTGAGTTCATATTAGTTCAGTTCAGTTCAGTTCAGTTCAGTTAATTTGACCTGAGTTGAGATAAGTTCAGTTCAGCTTAGTTCAGTTCAGTTCAGTTGACTTGAGATTAGTTATGTTGAATTGAGATGAGATGAGTTGAGTAGAGTTGAGTTGAATTGACTTGACTTGAGTTGAGATGAGATGAGTTCACTTCAGTTCCGTTCAGTTGACTTGAAATGAGTTATGTTGAATTGAAATAAGATGAGTTGAGTAGAGTTGACTTGAGTTGACTTGAGTTGAGGAGTTGATCCATTGCCATAAAACCTTCATTGGTATGGATGGCTTTTCCCAAGTATAAGAGAGTAAAATGTTTGTAGAAATCAGAATTTCCACAAATTTAAGAAAAGCCATTTTTTGAAACCGTAACAGCTTAAACTGCTGAAAGACTTCCTATTTCAACGTCTTATTAGTCAACTTGCATATTTTCAAGTTTAGAAATTCTTTCAAAAAATTTTGAAATCATATCCTTTAGAAATTAAATATTGTTTGTAATTTTCGAAACTTTTTCAACAAATACTGACTTGAACTAAATTGTGTTGAAATGAGTAGATTTCAGTTAATATCACTTAACTTAACTAAAGTGAACTGATCTCATCTCAACTCAACTCAACTAAACTCTACTCAACTTACCTCAACTCATCTGAACTCAACTAAACTCGAATCAACTCAATTCAACTCAACTCAATTCAACTTAACTAATCTCAATTGAACTCAACTCAACGCAACTCAATTCAACCCAAATCAACTTAACTGAACTGAACTGAACTGAGGTGAACTGAACTTAACTATACTGAAATAAAATGAACTCTTCTGAACTCATCTCAACTGAACTGAACTCCACTGAACTCAAATTAATTGAACTGAACTGAACTGAACTCAACTAATCCGAACTTCAACTCAACTCAACTTAACTGAACTGAACTGAATTGAACAGAACTGAGTTTAACTGAACTGAACTGAAATGAATTCATCTAAACTCAACTAAACTCAAATTGATTGAACTCAACTGAACTCAACCGAACTCAACCGAACTCAACTCATCTCATCTGAACTCAAGTCAACTCATCTCAAGTCAAATAAAAAATATTCATCCTATTGAGATATAAATTACCGCAAGTTGTCGAAGACAAGCAGCCAGCCCTTTAAAAAAATGCTTCAGATCCATTCCCATAAAACCTTAATTGGTATGGATGGCTTTTCCTATGTTTAAATAAAGTGCAATATTTCTAAAGATGAGAATTGCCCAAATTTTAGAAAAGACATTTCTGAAAACCCTAACAACGTATAGTGCTGAAATATTCCTATTTGATAATCAAGCGTAGATTTTTTTTAGTAAATAAAAATTCTTTAAAACGTCATTTGGAAATCAAGTGTAGTTTGCAATTTTGTACCTTTTTCAACAAATACTCGTCTGAATTACATTCAGTTGAAATGAATAGATTTGAGTTAATCTGAGTTCAGTTTAGTTGATCTTGTATTGAATTAAGTTGACCGAGTTGAGATGAGATGAGTTCAGTAGAGTTGATTTGAGTTAAGTTGTGTTGAATTGAGATGAGTTGAGTTCACTTCAGTTCAGTTGACTTGACTTGAGATGAGTTGTATTGAATTGAGATTAAATAGTTGCGTAGATTTGAGTTGAGAGGAGTTGAGTTGATTTTCACTTGAATTAACTTGAGATGAGTTGTATTGAATTGAGACGAGTTGAGTTGAATTGAGTTGAATTAAGTTCAATTAATTTGAGTTCAGCTGAGTTCACTTTAGTTGAGATGAGTTCATTGTAGTTCAGTTCAGTTCAGTTCAGTTCTGTTCAGTTCAGATAAGTTGAGTTGAGTGGAAGGTGAGTTAAGTTGAGTTGACTTGAGTTGATATGAGTTGAGTTGAGTTGAATTGAGTTGAGTTGAGTTGAGTTGAGTTGAGTAGAATTGAGTTGAGTTAAGTTTTTAGTTGAGTTGAATTGAGTTGAGTTATTGGAAAACAGATCGAATTGCCAGTTTTCGATATTTTCAAAAATGTTCTTCATATTGATATATAAATTACTGCAAGTTCTCGAACACAAGCAGCTAGCGGTAGAAAAATGTTTCAGGTCCATTACTATAAAACCCTCATTGGTATGGATGGCTTTTCCCAAGTATAAAATAGTACCATTTTTGTAGAAATCAGAATTTTCACAAATTTAAGAAAAGCCATTTCTTCAAACCCTAACAACTTATAGTGCTGAAACATTTCATATTTCATAATTAGGCGTAGATCATATTAGTAAACTTGTATATTTTCAATTTTAGAAATTGTTTAAAAACATTTGAAATCACGTCCTTTAGAAATTAAATGTAGTTTGTAACTTTCAAAACTTTTCCAACAAATATTGATTTGAACTAAATTGTGTTGAAATGAGTAGATTTGAGTTGATCTAACTTAACTTAACTTAACTTAACTGAACTGAACTGAACACATCTCAACTCAACTCAAATCAACTAAACTCAACTCAATTCAACTGAACTCATCTCAACTGACCTCAACTCAACTCATCTTCAACTCCACTCAACTTAATTGAACTTTGGGAAAGTCTGATTTTTAGTGAAGTTTTTGTATATTTAAACATGGGAAAAGCCATCCATAGAAATGAGGGTTTTATGGCAATGGATCTCAAACATTTTTTTTGAGCGCCGGCTTCTTGTGTTCCACAACTAGGTGTAATTTATATCTCAAAATAGGAAGAATATTTTTCAGTTCAGTTCAGTTGAATTAAGTTGTGTTGAGTTGACTTGAGTTGACTTGAGATGAGTTGAGTTGACTTGAGTTGACTGGGGTTCAGTTCAGTTCAGTTCAGTTAAGTTAAGTTAAGTTGAGTTGAATTGACTTAAGTTGAGTGGAGATGAGTTGTGTTGAATTCAGCACTATACGTTGTTACGGTTTTCAGAAATGTCTTTTCTAAAATTTGGGAAATTCTCATTTTTAGAAATATTTTACTATATTTAAACACGGGAAAAGCCATCCATACCAATTAGGGTTTTATGGCAATGGATCTGAAGCATTTTTTTAAAGGGCTGGCTGCTTGTCTTCGACAACTTGCGGTAATTTATATCTCAATAGGATGAATATTTTTTAGTTGACTTGAGATGAGTTGACTTGAGTTCAGATGAGAGGAGTTCAGTTCAGTTCAGTTTAGTGGTCTTTAGTTCAGTTCAGTTGAGTTCAGTTGAGTTCAGTTGAGTTCAATCAATTTGAGTTCAGTTGAGTTTAGATGAATTCATTTCAGTTCACTTCAGCTCACCTCAGTTCTGTTCAATTCAGTTCAGTTCAGTTAAGTTGAGTTGACTTGAAGTTGAGATCAGTTCAGTTCAGTTAAGTTGAGTTCAGTTCAGTTCAGTTCAGTTCAATTAATTTGAGTTCAATGGAGTTCAGTTCAGTTGAGATGAGTTGAGAAGAGTTCATTTTATTTCAGTATAGTTAAGTTCAGTTCACCTCAGTGCTGCTCAGTTCAGTAATGACTAAACTATAGACTAGACTAAAATAAACTGAAGTAAACTGAAACTGAACTTATCTCAACTCAGGTCAACTTAACTCAATTGAACTGAACTGAACATAACTGATATGAACTCAAGTCAATTCAACTTAACTCTACTCAACTCATCTCATCTCAATTCAACTCATCTCATCTAAACTCAAATCAACTCAACTCAAATCAACTCAACTCAACTCGTCTACACTCAGAACAACTCATTTCAACTCAAGTCAATTCAACTCATCTCCACTCAACCCAACCTACTCAACTCAACTCATCTCAAGTCAACATACCTCATCTCAAGTCAACTGAACTGAATTAAACTGAGCTCATCTCAAGTCAACAGAACTCAACTCAACTGACTGAACTCAACTGAAATCAACTCTACTCAACTCATCTCAACGCAGCTGAACTCATCTCATCTCAACTCAGATCAACTTAACTCAATTCAAGATCAACTAATCTCAACTCAGATTAACTCAGATCTATTCATTTCAACTCACTGTAATTCAGATGAGTATTTGTTGAAAAAGTTAGAAAGTTCCAAACTACACATCTGATTTCCAAACGATGTCATTTCAAAAGTTTTAAAAGAATTTTTTTTAATTCAAAATATATACGTTTACTAAAAAAGATCTACGCCTAATTATCCAATAGGAAATGCTTCAGCATTATACGTTGTAAGTGTTTTCAGAAATATCTTTTCTGAAATTTGGGAAATTCTGATTTATAGAAAAAGTTTACTATATTTACACATGGGAAAAGCCATCCATACCAGTGAGGGTTTTATGGCAATGGATCTTAAACAAATTTTTTGAGCGCTGGCTCCTTGTGTTCCAGAACTTGCAGTAGTTTATATCTCAATAGGAATAACATTTTTAAAAATAGCGAGAACTGGCAGCTCGATCTGTTTTCAAATAACTCAACTCAACTATACTCTATTCTACTCAACTCAACTCTATTCTACCTACTCTACTTTACTCAACTCAACTCAACTTAACTTAACTCAACTCATCTCAACTCAACTCAAGTCAACTTCAACTCATCTCAACTTATCTGAACTGAACAGAAACTGAAATGAAATAAAGTGAAGTCATTTCAACTCAACTGAACTCAAATTAATTGAACTAAACTAAACTCAACTCAACTCAACTCAACTCAACTCAACCCAACTCAGTTCAACTCTACTGAACTGAACTAAACTCATCTCAACTCAACTTATCTTAAGTCAACTCAACTCAACTCAACCCAACTCGTCTATATTCAGCACAATTCATCCTAACTCAACTGAAGTCAACTCATCTCATCTCAATTCAACATAACTCATCTCAAGTGTACTGAACTGAACTGAACTGAACTCAATTCAACTGAACTCAACTCATCTCAATTCAACACAACTCTTCTCAAGTCAATTGAACTCAACTCAACTCAACTCCTCTCAATTCAACACAACTGAACTGAACTGAACTGAACTCATCTCAACTCTGATCAACTTAACTCAATTCAAGATCAACTAAATTCAACTCAGTTAACTCAAATATATTCGTTTCAACTCACTTTAATTCAGACGAGTATTTGTTTAAAAAGTTAGAAAGTTGCAAACTACATCTGATTTCCAAAGGACGCCAGTTCAATAGTTTTAAAGAATTTTTGAATTGAAACTATACAAGTTTACTAAAAAAGACCTTCGCCTAATTATCAAATAGGAAATGTTTCAGCACTATACGTTGTTAGGGTTTTCAGAAACATCTTTTTTGAAATTTGGGAAATTCTGATTTTTAGAAACATTTTTACTATATTTAAACATGGGAAAAGCCATCCATGCCAATGAGGGTTTTATGGCAATGGATCTGAAACATTAGTTTTTAGCTCTGGCTGCTGGTGTTCCACAACTTGCGGTAATTTATATCTCAAAAGGAAGAATATTTTTGAGTTGAGATGAGATGAGTTGAGCTGAGTTCAGTTGAGAGAAGTTCACTTCACTTCAGTTCAGTTCAGTTCAGTTAAGTTGAGATGACTTGAGTTCAGTTGAGTTCAGTTGAGGTGTATTGAGTTCAATTAATTTGAGTTGAGTTGAGATGAGTTCAGTTAAGTTCAGTTCAGTTCAGTTCATCTGAGTTGTGTTCAGTTCTGCTGAAATCAGTTAAGTTGAGTTGAGTTGAAGTTCAGTTCAGTTCAGCCCAGTTCAATTTAGTTTAGTTCAGTTCAATTAATTTGAGTTCAGTTGAAATGAGATGAGTTCATTTTAGTTCAGTTAAGTTAAGTTAAGTTAAGTTCACCTCAATTCAGTTCAATTAATTTAAGTTCAGTTGAGTTCACCTTAGTTCTGTTAACTTTTGTTCAGTTCAATTAAGTTGAGTGGAGTTGAAGATGAGTTGAGTTGAGGTCAGTTGAGGTCAGTAGAGATGAGTTTAGTTGAATTGAGTTA
Source organism: Plumapathes pennacea (assembly GCA_964036295.1). Taxonomy (NCBI): domain Eukaryota; kingdom Metazoa; phylum Cnidaria; class Anthozoa; order Antipatharia; family Myriopathidae; genus Plumapathes; species Plumapathes pennacea. The sequence goes on along the minus strand of OZ038467.1, from coordinate 16,839,467 downwards.
AATTTAGTTGATTTGAGTTGAGTTGAGATGAGTTCAGTTGAGTTCAGTTCAGTTTAGTTAGATCAACTCAAATCTACTCATTTCAACACAATTTAGGTCAAATCAATATTTGTTGGAAAAGTTTTGAAAGTTACAAACTACATTTAATTTCTAAAGGACGTGATTTCAAAATTTTTTTAAACAATTTCTAAAATTGAAAATATACAAGTTTACTAATATGATCTACGCATAATTATGAAATAGAAAATGTTTCAGCACTATAAGTTGTTAGGGTTTGAAGAAATGGCTTTTCTTAAATTTGTGGAAATTCTGATTTCTACAAAAATTTTACTATTTTATACTTGGGAAAAGCCATCCATACGAATGAGGGTTTTATAGTAATGGACCTGAAACATTTTATGACCGCTAGCTGCTTGTGTTCTAGAACTTGCAGTAATTTATATATCAATATGAAGAACATTTTTGAAATATCGAAAACTGGCAATTCGATCTGTTTTCCAATAACTCAACTCAACTCAACTAAAAACTTAACTGAACTCAACTCTACTCAACTCAACTCAACTCAACTCAAGTCAAGTCAACTCAAGTCAAATCAAGTCAACTCATCTCAACTCAAGTCAACTGAACTTAACTCACCTTCCACTCAACTCAACTTATCTGAACTGAAGAGAACTGAACTGAACTGAACCGAACTAAAATGAACTCATCTCAACTCAAGTGAACTCAGCTGAACTCAAATTAATTGAACTTAACTCAACTCAACTCAACTCAACTCGTCTCAATTCAATACAACTCATCTCAAATCAATTCAAGTGAAAATCAACTCAACTCCTCTCAACTCAAATATACACAACTATTTAATCTCAATTTAATACAACTCATCTCAAGTCAAGTCAACTGAACTGAAGTGAACTCAACTCATCTCAATTCAACACAACTTAACTCAACTCAAATCAACTCTACTCAACTCATCTCATCTCAACTCGGTCAACTTAATTCAATACAAGATCAACTAAACTGAACTCAGATTAACTCAAATCTATTCATTTCAACTGAATGTAATTCAGACGAGTATTTCTTGAAAAAGGTACAAAATTGCAAACTACATTTGATTTCCAAATGACATCATTTCAAAACTTTTAAAGAATTTTTATTTACTAAAAAAATTCTACGCCTGATTATCAAATAGGAATATTTCAGCACTATACGTTGTTAGGGTTTTCAGAAATGTCTTTTCTAAAATTTGGGAAATTCTCATTTTTAGAAATATTTCACTATATTTAAACATGGGAAAAGCCATCCATACAAATGAGGGTTTTATGGCAATGGATCTGAAGCATTTTTTTAAAGGGCTGGCTGTTTGTTTTCAACAACTTGCGGTAAATTATATCTCAAAAGGATGAATAGTGTTTAATTGACTTGAGATGAGTTGACTTGAGATGAGTTGACTTGAGTTCAAATGAGATGAGTTCAGTTCAGTTCAGTTTAGTGGAGTTCAGTTCAGTTTTGTTCAGTTGAGTTGAGTTGAGTTGAGTTGAGTGAAGTTTAGTTGAGTTGAGATGAGTTCACTTCAGTTCTGTTCAATTCAGTTCAGTTGAGTTGAGTTGAGTTGAAGTTGAGATCAGTTCAGTTCAGTTAAGTTGAGTTCAGTTGAATTCAGTTGAGTTCAGTTGAGTTCAGTTCAATTAATTTGAGTTCAGTGGAGTTCAGTTCAGTTGAGATGAGTTGAGAAGAGTTCATTTTATTTCAGTATAGTTAAGTTCAGTTCACCTCAGTTCTGTTCAGTTCAGTTCAGTTGATTTGGGTTGAATTGAGTTGCGTTGAGTTGAGTTCAATTGAGATGAGGTAAATTGAATTGAGTTGAGTTCAATTGAGTTGATTCGAGTTTAGTTGAGTTCAGTTGAGTTGAGGTAAGTTGAGTTGAGTTTAGTTGAGTTGAGTTTAGTTGAGATGAGATCAGTTCACTTCAGTTAAGTTAAGTTATATTAACTCAAATCTACTCATTTCAACATAATTTAGTTCAAGTCAGTATTTGTTGAAAAAGTTTAGAAAATTACAAACAATATTTAATTTCTAAAGGATATGATTTCAAAATTTTTTCAAAGAATTTCTAAAATTGAAAATATACAAGTTGACTAATAGAACGTTGAAATAGGAAATTTTTCAGCAGTATAAGATGTTACGGTTTCAAAAAATGGCTTTTCTTAAATTTGTGGAAATTCTGATTTCTACAAAAAGTTTACTCTTTTATACTTGGGAAAGACCATCCATACCAATGAGGGTTTTATGGCAATGGATCAACTCCTCAACTCAACTCAACTCAACTCAACTCAACTCATCTTATTTCAATTCAACATAACTCATCTCAAGTTAACTGAACTGAACTGAACTGAAATCATCTCATCTCAACTCAAGTCAAGTCAATTCAACTCAACTCTACTCAACTCATCTCATCTAAATTCAACATAACTAATCTCAAGTCAACTGAACTTAACTGAACTAAACTGAACTGAACTTATCTGAACTAAGGTCAATTTAACTCAACTTAATTTGAACTGAACTGATATGAACTCAAGTCAATTCAACTTAACTGTACTCAACTCATCTCCTCTCAATTCAACTCAACTCAACTCAACTCGTCTACATTCAGAACAACTCATTTCAACTCAAATCAATTCATCTCATCTCCACTCAACCCAACTCTACTCAACTCAACTCATCTCAATTCAACATAACTCATCTCAAGTCAACTGAACTAAACTAAACTGAGCTCATCTCAATTCAACACAACTCAACTCAACTCAACTGAAATCCACTCTACTCAACTCATCTCAACGCAGCTGAACTCATCTCATCTCAACTCAGATCAACTTAACTCAATTCAAAATCAACTATCTAATCTCAATTCAGATTAACTCAAATCTATTCATTTCAACTCACTGTAATTCAGACGAGTACTTGTTGAAAAAGTTAGAAAGTTCTAATCTACACATCTGATTTCCAAACGATGTCATTTCAAAAGTTTTAAAGAATTTTTTTTTAATTCAAAATATATACGTTTACTAAAAATGATCTACGCCTAATTATCAAATAGGAAATGTTTCAGCATTATACGTTGTTAGGGTTTTCAAAAATATCTTTTCTGAAATTTGGGAAATTCTGATTTATACAAAAGGTTTATTATATTTACACATGGGAAAAGCCATCCATACCAATGAGGGTTTTATGGCAATGGATCTGAAACATTTTTTAGCTCTGGCTGCTGGTGTTCCACAACTTGCGGTAATTTATATCTCAAAAGGAAGAATATTTTTGAGTTGAGATGAGATGAGTTGAGCTGAGTTCAGTTGAGTGAAGTTCAGTTCAGTTCAGTTCAGTTGAGATGACTTGAGTTCAGTTGAGTTCAGTTGAGGTGTGTTGAGTTCAATTAATTTGAGTTGAGTTGAGATGAGTTCAGTTCAGTTTATCTGAGTTGTGTTCAGTTCTGCTGAGATCAGAGATCATCTGTAATACAGATGAGTTGAGTTGAAGTTTAGTTCAGTTCAATTAATTTGAGTTCAGTTGAAATGAGATGAGTTCATTTTAGTTCAGTTAAGTTAAGTTAAGTTAAGTTCACCTCAATTCAGTTCAATTAATTTAAGTTCAGTTGAGTTCACCTTAGTTCTGTTAACTTTTGTTCAGTTCAATTAAGTTGAGTGGAGTTGAAGATGAGTTGAGTTGAGGTCAGTTGAGGTCAGTAGAGATGAGTTTAGTTGAATTGAGTTAAATTTAGTTGATTTGAGTTGAGTTGAGATGAGTTCAGTTGAGTTCAGTTCAGTTTAGTTAGATCAACTCAAATCTACTCATTTCAACACAATTTAGTTCAAATCAATATTTGTTGGAAAAGTTTTGAAAGTTACAAACTACATTTAATTTCTAAAGGACGTGATTTCAAAATTTTTTTAAACAATTTCTAAAATTGAAAATATACAAGTTTACTAATATGATCTACGCATAATTATGAAATAGAAAATGTTTCAGCACTATAAGTTGTTAGGGTTTGAAGAAATGGCTTTTCTTAAATTTGTGGAAATTCTGATTTCTACAAAAATTTTACTATTTTATACTTGGGAAAAGCCATCCATACGAATGAGGGTTTTATAGTAATGGACCTGAAACATTTTATGACCGCTAGCTGCTTGTGTTCTAGAACTTGCAGTAATTTATATATCAATATGAAGAACATTTTTGAAATATCGAAAACTGGCAATTCGATCTGTTTTCCAATAACTCAACTCAACTCAACTAAAAACTTAACTGAACTCAACTCTACTCAACTCAACTCAACTCAACTCAAGTCAAGTCAACTCAAGTCAAATCAAGTCAACTCATCTCAACTCAAGTCAACTGAACTTAACTCACCTTCCACTCAACTCAACTTATCTGAACTGAAGAGAACTGAACTGAACTGAACCGAACTAAAATGAACTCATCTCAACTCAAGTGAACTCAGCTGAACTCAAATTAATTGAACTTAACTCAACTCAACTCAACTCAACTCGTCTCAATTCAATACAACTCATCTCAAATCAATTCAAGTGAAAATCAACTCAACTCCTCTCAACTCAAATATACACAACTATTTAATCTCAATTTAATACAACTCATCTCAAGTCAAGTCAACTGAACTGAAGTGAACTCAACTCATCTCAATTCAACACAACTTAACTCAACTCAAATCAACTCTACTCAACTCATCTCATCTCAACTCGGTCAACTTAATTCAATACAAGATCAACTAAACTGAACTCAGATTAACTCAAATCTATTCATTTCAACTGAATGTAATTCAGACGAGTATTTCTTGAAAAAGGTACAAAATTGCAAACTACATTTGATTTCCAAATGACATCATTTCAAAACTTTTAAAGAATTTTTATTTACTAAAAAAATTCTACGCCTGATTATCAAATAGGAATATTTCAGCACTATACGTTGTTAGGGTTTTCAGAAATGTCTTTTCTAAAATTTGGGAAATTCTCATTTTTAGAAATATTTCACTATATTTAAACATGGGAAAAGCCATCCATACAAATGAGGGTTTTATGGCAATGGATCTGAAGCATTTTTTTAAAGGGCTGGCTGTTTGTTTTCAACAACTTGCGGTAAATTATATCTCAAAAGGATGAATAGTGTTTAATTGACTTGAGATGAGTTGACTTGAGATGAGTTGACTTGAGTTCAAATGAGATGAGTTCAGTTCAGTTCAGTTTAGTGGAGTTCAGTTCAGTTTTGTTCAGTTGAGTTGAGTTGAGTTGAGTTGAGTGAAGTTTAGTTGAGTTGAGATGAGTTCACTTCAGTTCTGTTCAATTCAGTTCAGTTGAGTTGAGTTGAGTTGAAGTTGAGATCAGTTCAGTTCAGTTAAGTTGAGTTCAGTTGAATTCAGTTGAGTTCAGTTGAGTTCAGTTCAATTAATTTGAGTTCAGTGGAGTTCAGTTCAGTTGAGATGAGTTGAGAAGAGTTCATTTTATTTCAGTATAGTTAAGTTCAGTTCACCTCAGTTCTGTTCAGTTCAGTTCAGTTGATTTGGGTTGAATTGAGTTGCGTTGAGTTGAGTTCAATTGAGATGAGGTAAATTGAATTGAGTTGAGTTCAATTGAGTTGATTCGAGTTTAGTTGAGTTCAGTTGAGTTGAGGTAAGTTGAGTTGAGTTTAGTTGAGTTTAGTTGAGATGAGATCAGTTCACTTCAGTTAAGTTAAGTTATATTAACTCAAATCTACTCATTTCAACATAATTTAGTTCAAGTCAGTATTTGTTGAAAAAGTTTAGAAAATTACAAACAATATTTAATTTCTAAAGGATATGATTTCAAAATTTTTTCAAAGAATTTCTAAAATTGAAAATATACAAGTTGACTAATAGAACGTTGAAATAGGAAATTTTTCAGCAGTATAAGATGTTACGGTTTCAAAAAATGGCTTTTCTTAAATTTGTGGAAATTCTGATTTCTACAAAAAGTTTACTCTTTTATACTTGGGAAAGACCATCCATACCAATGAGGGTTTTATGGCAATGGATCAACTCCTCAACTCAACTCAACTCAACTCAACTCAACTCATCTTATTTCAATTCAACATAACTCATCTCAAGTCAACTGAACTGAACTGAACTGAAATCATCTCATCTCAACTCAAGTCAAGTCAATTCAACTCAACTCTACTCAACTCATCTCATCTAAATTCAACATAACTAATCTCAAGTCAACTGAACTTAACTGAACTAAACTGAACTGAACTTATCTGAACTAAGGTCAATTTAACTCAACTTAATTTGAACTGAACTGATATGAACTCAAGTCAAGTCAATTCAACTTAACTGTACTCAACTCATCTCCTCTCAATTCAACTCAACTCAACTCAACTCGTCTACATTCAGAACAACTCATTTCAACTCAAATCAATTCATCTCATCTCCACTCAACCCAACTCTACTCAACTCAACTCATCTCAATTCAACATAACTCATCTCAAGTCAACTGAACTAAACTAAACTGAGCTCATCTCAATTCAACACAACTCAACTCAACTCAACTGAAATCCACTCTACTCAACTCATCTCAACGCAGCTGAACTCATCTCATCTCAACTCAGATCAACTTAACTCAATTCAAGATCAACTATCTAATCTCAACTCAGATTAACTCAAATCTATTCATTTCAACTCACTGTAATTCAGACGAGTACTTGTTGAAAAAGTTAGAAAGTTCTAATCTACACATCTGATTTCCAAACGATGTCATTTCAAAAGTTTTAAAGAATTTTTTTTTAATTCAAAATATATACGTTTACTAAAAATGATCTACGCCTAATTATCAAATAGGAAATGTTTCAGCATTATACGTTGTTAGGGTTTTCAGAAATATCTTTTCTGAAATTTGGGAAATTCTGATTTATACAAAAGGTTTACTATATTTACACAAGGGAAAAGCCATCCATACCAATGAGGGTTTTATGGCAATGGATCTGAAACATTTTTTAGCTCTGGCTGCTGGTGTTCCACAACTTGCGGTAATTTATATCTCAAAAGGAAGAATATTTTTGAGTTGAGATGAGATGAGTTGAGCTGAGTTCAGTTGAGTGAAGTTCAGTTCAGTTCAGTTCAGTTGAGATGACTTGAGTTCAGTTGAGTTCAGTTGAGGTGTGTTGAGTTCAATTAATTTGAGTTGACTTGAGATGAGTTCAGTTCAGTTTATCTGAGTTGTGTTCAGTTCTGCTGAGATCAGAGATCATCTGTAATACAGATGAGTTGAGTTGAAGTTTAGTTTAGTTCAATTAATTTGAGTTCAGTTGAAATGAGATGAGTTCATTTTAGTTCAGTTAAGTTAAGTTAAGTTAAGTTCACCTCAATTCAGTTCAATTAATTTAAGTTCAGTTGAGTTCACCTTAGTTCTGTTAACTTCTGTTCAGTTCAATTAAGTTGAGTGGAGTTGAAGATGAGTTGAGTTGAGGTCAGTTGAGATGAGTTCAGTTGAATTGAGTTGAGTTTAGTTGAATTGAGTTGAGTTGAGATGAGTTCAGTTCAGTTTAGTTGAGTTAAGTTAGATCAACTCAAATCTACTCATTTCAACACAATTTAGGTCAAATCAATATTTGTTGGAAAAGTTTTGAAAGTTACAAACTACATTTAATTTCTAAAGGACGTGATTTAAAAATTTTTTTAAACAATTTCTAAAATTGAAAATATACAAGTTTACTAATATGATCTACGCATAATTATGAAATAGAAAATGTTTCAGCACTATAAGTTGTTAGGGTTTGAAAAAAATGGCTTTTTTTAAATTCGTGGAGATTCTCATTTCTACAAAAATGGTACTATTTTATACTTGGGAAAAAGCCATCCATACCAATGAGGGTTTTATGGCAATGGATCTTAACTCAATTCAAGATCAACTCAAGTTAACTCAAATCTATTCATTTCAACTCAATGTAATTCAGATGAGTATTTGTTGAAAAAGTTAGAAAATTGCAAACTAGTTTTAAAGAATTTTTGAATTGAAAATATACAAGTTTACTAAAGAAAGATCTACCCCTATTTATCAGATAGGAAATGCTTCAGCACTATATATTGTTAGGGTTTTTAGAAATGAACACAACTCAAATGAACTGAACTGAAGTGAACTTAACTGAACTCATTTCAACTCAACTCAACTTAATTGAACTCAACACACCTCAACTGAACTCAACCTGAACTCAAGTTATCTCAACTGAACTGAACTGAAGTGAAGTGAAATTCACTCAACTGAACTCAGCTCAACTCATCTCTGTATGGATGGCTTTTCCCAAGTATAAAAGAGTAAAATGTTTGTAGAAATCAGAATTTCCACAAATTCAAGAAAAGCCATTTTTTGATACCGTAACAACTTATACCGCTGAAACATTTCCTATTTCAACGTTTTTTTAGTCAGCTTGTATAGTTTCAATTTTAGAAATTCTTTGAAAAAATTTTGAAATCATATCCTTTAGAAATTAAATATTGTTTGTAATTTTCGAAACTTTTTCAACAAATACTGACTTGAACTAAAAAGTGTTGAAATGAGTAGATTTCAGTTAATATAACTTAACTTAACTAAAGTGAACTGATCTCATCTCAACTCAACTCAACTAAACTCTACTCAACTTACCTCAACTCATCTGAACTCAACTAAACTCGAATCAACTCAATTCAACTCAACTCAATTCAACTTAACTCATCTCAATTGAACTCAACTCAATGCAACTCAATTCAACCCAAATCAACTTAACTGAACTGAACAGAACTGAGGTGAACTGAACTTAACTATACTGAAATAAAATGAACTCTTCTCAACTCATCTCAACTGAACTGAACTCCACTGAACTCAAATTAATTGAACTGAACTCAACTGAACTCAACTTAACTGAACTCAACTAATCTCAACTTCAACTCAACTCAACTTAACTGAACTGAAATGAATTGAACAGAACTAAGTTTAACTGAACTGAACTGAAATGAATTCATCTAAACTCAACTAAACTCAAATTGATTGAACTCAACTGAAGTGAACTCAACTGAACTCAACTGAACTCAAGTGAACTCATCTCAACTCAACTAAACTAAACTCAACTGAACTGAACAAAACTGAACTGAACTCCACTAAACTGAACTCAACTGAACTCATCTCATCTGAACTCAAGTCAACTCATCTCAAGTCAACTAAAAATATTCATCTTATTGAGATATAAATTACCGCAACTTGTCGAAGACAAGCAGCCAGCCCTTTAAAAAAATGCTTCAGATCCATTGCCATAAAACCCTAATTGGTATGGATGGCTTTCCCATGTTTAAATATAGTGAAATATTTCTAAAAATGAGAATTTCCCAAATTTTAGAAAAGACATTTCTGAAAACCCTAACAACGTATAGTGCTGAAATATTCCTATTTGATAATCAGGCGTAGATTTTTTTAGTAAATAAAAATTCTTTAAAACGTCATTTGGAAATCAAGTGTAGTTTGCAATTTTGTACCTTTTTCAACAAATACTCGTCTGAATTACATTCAGTTGAAATGAATAGATTTGAGTTAATCTGAGTTCAGTTTAGTTGATCTTGTATTGAATTAAGTTGACCGAGTTGAGATAAGATGAGTTGAGTAGAGTTGATTTGAGTTGAGTTAAGTTGTGTTGAATTGAGATGAGTTGAGTTCACTTCAGTTCAGTTGACTTGACTTGTGTTGTATTGAATTGAGATTAAATAGTTGTGTAGAATTGAGTTGAGAGGAGTTGAGTTGATTTTCACTTGAATTGATTTGAGATGAGTTGTATTGAATTGAGACGAGTTGAGTTGAGTTGAGTTAAGTTCAATTAATTTGAGTTCAGCTAAGTTCACTTGAGTTGAGATGAGTTCATTTTAGTTCAGTTCAGTTCAGTTCAGTTCAGTTCTGTTCAGTTCAGATAAGTTGAGTTGAGTGGAAGGTGAGTTAAGTTGAGTTGACTTGAGTTGAGATGACTTGAGTTGAGTTGAATTGAGTTCAGTTCAGTTCAGTTCAGTTAAGTTTTTAGTTGAGTTGAATTGAGTTGAGTTATTGGAAAACAGATCGAATTGCCAGTTTTCGATATTTTCAAAAATGTTCTTCATATTGATATATAAATTACTGCAAGTTCTCGAACACAAGCAGCTAGCGGTCAAAAAATGTTTCAGGTCCATTACTATAAAACCCTCATTGGTATGGATGGCTTTTCCCAAGTATAAAATAGTAAAAGTTTTTGTAGAAATCAGAATTTCTACAAATTTAAGAAAAGCCATTTCTTCAAACCCTAACAACTTATAGTGCTGAAACATTTCATATTTTCATAATTAGGCGTAGATCATATTAGTAAACTTGTATATTTTCAATTTTAGAAATTGTTTAAAAAAATTTTGAAATCACGTCCTTTAGAAATTAAATGTAGTTTGTAACTTTCAAAACTTTTCCAACAAATATTGATTTGAACTAAATTGTGTTGAAATGAGTAGATTTGAGTTGATCTAACTTAACTTAACTGAACTGAACTGAACTGAACTGAACTAAATTGAACACATCTCAACTCAACTCAAATTAACTAAACTCAACTCAATTCAACTGAACTCATCTCAACTGACCTCAACTCAACTCATCTTCAACTCCACTCAACTTAATTGAACTTTGGGAAAGTCTGATTTTTAGTAAAGTTTTAGTATAAACATGGGAAAAGCCATCCATAGAAATGAGGGTTTTATGGCAATGGATCTCAAATATTTTTTTTCAGCGCCGTTAAGTTGAGTTGAATTGACTTAAGTTGAGTGGGGATGAGTTTTGTTGAATTCAGCACTATACGTTGTTAGGGTTTTCAGAAATGTGTTTTCTAAAATTTGGGAAATTCTCATTTTTAGAAATATATTACTATATTTAAACATGGGAAAAGCCATCCATACCAATTAGGGTTTATGGCAATGGATCTGCTAGTCTTTGACAACTTGCGGTAATTTATATCTCAATTGTATGAATATTTTTTAGTTGACTTGAAATGAGTTGACTTGAGTTGAGATGAGATGAGTTAAGTTCAGTTCAGTTTAGTGGAATTCAGTTCAGTTTTTTTCAGTTGATTTGAGATGAGTTCACTTGAGTTCACTTGAGTTCAGTTCAATTAATTTGAGTTCAGAGGAGTTCAGTTCAGTTGAGATGAGTTGAGAAGAGTTCATTTTATTTCAGTATAGTTAAGTTCAGTTCACCTCAGTTCTGCTCAGTTCAGTTAATGACTAAACTATAGACTCAAGTCTATTCACTTTAACTCACTGTAATTCAGATGAGTATTTGTTGAAAAAGTTAGAAAGTTCCAAACTACACATCTGATTTCCAAACGATGTCATTTCAAAAGTTTTAAAGAATTTTTTCTAATTCAAAATATATACGTTTACTAAAAAAGATCTACGCCTAATCATCAAATAGGAAATGTTTCAGCATTATACGTTATTAAGGTTTTCAGAAATATCTTTTCTGACATTTGGGAAATTCTGATTTCTACAAAAATTGTACTCTTTTATACTTGGGAAAAGCCATCCATACCAATGAGGGTTTTATGGCAATGGATCTTAAACAAATTTTTTGAGCCAGAACTTGCAGTAGTTTATATCTCAATAGGAAGAACATTTTTAAAAATAGCGAGAACTGGCAGCTCGATCTGTTTTCAAATACTCAACTCAACTCTACTCTACTCTATTCTATTCTACTCTACTCTACTCAACTCAACTCAACTTAACCTAACTCAACTCAACTCAACTCAGTTCAACTCAAGTCAACTCAACTCAAGTAAACTTCAACTCAACTCAACTTATCTGAACTGAACAGAAACTGAAATGAAATAAAGTGAAGTCATTTCAACTCAACTGAACTCAAATTAATTGAACTAAACTAAACTAAACTCAACTCAACTCAACCCAACTCAGTTCAACTCTACTGAACTGAACTGAACTCAATTCAACTGAACTGAACTGAACTGAACTAAACTCATCTCAACTCAACTTATCTCAACTCAACTCAACCCAACTCGTCTATATTCAGCACAATTCATCCTAACTCAACTGAAGTCAACTCATCTCATCTCAATTCAACATAACTCATCTCAAGTCTACTGAACTGAAATGAACTGAACTCAATTCAACTCAACTCAACTCATCTCAATTCAACACAACCCTTATCAAGTCAATTGAACTCAACTCAACTCAACTTATCTCAATTTAACACAACTGAACTGAACTGAACTGAACTCATCTCATCTCAACTCTGATCAACTTAACTCAATTCAAGATCAACTAAATTACACTCAGTTAACTCAAATGTATTCGTTTCAACTCACTTTAATTCAGATGAGTATTTGTTGAAAAAGTTAGAAAGTTGCAAACTACATCTGATTTCCAAAGGACGTCAGTTCAAAAGTTTTAAAGAATTTTTGAATTGAAACTATACAAGTTTACTAAAAAAGATCTTCGCCTAATTATCAAATAGGAAATGTTTCAGCACTATACGTTGTTAGGGTTTTCAGAAACATCTTTTTTGAAATTTGGGAAATTCTGATTTTTAGAAACATTTTTACTATATTTAAACATGGGAAACGCCATCCATACCAATGAGGGTTTTATGGCAATGGATCTGAAACAATATTTTTAGCTCTGGCTGCTGGTGTTCCACAACTTGCGGTAATTTATATCTCAAAAGGAAGAATATTTTTTGAGTTGAGATGAGATGAGTTGAGCTGAGTTCAGTTGAGTGAAGTTCACTTCAGTTCAGTTCAGTTCAGTTGAGATGACTTGAGTTCAGTTGAGTTCAGTTGAGGTGTGTTGAGTTCAATTAATGAGTTGAGTTGAGATGAGTTCAGTTAAGTTCAGTTCAGTTAAGTTCATCTGAGTTGTGTTCAGTTCTGCTGAGATCAGTTAAGTTGAGTTGAGTTGAAGTTCAGTTCAGTTCACCTCAGTTCAGTTCAATTAATTTGAGTTCAGTTGAAATGAGATGAGTTCATTTTAGTTCAGTTAAGTTAAGTTAAGTTCACATCAATTCAGTTCAATTAATTTAAGTTCAGTTGAGTTCAGTTGAGTTCACCTTAGTTCTGTTAACTTCTGTTCAGTTCAATTAATTTGAGTGGAGTTGAAGATGAGTTGAGTTGAGGTCAGTTGAGATGAGTTCAGTCGAATTGAGTTGAGTTTAGTTGATTTGAGTTGAGTTGAGATGAGTTCAGTTCAGTTCAGTTCAGTTCAGTTAAGTTAGATCAACTCAAATCTACTCATTTCAACACAATTTAGTTCAAATCAATATTTGTTGGAAAAGTTTTGAAAGTTACAAACTAAATTTAATTTCTAAAGGACGTGATTTAAAAATTTTTTTAAACAATTTCTAAAATTGAAATTATGCAAGTTTACTAATATGATCTACGCCTAATTATGAAAGAGGAAATGTTTCAGCACTATAAGTTGTTAGGGTTTGAAAAAAATGGCTTTTTTTAAATTCGTGGAGATTCTCATTTCTACAAAAATGGTACTATTTTATACTTGGGAAAAAGCCAACCATACCAATGAGGGTTTTATGGCAATGGATCTGAAATATGTTTTATGAGCGTTGGCTGCTTGTGTTCTAGGACTTGCATTAATTTATATTTGAATAGGAAGAACAATTTTGAAAATAGCAAAAACTTGCAATTTAATCTGTTTTCAAACAACTCAACTCAACTGAACTCAACTGAACTCAACTCAACTGAAATTAACTCTACTCCACTCATCTCAACACAGCTGAAATCATCTTATCTCAACTTAGATCAACTTAACTCAATTCAAGATCAACTCAAGTGAACTCAAATCTATTCATTTCAACTCAATGTAATTCAAATGAGTATTTGTTGAAAAAGTTAGAAAATTGCAAACTACATTTGATTTCCAAACGATGCCATTTCAAAAGTTTTAAAGAATTTTTGAATTGAAAATATACAAGTTTACTAAAGAAAGACCTACCCCTATTTATCAGATAGGAAATGCTTTAGCACTATGTATGGTTAGGGTTTTTAGAAATGTCTTTTCTGAAATTTGGGAAAGTCTGATTTTTAGTGAAATTTTACTATATTTAAACATGGGAAAAGCCATCCATACAAATGAGGGTTTTATGGCAATGGATCTCAAACATTTGTTTTGAGCGCCAGCTGCTTGTGTTCCACAACTAGCTCTAATTTATATCTCAAAATAGGAAGAATATTTTTCAGTTCAGTTGAGTTGAATTAAGTTGACTTGAGTTGAGGTGAGTTGACTTGAGATGAGTTGAGTTGACTTGAGTTGACTGGAGTTCAGTTCAGTTCATTTCAGTTAAGTTGAGTTGAATTGTCTTATGTTGAGTGGAGATGAGTTGTGTTGAATTCAGCACTATACGTTGTTAGGGTTTCCATAAATGTCTTTTATAAAATTTGGGAAATTCTCATTTTTAGAAATATTTTGCTATATTTAAACATGGGAAAAGCCATCCATACCAATTAGGGTTTTATGGCAATGGATCTGAAGCATTTGTTTAAAGGGCTGGCTGCTTGTCTTCGACAACTTGCGGTAATTTATATCTCAATAGGATGAATATTTTTTAGTTGACTTGAGATGAGTTGACTTGAGTTCAGATGAGATGAGTTCAGTTCAGTTTAGTGGAGTTCAGTTCAGTTTTGCTCAGTTGAATTGAGTTGAGTTCAGGTAAGTTTAGTTGAGTTGAGATGAGTTGACTTCAGTTGAGTTGAGTTCAGTTGAATTCAGTCAATTTGAGTTCAGTTGAGTTTAGATGAATTCCTTTCAGGTCAATTCAGTTCAGTTCACCTCAGTTCTTTTCAATTCAGTTCAGTTCAGTTAAGTTGAGTTGACTTGAAGTTGAGATCAGTTCAGTTCAGTTAAGTTGAGTTCAGTTGAGTTCAGTTCAATTAATTTGAGTTCAGTGGAGTTTAGTTCAGTTGAGATGAGTTGAGAAGAGTTCATTTTATTTCAGTATAGTTAAAGTCAGTTCACCTCAGTTCTGCTCAGTTCAGTTAATGACTAAACTATAGACTAGACTAGACTAAACTGAACTAAACTGAACTGAACTTATCTCAACTCAGGTCAACTTAACTCAATTGAACTGAACTGAACTGAACTGATATGAACTCAAGTCAATTCAACTTAACTCTAGTCAACTCATCTCATCTCATCTCAATTCAACTCAACTCATCTAAACTGAACTCAACTCAACTCAACTCGTCTACATTCAGAACAACTCATTTTAACTCAAGTCAATTCAACTCATCTCCACTCAACCCAACCTACTCAACTCAACTCATCTCAATTCAACATAACTCATCTCAAGTCAACTGAACTGAACTAAACTGAGCTCATCTCAATTCAACTCAACTCAACTCAACTGACTGAACTCAAGTGAAACAACTCTACTCAATTCATCTCAACGCAGCTGAACTCATCTCATCTCAACTCAGATCAACTTAACTCAATTCAAGATC
This sequence comes from Plumapathes pennacea, assembly GCA_964036295.1. Classification (NCBI taxonomy): domain Eukaryota; kingdom Metazoa; phylum Cnidaria; class Anthozoa; order Antipatharia; family Myriopathidae; genus Plumapathes; species Plumapathes pennacea. The sequence goes on along the minus strand of OZ038467.1, from coordinate 16,823,951 downwards.
AACTAATCTCAACTCAGATTAACTCAGATCTATTCATTTCAACTCACTGTAATTCAGATGAGTATTTGTTGAAAAAGTTAGAAAGTTCCAAACTACACATCTGATTTCCAAACGATGTCATTTCAAAAGTTTTAAAGAATTTTTTTTAATTCAAAATATATACGTTTACTAAAAAAGATCTACGCCTAATTATCCAATAGGAAATGTTTCAGCATTATACGTTGTTAGAGTTTTCAGAAATATCTTTTCTGAAAATTGGGAAATTCTGATTTATGGAAAAAGTTTACTATATTTACAAATGGGAAAAGCCATCCATACCAATGACGGTTTTATGGCAACGGATCTTAAACAAATTTTTTGAGCGCTGGCTCCTTGTGTTCCAGAACTTGCAGTAGTTTATATCTCAATAGGAAGAACATTTTTAAAAATAGCGAGAACTGGCAGCTCGATCTGTTTTCAAATAACTCAACTCAACTATGCTCTACTCAACTCAACTCTACTCTACTCTACTCTACTCTACTCTACTCTACTCTACTCTACTCAACTCAACTCAACTTAACTTAAAACAACTCAACTCAACTCAAGTCAACTTTAACTCAACTCAACTCAATTCAGTTCAATTAATTTAAGTTCAGTTGAGTTAACCTTAGTTCTGTTAACTTTTGTTCAGTTCAATTAAGTTGAGTGGAGTTGAAGATGAGTTGAGTTGAGGTCAGTTGAGATGAGTTCAGTTGAATTGAGTTGAGTTGAGTTGAATTGAGTTGAGTTGAGATGAGTTCAGTTCAGTTCAGTTAAGCTAGATCAACTCAAATCTACTCATTTCAACACAATTTAGGTCAAATCAATATTTGTTGGAAAAGTTTTGAAAGTTACAAACTACATTTAATTTCTAAAGGACGTGATTTCAAAATTTTTTTAAACAATTTCTAAAATTGAAAATATACAAGTTTACTAATATGATCTACGCCTAATTATGAAATAGGAAATGTTTCAGCATTATAAGTTGTTAGGGTTTGAAAAACATGGCTTTTTTTAAATTCGTTGAAATTCTCATTTCTACAAAAATGGTACTATTTTATACTTGGAAAAAAGCCATCCATACCATTGAGGGTTTTATGGCAATGGATCTGAAATATGTTTTATGAGCGTTGGCTGCTTGTGCTCTAGGACTTGCAGTAATTTATATTTCAATAGGAAGAACAATTTTGAAAATAGCAAAAACTGACAATTTAATAAGTTTTCAAATAAGTCAACTCAACTGAACTCAACTGAACTCAACTCAACTGAAATTAACTCTACTCCACTCATCTCAACACAGCTGAACTCATCTTATCTCAACTCAGATGAACTTAACTCAATTCAAGATCAACTCAAGTTAACTCAAATCTATTCATTTCAACTCAATGTAATTCAGATGAGTATTTGTTGAAAAAGTTAGAAAATTGCAACTACATTTGATTTTCAAAAGTTTTAAAGAATTTTTGAATTGAAAATATACAAGTTTACAAAAGAAAGATCTACACCTATTTATCAGATAGGAAATGCTTCAGCACTATATGTTGTTAGGGATTTTAGAAATGATCACAACTCAGATGAACTGAACAGAACTGAACTGAACTGAACTCATCTCAACTCAACTCAACTTAATTGAACTCAACACACCTTCAACTGAACTCAACCTGAACTCAAGTCATCTCAACTGAACTGAACTGAAGTGAAGTGAAATTCACTCAACTGAACTCAGCTCAACTCATCTTCTCTCAACTCAAAAATATTCTTCCTTTTGAGATATAAATTACCGCCGCAAGTTGTTGGAACACCAGCAGCCAGAGCTAAAAAATAATGTTTATATGCAATGCCATAAAACCCTCATTGGTATGGATGGCTTTTCCGATGTTTTAAATATAGTAAAAATATTTCTAAAAATCAGAATTTTCAAATTTTAAAAAAGATGTTTCTGAAAACTCTAACAACGTATAGTGCTGAAACATTTCCTATTTGATAATTAGGCGAAGATCTTTTTTAGTAAACTTATATAGTTTCAATTCAAAAATTCTTTAAAACTTTTGAACTGACGTCCTTTGGAAATCAGATGTAGTTTGCAACTTTCTAACTTTTTCAACAAATACTCATCTGAATTAAAGTGAGTTGAAACGAATACATTTGAGTTAACTGAGTTGAATTTAGTTGATCTTGAATTGAGTTAAGTTGATCAGAGTTGAGATGAGATGAGTTCAGTTCAGTTCAGTTCAGTTGTGTTGGATTGAGATGAGTTGAGTTGAGTTGAGTTCAATTGACTTGAGAAGAGTTGTGTTGAATTGAGATGAGTTGAGTTGAGTTGAATTGAGTTCAGTTCATTTCAGTTAAGTAGACCTGAGATGAGTTATGTTGAATTGAGATGAGATGAGTTGACTTCAGTTGAGTTAGGATGAATTGTGCTGAATATAGACGGGTTGGGTTGAGTTGAGTTGAGTTGAGTTGAGATAAGTTGAGTTGAGATGAGTTGAGTTGAGTTGAGTTGAGTTGAGTTGAATTGAGTTCAGTTCAGTAGAGTTGAACTGAGTTGGGTTGAGTTGAGTTGAGTTGAGTTTAGTTCAATTAATTTGAGTTCAGTTGAGTTGAAATGACTTCACTTTATTTCATTTCAGTTTCTGTTCAGTTCAGATAAGTTGAGAAGAGTTGAAGCTGACTTGAGTTGAAATTAGTTGAGTTGAGTCGAGTTAAGTTAAGTTGAGTTGAGTTGAGTTGAGTAGAGTAAAGTAGAGTAGAGTAAAGTAAACTAGAGTAGAGTAGAGTAGAGTAGAGTTGAGTTGAGTTATTTGAAAACAGATCGAGCTGCCAGTTCTCGCTATTTTTAAAACTGTTCTTCCTATTGAGATATAAACTACTGCAAGTTCTGAAACACAAGGAGCCAGCGCTCAAAAATTTTGTTTAAGATCCATTGTCATAAAACCCTCATTGCTTTGGATGGCTTTTCCCAAGTATAAAATGTTAAAATGTTTGTAGAAATCAGATTTTCCACAAATTTAAAAAAAAGCCATTTCTTCGAACGCTAACAACTTATAGCACTGAAACGTTTGCTATTTCATAATTAGGCGTAGATCTTATTAGTAAACTTGTATAATTTCAATTTTAGAAATTCTTTAAGAACATTTCGAAATCACAACTGAACTCAATTCAACTCAACTCCTCTACATTCAACACAACTCATCTTTACTCAAGTTAATTCAACTCAAACATATTCTTCCTATATTGAGATATAAATTACCGCAAGTTGTGGAACACAAGCAACCAGCGCTCAAAAAAAATGTTTCAGATCCATTGCCATAAAACCCTCATTGGTATGGATGGCTTTTCCCATGTGTAAATATAGTAAACTTTTTCTATAAATCAGAATTTCCCAAATTTTAGAAAAGATATTTTTGAAAACCCTAACAACGTATAATGCTGAAACATTTCCTATTTGATAATTAGGCGTAGATCGTTTTTAGTAAACGTATATATTTTGAATTAAAAAAAATTCTTTAAAACTTTTGAAATGACATCGTTTGGAAATCAGATGTGTAGTTTGGAACTTTCTAACTTTTTCAACAAATACTCATCTGAATTACAGTGAGTTGAAATGAATAGATCTGAGTTAATCTGAGTTGAGATTAGTTGATCTTGAATTGAGTTAAGTTGATCTGAGTTGAGATGAGATGAGTTGTTCTGAATGTAAACGAGTTGAGTTAAGTTGAATTGAGATGAGCTCAGTTTAGTTCAGTTCATTTGACTTGAGATGAGTTATGTTGAATTGAGATGAGTTGAGTTGAGTAGGTTGGGTTGAGTGGAGATGAGTTGAATTGACTTGAGTTGAAATGAGTTGTTCTGAATGTAAACGAGTTGAGTTAAGTTGAATTGACTTGAGTTCATATTAGTTCAGTTCAGTTCAGTTCAGTTGAGTTAATTTGACCTGAGTTGAGATAAGTTCAGTTCAGTTTAGTTCAGTTCAGTTCAGTTGACTTGAGATTAGTTATGTTGAGTTGAGATGAGATGAGTTCAGTTCAGTTCCGTTCAGTTGACTTGAAATGAGTTATGTTGAATTGAAATAAGATGAGTTGAGTAGAGTTGACTTGAGTTGACTTGAGTTGAGGAGTTGATCCATTGCCATAAAGCCCTCATTGGTATGGATGGCTTTTCCCAAGTATAAGAGAGTAAAATGTTTGTAGAAATCAGAATTTCCACAAATTTAAGAAAAGCCATTTTTTGAAACCGTAACAGCTTAAACTGCTGAAAGACTTCCTATTTCAACGTCTTATTAGTCAACTTGTATATTTTCAAGTTTAGAAATTCTTTCAAAAAATTTTGAAATAATATCCTTTAGAAATTAAATATTGTTTGTAATTTTCGAAACTTTTTCAACAAATACTGACTTGAACTAAATTGTGTTGAAATGAGTAGATTTCAGTTAATATAACTTAACTTAACTAAAGTGAACTGATCTCATCTCAACTCAACTCAACTAAACTCTACTCAACTTACCTCAACTCATCTGAACTCAACTAAACTCGAATCAACTCAATTCAACTCAACTCAATTCAACTTAACTAATCTCAATTGAACTCAACTCAACGCAACTCAATTCAACCCAAATCAACTTAACTGAACTGAACTGAACTGAGGTGAACTGAACTTAAATATACTGAAATAAAATGAACTCTTCTGAACCCATCTCAACTGAACTGAACTCCACTGAACTCAAATTAATTGAACTGAACTCAACTGAACTCAACTGATCCGAACTTCAACTCAACTCAACTGAACTGAACTGAACTGAATTGAACAGAACTGAGTTTAACTGAACTGAACTGAAATGAATTCATCTAAACTCAACTAAACTCAAATTGATTGAACTCAACTGAACTCAACTGAACTGAACTCATCTCATCTGAACTCAAGTCAACTCATCTCAAGTAAAGTAAAAAATATTCATCCTATTGAGATATAAATTACCGCAACTTGTGGAAGACAAGCAGCCAGCCCTTTAAAAAAATGCTTCAGATCCATTGCCATAAAACCCTAATTGGTATGGATGGCTTTTCCTATGTTTAAATAAAGTGCAATATTTCTAAAGATGAGAATTTCCCAAATTTTAGAAAAGACATTTCTGAAAACCCTAACAACGTATAGTGCTGAAATATTCCTATTTGATAATCAGGCGTAGATTTTTTTTAGTAAATAAAAATTCTTTAAAACGTCATTTGGAAATCAAGTGTAGTTTGCAATTTTGTACCTTTTTCAACAAATACTCGTCTGAATTACATTCAGTTGAAATGAATAGATTTGAGTTAATCTGAGTTCAGTTTAGTTGATCTTGTATTGAATTAAGTTGACCGAGTTGAGATGAGATGAGTTCAGTAGAGTTGATTTGAGTTGAGTTAAGTTGTGTTGAATTGAGATGAGTTGAGTTCACTTCAGTTCAGTTGACTTGACTTGAGATGAGTTGTATTGAATTGAGATTAAATTGTTGTGTAGATTTGAGTTGAGAGGAGTTGAGTTGATTTTCACTTGAATTAATTTGAGATGAGTTGTATTGAATTGAGACGAGTTGAGTTGAATTGAGTTGAATTAAGTTCAATTAATTTGAGTTCAGCTGAGTTCACTTTAGTTGAGATGAGTTCATTGTAGTTCAGTTCAGTTCTGTTCAGTTCAGATAAGTTGAGTTGAGTGGAAGGTGAGTTAAGTTGAGTTGACTTGAGTTGATATGAGTTGAGTTGAGTTGAATTGAGTTGAGTTGAGTTGAGTTGAGTAGAATTGAGTTGATTTAAGTTTTTAGTTGAGTTGAATTGAGTTGAGTTATTGGAAAACAGATCGAATTGCCAGTTTTCGATATTTTCAAAAATGTTCTTCATATTGATATATAAATTACTGCAAGTTCTCGAACACAAGCAGCTAGCGGTCACAAAATGTTTCAGGTCCATTACTATAAAACCCTCATTGGTATGGATGGCTTTTCCCAAGTATAAAATAGTAAAATTTTTGTAGAAATCAGAATTTCCACAAATTTAAGAAAAGCCATTTCCCTTGCGAAATGATTTTCGAGCTATCTAGAACATTCTAGAAGTTTCTGGAAATTTCTAGTCCCTATCCAGCTTTTTTTGGATAGCTATTCCAGTTTTTTTAGTTCAAGAAAATTCCAGTTGTTTCTAGCTTTCAAATCTTTCCGAAGCTAGAAATTTTAAAAATTGTTTTGTAGCCCCAAAAATTCCAGTTTTTTCTAGCTTTCAAGTTCTTTCAGAAGCCATAATTTTCTAGAATTTTGTCTGCTTAAGAAAATTCAAGTTTTTTCTAGCTCATAAATTTCTTTCAGAAGCTAGAATTTCTGAAAAATAAAAATGAGGTTTTAGCTGATCCCTTACAAATCAATCTAATTTTAATCTTATTTTATGGCTATCTTAATGGTAGCACAATTTTATCTTATTTTATTGGTGCCAAGTCCTATTCTATTACTAATTTAAAATATTACAAGGAAAATAGGGCATCTATCTTATTTGTTTTAATTTCATCCAAGTAGTGTATTGCTATTTTCTCAAAGCAAGCTTAAATAGTCATGCACAATAGTCTATTTGAATTCTATTTTATAGCATGATAGACTCAAGTAGTGTATTTTATTTCTATTTCTCAATAGACAAGCTGAAAAAATAGCATGCAAAATAGGCTATTTAAATACAAAAGATATTATTCTTCTAAAAATGATGATAAAATATACTGTTTTACTCCATATTTCCCCAGGCAGTTCAGGTAAAGGCCAGTTCCTTTGTAAAATATTCTTAAATTAGGCTATCATAATCATATTTTAAGGTAAAATAGTTACCACAGAATCCAGGGTATAAGCCCATCTACTTGTTAACACAAAAAACATCCCAGTTATAAGACCTCTGTCCCCCAACTGTTTACTATATGCCATCACAGAACACTGTACATTAACTTCAATAGAAAATTAATATGAAATAATAACAAAAAGTTACTCATTGGCTGGATGGAGCACATGGCTTTTTGATGATTTGTACTGAGTTTGGGACAATTGATTAAAGACTGACAGCTGTTGGCTCATTTTAAAACATTTTTCATCCCCCATCTGTGAGAAGAATGTAATTCAGTAGAAAGGTTGCTTGGTGGTGGTTGCCATCAGTTTAGACTGTCAGACTGTCGTTTTGGTATACAGAGACCACAGGTTGCTACAGGTTATTGATCACTGTGATATCAGGTCAGTGATGGTTTGGCCACATTGAAAAATTGTCTAGCAAGATGTCAGATAAAGACTGTCATTATTTTCATGATCCTACTTTCTGGATGTGTATAATTTTGCATTTAGTTACGTTGAAGGCATAGCCCCATCTAGGCTTGACAGTGTAGAGCAGCTAAACAATCCTTGTGCAAAAGGCTAACTTTAAATCATCAGTAAAGAGGGCTAATTGAAAGTCTTTGTGGAAATAGGCATGCATGTCATTTATGAATGATTGAGGAACATAAGGGGCCTAGAGGTTTTATTTAAAAAATTAATGTTTTACTGAAGATAGAAATAATATGGTCTGTTTCAAATCACATGCTAAACCTGTGATAGAAAAATGATTGAAAAACTATTTAAAGTGGACATGTGAAAACTCTGTGAAACACCATGCCTTAAATTTTTCTTAAGTAACCTGTGAAAAACCATGTGATTCAAACTGGATCAAAGAAAATATGTCCTATATAATTTGAAAACTGCAGCTGGAACAGAAGTTCAATTTCATTCTGATGATCTGCATGAACTGTTAAATTTGCAAACTTTTTCTCTGGGCACAACTGAATGATACAATCATGCTGAGAAGTTGCTTCATGTACTACAAATTTATTATCAGACAAAAGACTAACAGAAACATTGAACCAGGGTGTGTGTACATAAAGCAGATGATTGTATACTTTTCTCTCTTTGAAATCTAGTAGGCCAGTCCTAAATAGCTGCCTCACAAAGGAAAATAATGACTACTGTATTTTGATTCACACAATATTGTCTGAAATGAATCACACTGTAGCAGGATCTTGAAAAGGAAACTAACAGAATTATAGCAGACAATTCAACTCCAGCCATAACAAGAAACCCAAAATCTCACAACCAAGTTCCATGAAAGTCAAGAAAACTCATTGACAAAACTGAAATGCATATAATCACCATGCTTTAAGACCATAAAAACTTGCAGATGATATTATTACACTCTAAAATAATAAAATACTATATGGGAAAACTTAGATTGCTTTTGTGAAACAAGTCCACCGGGATATGCAACAATTCATTTGAAATACACATCATTACCAGATGATCACAAGATAACAGAAGTCGTACAGGAAGTACTGCAGTTCCAGGAATATATTAGAATCAGAATAAAAAACAAACTCACCTCCACCAGAATTCTCTTATCATGTTTTTTTGGTGTGTCCTGGTTTAGCTCCAACAATTTATAGTCTATTTTGAGTTCGTGTTCGATGGAGATTTGTTCCCGAAGTTAATTTCAACCACGAAAATGATTCGCATAACATACGGTGTACATTGTAGCAACAGCTTTTCCAAAATTGCACAGGTCCATCTCTTTTTACTGAAGATTGCTCCAACCAGGTAGCCATATTCATAATTTTAGTTAACCGCCTTTAAATTGACTTGACGTTCGCAAACTATATTTCCTCACGTGTAAAATGGCTTCTCGTTGCCCCACGTTGGCACTGGGAGCGAGTCACATTAACCAATCAGAAGCGCTCTCTTTTGAGCGCCAAAATGTAAGCGCGGACGCGACGCTGTTGATTTTATCTTTTTCAAACTCAAGCGAGGAGGGTTTCTTTCATTTGTGAGAGAAATTTCTAGTCTGTGGCAATGGAAAAGCAGTTAAGGAATGAAGCTTTTCCCAAATGTTTCACCATGGAAAACAATTCACAAATCAACTCAAAATGAAGCAACTGGGCAGAAAAACTGAAGTTTTGCGCTGAAACCTTGGCAAGCTGAGTCAACAGAAGAACCGAAGATAATTAAGGTCAGTTGTGTATAAGCTTTATTCGTATAAATAGCACGGGTGTTTCAAATGCATTATGAAATCTCTAGTAAATCTTCTTTGAAGTCCACCTCTGGCCGTCAAAATGATTCAAATTGCGACTCGCACAGTGCCGTAAATCTTTGTTTTTTTTTTCCCAAACGTACCTTTGAAAATTCGTGAATGTTTGTAACTTGCGTGTCCATGGTGGCGGAACGTAGTCAGCACTTCTTTAAGGCAGTTGGCTTGCAATTCTTAAAATTGGCAAGTTTCATGAAATTTAACGGAGCACCGGCGGCATCGAGTTCTTATTTCATGTGTACGCTGGAAGGCAAATTGTTTACAAAATTAGATAGTCGTACTTCTATGCATCGTTTTATACTGAATCATCAGACACTTTCATCTTCGGGAACCTATAGTTTTCCGACTGTTGTTTCTTGTCTTTCAAGCGCTCACGGCCGTGCCTCTGCATACTTCTTTTGTGTGGAGATCTGTGAAATAATCATGTTCTGTTCGCTATCCCCATTTTTCCCGATTTATCTCAAATTACAGTTTCTCGAACAATTTTCCAACCTTCATTCACTAAGAGAAAACTCTTAATAGCCGACGTTACGCAATGTTTTGACGGCCAGCCGACGCAAATGAACAGAAATGCGTTACGATAACTTCCCATAAACTGATTTTATGCCTGTTTTGTCCCTATTTTATCTGTAGTTTTCACTATTTTAAAGCTGTTCTAAAGCTAGTTCTTGCATTTCTAAGGATTATAATTTCAAAGCATATTAAAAATTCTAGAAATTTCTAGCATAACCTAGAATAATTCTATAAATTCCCAGAAATTTCTCTGCAACAAGTTGGAATAATTCTAGATCTCCATTATTATCATTTAGGTGAATTCTAGAACTAAAATAATTTTAGAAATTTCTTGAATTAGTGCTGGAAAAATCCTAGAATAATCCAGCTTTATTATTCTGGTTAATGCTAGAAATTTCCAGATTATAAATTTCCAGAAATTGCTAGTTTTGGTGTTTCATATTTAACATCCTGGTTATTTCCACAAATTTCTAGATTTAGAGCTGGACTAATATTCTAGAAATTTCTTGAATAATACAGCTTCATTATTCTGGTTAATGCTAGAAATTTCCAGACTAGAAATTTCCAGAAAATATTTATAGCTTTAATTTTGAATTTTGTTTCATTTAACATCCTGGAAATTTCTAAAAATTTCTAGTCTTAAAGCTGGAATAATTCAAGAAATTTCTAGAATTAAAGCTGGAAAAATTCCAGAAATATTCTAGAAAATTCTAGAATCATCCAGCTTCATTTCGCAAGGGTTCTTCAAACCCTAACAACTTATAGTGCTGAAACATTTCATATTTCATAATTAGGCGTAGATCATATTAGTAAACTTGTATATTTTCAATTTTAGAAATTGTTTAAAAAAATTTGAAATCACGTCCTTTAGAAATTAAATGTAGTTTGTAACTTTCAAAACTTTTCCAACAAATATTGATTTGAACTAAATTGTGTTGAAATGAGTAGATTTGAGTTGATCTAACTTAACTGAACTGAACTGAACTGAACTCATCTCAACTCAACTCAAATCAACTAAACTCAACTCAATTCAACTGAACTCATCTCAACTGATCTCAACTCAACTCATCTTCAACTCCACTCAAATTAATTGAACTGAACAGAAGTTAACAGAACTAAGGTGAACTCAACTGAACTCAACTGAACTTAAATTAATTGAACTGAATTGAGGTGAACTTAACTTAACTTAACTAAAATGAACTCATCTCATTTCAACTGAACTCAAATTAATTGAACTGAACTGAGGTGAACTGAACACATCTCAACTCAACTCAAATCAACTAAACTCAACTCAATTCAACTGAACTCATCTCAACTGACCTCAACTCAACTCATCTTCAACTCCACTCAACTTAATTGAACTTTGGGAAAGTCTGATTTTTAGTAAAGTTTTTGTATATTTAAACATGGGAAAAGCCATCCATAGAAATGAGGGTTTTATGGCAATGGATCTCAAACATTTTTTTTGAGCGCCGGCTTCTTGTGTTCCACAACTAGGTGTAATTTATATCTCAAAATAGGAAGAATATTTTTCAGTTCAGTTCAGTTGAATTAAGTTGAGTTGAGTTGACTTGAGTTGACTTGAGATGAGTTGAGTTGACTTGAGTTGACTGGGGTTCAGTTCAGTTCAGTTCAGTTAAGTTAAGTTAAGTTGAGTTGAATTGACTTAAGTTGAGTGGAGATGAGTTGTGTTGAATTCAGCACTATACGTTGTTACGGTTTTCAGAAATGTCTTTTCTAAAATTTGGGAAATTCTCATTTTTAGAAATATTTTACTATATTTAAACACGGGAAAAGCCATCCATACCAATTAGGGTTTTATGGCAATGGATCTGAAGCATTTTTTTAAAGGGCTGGCTGCTTGTCTTCGACAACTTGCGGTAAATTATATCTCAATAGGATGAATATTTTTTAGTTGACTTGAGATGAGTTGACTTGAGTTCAGATGAGAGGAGTTCAGTTCAGTTCAGTTTAGTGGTCTTTAGTTCAGTTCAGTTCAGTTCAGTTCAGTTCAGTTCAGTTCAATCAATTTGAGTTCAGTTGAGCTTAGATGAATTCATTTCAGTTCAGTTCAGCTCACCTCAGTTCTGTTCAATTCAGTTCAGTTCAGTTAAGTTGAGTTGACTTGAAGTTGAGATCAGTTCAGTTCAGTTAAGTTGAGTTCAGTTCAGTTCAGTTCAGTTCAATTAATTTGAGTTCAGTGGAGTTCAGTTCAGTTGAGATGAGTTGAGAAGAGTTCATTTTATTTCAGTATAGTTAAGTTCAGTTCACCTCAGTTCTGCTCAGTTCAGTAATGACTATACTATAGACTAGTAGTTTATATCTCAATAGGAAGAACATTTTTAAAAATAGCGAGAACTGGCAGCTCGATCTGTTTTCAAATAACTCAACTCAACTATACTCTATTCTACTCAACTCAACTCTATTCTACCTACTCTACTCTACTCAACTCAACTCAACTCAACTTAACTTAACTCAACTCAACTCAACTCAACTCAACTTCAACTCATCTCAACTTATCTGAACTGAACAGAAACTGAAATGAAATAAAGTGAAGTCATTTCAACTCAACTGAACTCAAATTAATTGAACTAAACTAAACTCAACTCAACTCAACTCAACCCAACTCAGTTCAACTCTACTGAACTGAACTGAACTCAATTCAACTGAACTGAACTGAACTGAACTAAACTCATCTCAACTCAACTTATCTTAAGTCAACTCAACTCAACTCAACCCAACTCGTCTATATTCAGCACAATTCATCCTAACTCAACTGAAGTCAACTCATCTCATCTCAATTCAACATAACTCATCTCAAGTGTACTGAACTGAAATGAACTGAACTCAATTCAACTGAACTCAACTCATCTCAATTCAACACAACTCTTCCAAGTCAATTGAACTCAATTCAACTCAACTCCTCTCAATTCAACACAACTGAACTGAACTGAACTGAACTCATCTCAACTTTGATCAACTTAACTCAATTCAAGATCAACTAAATTCAACTCAGTTAACTCAAATGTATTCGTTTCAACTCACTTTAATTCAGACGAGTATTTGTTGAAAAAGTTAGAAAGTTGCAAACTACATCTGATTTTCAAAGGACGCGAGTTCAAAAGTTTTAAAGAATTTTTGAATTGAAACTATACAAGTTTACTAAAAAAGATCTTCGCTTAATTATCAAATAGGAAATGTTTCAGCACTATACGTTGTTAGGGTTTTCAGAAACATCTTTTTTGAAATTTGGGAAATTCTGATTTTTACAAACATTTTTACTATATTTAAACATGGGAAAAGCCATCCATGCCAATGAGGGTTTTATGGCAATGGATCTGAAACATTATTTTTTAGCTCTGGCTGCTGGTGTTCCACAACTTGCGGTAACTTATATCTCAAAAGGAAGAATATTTTTGAGTTCAGTTGAGAGAAGTTCACTTCACTTCAGTTCAGTTCAGTTCAGTTAAGTTGAGATGACTTGAGTTCAGTTGAGTTCAGTTGAGGTGTATTGAGTTCAATTAATTTGAGTTGAGTTGAGATGAGTTCAGTTAAGTTCAGTTCAGTTCAGTTCATCTGAGTTGTGTTCAGTTCTGCTGAAATCAGTTAAGTTGAGTTGAGTTGAAGTTCAGTTCAGTTCAGCCCAGTTCAGTTTAGTTTAGTTCAGTTCAATTAATTTGAGTTCAGTTGAAATGAGATGAGTTCATTTTAGTTCAGTTCAGTTAAGTTAAGTTAAGTTCACCTCAATTCAGTTCAATTAATTTAAGTTCAGTTGAGTTCACCTTAGTTCTGTTAACTTTTGTTCAGTTCAATTAAGTTGAGTGGAGTTGAAGATGAGTTGAGTTGAGGTCAGTTGAGGTCAGTAGAGATGAGTTTAGTTGAATTGAGTTAAGTTTAGTTGATTTGAGTTGAGTTGAGATGAGTTGAGTTCAGTTGAGTTCAGTTCAGTTAGATCAACTCAAATCCACTCATTTCAACACAATTTAGGTCAAATCAATATTTGTTGGAAAAGTTTTGAAAGTTACAAACTACATTTAATTTCTAAAGGACGTGATTTCAAATTTTTTTAAAATAATTTCTAAAATTGAAAATATACAAGTTTACTAATATGATCTACGCATAATTATGAAATAGAAAATGTTTCAGCACTATAAGTTGTTAGGGTTTGAAGAAATGGCTTCTCTTAAATTTGTGGAAATTCTGATTTCTACAAAAATTTTACTATTTTATACTTGGGAAAAGCCATCCATACCAATGAGGGTTTTATAGTAATGGACCTGAAACATTTTTTGACCGCTAGCTGCTTGTGTTCTAGAACTTGCATTAATTTATATATCAATATGAAGAACATTTTTGAAATATCGAAAACTGGCAATTCGATCTGTTTTCCAATAACTCAACTCAACTCAACTAAAAACTTAACTGAACTCAACTCTACTCAACTCAACTCAACTCAAGTCAAGTCAACTCAAGTCAAATCAAGTCAACTCATCTCAACTCAAGTCAACTGAACTTAACTCACCTTCCACTCAACTCAACTTATCTGAACTGAACAGAACTGAACTGAACTGAACCGAACTAAAATGAACTCATCTCAACTCAAGTGAACTCAGCTGAACTCAAATTAATTGAACTTAACTCAACTCAACTCAACTCAACTCGTCTCAATTCAATACAACTCATCTCAAATCAATTCAAGTGAAAATCAACTCAACTCCTCTCAACTCAAATATACACAACTATTTAATCTCAATTCAATACAACTCATCTCAAGTCAAGTCAACTGAACTGAACTGAAGTGAACTCAACTCATCTTAATTCAACACAACTTAACTCAACTCAACTCAACTCTACTCAACTCATCTCATCTCAACTCGGTCAACTTAATTCAATACAAGATCAACTAAAGTGAACTCAGATTAACTCAAATCTATTCATTTCAACTGAATGTAATTCAGACGAGTATTTGTTGAAAAAGGTACAAAATTGGAAACTACATTTGATTTCCAAATGACATCATTTCAAAACTTTTAAAGAATTTTTATTTACTAAAAAAATTCTACGCCTGATTATCAAATAGGAATATTTCAGCACTATACGTTGTTAGGGTTTTCAGAAATGTCTTTTCTAAAATTTGAGAAATTCTCATTTTTAGAAATATTTCACTATATTTAAACATGGGAAAAGCCATCCATACCAGTTAGGGTTTTATGGCAATGGATCTGAAGGATTTTTTTAAAGGGCTGGCTGTTTGTCTTCAACAACTTGCGGTAAATTATATCTCAAAAGGATGAATAGTGTTTAGTTGACTTGAGATGAGTTGACTTGAGTTCAAATGAGATGAGTTCAGTTCAGTTCAGTTTAGTGGAATTCAGTTCAGTTTTGTTCAGTTGAGTTGAGTTGAGTTGAGTTGAGTGAAGTTTAGTTGAGTTGAGATGAGTTCACTTCAGTTCTGTTCAATTCAGTTGAGTTGAGTTGAGTTGAGTTGAAGTTGAGATCACTTCAGTTCAGTTAAGTTGAGTTCAGTTGAATTCAGTTGAGTTCAGTTGAGTTCAGTTCAATTAATTTCAGTTCAGTGGAGTTCAGTTCAGTTGAGATGAGTTGAGAAGAGTTTTATTTCAGTATAGTTAAGTTCAGTTCACCTCAGTTCTGTTCAGTTCAGTTCAGTTGATTTGGGTTGAATTGAGTTGCGTTGAGTTGAGTTCAATTGAGATGAGGTAAATTGAATTGAGTTGAGTTGAATTGAGTTAATTCGACTAGTTGAGTTCAGTTCAGTTGAGGTAAGTTGAGTAGAGTTTAGTTGAGTTTAGTTGAGATGAGATGAGTTCACTTCAGTTAAGTTAAGTTATATTAACTCAAATCTACTCATTTCAACATAATTTAGTTCAAGTCAGTATTTGTTGAAAAAGTTTAGAAAATTACAAACAATATTTAATTTCTAAAGGATATGATTTCAAAATTTTTTCAAAGAATTTCTAAAATTGAAAATATACAAGTTGACTAATAAAACGTTGAAATAGGAAATGTTTCAGCAGTATAAGATGTTACGGTTTCAAAAAATGGCTTTTCTTAAATTTGTGGAAATTCTGATTTCTACAAAAAGTTTACTCTTTTATACTTGGGATAGACCATCCATACCAATGAGGGTTTTATGGCAATGGATCAACTCCTCAACTCAACTCAACTCAACTCAACTCATCTTATTTCAATTCAACATAACTCATCTCAAGTCAACTGAACTGAACTGAACTGAAATCATCTCATCTCAACTCAAGTCAAGTCAATTCAACTCAACTCTACTCAACTCATCTCATCTAAATTCAACATAACTAATCTCAAGTCAACTGAACTTAACTGAACTAAACTGAACTGAACTTATCTGAACTAAGGTCAATTTAACTCAACTGAACTCAACTGAACTGATATGAACTCAAGTCAATTCAACTTAACTGTACTCAACTCATCTCCTCTCAATTCAACTCAACTCAACTCAACTCGTCTACATTCAGAACAACTCATTTCAACTCAAATCAATTCAACTCATCTCCACTCAACCCAACTCTACTCAACTCAACTCATCTCAATTCAACATAACTCATCTCAAGTCAACTAAACTGAACTAAACTGAGCTCATCTCAATTCAACACAACTCAACTCAACTCAACTGAAATCAACTCTACTCAATTCATCTCAACGCAGCTGAACTCATCTCATCTCAACTCAGATCAACTTAACTCAATTCAAGATCAACTAATCTCAACTCAGATTAACTCAAATCTATTCATTTCAACTCACTGTAATTCAGATGAGTATTTGTTGAAAAAGTTAGAAAGTTCCAAACTACACATCTGATTTCCAAACGATGTCATTTCAAAAGTTTTAAAGAATTTTTTTAATTCAAAATATATACGTTTACTAAAAAAGATCTACGCCTAATTATCAAATAGTTTTCAGAAATACCTTTTCTGAAATTTAGGAAATTCTGATTTATAGAAAAAGTTTACTATATTTACACATGGGAAAAGCCATCTATACCAATGAGGGTTTTATGGCAATGGATCTTAAACAATTTTTTTGAGCGCTGGCTCCTTGTGTTCCAGAACTTGCAGTAGTTTATATCTCAATAGGAAGAACATTTTTAAAAATAGCGAGAACTGGCAGCTCGATCTGTTTTCAAATAACTCAACTCAACTATACTCTACTCTACTCAACTCTACTCTACTCCACTATACTCAACTCAACTCAACTTAACTTAACTCAAATCAACTCAACTCAAGTCAACTTCAACTCATCTCAACTTATCTGAACTGAACAGAAACTGAAATGAAATAAAGTGAAGTCATTTCAACTCAATTGAACTAAAATAAACTAAACTCAACTCAACTCAACTCAACCCAACTCAGTTCAACTCTACTGAACTGAACTGAACTCAATTCAACTGAACTGAACTGAACTAAACTCATCTCAACTCAACTTATCTTAAGTCAACTCAACTCAACTCAACCCAACTCGTCTATATTCAGCACAATTCATCCTGACTCAACTGAAGTCAACTCATCTCATCTCAATTCAACATAACTCATCTCAAGTGTACTGAACTGAAATGAACTGAACTCAATTCAACTCAACTCAACTCATCTCAATTCAACACAACTCTTCTCAAGTCAATTGAACTCAACTCAACTCATCTCAATTCAACACAACTGAACTGAACTGAACTGAACTCATCTCATCTCAGCTCAACTCTGATCAACTTAACTCAATTCAAGATCAACTTAAATCCAACTCAGTTAACTCAAATGTATTCGTTTCAACTCACTTTAATTCAGATGAGTATTTGTTGAAAAAGTTAGAAAGTTGCAAACTACATCTGATTTCCAAAGGACGTTAGTTAAACAGTTTTAAAGAATTTTTGAATTGAAACTATACAAGTTTACTAAAATAGATCTTCGCCTAATTGTCAAATAGGAAATGTTTCAGCACTATACGTTGTTAGGGTTTTCAGAAACATCTTTTTTGAAATTTGGGAAATTCTGATTTTTAGAAACATTTTTACTATATTTAAATATGGGAAAGGCCATCCATAACAATGATGGTTTTATAGCAATGGATCTGAAACATTATTTTTTAGCTCTGGCTGCTGGTGTTCCACAACTTGCGGTAATTTATATCTCAAAAGGAAGAATATTTTTGAGTTGAGATGAGACAATGAAATGAGAAGAGTTGAGTTGAGATGAGTTCAGTTCAGTTCAGTTCAGTTCAGTTCAGTTCATCTGAGTTGTGTTCAGCTCTGCTGAGATCAGTTAAGTTGAGTTGATTTGAAGTTAAGTTCAGTTTAGTTTAGTTCAGTTCAATTAATTTGAGTTCAGTTGAAATGAGATGAGTTCATTTTAGTTCAGTTCAGTTAAGTTAAGTTCACCTCAATTCAGGTCAATTAATTTAAGTTCAATTGAGTTCACCTTAGTTCTGTTAACTTTTGTTCAGTTCAATTAAGTTGAGTGGAGTTGAACATGAGTTGAGTTGAGGTCAGTTGAGATGAGTTCAGTTAAATTGAGTTGAGTTGAGATGAGTTCAGTTCAGTTCAGTTCAGTTAAGTTAGATTAACTCAAATCTACTCAATTTCAACAAAATTTAGTTCAATATTTGTTGGAAAAGTTTGAAAGTTACAAACTACATTTAATTTCTAAAGGACGTGATTTCAAAAATTTTTTAAATGATCTACGCTTAATTATGAAATAGGAAATGTTTCAGCACTATAAGTTTTTAGGGTTTGAAAAAAATGGCTTTTTTTAAATTTGTGGAAATTCTCATTTCTACAAAAATGGTACTATTTTATACTTGGGAAAAAGCCATCCATACCAATGAGGGTTTTATGGCAATGGATCTGAGATATGTTTTATGAGCGTTAGCTGCTTGTGTTCTAGGACTTGCAGTAATTTATATCTCAATAGGAAGAACAATTTTGAAAATAGCAAAAACTTGCATTTTAATCTGTTTTCAAATAACTCAACTCAACTGAACTCAACTGAACTCAACTCAACTGAAATTAACTCTACTCCACTCATCTCAACACAGCTGAACTCATCTTATCTCAACTCAGATCAACTTAACTCAATACAAGATCAACTCAAGTTAACTCAAATGTATTCATTTCAACTCAATGTAATTCAGATGAGTATTTGTTGAAAAAGTTAGAAAATTGCAAACTACATTTGATTTCCAAACGATGCCATTTCAAAAGTTTTAAAGAATTTTTGAATTGAAAATATACAAGTTTACTAAAGAAAGATCTACCCCTATTTATCAGATAGGAAATGCTTCAGCACTATATATTGTTAGGGTTTTTAGAAATTTGGGAAAGTCTGATTTTTAGTAAAATTTTACTATATTTAAACATGGGAAAAGCCTTCCATACAAAATGAGGGTTTTGTGGCAATGGATCTCAAACATTTGTTTGAGCGCCGGCTGCTTGTGTTCCACAACTAGCTGTAAATTATATCTCAAAATAGGAAGAATATTTTTGAGTTGAGTTGAGTTGAATTAACTTGAGTTGACTTGAGTTGAGTTGACTTGAGATGAGTTTAATTGACTTGAGTTGACTGGAGTTCAGTTCAGTTCAGTTAAGCTAAGTGGAGTTGAATTGACTTAAGTTGAGTGGAGATGAGTTGTGTTGAATTCAGCACTATACGTTGTTACGGTTTTCAGAAATGTCTCTTCTAAAATTTCAAAAATTCTCATTTTTAGAAATATTTTACTATATTTAAACATGGGAAAAGCCATCCATACCAATTAGGGTTTTATGGCAATGGATCTGAAGCATTTTTTTAGAGGGCTGGCTGCTTGTCTTCGACAACTTGCGGTAATTTATATCTCAATAGGATGAACATTTTTTAGTTGACTTGAGATGAGTTGACTTGAGTTCAGATGAGATGAGTTAAGTTGAGTTTAGTGGAGTTCAGTTCCACAACTTGCGGTAATTTATAGCCCAAAAGGAAGAATATTTTTGAGTTGAGATGAGATGAGTTGAGCTGAGTTCAGTTGAGTGAAGTTCAGTTCAGTTCAGTTCAGTTCAGTTCAGTTGAGATGACTTGAGTTCAGTTGAGTTCAGTTGAGGTGTGTTGAGTTCAATTAATTTGAGTTGAGTTGAGATGAGCTCAGTTCAGTTCATCTGAGTTGTGTTCAGTTCTGCTGAGATCAGTTAAGTTGAGTTGAGTTGAAGTTTAGTTCAGTTCAAGTAATTTGAGTTCAGTTGAAATGAGATGAGTTCATTTTAGTTCAGTTAAGTTAAGTTAAGTTAAGTTCACCTCAATTCAGTTCAATTAATTTAAGTTCAGTTGAGTTCAGTTGAGTTCACCTTAGTTCTGTTAACTTTTGTTCAGTTCAATTAAGTTGAGTGGAGTTGAAGATGAGTTGAGTTGAGGTCTGTTGAGATGAGTTCAGTTGAATTGAGTTGAGTTTAGTTGATTTGAGTTGAGTTGAGATGAGTTCAGTTCAGTTTAGTTGAGTTAAGTTAGATCAACTCAAATCTACTCATTTCAACACAATTTAGTTCAAATCAATATTTGTTGGAAAAGTTTTGAAAGTTACAAACTACATTTAATTTCTAAAGGACGTGATTTCAAAAATTTTTTAAACAATTTCTAAAATTGAAAATATACAAGTTTACTAATATGATCTACGCATAATTATGAAATAGGAAATGTTTCAGCACTATAAGTTGTTAGGGTTTGAAAAAAATGGCTTTTTTTAAATTCGTGGAGATTCTCATTTTTACAAAAATGGTACTATTTTATACTTGGGAAAAAGCCATCCATACCAATGAGGGTTTTATGGCAATGGATCTTAACTCAATTCAAGATCAACTCAAGTTAACTGAAATCTATTCATTTCAACTCAATGTAATTCAGATGAGTATTTGTTGAAAAAGTTAGAAAATTGTAAACTACATTTGATTTTCAAAAGTTTTAAAGAATTTTTGGATTGAAAATATACAAGTTTACTAAAGAAAGATCTACCCCTATTTATCAGATAGGAAATGCTTCAGCACTATATATTGTTAGGGTTTTTAGAAATGAACACAACTCAAATGAACTGAACTGAACTGAACTTAACTGAACTCATTTCAACTCAACTCAACTTAATTGAACTCAACACACCTCAACTGAACTCAACCTGAACTCAAGTTATCTCAACTGAACTGAACTGAACTGAAGTGAAGTGAAATTCACTCAACTGAACTCAGCTCAACTCATCTCTGTATGGATGGCTTTTCCCAAGTATAAAAGAGTAAAATGTTTGTAGAAATCAGAATTTCCACAAATTCAAGAAAAGCCATTTTTTGATACCGTAACAACTTATACCGCTGAAACATTTCCTATTTCAACGTTTTATTAGTCAGCTTGTATATTTTCAATTTTAGAAATTCTTTGAAAAAATTTTGAAATCATATCCTTTAGAAATTAAATATTGTTTGTAATTTTCGAAACTTTTTCAACAAATACTGACTTGAACTAAATTGTGTTGAAATGAGTAGATTTCAGTTAATATAACTTAACTTAACTAAAGTGAACTGATCTCATCTCAACTCAACTCAACTAAACTCTACTCAACTTACCTCAACTCATCTGAACTCAACTAAACTCGAATCAACTCAATTCAACTCAACTCAACTCAATTCAACTTAACTCATCTCAATTGAACTCAACTCAATGCAACTCAATTCAACCCAAATCAACTTAACTGAACTGAACAGAACTGAGGTGAACTGAACTTAACTATACTGAAATAAAATGAACTCTTCTCAACTCATCTCAACTGAACTGAACTCCACTGAACTCAAATTAATTGAACTGAACTCAACTGAACTCAACTGAACTCAACTGAACTCAACTTAACTGAACTCAACTAATCTCAACTTCAACTCAACTCAACTTAACTGAACTGAAATGAATTGAACAGAACTAAGTTTAACTGAACTGAACTGAAATGAATTCATCTAAACTCAACTAAACTCAAATTGATTGAACTCAACTGAAGTGAACTCAACTCAACTCAACTCAACTCAAGTGAACTCATCTCAACTCAACTCAACTCAACTCAACTCAACTGAACAAAACTGAACTGAACTCCACTAAACTGAACTCAACTGAACTCATCTCATCTGAACTCAAGTCAACTCATCTCAAGTCAACTAAAAATATTCATCTTATTGAGATATAAATTACCGCAACTTGTCGAAGACAAGCAGCCAGCCCTTTAAAAAATGCTTCAGATCCATTGCCATAAAACCCTAATTGGTATGGATGGCTTTCCCATGTTTAAATATAGTGAAATATTTCTAAAAATGAGAATTTCCCAAATTTTAGAAAAGACATTTCTGAAAACCCTAACAACGTATAGTGCTGAAATATTCCTATTTGATAATCAGGCGTAGATTTTTTTAGTAAATAAAAATTCTTTAAAACGTCATTTGGAAATCAAATGTAGTTTGCAATTTTGTACCTTTTTCAACAAATACTCGTCTGAATTACATTCAGTTGAAATGAATAGATTTGAGTTAATCTGAGTTCAGTTTAGTTGAACTTGTATTGAATTAAGTTGACCGAGTTGAGATGAGATGAGTTGAGTAGAGTTGATTTGAGTTGAGTTAAGTTGTGTTGAATTGAGATGAGTTGAGTTCACTTCAGTTCAGTTGACTTGACTTGTGTTGTATTGAATTGAGATTAAATAGTTGTGTAGAATTGAGTTGAGAGGAGTTGAGTTGATTTTCACTTGAATTGATTTGAGATGAGTTGTATTGAATTGAGACGAGTTGAGTTGAGTTGAGTTAAGTTCAATTAATTTGAGTTCAGCTAAGTTCACTTGAGTTGAGATGAGTTCATTTTAGTTCAGTTCAGTTCAGTTCAGTTCAGTTTTTAGTTGAGTTGAATTGAGTTGAGTTATTGGAAAACAGATCGAATTGCCAGTTTTCGATATTTTCAAAAATGTTCTTCATATTGATATATAAATTACTGCAAGTTCTCGAACACAAGCAGCTAGCGGTCAAAAAATGTTTCAGGTCCATTACTATAAAACCCTCATTGGTATGGATGGCTTTTCCCAAGTATAAAATAGTAAAAGTTTTTGTAGAAATCAGAATTTCCACAAATTTAAGAAAAGCCATTTCTTCAAACCCTAACAACTTATAGTGCTGAAACATTTCATATTTTCATAATTAGGCGTAGATCATATTAGTAAACTTGTATATTTTCAATTTTAGAAATTGTTTAAAAAAATTTTGAAATCACGTCCTTTAGAAATCAAATGTAGTTTGTAACTTTAAAAACTTTTCCAACAAATATTGATTTGAACTAAATTGTGTTGAAATGAGTAGATTTGAGTTGATCTAACTGAACTGAACTGAACTGAACTGAACTGAACTGAACTAAATTGAACACATCTCAACTCAACTCAAATTAACTAAACTCAACTAAATTCAACTGAACTCATCTCAACTGACCTCAACTCAACTCATCTTCAACTCCACTCAACTTAATTGAACTTTGGGAAAGTCTGATTTTTAGTAAAGTTTTAGTATAAACATGGGAAAAGCCATCCATACCAATTAGGGTTTATGGCAATGGATCTGCTAGTCTTCGACAACTTGCGGTAATTTATATCTCAATTGTATGAATATTTTTTAGTTGACTTGAAATGAGTTGACTTGAGTTCAGATGAGATGAGTTAAGTTCAGTTCAGTTTAGTGGAGTTCAGTTCAGTTTTTTTCAGTTGATTTGAGTTGAGTTCAGTTAAGTTTAGTTGAGTTGAGATGAGTTCACTTCAGTTCACTTGAGTTCAGTTGAGTTCAGTTCAATTAATTTGAGTTCAGTGTAGTTCAGTTCAGTTGAGATGAGTTGAGAAGAGTTCATTTTATTTCAGTATAGTTAAGTTCAGTTCACCTCAGTTCTGCTCAGTTCAGTTAATGACTAAACTATAGACTCAAGTCTATTCACTTCAACTCACTGTAATTCAGATGAGTATTTGTTGAAAAAGTTAGAAAGTTCCAAACTACACATCTGATTTCCAAACGATGTCATTTCAAAAGTTTTAAAGAATTTTTTCTAATTCAAAATATATACGTTTACTAAAAAAGATCTACGCCTAATCATCAAATAGGAAATGTTTCAGCATTATACGTTATTAAGGTTTTCAGAAATATCTTTTCTGACATTTGGGAAATTCTGATTTCTACAAAAATTGTACTCTTTTATACTTGGGAAAAGCCATCCATACCAATGAGGGTTTTATGGCAATGGATCTTAAACAAATTTTTTGAGCCAGAACTTGCAGTAGTTTATATCTCAATAGGAAGAACATTTTTAAAAATAGCGAGAACTGGCAGCTCAATCTGTTTTCAAATACTCAACTCAACTCTACTCTACTCTATTCTATTCTACTCTACTCTACTCTACTCAACTCAACTCAACTTAACCTAACTCAACTCAACTCAACTCAGTTCAACTCAAGTCAACTCAACTCAAGTAAACTTCAACTCAACTCAACTTATCTGAACTGAACAGAAACTCAAATGAAATAAAGTGAAGTCATTTCAACTCAACTGAGCTCAAATTAAATGAACTAAACTAAACTCAACTCAACTCAACTCAACCCAACTCAGTTCAACTCTACTGAACTGAACTGAACTCAATTCAACTGAACTGAACTGAACTGAACTAAACTCATCTCAACTCAACTTATCTCAACTCAACTCAACTCAACCCAACTCGTCTATATTCAGCACAATTCATCCTAACTCAACTGAAGTGAACTCATCTCATCTCAATTCAACATAACTCATCTCAAGTCTACTGAACTGAAATGAACTGAACTCAATTCAACTCAACTCATCTCAATTCAACACAACCCTTATCAAGTCAATTGAACTCAACTCAACTCAACTTATCTCAATTTAACACAACTGAACTGAACTGAACTGAACTCATCTCATCTCAACTCTGATCAACTTAACTCAATTCAAGATCAACTAAATTACACTCAGTTAACTCAAATGTATTCGTTTCAACTCACTTTAATTCAGATGAGTATTTGTTGAAAAAGTTAGAAAGTTGCAAACTACATCTGATTTCCAGGACGTCAGTTCAAAAGTTTTAAAGAATTTTTGAATTGAAACTATACAAGTTTACTAAAAAAGATCTTCGCCTAATTATCAAATAGGAAATGTTTCAGCACTATACGTTGTTAGGGTTTTCAGAAACATCTTTTTTGAAATTTGGGAAATTCTGATTTTTAGAAACATTTTTACTATATTTAAACATGGGAAACGCCATCCATACCAATGAGGGTTTTATGGCAAAGGATCTGAAACAATATTTTTAGCTCTGGCTGCTGGTGTTCCACAACTTGCGGTAACTTATATCTCAAAAGGAAGAATATTTTTGAGTTGAGATGAGATGAGTTGAGCTGAGTTCAGTTGAGTGAAGTTCAGTTCAGTTCAGTTCAGTTCAGTTGAGATGACTTGAGTTCAGTTGAGTTCAGTTGAGGTGTGTTGAGTTCAATTAATGAGTTGAGTTGAGATGAGTTCAGTTAAGTTCATCTGAGTTGTGTTCAGTTCTGCTGAGATCAGTTAAGTTGAGTTGAGTTGAAGTTCAGTTCAGTTCACCTCAGTTCAGTTCAATTAATTTGAGTTCAGTTGAAATGAGATGAGTTCATTTTAGTTAAGTTAAGTTAAGTTCACCTCAATTCAGTTCAATTAATTTAAGTTCAGTTGAGTTCACCTTAGTTCTGTTAACTTCTGTTCAGTTCAATTAATTTGAGTGGAGTTGAAGATGAGTTGAGTTGAGATCAGTTGAGATGAGTTCAGTTGAATTGAGTTGAGTTTAGTTGATTTGAGTTGAGTTGAGATGAGTTCAGTTCAGTTCAGTTCAGTTAAGTTAGATCAACTCAAATCTACTCATTTCAACACAATTTAGTTCAAATCAATATTTGTTGGAAAAGGTTTTGAAAGTTACAAACTAAATTTAATTTCTAAAGGACGTGATTTCAAAATTTTTTTAAACAATTTCTAAAATTGAAATTATGCAAGTTTACTAATATGATCTACGCCTAATCATGAAATAGGAAATGTTTCAGCACTATAAGTTTTTAGGGTTTGAAAAAAATGGCTTTTTTTAAATTCGTGGAAATTCTCATTTCTACAAAAATGGTACTATTTTATACTTGGGAAAAAGCCAACCATACCAATGAGGGTTTTATGGCAATGGATCTGAAATATGTTTTATGAGCGTTGGCTGCTTGTGTTCTAGGACTTGCATTAATTTATATTTCAATAGGAAGAACAATTTTGAAAATAGCAAAAACTTGCAATTTAATCTGTTTTCAAACAACTCAACTCAACTGAACTGAACTGAACTGAACTCAACTGAAATTAACTCTACTCCACTCATCTCAACACAGCTGAACTCATCTTATCTCAACTTAGATCAACTTAACTCAATTCAAGATCAACTCAAGTGAACTCAAATCTATTCATTTCAACTCAATGTAATTCAGATGAGTATTTGTTGAAAAAGTTAGAAAATTGCAAACTACATTTGATTTCCAAACGATGCCATTTCAAAAGTTTTAAAGAATTTTTGAATTGAAAATATACAAGTTTACTAAAGAAAGACCTACCCCTATTTATCAGATAGGAAATGCTTTAGCACTATGTATTGTTAGGGTTTTTAGAAATGTCTTTTCTGAAATTTGGGAAAGTCTGATTTTTAGTGAAATTTTACTATATTTAAACATGGGAAAAGCCATCCATACAAATGAGGGTTTTATGGCAATGGATCTCAAACATTTGTTTTGAGCGCCAGCTGCTTGTGTTCCACAACTAGCTCTAATTTATATCTCAAAATAGGAAGAATATTTTTCAGTTCAGTTGAGTTGAATTAAGTTGACTTGAGTTGAGGTGAGTTGACTTGAGATGAGTTGAGTTCACTTGAGTTGACTGGAGTTCAGTTCAGTTCAGTTCAGTTAAGTTGAGTTGAATTGTCTTAAGTTGAGTGGAGATGAGTTGTGTTGAATTCAGCACTATACGTTGTTAGGGTTTCCATAAATGTCTTTTATAAAATTTGGGAAATTCTCATTTTTAGAAATATTTTGCTATATTTAAACATGGGAAAAGCCATCCATACCAATTAGGGTTTTATGGCAATGGATCTGAAGCATTTGTTTAAAGGGCTGGCTGCTTGTCTTCGACAACTTGCGGTAATTTATATCCCAATAGGATGAATATTTTTTAGTTGACTTGAGTTCAGATGAGATGGTTCAGTTCAGTTCAGTTTAGTGGAGTTCAGTTCAGTTTTGCTCAGTTGAATTGAGTTGAGTTCAGGTAAGTTTAGTTGAGTTGAGATGAGTTGACTTCAGTTGAGTTGAGCTCAGTTGAGTTCAATCAATTTGAGTTCAGTTGATTTTAGATGAATTCCTTTCAGTTCAGTTCAGTTCAGTTCACCTCAGTTCTTTTCAATTCAGTTCAGTTCAGTTAAGTTGAGTTGACTTGAAGTTGAGATCAGTTCAGTTCAGTTCAGTTGAGTTGAGTTCAGTTCAGTTCAATTAATTTGAGTTCAGTGGAGTTTAGTTCAGTTGAGATGAGTTGAGAAGAGTTCATTTTATTTCAGTATAGTTAAAGTCAGTTCACCTCGGTTCTGCTCAGTTCAGTTAATGACTAAACTATAGACTAGACTAGACTAAACTGAACTAAACTGAACTGAACTTATCTCAACTCAGGTCAACTTAACTCAATTGAACTGAACTGAACTAAACTGATATGAACTCAAGTCAATTCAACTTAACTCTACTCAACTCATCTCATCTCAATTCAACTCAACTCATCTAAACTCAACTCAACTCAACTCAACTCAAATCAACTCAACTCAACTCGTCTACATTCAGAACAACTCATTTCAACTCAAGTCAATTCAACTCATCTCCACTCAACCCAACCTACTCAACTCAACTCATCTCAATTCAACATAACTCATCTCAAGTCAACTGAACTGAACTAAACTGAGCTCATCTCAATTCAACTCAACTCAACTCAACTCAACTCAACTGACTGAACTCAACTGAAACAACTCTACTCAACTCATCTCAACGGAGCTGAACTCATCTCATCTCAACTCAGATCAACTTAACTCAATTCAAGATCAACTAATCTCAACTCAGATTAACTCAGATCTATTCATTTCAACTCACTGTAATTCAGATGAGTATTTGTTGAAAAAGTTAGAAAGTTCCAAACTACACATCTGATTTCCAAACGATGTCATTTCAAAAGTTTTAAAGAATTTTTTTTAATTCAAAATATATACGTTTACTAAAAAAGATCTACGCCTAAAGATCCAATAGGAAATGTTTCAGCATTATACGTTGTTAGGGTTTCCAGAAATATCTTTTCTGAAAATTGGGAAATTCTGATTTATAGAAAAAGTTTACTATATTTACACATGGGAAAAGCCATCCATACCAATGAGGGTTTTATGGCAACGGATCTTAAACAAATTTTTTGAGCGCTGGCTCCTTGTGTTCCAGAACTTGCAGTAGTTTATATCTCAATAGGAAGAACATTTTTAAAAATAGCGAGAACTGGCAGCTCGATCTGTTTTCAAATAACTCAACTCAACTATACTCCACTCAACTCAACTCAACTCAACTCAACTCTACTCTACTCTACTCAACTCAACTCAACTTAACTTAAAACAACTCAACTCAACTCAAGTCAACTTTAACTCAACTCAACTCAATTCAGTTCAATTAATTTAAGTTCAGTTGAGTTAACCTTAGTTCTGTTAACTTTTGTTCAGTTCAATTAAGTTGAGTGGAGTTGAAGATGAGTTGAGTTGAGGTCAGTTGAGATGAGTTCAGTTGAATTGAGTTGAGTTGAGTTGAATTGAGTTGAGTTGAGATGAGTTCAGTTCAGTTCAGTTAAGCTAGATCAACTCAAATCTACTCATTTCAACACAATTTAGGTCAAATCAATATTTGTTGGAAAAGTTTTGAAAGTTACAAACTACATTTAATTTCTAAAGGACGTGATTTCAAAATTTTTTTAAACAATTTCTAAAATTGAAAATATACAAGTTTACTAATATGATCTACGCCTAATTGTGAAATAGGAAATGTTTCAGCATTATAAGTTGTTAGGGTTTGAAAAACATGGCCTTTTTTAAATTCGTGGAAATTCTCATTTCTACAAAAATGGTACTATTTTATACTTGGAAAAAAGCCATCCATACCATTGAGGGTTTTATGGCAATGGATCTGAAATATGTTTTATGAGCGTTGGCTGCTTGTGCTCTAGGACTTGCAGTAATTTATATTTCAATAGGAAGAACAATTTTGAAAATAGCAAAAACTGACAATTTAATAAGTTTTCAAATAAGTCAACTCAACTGAACTGAACTGAACTGAACTCAACTGAAATTAACTCTACTCCACTCATCTCAACACAGCTGAACTCATCTTATCTCAACTCAGATGAACTTAACTCAATTCAAGATCAACTCAAGTTAACTCAAATCTATTCATTTCAACTCAATGTAATTCAGATGAGTATTTGTTGAAAAAGTTAGAAAATTGTAAACTACATTTGATTTTCAAAAGTTTTAAAGAATTTTTGAATTGAAAATATACAAGTTTACAAAAGAAAGATCTACACCTATTTATCAGATAGGAAATGCTTCAGCACTATATATTGTTAGGGATTTTAGAAATGATCACAACTCAGATGAACTGAACTGAACTGAACTGAACTGAACTCATCTCAACTCAACTCAACTTAATTGAACTCAACACACCTCCAACTGAACTCAACCTGAACTCAAGTCATCTCAACTGAACTGAACTGAAGTGAAGTGAAATTCACTCAACTGAACTCAGCTCAACTCATCTCATCTCAACTCAAAAATATTCTTCCTTTTGAGATATAAATTACCGCCGCAAGTTGTTGGAACACCAGCAGCCAGAGCTAAAAAATAATGTTTAGATCCAATGCCATAAAACCCTCATTGGTATGGATGGCTTTTCCGATGTTTTAAATATAGTAAAAATGTTTTTAAAAATCAGAATTTTCAAATTTTAAAAAAGATGTTTCTGAAAACCCTAACAACGTA
This sequence comes from Plumapathes pennacea, assembly GCA_964036295.1. Classification (NCBI taxonomy): domain Eukaryota; kingdom Metazoa; phylum Cnidaria; class Anthozoa; order Antipatharia; family Myriopathidae; genus Plumapathes; species Plumapathes pennacea. Next base: position 16,794,166 of record OZ038467.1, on the reverse strand, counting down.
TAGTGCTGAAACATTTCCTATTTGATAATTAGGCGAAGATCTTTTTTAGTAAACTTATATAGTTTCAATTCAAAAATTCTTTAAAACTTTTGTACTGACGTCCTTTGGAAATCAGATGTAGTTTGCAACTTTCTAACTTTTTCAACAAATACTCATCTGAATTAAAGTGAGTTGAAACGAATACATTTGAGTTAACTGAGTTTAATTTAGTTGATCTTGAATTGAGTTAAGTTGATCAGAGTTGAGATGAGATGAGTTCAGTTCAGTTCAGTTCAGTTGTGTTGGATTGAGATGAGTTGAGTTGAGTTGAGTTCAATTGACTTGAGAAGAGTTGTGTTGAATTGAGATGAGTTGAGTTGAGTTGAATTGAGTTCAGTTCATTTCAGTTAAGTAGACCTGAGATGAGTTATGTTGAATTGAGATGAGATGAGTTGACTTCAGTTGAGTTAGGATGAATTGTGCTGAATATAGACGAGTTGGGTTGAGTTGAGATAAGTTGAGTTGAGATGAGTTGAGTTGAGTTGAGTTGAGTTGAATTGAGTTCAGTTCAGTAGAGTTGAACTGAGTTGGGTTGAGTTGAGTTGAGTTGAGTTTAGTTCAATTAATTTTAGTTCAGTTGAGTTGAAATGACTTCACTTTATTTCATTTCAGTTTCTGTTCAGTTCAGATAAGTTGAGAAGAGGTGAAGCTGACTTGAGTTGAAATTAGTTGAGTTGAGTTGAGTTAAGTTAAGTTGAGTTGAGTTGAGTAGAGTAGAGTAAAGTAGAGTAGAGTAAAGTAAACTAGAGTAGAGTAGAGTAGAGTTGAGTTGAGTTATTTGAAAACAGATCGAGCTGCCAGTTCTCGCTATTTTTAAAACTGTTCTTCCTATTGAGATATAAACTACTGCAAGTTCTGGAACACAAGGAGCCAGCGCTCAAAAAATTTGTTTAAGATCCATTGCCATAAAACCCTCATTGCTTTGGATGGCTTTTCCCAAGTATAAAATGTTAAAATGTTTGTAGAAATCAGATTTTCCACAAATTTAAAAAAAACCATTTCTTCGAACGCTAACAACTTATAGCACTGAAACGTTTGCTATTTCATAATTAGGCGTAGATCTTATTAGTAAACTTGTATAATTTCAATTTTAGAAATTCTTTAAGAACATTTTGAAATCACAACTGAACTCAATTCAACTCAACTCCTCTACATTCAGCACAACTCATCTTTACTCAAGTTAATTCAACTCATCTCCACTCAACTCAACTCTACTCAAACATATTCTTCCTATATTGAGATATAAATTACCGCAAGTTGTGGAACACAAGCAACCAGCGCTCAAAAAAAATGTTTCAGATCCATTGCCATAAAACCCTCATTGGTATGGATGGCTTTTCCCATGTGTAAATATAGTAAACTTTTTCTATAAATCAGAATTTCCCAAATTTTAGAAAAGATATTTTTGAAAACCCTAACAACGTATAATGCTGAAACATTTCCTATTTGATAATTAGGCGTAGATTGTTTTTAGTAAACGTATATATTTTGAATTAAAAAAAATTCTTTAAAACTTTTGAAATGACATCGTTTGGAAATCAGATGTGTAGTTTGGAACTTTCTAACTTTTTCAACAAATACTCATCTGAATTACAGTGAGTTGAAATGAATAGATTTGAGTTAATCTGAGTTGAGATTAGTTGATCTTGAATTAAGTTAAGTTGATCTGAGTTGAGATGAGATGAGTTCAGCTGCGTTGAGATGAGTTGAGTAGAGTTGATTTCAGTTGAGTTCAGTCAGTTGAGTTGAGTTGTGTTGAATTGAGATGAGCTCAGTTTAGTTCAGGTCATTTGACTTGAGATGAGTTATGTTGAATTGAGATGAGTTAAGTTGAGTAGGTTGGGTTGAGTGGAGATGAGTTGAATTGACTTGAGTTGAAATGAGTTGTTCTGAATGTAGACTTGAGTTCATATTAGTTCAGTTCAGTTCAGTTGAGTTAATTTGACCTGAGTCGAGATAAGTTCAGTTCAGTTTAGTTCAGTTCAGTTCAGTTGACTTGAGATTAGTTATGTTGAGTTGAGATGAGATGAGTTGAGTAGAGTTGAGTTGAATTGACTTGACTTGAGTTGAGATGAGATGAGTTCAGTTCAGTTCCGTTCAGTTGACTTGAAATGAGTTATGTTGAATTGAAATAAGATGAGTTGAGTAGAGTTGACTTGAGTTGACTTGAGTTGAGGAGTTGATCCATTGCCATAAAACCCTCATTGGTATGGATGGCTTTTCCCAAGTATAAGAGAGTAAAATGTTTGTAGAAATCAGAATTTCCACAAATTTAAGAAAAGCCATTTTTTGAAACCGTAACAGCTTAAACTGCTGAAAGACTTCCTATTTCAACGTCTTATTAGTCAACTTGTATATTTTCAAGTTTAGAAATTCTTTCAAAAAATTTTGAAATCATATCCTTTAGAAATTAAATATTGTTTGTAATTTTCGAAACTTTTTCAACAAATACTGACTTGAACTAAATTGTGTTGAAATGAGTAGATTTCAGTTAATATAACTTAACTTAACTAAAGTGAACTGATCTCATCTCAACTCAACTCAACTAAACTCTACTCAACTTACCTCAACTCATCTGAACTCAACTAAACTCGAATCAACTCAATTCAACTCAACTCAATTCAACTTAACTAATCTCAATTGAACTCAACTCAACGCAACTCAATTCAACCCAAATCAACTTAACTGAACTGAACTGAACTGAGGTGAACTGAACTTAAATATACTGAAATAAAATGAACTCTTCTGAACTCATCTCAACTGAACTGAACTCCACTGAACTCAAATTAATTGAACTGAACTCAACTGATCCGAACTTCAACTCAACTGAACTGAACTGAACTGAACTGAATTGAACAGAACTGAGTTTAACTGAACTGAACTGAAATGAATTCATCTAAACTCAACTAAACTCAAATTGATTGAACTCAACTGAACTCAACTGAACTCAACTGAACTGAACTCATCTCATCTGAACTCAAGTCAACTCATCTCAAGTCAAGTAAAAAATATTCATCCTATTGAGATATAAATTACCGCAAGTTGTCGAAGACAAGCAGCCAGCCCTTTAAAAAATGCTTCAGATCCATTGCCATAAAACCCTAATTGGTATGGATGGCTTTTCCTATGTTTAAATAAAGTGCAATATTTCTAAAGATGAGAATTTCCCAAATTTTAGAAAAGACATTTCTGAAAACCCTAACAACGTATAGTGCTGAAATATTCCTATCTGATAATCAAGCGTAGATTTTTTTTAGTAAATAAAAATTCTTTAAAACGTCATTTGGAAATCAAGTGTAGTTTGCAATTTTGTACCTTTTTCAACAAATACTCGTCTGAATTACATTCAGTTGAAATGAATAGATTTGAGTTAATCTGAGTTCAGTTTAGTTGATCTTGTATTGAATTAAGTTGACCGAGTTGAGATGAGATGAGTTGAGTACAGTTGATTTGAGTTAAGTTGTGTTGAATTGAGATGAGTTGAGTTCACTTCAGTTCAGTTGACTTGACTTGAGATGAGTTGTATTGAATTGAGATTAAATAGTTGTGTAGATTTGAGTTGAGAGGAGTTGAGTTGATTTTCACTTGAATTAATTTGAGATGAGTTGTATTGAATTGAGACGAGTTGAGTTGAATTGAGTTGAATTAAGTTCAATTAATTTGAGTTCAGCTGAGTTCACTTTAGTTGAGATGAGTTCATTGTAGTTCAGTTCAGTTCAGTTCAGTTCTGTTCAGTTCAGATAAGTTGAGTTGAGTGGAAGGTGAGTTAAGTTGAGTTGACTTGAGTTGATATGAGTTGAGTTGAGTTGAATTGAGTTGAGTTGAGTTGAGTTGAGTAGAATTGAGTTGAGTTAAGTTTCTAGTTGAGTTGAATTGAGTTGAGTTATTGGAAAACAGATCGAATTGCCAGTTTTCGATATTTTCAAAAATGTTCTTCATATTGATATATAAATTACTGCAAGTTCTCGAACACAAGCAGCTAGCGGTCACAAAATGTTTCAGGTCCATTACTATAAAACCCTCATTGGTATGGATGGCTTTTCCCAAGTATAAAATAGTACCATTTTTGTAGAAATCAGAATTTTCACAAATTTAAGAAAAGCCATTTCTTCAAACCCTAACAACTTATAGTGCTGAAACATTTCATATTTCATAATTAGGCGTAGATCATATTAGTAAACTTGTATATTTTCAATTTTAGAAATTGTTTAAAAACATTTGAAATCACGTCCTTTAGAAATTAAATGTAGTTTGTAACTTTCAAAACTTTTCCAACAAATATTGATTTGAACTAAATTGTGTTGAAATGAGTAGATTTGAGTTGATCTAACTTAACTTAACTTAACTGAACTGAACTGAACTGAACACATCTCAACTCAACTCAAATCAACTAAACTCAACTCAATTCAACTGAACTCATCTCAACTGACCTCAACTCAACTCATCTTCAACTCCACTCAACTTAATTGAACTTTGGGAAAGTCTGATTTTTAGTAAAGTTTTTGTATATTTAAACATGGGAAAAGCCATCCATAGAAATGAGGGTTTTATGGCAATGGATCTCAAACATTTTTTTTGAGCGCCGGCTTCTTGTGTTCCACAACTAGGTGTAATTTATATATCAAAATAGGAAGAATATTTTTCAGTTCAGTTGAGTTGAATTAAGTTGAATTGAGTTGAGTTGAGTTGACTTGAGATGAGTTGAGTTGACTTGAGTTGACTGGGGTTCAGTTCAGTTCAGTTAAGTTAAGTTAAGTTGAGTTGAATTGACTTAAGTTGAGTGGAGATGAGTTGTGTTGAATTCAGCACTATACGTTGTTACGGTTTTCAGAAATGTCTTTTCTAAAATTTGGGAAATTCTCATTTTTAGAAATATTTTACTATATTTAAACACGGGAAAAGCCATCCATACCAATTAGGGCTTTATGGCAATGGATCTGAAGCATTTTTTTAAAGGGCTGGCTGCTTGTCTTCGACAACTTGCGGTAATTTATATCTCAATAGGATGAATATTTTTTAGTTGACTTGAGATGAGTTGACTTGAGTTCAGACGAGAGGAGTTCAGTTCAGTTCAGTTTAGTGGTCTTTAGTTCAGTTCAGTTCAGTTCAGTTCAGTTCAGATCAGTTCAGTTGAGTTCAATCAATTTGAGTTCAGTTGAGTTTAGATGAATTCATTTCAGTTCAGTTCAGCTCACCTCAGTTCTGTTCAATTCAGTTCAGTTCAGTTAAGTTGAGTTGACTTGAAGTTGAGATCAGTTCAGTTCAGTTAAGTTGAGTTGAGTTCAGTTCAGTTCAGTTCAATTAATTTGAGTTCAGTGGAGTTCAGTTCAGTTGAGATGAGTTGAGAAGAGTTCATTTTATTTCAGTATAGTTAAGTTCAGTTCACCTCAGTTCTGCTCAGTTCAGTTAATGACTAAACTATAGACTAGACTAAAATAAACTGAACTAAACTGAAACTGAACTTATCTCAACTCAGGTCAACTTAACTCAATTGAACTGAACTGAACATAACTGATATGAACTCAAGTCAATTCAACTTAACTCTAATCAACTCATCTCATCTCAATTCAACTCATCTCATCTAAACTCAACTCAACTCAAATCAACTCAACTCAACTCGTCTACATTCAGAACAACTCATTTCAACTCAATTCAATTCAACTCATCTCCACTCAACCCAACCTACTCAACTCAACTCATCTCAATTCAACATACCTCATCTCAAGTCAACTGAACTGAACTAAACTGAGCTCATCTTAATTCAACACAACTCAACTCAACTGACTGAACTCAACTGAAATCAACTCTACTCAACTCATCTCAACGCAGCTGAACTCATCTCATCTCAACTCAGATCAACTTAACTCAATTCAAGATCAACTAATCTCAACTCAGATTAACTCAGATCTATTCATTTCAACTCACTGTAATTCAGATGAGTATTTGTTGAAAAAGTTAGAAAGTTCCAAACTACACATCTGATTTCCAAACGATGTCATTTCAAAAGTTTTAAAGAATTTTTTTTAATTCAAAATATATACGTTTACTAAAAAAGATCTACGCCTAATTATCAAATAGGAAATGTTTCAGCGTTATACGTTGTAAGTGTTTTCAGAAATATCTTTTCTAAAATTTGGGAAATTCTCATTTATAGAAAAAGTTTACTATATTTACACATGGGAAAAGCCATCCATACCAATGAGGGTTTTATGGCAATGGATCTTAAACAAATTTTTTGAGCGCTGGCTCCTTGTGTTCCAGAACTTGCAGTAGTTTATATCTCAATAGGAAGAACATTTTTAAAAATAGCGAGAACTGCCAGCTCGATCTGTTTTCAAATAACTCAACTCAACTATACTCTATTCTACTCAACTCAACTCTATTCTACTTACTCTACTCTACTCAACTCAACTCAACTTAACTTAACTCAACTCAACTCAACTCAACTCAAGTCAACTTCAACTCATCTCAACTTATCTGAACTGAACAGAAACTGAAATGAAATAAAGTGAAGTCATTTCAACTCAACTGAACTCAAATTAATTGAACTAAACTCAACTCAACTCAACTCAACTCAACCCAACTCAGTTCAACTCTACTGAACTGAACTGAACTCAATTCAACTGAACTGAACTGAACTGAACTAAACTCATCTCAACTCAACTTATCTTAAGTCAACTCAACTCAACTCAACCCAACTCGTCTATATTCAGCACAATTCATCCTAACTCAACTGAAGTCAACTCATCTCATCTCAATTCAACATAACTCATCTCAAGTGTACTGAACTGAAATGAACTGAACTCAATTCAACTCAACTCAACTCATCTCAATTCAACACAACTCTTCTCAAGTCAATTGAACTCAACTCAACTCAACTCCTCTCAATTCAACACAACTGAACTGAACTGAACTGAACTCATCTTAACTCTGATCAACTTAACTCAATTCAAGATCAACTAAATTTAACTCAGTTAACTCAAATGTATTCGTTTCAACTCACTTTAATTCAGATGAGTATTTGTTGAAAAAGTTAGAAAGTTGCAAACTACATCTGATTTCCAAAGGACGCCAGTTCAAAAGTTTTAAAGAATTTTTGAATTGAAACTATACAAGTTTACTAAAAAAGATCTTCGCCTAATTATCAAATAGGAAATGTTTCAGCACTATACGTTGTTAGGGTTTTCAGAAACATCTTTTTTGAAATTTGGGAAATTCTGATTTTTAGAAACATTTTTACTATATTTAAACATGGGAAAAGCCATCCATGCCAATGAGGGTTTTATAGCAATGGATCTGAAACATTAGTTTTTAGCTCTGGCTGCTGGTGTTCCACAACTTGCGGTAATTTATATCTCAAAAGGAAGAATATTTTTGAGTTGAGATGAGATGAGTTGAGCTGAGTTCAGTTGAGAGAAGTTCACTTCAGTTCAGTTCAGTTCAGTTCAGTTAAGTTGAGATGACTTGAGTTCAGTTGAGGTGTATTGAGTTCAATTAATTTGAGTTGAGTTGAGATGAGTTCAGTTAAGTTCAGTTCAGTTCATCTGAGTTGTGTTCAGTTCTGCTGAAATCAGTTAAGTTGAGTTGAGTTGAAGTTCAGTTCAGTTCAGCCCAGTTCAGTTTAGTTTAGTTCAGTTCAATTAATTTGAGTTCAGTTGAAATGAGATGAGTTCATTTTAGTTCAGTTAAGTTAAGTTAAGTTAAGTTCACCTCAATTCAGTTCAATTAATTTAAGTTCAGTTGAGTTCACCTTAGTTCTGTTAACTTTTGTTCAGTTCAATTAAGTTGAGTGGAGTTGAAGATGAGTTGAGTTGAGGTCAGTTGAGGTCAGTAGAGATGAATTTAGTTGAATTGAGTTAAGTTTAGTTGATTTGAGTTGAGTTGAGATGATTTCAGTTCAGTTTAGTTCAGTTCAGTTAGATCAACTCAAATCCACTCATTTCAACACAATTTAGGTCAAATCAATATTTGTTGGAAAAGTTTTGAAAGTTACAAACTACATTTAATTTCTAAAGGACGTGATTTCAAAATTTTTTTAAACAATTTCTAAAATTGAAAATATACAAGTTTACTAATATGATCTACGCATAATTATGAAATAGGAAATGTTTCAGCACTATAAGTTGTTAGGGTTTGAAGAAATGGCTTTTCTTAAAGTTGTGGAAATTCTGATTTCTACAAAAATGTTACTATTTTATACTTGGGAAAAGCCATCCATACGAATGAGGGTTTTATAGTAATGGACCTGAAACATTTTTTGACCGCTAGCTGCTTGTGTTCTAGAACTTGCAGTAATTTATATATCAATATGAAGAACATTTTTGAAATATCGAAAACTGGCAATTCGATCTGTTTTCCAATAACTCAACTCAACTCAACTAAAAACTTAACTGAACTCAACTCTACTCAACTCAACTCAACTCAAGTCAAGTCAACTCAAGTCAAATCAAGTCAACTCATCTCAACTCAAGTCAACTGAACTTAACTCACCTTCCACTCAACTCAACTTATCTGAACTGAACAGAACTGAACTGAACTGAACCGAACTAAAATGAACTCATCTCAACTCAAGTGAACTCAGCTGAACTCAAATTAATTGAACTTAACTCAACTCAACTCAACTCAACTCGTCTCAATTCAATACAACTCATCTCAAATCAATTCAAGTGAAAATCAACTCAACTCCTCTCAACTCAAATATACACAACTATTTAATCTCAATTCAATACAACTCATCTCAAGTCAAGTCAACTGAACTGAACTGAACTGAAGTGAACTCAACTCATCTCAATTCAACACAACTTAACTCAACTCAACTCAACTTTACTCAACTCATCTCATCTCAACTCGGTCAACTTAATTCAATACAAGATCAACTAAAGTGAACTCAGATTAACTCAAATCTATTCATTTCAACTGAATGTAATTCAGACGAGTATTTGTTGAAAAAGGTACAAAATTGCAAACTACATTTGATTTCCAAATGACATCATTTCAAAACTTTTAAAGAATTTTTATTTACTAAAAAAATTCTACGCCTGATTATCAAATAGGAATATTTCAGCACTATACGTTGTTAGGGTTTTCAGAAATGTCTTTTCTAAAATTTGGGAAATTCTCATTTTTAGAAATATTTCACTATATTTAAACATGGGAAAAGCCATCCATACCAGTTAGGGTTTTATGGCAATGGATCTGAATGATTTTTTTAAAGGGCTGGCTGTTTGTCTTCAACAACTTGCGGTAAATTATATCTCAAAAGGATGAATAGTGTTTAGTTGACTTGAGATGAGTTGACTTGAGTTCAAATGAGATGAGTTCAGTTCAGTTCAGTTTAGTGGAGTTCAGTTCAGTTTTGTTCAGTTGAGTTGAGTTGAGTTGAGTTGAGTTGAGTTGAGTGAAGTTTAGTTGAGTTGAGATGAGTTCACTTCAGTTCTGTTCAATTCAGTTCAGTTCAGTTGAGTTGAGTTGAAGTTGAGATCAGTTCAGTTCAGTTAAGTTGAGTTCAGTTGAATTCAGTTGAGTTCAGTTGAGTTCAGTTCAATTAATTTGAGTTCAGTGGAGTTCAGTTCAGTTGAGATGAGTTGAGAAGAGTTCATTTTATTTCAGTATAGTTAAGTTCAGTTCACCTCAGTTCTGTTCAGTTCAGTTCAGTTGATTTGGGTTGAATTGAGTTGCGTTGAGTTGAGTTCAATTGAGATGAGGTAAATTGAATTGAGTTGAGTTGAATTGAGTTGATTCGAGTTTAGTTGAGTTAAGTTGAGTTGAGGTAAGTTGAGTAGAGTTTAGTTGAGTTTAGTTGAGATGAGGTGAGTTCACTTCAGTTAAGTTAAGTTATATTAACTCAAATCTACTCATTTCAACATAATTTAGTTCAAGTCAGTATTTGTTGAAAAAGTTTAGAAAATTACAAACAATATTTAATTTCTAAAGGATATGATTTCAAAATTTTTTCAAAGAATTTCTAAAATTGAAAATATACAAGTTGACTAATAAAACGTTGAAATAGGAAATGTTTCAGCAGTAAAAGATGTTACGGTTTCAAAAAATGGCTTTTCTTAAATTTGTGGAAATTCTGATTTCTACAAAAAGTTTACTCTTTTATACTTGGGAAAGACCATCCATACCAATGAGGGTTTTATGGCAATGGATCAACTCCTCAACTCAACTCAACTCATCTTATTTGAATTCAACATAACTCATCTCAAGTCAACTGAACTGAACTGAACTGAAATCATCTCATCTCAACTCAAGTCAAGTCAATTCAACTCAACTCTACTCAACTCATCTCATCTCAATTCAACATAACTAATCTCAAGTCAACTGAACTTAACTGAACTAAACTGAACTGAACTTATCTCAACTAAGGTCAATTTAACTCAACTGAACTGAACTGAACTGATATGAACTCAAGTCAATTCAACTTAACTCTACTCAACTCATCTCCTCTCAATTCAACTCAACTCAACTCAACTCGTCTACATTCAGAACAACTCATTTCAACTCAAATCAATTCATCTCATCTCCACTCAACCCAACTCTACTCAACTCAACTCATCTCAATTCAACATAACTCATCTCAAGTCAACTGAACTAAACTAAACTGAGCTCATCTCAATTCAACACAACTCAACTCAACTCAACTGAAATCAACTCTACTCAACTCATCTCAACGCAGCTGAACTCATCTCATCTCAACTCAGATCAACTTAACTCAATTCAAGATCAACTAATCTCAACTCAGATTAACTCAAATCTATTCATTTCAACTCACTGTAATTCAGATGAGTATTTGTTGAAAAAGTTAGAAAGTTCCAAACTACACATCTGATTTCCAAACGATGTCATTTCAAAAGTTTTAAAGAATTTTTTTAATTCAAAATATATACGTTTACTAAAAAAGATCTACGCCTAATTATCAAATAGTTTTCAGAAATACCTTTTCTGAAATTTAGGAAATTCTGATTTATAGAAAAAGTTTACTATATTTACACATGGGAAAAGCCATCTATACCAATGAGGGTTTTATGGCAATGGATCTTAAACAATTTTTTTGAGCGCTGGCTCCTTGTGTTCCAGAACTTGCAGTAGTTTATATCTCAATAGGAAGAACATTTTTAAAAATAGCGAGAACTGGCAGCTCGATCTGTTTTCAAATAACTCAACTCAACTCAACTCTACTCTACTCAACTCAACTCTACTCTACTCCACTATACTCAACTCAACTCAACTTAACTTAACTCAAATCAACTCAACTCAAGTCAACTTCAACTCATCTCAACTTATCTGAACTGAACAGAAACTGAAATGAAATAAAGTGAAGTCATTTCAACTCAACTGAACTCAAATTAATTGAACTAAACTAAACTAAACTCAACTCAACTCAACTCAACCCAACTCAGTTCAACTCTACTGAACTGAACTGAACTCAATTCAAGTGAACTGAACTGAACTGAACTAAACTCATCTCAACTCAACTTATCTTAAGTCAACTCAACTCAACTCAACCCAACTCGTCTATATTCAGCACAATTCATCCTAACTCAACTGAAGTCAACTCATCTCATCTCAATTCAACATAACTCATCTCAAGTGTACTGAACTGAAATGAACTGAACTCAATTCAACTCAACTCAACTCATCTCAATTCAACACAACTCTTCTCAAGTCAATTGAACTCAACTCAACTCAACTCATCTCAATTCAACACAACTGAACTGAACTGAACTGAACTCATCTCATCTCAGCTCAACTCTGATCAACTTAACTAAATTCAAGATCAACTTAAATCCAACTCAGTTAACTCAAATGTATTCGTTTCAACTCACTTTAATTCAGATGAGTATTTGTTGAAAAAGTTAGAAAGTTGCAAACTACATCTGATTTCCAAAGGACGTTAGTTAAACAGTTTTAAAGAATTTTTGAATTGAAACTATACAAGTTTACTAAAATAGATCTTCGCTTAATTGTCAAATAGGAAATGTTTCAGCACTATACGTTGTTAGGGTTTTCAGAAACATCTTTTTTGAAATTTGGGAAATTCTAATTTTTAGAAACATTTTTACTATATTTAAATATGGGAAAGGCCATCCATAACATTGATGGTTTTATAGCAATGGATCTGAAACATTATTTTTTAGCTCTGGCTGCTGGTGTTCCACAACTTGCGGTAATTTATATCTCAAAAGGAAGAATATTTTTGAGTTGAGATGAGACAATGAAATAAGATGAGTTGAGTTGAGATGAGTTCAGTTCAGTTCAGTTCAGTTCAGTTCATCTGAGTTGTGTTCAGCTCTGCTGAGATCAGTTAAGTTGAGTTGATTTGAAGTTAAGTTCAGTTTAGTTTAGTTCAGTTCAATTAATTTGAGTTCAGTTGAAATGAGATGAGTTCATTTTAGTTCAGTTCAGTTAAGCTAAGTTCACCTCAATTCAGGTCAATTAATTTAAGTTCAGTTGAGTTCGCCTTAGTTCTGTTAACTTTTGTTCAGTTCAATTAAGTTGAGTGGAGTTGAACATGAGTTGAGTTGAGGTCAGTTGAGATGAGTTCAGTTAAATTGAGTTGAGTTGAGATGAGTTCAGTTCAGTTCAGTTCAGTTAAGTTAGATTAACTCAAATCTACTCAATTTCAACAAAATTTAGTTCAATATTTGTTGGAAAAGTTTGAAAGTTACAAACTACATTTAATTTCTAAAGGACGTGATTTCAAAATTTTTTAAACAATTTCTAAAATTTTCAAAAGTTTTAAAGAATTTTTGAATTGAAAATATACAAGTTTACTAAAGAAAGATCTACCCCTATTTATCAGATAGGAAATGCTTCAGCACTATATATTGTTAGGGTTTTTAGAAAGGTCTTTTCTGAAATTTGGGAAAGTCTGATTTTTAGTAAAATTTTACTATATTTAAACATGGGAAAAGCCATCCATACAAAATGAGGGTTTTGTGGCAATGGATCTCAAACATTTGTTTGAGCGCCGGCTGCTTGTGTTCCACAACTAGCTGTAAATTATATCTCAAAATAGGAAGAATATTTTTGAGTTGAGTTGAGTTGAATTAACTTGAGTTGACTTGAGTTGAGTTGACTTGAGATGAGTTTAATTGACTTGAGTTGACTGGAGTTCAGTTCAGTTCAGTTCAGTTAAGTTAAGCTAAGTTGAGTTGAATTGACTTAAGTTGAGTGGAGATGAGTTGTGTTGAATTCAGCACTATACGTTGTTAGGGTTTTCAGAAATGTCTTTTCTAAAATTTGAAAAATTCTCATTTTTAGAAATATTTTACTATATTTAAACATGGGAAAAGCCATCCATACCAATTAGGGTTTTATGGCAATGGATCTGAAGCATTTTTTTAAAGGGCTAGTAGTTTGGTCTGACCAATCCGGACAAAATGCCTCGCTTTCATGTTATGTAAATATAGGCATTAGCATTCAAGATGACGTGTCTAGGTAATCGATATCCATAGATTATTATGGGTAACTTTTAAGATTTAAATATTAATTTAGTTAGGGATAATTTTGGCGCCAAATTGGTTGGCGCGTTCGATACGTAATATCTTGCGTTTCTAAGGTCAACATGTGGTTTCTAGGTAACCAGTTGGGACAGATTGCCTCGCTTTCATGTTATAATTGATTGATCAATTTGAGATGCATGATAGCTATGGGACGGGTACCGTGGGGAAATTGAAATGAAAATGCACAACAAAGTGATATTGAAAAACATTTTTAATGAAAAAAGATATGTGTTATGAAATTTTACATGTAGCAATGTTAATGTTTTATATTGTCAACAATTCCTTTGAGCGCTTGTTTGCCAAGAAGCTTAGCCATTGATGCAAATGTAGGATTTGGTCCGCTAAGGAACATCGACATGTCTCAATTCGACATCGATCCTAATTCAAGAGAGAATCAAAAATTTTATCAATGTCGAATTGAGACATGTCATCAGTCGACGGTTCCGACCAATCCATTAGGTCAACATATTCTGTAGGTGGTATGGTACTGTTGAGGAAAAAAAGAAAGATATTTTGTGAATGATTTGTTTAAACTGTGTATACGGTTTTGAGAACAAAAGTCAAGTGAAACAGAAAAAACATTCAAGATTGCTTGTGAATAATTTGTTGAAACTGTGTATACGGCTTTGAGAACAAAAGTCAAGCGAAACGAAAGAACAATCAAGATTGATTAACTTACCTCTCCGCAATGCTGGATAACGCCGTTGGCGCATGGTGCTGTTGAGGAAAAAAGAAAGATATTTTGTGAATGATTTGTTTAAACTGTGTATACGCTTTGAGAACAAAAGTCAAGTGAAACAGAAAAAACATTCAAGATTGTTATTTATGTTATTTATTTATTTATTTATTTATTTATTTATGTTATTTATTTATTTATGTTATTTATTTATTTATTTATGTTATTTATATATATATATATTTATTTATTTACAGAATGTGGAGGTGCTCTCTTCGCCAGCTAATGACGAGGACGAGGTGAATGTGAATGTGAAGGATGAGAAGAATGATATCAAGGATGATATAGAGGAAACAGGGACTATGGTGAGGCTGAGTTTCCCTAAACAATATTCAGGGAGATGTCGACGCAAAGAGGACGTGTGATACGCGACCGTATGAGATGAAAAGAAGAGGAAAGTACCTAGGTCGAATGATGTGTGCTACACGATTGATTTTTGTTTACAGACACTTCGGCGGGTGATGTGTGATTGAATTTTATTTCGTTTGCGATATGTATATATATATATATATATATATATATATATATATATATATATATATATATATATATATATATATATATATATATATATATATATATATATATATATATATATATATATATATATATATTAGTTAGAATCCGCATTTCTTTTTTCATTAGGATACGGTGATCAAGCTCTATGTTGATGAAGATGAGGATACTTATGTATTTTTTTCTGTTGAAATTTTTTAGATGTCAAAGATTGGTGATAAAATTGACAATGAATTTGTCAGTAGGTTTATATGGAGGGCCAATAACGAGAAACAACTTATCTTTACTATCATGACGTTGAGAATGTTTCCCTTTATACTAATGATACTGTTTAAATGATTGTGTGTGTGTGTAGTAAAGGATCTTTCATATTTCGTTACGTGATAGACTATGATTAGATTAATTTTTTTATTTTAGATGTTTTATGGAGGAAGCGATGAAGAAGAGGAGGAGGAATTAGAAAGTTCATGTTATCATGGTTGTCAATATTGTAGTTGTCGTGAGGATGTTATGTTTGATTTCGGTCTACGCTAAGTAGTTTGATGAAGTTTAGTTTTTTATTTTCCATTTTTTCTAAGAAATGTATTGAAGGAAAAACAATAAAAAGTTATTTCTTTTTTAAATCATGTTTTATTAAGTATATGTCAATAAATACATTTTGTTGTTATCACCTTTTTCATTTTTACAAAGTTTTCTCCAGAGGTGTACAACTTATTGTCTTTCAACTCCTTCTATAATGAACATGTCTCTATGAGCATCTTTTCCAAAATGGATATGAGTTGTTTTCATAAAAAACAACAAGTATTGTGGTTGGGCCATCAATTACATCCGTTTCTGCCTCATTCTCATCCATTTTCTCAATCAATTTGGTTATGATATCATCTTCGGTTTGTCTCACATATTCTTCACCATATATAGTTTCCATACCATTCTTGAAGCAAGCGAACACGCAAAGTGGCATTTTTATTCCCAGCATTTTCTCCATTCGGTTTGCGAAGAAGTCCTTTTTGTGGAAAAGATTGTGTGGTAGAATACCTCTGATGAACTTGATTATGTATGCCAAGCCATTTGTAAAGGCACATGATATTAAATCATGTACATCTCTTGAGTGGAGGAATCGCCTAAGCGCCTGTTTCATTGATTTTTTAGTCATGTCAGAAAATGATTTTACATCAAATGATTGATAATTTTTTTAAAAAATTTCTATTTATAGCTGTGGTGGCCATACCCAGAGTTGAATGGAGATTCATTCGAAAGGGCTATAAAGCAAGGTGATTATCAATCAGAAGAAGATTGGTCGTTCCCAGAGCTGAATGGAGATTCATTTGAAAGGGCCGTGATGAATAATGATTACCAGCCAGAACATATAGGTGTCTCCGACTTCCACACTGGCATATTTGATGTGGCAGCAGCAGCAGAAGGAGAACCTACAATGATGTTAGGCGGTGCTAATGCAGCATACAAAGATAATGATCTCTGGAACCTTAAGGGGAGAAAAGAAAGATTTATAAACAAGTATGGGGTAACAGAGTATGACTTCACGTTCCATCCATCACGACATCACATGGCTTCCTTTGAAGGACTATCAATAGATGACAAACTTCGTCAGCTCACATCCTCCTGGATGAACTGGTTCCTGCTGTTATCCATAACGCAAATTTGTCAGAGGGGGCTCTCGTTGGGATTACGATGCAATCAAAACAACTAAATCATCCCATTCGTATTTCGTGGATGCCTGTGAATCAAGTAACTGAGGAGAAGATTACTGCCACCTTTGAACGTGTGATGCAATCACACGAAGAATTCATTTTGGATGATGATGTGTTGGTGAATGTTGTGGCATTAGAGGATAGACGTGGTGGTGGACGTGTAAGACGTGAGACAGGTAAAACAAGTTTAGTCATGGAAGATAATTTAAAGAGAGACAAGAATATAGTTGTATCCCCTGCAGACGTTCCAGACCAGATGTGTTTGGCTCGATGTCTCGTATTTGCTATGCTTCATCGACGGGGTACTGAACAGTTAAATTATCATCTACCGATACGGACTCTGATACAGAATCCAGTTCGCTGGACGACAGAAGCTTTGGCACTATGTGTGACGTGCAATGTCAATCCCAACAAACCCTGTGGTACCGAAGAACTAGCAAAGTTTGCCCAACATCTACTCACTAAAGGATACCTTATTCGTGTTTATGCTGCCGATTTGGAAAATGAGTGCTTTTTTAGGGAGAGAGAGGAAGACTTTTTTCCAGAAGCCAAGATTATACACCTTGTCTTGGTAAAAGAACATTACTTATACATTAAGAACATTACTACGTACTTTGGCAAGAGACAATTCTGTCGAGCCTGCGACATACCCTTCAATGACCGCAGAACACATCGGTGTCCCCATGTTTGTGAAGCTTGTAAAGACGAAGCATGTACAGGTCGTCGATCAGTAAGCAAAAGCACACGATGTGACAGGTGTAAACGAACTTTCTATGGTGACTTATGTTTTCAGAAGCATCTGGATAAGAAGACACATATGTGTCACAGTGAACGATATTTCTGTGACAAGTGTTTAAAAGAGTATGTCCAGAGGAAAAATCGTGAGAAGCATATTTGTGGAGCAAGATATTGTGTGGTCTGTCAAAAGACGTGTAAGGAAGGTCACAAGTGTTACGTTCAGATTCATGACTTCCCACGCATCCCAAAACGTCGCAAGCGTAAAAGAACATTGGATGAAGATGAAGATGAAGATGGGGTGGATGAGAATTGTCCTGAACTCATTGACCTGATTAACCCTCTAAGCCCTGGAAGGCCAGGTGTTGATCGTGACAATCGTATTAACATGATCTTTTTTGACATTGAGACACGCCAAGAAACGGGTGTTCATGTACCCACATTGTTGATCTCTCAAACTACCTTCGGAGACGATGAACGGATCTTCGAGGGGGAGGATTGTGTGGCACAATTCCTAGAGTATCTCGTAAATGATTACGGTGATGTTCCTACAACCATAGTCGCTCATAATTTTAGAGGTTTTGATGGCCACTTCATATTGCGCACCTTGCTTGATGCTGGAGAGATCCCGAAAGTGATCATGAATGGATGCAAGCTCCTATCTTTGACTTGGAAGGAGAAACTCCGATTCATTGATAGTTTAAGTTTCGTTCAATGTTCTCTCACCGAGTTCCCTAAGATGTTTGGCCTGACTCTGGATGAAAACCAATCCTTGTTGGCTAAAGGTTTCTTTTGCCATCTGTTCCATACCAAAGAGAACATGGAAGCTAATTACATTGGTCCAATGCCTCCAATGGAAACGTACGACCCAGACTCGATGTCACCAGACAAATGCAAAGAGTTGTCCACGTGGTACAAAGCACAAGTGGACGCCAACCATGTCTTCAATCTCAAGCAGGAATTGATTGACTATTGCCGAAATGATGTGATCATCTTACGGAAAGGTGTGGTGAAGTTCTGTCAAACCTTCCAACAGGTCAACCACGTCAACCCTATGAAGTATGCCATAACCTTGGCATCCATTTGTAACAAAGTCTACAGGGCCGACCACATGCCTCCTAACACTATTCCCTTTGTGCCAGCCAATGGGTACACGCCTAAAACAAACCAATCCTGTGTTGCCCTGGAATGGTTGTTATGGCTTAATCATCAACCAGAGTGGGGTGGTCGTATCCAACATGTATGGAATGGTGGAGAGTACAGACCAAGTGAGGTTCATGGTGGTGGATCCATGGATGGTTATGATCCAGAGACGCGTAGCTGCTTCCAGTTTCATGGTTGTTACTGGCATGGCTGTCCAAGGTGTCACAAAGGGGAGGAGCTAAACACAAGAACACAACAGACAATGGGAGATTTGTTGCACAGAACAAAGAAAATGTCGAGACGGCAGAGCAACGTAACGCTTTTGTTGCTGTTTATGCAGTCCATGAAGGTGTTCAACTGTAACGTACTAACAGTGCGTGCTCCTGGGTTATGTGCGATCTTGTCAGGATCAAGTTGAACACCTTCATGGGCTGCGTAATCAGCAACAAAAGCGTTACGTTCTCGCCTCTTGCTTTAGCTTCTGAAACGTTTGGATGTAAGGTCTGAATAGTCATCTGGACCGTTTTGGATAATGCCAAGTCTCCCAAACATTTTGGATGACATAGCCAAATCGCACAGCCATCTTCACCTCTTCAGAAACCCATGTACCCAGTAGGCTACGTTCGGAATCCGAGTGGTCACAGTAGGCTTGGTTCTGGCTCTCTGAACATTTTGCACATAGCGGAAACATCAGCTTCCCATTGCTGCGATATGGTAGCACAGGGTGATAGAGCTGTCTTGGAGGCAATATGGTACACTTGACATAGCCATACACTTCTGAGATGTCCAATGACATCCCTTGCATCCCATATTCCTGATTACATGGTTGCGTATACCGCTGGATTATTGGATGCCCAACTGGATATGGGTCCATATCGTCTTCATCCCATGATCCTAATGGTTCTGAAGGCTCGAGCCTGGGCTTCTGTCCAGGAACAAGCAAATCTAGTTGTTCATCACGGCGACGACAAACATTACAATAGGGATAAAGTGACGTAAAATCGAACTAGTTTAGAGCCACAACGTTACTGGACGTCTTCTCACAATTAACGTCACTCTTTAACTTCGTACAGCCAGTCCTCCCTCCGTAGAATGCATCTCTCTGATCCAAAGGTTTAACCAAGTTCAGCTGATCACACCACTCTCTTAGGACATATTCAGATCTCTTTCTTTCACTCCATTCACACTCCCAAAGAGTGATAACAGTATACCCATCTCGTCTCAAGTCATCTTCTTTCATTTTTGTTCTGCGCAACAAATCTCCCATTGTCTGTTGTGTTCTTGTGTTTAGCTCCTCCCCTTTGTGACACCTTGGACAGCCATGCCAGTAACAACCATGAAACTGGAAGCAGCTACGCGTCTCTGGATCATAACCATCCACGGATCCACCACCATGAACCTCACTTGGTCTGTACTCTCCACCATTCCATACATGTTGGATACGACCACCCCACTCTGGTTGATGATTAAGCCATAACAACCATTCCAGGGCAACACAGGATTGGTTTGTTTTAGGCGTGTACCCATTGGCTGGCACAAAGGGAATAGTGTTAGGAGGCATGTGGTCGGCCCTGTAGACTTTGTTACAAATGGATGCCAAGGTTATGGCATACTTCATAGGGTTGACGTGGTTGACCTGTTGGAAGGTTTGACAGAACTTCACCACACCTTTCCGTAAGATGATCACATCATTTCGGCAATAGTCAATCAATTTCTACTTGAGATTGAAGACATGGTTGGCGTCCACTTGTGCTTTGTACCACGTGGACAACTCTTTGCGTTTGTCTGGTGACATCGAGTCTGGGTCGTACGTTTCCATTGGAGGCATTGGACCAATGTAATTAGCTTCCATGTTTTCTTTGGTATGGAACAGATGGCAAAAGAAACCTTTAGCCAACAAGGATTGGTTTTCATCCAGAGTCAGGCCAAACATCTTAGGGAACTCGGTGAGAGAACATTGAACGAAACTTAAACTATCAATGAATCGGAGTTTCTCCTTCCAAGTCAAAGATAGGAGCTTGCATCCATTCATGATCACTTTCGGGGTCTCTCCAGCATCAAGCAAGGTGCGCAATATGAAGTGGACATCAAAACCTCTAAAATTATGAGCGACTATGGTTGTAGGAACATCACCACAATCATTTACGAGATACTCTAGGAATTGTGCCACACAATCCTCCCCCTCGAAGATCCGTTCATCGTCTCCGAAGGTAGTTTGAGAGATCAACAATGTGGGTACATGAACACCCGTTTCTTGGCGTGTCTCAATGTCAAAAAAGATCATGTTAATACGATTGTCACGATCAACACCTGGCCTTCCAGGGTTTAGAGGGTTAATCAGGTCAATGAGTTCAGGACAATTCTCATCCACCCCATCTTCATCTTCATCTTCATCCAATGTTCTTTTACGCTTGCGACGTTTTGGGATGCGTGGGAAGTCATGAATCTGAACGTAACACTTGTGACCTTCCTTACACGTCTTTTGACAGACCACACAATATCTTGCTCCACAAATATGCTTCTCACGATTTTTCCTCTGGACATACTCTTTTAAACACTTGTCACAGAAATATCGTTCACTGTGACACATATGTGTCTTCTTATCCAGATGCTTCTGAAAACATAAGTCACCATAGAAAGTTCGTTCACACCTGTCACATCGTGTGCTTTTGCTTACTGATCGACGACCTGTACATGCTTCGTCTTTACAAGCTTCACAAACATGGGGACACCGATGTGTTCTGCGGTCATTGAAGGGCATGTCGCAGGCTCGACAGAATTGTCTCTTGCCAAAGTACGTAGTAATGTTCTTAATGTATAAGTAATGTTCTTTTACCAAGACAAGGTGTATAATCTTGGCTTCTGGAAAAAAGTCTTCCTCTCTCTCCCTAAAAAAGTACTCATTTTCCAAATCGGCAGCATAAACACGAATAAGGTATCCTTTAGTGAGTAGATGTTGGGCAAACTTTGCTAGTTCTTCGGTACCACAGGGTTTGTTGGGATTGACATTGCACGTCACACATAGTGCCAAAGCTTCTGTCGTCCAGCGAACTGGATTCTGTATCAGAGTCCGTATCGGTAGATGATAATTTAACTGTTCAGTACCCCGTCGATGAAGCATAGCAAATACGAGACATCGAGCCAAACACATCTGGTCTGGAACGTCTGCAGGGGATACAACTATATTCTTGTCTCTCTTTAAATTATCTTCCATGACTAAACTTGTTTTACCTGTCTCACGTCTTACACGTCCACCACCACGTCTATCCTCTAATGCCACAACATTCACCAACACATCATCATCCAAAATGAATTCTTCGTGTGATTGCATCACACGTTCAAAGGTGGCAGTAATCTTCTCCTCAGTTACTTGATTCACAGGCATCCACGAAATACGAATGGGATGATTTAGTTGTTTTGATTGCATCGTAATCCCAACGAGAGCCCCCTCTGACAAATTTGCGTTATGGATAACAGCAGGAACCAGTTCATCCAGGAGGATGTGAGCTGACGAAGTTTGTCATCTATTGATAGTCCTTCAAAGGAAGCCATGTGATGTCGTGATGGATGGAACGTGAAGTCATACTCTGTTACCCCATACTTGTTTATAAATCTTTCTTTTCTCCCCTTAAGGTTCCAGAGATCATTATCTTTGTATGCTGCATTAGCACCGCCTAACATCATTGTAGGTTCTCCTTCTGCTGCTGCTGCCACATCAAATATGCCAGTGTGGAAGTCGGAGACACCTATATGTTCTGGCTGGTAATCATTATTCATCACGGCCCTTTCAAATGAATCTCCATTCAGCTCTGGGAACGACCAATCTTCTTCTGATTGATAATCACCTTGCTTTATAGCCCTTTCGAATGAATCTCCATTCAACTCTGGGTATGGCCACCACAGCTATAAATAGAAATTTTTTAAAAAAATTATCAATCATTTGATGTAAAATCATTTTCTGACATGACTAAAAAATCAATGAAACAGGCGCTTAGGCGATTCCTCCACTCAAGAGATGTACATGATTTAATATCATGTGCCTTTACAAATGGCTTGGCATACATAATCAAGTTCATCAGAGGTATTCTACCACACAATCTTTTCCACAAAAAGGACTTCTTCGCAAACCGAATGGAGAAAATGCTGGGAATAAAAATGCCACTTTGCGTGTTCGCTTGCTTCAAGAATGGTATGGAAACTATATATGGTGAAGAATATGTGAGACAAACCGAAGATGATATCATAACCAAATTGATTGAGAAAATGGATGAGAATGAGGCAGAAACGGATGTAATTGATGGCCCAACCACAATACTTGTTGTTTTTTATGAAAACAACTCATATCCATTTTGGAAAAGATGCTCATAGAGACATGTTCATTATAGAAGGAGTTGAAAGACAATAAGTTGTACACCTCTGGAGAAAACTTTGTAAAAATGAAAAAGGTGATAACAACAAAATGTATTTATTGACATATACTTAATAAAACATGATTTAAAAAAGAAATAACTTTTTATTGTTTTTCCTTCAATACATTTCTTAGAAAAAATGGAAAATAAAAAACTAAACTTCATCAAACTACTTAGCGTAGACCGAAATCAAACATAACATCCTCACGACAACTACAATATTGACAACCATGATAGCATGAACTTTCTAATTCCTCCTCCTCTTCTTCATCGCTTCCTCCATAAAACATCTAAAATAAAAAAATTAATCTAATCATAGTCTATCACGTAACGAAATATGAAAGATCCTTTACTACACACACACACAATCATTTAAACAGTATCATTAGTATAAAGGCAAACATTCTCAACGTCATGATAGTAAAGATAAGTTGTTTCTCGTTATTGGCCCTCCATATAAACCTACTGACAAGTTCATTGTCAATTTTATCACCAACTTTCTAAACCAACACCCTCCCCCCCCGATCCCCAGGCCTCAAACAATTCCCCCCTCCCCCACCCTACAGAAACAACAACTACGAAACTCCCTTTCCCGTTTCCAAATACAAAGGTGTTTCACAAACAATTTCCCCCTCAAACAACTTTCTACAACCAACACCCCCCGATCCCCAGGCCTCAAACAAATTTCCCCCTCCCCCACCCTACAGAAACAACAACTACGAAACTCCCTTTCCCGTTTCCAAATACAAAGGTGTTTCACAAACAATTTCCCCCTCAAACAACTTTCTACAACCAACAACCCCTCCGATGCCCAGGCCTCAAGCAATTCCTCCCTCCCCCACCCTACAGAAACAACAACTACGAAACTCCCTTTCCCGTTTCCAAATACAAATGTGTTTCACAAACAATTCCCCCCTCCCCCACCCAACAGAAACAACTACGACGAAACTCCTTTTCCTGTTTCCAAAAACAAATGTGTTTTACAAACAATTTCCCCTTCGACCCGCCCCTCCCAGTCGTCCTTGTTAATAATTCTCCATACCCGCCTCCTATTGGCCAGCGAAAGGTACGCCCCCACAAACCAAAGGTCACTTTACATTTCACGTGGCCACGATTGGACTTCGTTGACGACTGCCTGTCGTATTGCAACCCAGTATTTTACTTAGCGTTTGCATGCAGTCCTACGGCATCGATCTTGGGAAATCTATCGAGATAAGTCAATTCCTTCCACCTAATTTTTTCCCTCCCCTCCTTGTGTCGAAGTCTTGACCATCTTCCCCGCTTTTCTCCCTTCACCCTCAACTCGGCCAGGGCCAAAAGTTTGTAACCGTTGATCGTGTAGGGCATGGATGGCGCGCGCCTACCATTTCGAAACACGTACTATTGAAGGAACTTTCACCTTCATAGAGCAACCGCGTTACTATGCCCCTGATGAGAATAGCGCGGTTGCTTCGACGGACAAACCTCAAATGATGGTCATTAGTTCGACACACTTTTTAGAGCGCTCTTTCCTACACCACCCGTTTAACTTCCACTTCTATTAATTACTGTTATTTTGTTAGCTTCTTCACTAATCCCTTCGTTTTTCAGTTCTCTGTTTATTGTATTCTCGGTTTTATTCGCTCTCCGCTCCCGTCCCCTTTGTTACCCAACACACGTGTTAACTACCGATCCCAACTACATGTCTCCCTACCGAAAATGTTCCCTACACAAATACAAGCCCTGACACGGACCCCATTTTAGCGCTGCAGCATATAATCACGTACTAACGCACATCATTTTAATTTATACTTCACTCCGCCACTCGATCACTCCCTTAACCTCATATAACTCATCCACCATTAATCTTAATAAAATAGCACAGGGGTCAAAATACCCGTTACACAATTCAAACTATGTTCTGATTTACCGGGGAAAAGAGCGATCCTAACCAAGGATCCCCTTGTGTTTATTATTTCACAACACCCCGTCCCCGCTTACTTATTAATTCACATTTCCGTTCCAATTACATCTTAATGTTTACCGTAACGTCATTTTAATCCAATTATACAATTTATGCAGCACGAGCGACCCACCCAACAGAAACAACAACTACTAAACTCCTTTTCCCGTTTCCAAATACAAATGTGTTTTACAAACAATTTCCATTTCAACTACTTTTCATTCCCCCCTCCCCCCGATCCCCAGGCCTCAAACAATTCCCCCCTCCCCCATCCTACAGAAACAACGACTACGAAACTCCCTTTCCCGTTTCCAAATACAAAGGTGTTTCACAAACAATTTCCCCCTCAAACAACTTTCTACAACCAACACCACCACCCCCCCGATCCCCAGGCCTCAAGCAATTCCTCCCTCCCCCACCCTACAGAAACAACAACTACGAAACTCCCTTTCCCGTTTCCAAATACAAATGTGTTTCACAAACAATTTCCCCCTCAAACAACTTTCTAAACCAACACCCTCCCCCCCCGATCCCCAGGCCTCAAACAATTCCCCCCTCCCCCACCCTACAGAAACAACAACTACGAAACTCCCTTTCCCGTTTCCAAATACAAAGGTGTTTCACAAACAATTTCCCCCTCAAACAACTTTCCACAACCAACACCCCCCCGATCCCCAGGCCTCAAACAATTCCTCCCTCCCCCACCCTACAGAAACAACAACTACGAAACTCCCTTTCCCGTTTCCAAATACAAAGGTGTTTCACAAACAATTTCCCCCTCAAACAACTTTCTACAACCAACACCCCCCCGATCCCCAGGCCTCAAACAAATTTCCCCCTCCCCTACCCTACAGAAACAACAACTACGAAACTCCCTTTTCCGTTTCCAAATAGAAAGGTGTTTCACAAACAATTTCCCCCTCAAACAACTTTCTACAACCAACAACCCCTCCGATGCCCAGGCCTCAAGCAATTCCTCCCTCCCCCACCCTACAGAAACAACAACTACGAAACTACCTTTCACGTTTCCAAATACAAATGTGTTTCATAAACAATTTCCCCTCAAACAACTTTCTACAACCAACACCCCCCCCGATCTCCAGGCCTCAAACAAATTTCCCCCTCCCCCACCCTACAGAAGCAACAACTACGAAACTCCCTTTCCCGTTTCCAAACACAAATGTGTTTCACAAACAATTCCCCCCTCCCCCACCCAACAGAAACAACTACGACGAAACTCCTTTTCCTGTTTCCAAAAACAAATGTGTTTTACAAACAATTTCCCCTTCGACCCGCCCCTCCCAGTCGTCCTTGTTAATAATTCTCTATACCCGCCTCCTATTGGCCAGCGAAAGGTACGCCCCCACAAACCAAAGGTCACTTTACATTTCACGTGGCCACGATTCGACTTCGTTTACGACTGCCTGTCGTATTGCAACCCAGTATTTTACTTAGCGTTTGCATGCAGTCCTACGGCATCGATCTTGGGAAATCTATCGAGGTAAGTCAATTCCTTCCACCTGATTTTTTCCCTCCCCTCCTTGTGTCGAAGTCTTGACCATCTTCCCCGCTTTTCTCCCTTCACCCTCAACTCGGCCAGGGCCAAAAGTTTGTAACCGTTGATCGTGTAGGGCATGGATGGCGCGCGCCTACCATTTCGAAACACGTACTATTGAAGGAACTTTCACCTTCATAGAGCAACCGCGTTACTATGCCCCTGATGAGAATAGCGCGGTTGCTTCGACGGACAAACCTCAAATGATGGTCATTAGTTCGACACACTTTTTAGAGCGCTCTTTCCTACACCACCCGTTTAACTTCCACTTCTATTAATTACTGTTATTTTGTTAGCTTCTTCACTAATCCCTTCGTTTTTCAGTTCTCTGTTTATTGTATTCTCGGTTTTATTCGCTCTTCGCTCCCGTCCCCTTTGTTACCCAACACACGTGTTAACTACCGACCCCAACTACATGTCTCCCTACCGAAAATGTTCCCTACACAAATACAAGCCCTGACACGGACCCCATTTTAGCGCTGCAGCATATAATCACGTACTAACGCACATCATTTTAATTTATACTTCACTTCGCCACTCGATCACTCCCTTAACCTCATATAACTCATCCACCATTAATCTTAATAAAATAGCACAGGGGTCAAAATACCCGTTACACAATTCAAACTATGTTCTGATTTACCGGGGAAAAGAGCGATCCTAACCAAGGATCCCCTTGTGTTTATTATTTCACAACACCCCGTCCCCGCTTACTTATTAATTCACATTTCCGTTCCAATTACATCTTAATGTTTACCGTAACGTCATTTTAATCCAATTATACAATTTATGCAGCACGAGCGACCCACCCAACAGAAACAACAACTACTAAACTCCTTTTCCCGTTTCCAAATACAAATGTGTTTTACAAACAATTTCCACTTCAACTACTTTTCATTCCCCCCTCCCCCCGATCCCCAGGCCTCAAACAATTCCCCCCTCCCCCACCCTACAGAAACAACAACTACGAAACTCCCTTTCCCGTTTCCAAATACAAAGGTGTTTCACAAACAATTTCCCCCTCAAACAACTTTCTACAACCAACACCCCCCCCCGATCCCCAGGCCTCAAACAAATTTCCCCCTCCCCCACCCTACAGAAACAACAACTACGAAACTCCCTTTCCCGTTTCCAAATACAAAGGTGTTTCACAAACAATTTCCCCCTCAAACAACTTTCTACAACCAACACCACCCCCCCCGATCCCCAGGCCTCAAACAAATTTCCCCCTCCCCCACCCTACAGAAACAACAACTACGAAACTCCCTTTTCCGTTTCCAAATACAAAGGTGTTTCACAAACAATTTCCCCCTCAAACAACTTTCTACAACCAACAACCCCTCCGATGCCCAGGCCTCAAGCAATTCCTCCTTCCCCCACCCTACAGAAACAACAACTACGAAACTCCCTTTCCCGTTTCCAAATACAAATGTGTTTCACAAACAATTTCCCCCTCAAACAACTTTCTAAACCAACACCCTTCCCCCCCGATCCCCAGGCCTCAAACAATTCCCCCCTCCCCCACCCTACAGAAACAACAAACTCAGCCTCACCATAGTCCCTGTTTCCTCTATATCATCCTTGATATCATTCTTCTCATCCTTCACATTCACATTCACCTCGTCCTCGTCATTAGCTGGCGAAGAGAGCAACTCCACATTCTGTAAATAAATAAATAAATATATAAATAACATAAATAAATAAATAAATAAATAAATAACATAAATAAATAAATAACATAAATAACAATCTTGAATGTTTTTTCTGTTTCACTTGACTTTTGTTCTCAAAGCCGTATACACAGTTTAAACAAATCATTCACAAGCAATCTTGAATGTTTTTTCTGTTTCACTTGACTTTTGTTCTCAAAACCGTATACACAGTTTAAACAAATCATTCACAAAATATCTTTCTTTTTTTCCTCAACAGTACCATACCACCTACAGAATATGTTGACCTAATGGATTGGTCGGAACCGTCGACTGATGACATGTCTCAATTCGACATTGATAAAATTTTTGATTCTCTCTTGAATTAGGATCGATGTCGAATTGAGACATGTCGATGTTCCTTAGCGGACCAAATCCTACATTTGCATCAATGGCTAAGCTTCTTGGCAAACAAGCGCTCAAAGGAATTGTTGACAATATAAAACATTAACATTGCTACATGTAAAATTTCATAACACATATCTTTTTTCATTAAAAATGTTTTTCAATATCACTTTGTTGTGCATTTTCATTTCAATTTCCCCACGGTACCCGTCCCATAGCTATCATGCATCTCAAATTGATCAATCAATCATAACATGAAAGCGAGGCAATCTGTCCCAACTGGTTACCTAGAAACCACATGTTGAACTTAGAAACGCAAGATATTACGTATCGAACGCGCCAACCAATTTGGCGCCAAAATTATCCCTAACTAAATTAATATTTAAATCTTAAAATTTACCCATAATAATCTATGCATATCGATTACCTAGACACGTCATCTTGAATGCTAATGCCTATATTTACATAACATGAAAGCGAGGCATTTTATCCGGATTGGTCAGACCAAACTACTAGGGCTGGCTGCTTGTCTTCGACAACTTGCGGTAATTTATATCTCAATAGGATGAATATTTTTTAGTTGACTTGAGATGAGCTGACTTGAGTTCAGATCAGATGAGTTGAGTTGAGTTCAGTTTAGTGGAGTTCAGTTCAGTTTTGTTCAGTTGAGTTGAGTTGAGTTAAGTTGAGTTTAGTTGAGATGAGTATTTGAATATTATGAATATTTAATTTCTAAAGGATATGATTTCAAAATTTTTTCAAAGAATTTCTAAACTTGAAAATATACAAGTTGACTAATAAGACGTTGAAATAGGAAATGTTTCAGCAGTATAAGTTGTTACGGTTTCAAAAAATGGCTTTCTTAAATTTGTGGAAATTCTGATTTCTAGAAAAATTTTACTCTTTTATACTTGGGAAAAGCCATCCATACCAATGAGGGTTTTAAGGCAATGGATCAACTCCTCAACTCAACTCAACTCTACTCAACTCATCTTATTTCAATTCAACATAACTCATCTCAAGTCAACTGAACTGAACTGAACTCATCTCAACTCAAGTCAAGTCAATTCAACTCAATTCTCCTCAACTCATCTCATCTCAATTCAACATAACTAATCTCATGTCAACTGAACTGAACTGAACTAAACTGAACTGAACTTATCTCAACTCACGTCAACTTAACTCAACTGAACTAAAGTGATATGAACTCAATTCAATTCAACTTAACTCTACTCAACTCATCTCATCTCAATTCAACTCAACTCATCTAAACTCAACTCAACTGGTCTACATTCAGAACAACTCATTTCAATTCAAGTCAATTCAACTCATCTCCACTCAACCCAACTCTACTCAACTCAACTCATCTCAATTCAACATAACTCATCTCAAGTCAACTGAACTGAACTAAACTGAGCTCATCTCAATTCAACACAACTCAACTCAACTCAACTGACTGAACTCAACTGAAATCAACTCTACTCAACTCATCTCAACGCAGCTGAACTCATCTCATCTCAACTCAGATCAACTTAACTCAATTCAAGATCAACTAATCTCAACTCAGATTAACTCAGATCTATTCATTTCAACTCACTGTAATTCAGATGAGTATTCTTTGAAAAAGTTAGAAAGTTCCAAACTACACATCTGATTTCCAAACGATGTCATTTCAAAAGTTTTAAAGAATTTTTTTTTAATTCAAAATATATACGTTTACTAAAAAAGATCTACGCCTAATTATCAAATAGGAAATGTTTCACCATTATACTTTGTTAGGGTTTTCAGAAATATCTTTTCTGAAATTTGGGAAATTCTGATTTATAGAAAAAGTTTGCTATATTTACACATGGGAAAAGCCATCCATACCAATGAGGGTTTTATGGCAATGGATCTGAAACATCTTTTTTGAGGGCTGGTTGCTTGTGTTCCACAACTTGCGGTAATTTATATTTCAATATAGGAAGAATATTTTTGAGTTGACTTGAGAAGAGTTGAGTTGAGTAGAGTTGAGTTGAGTGGAGATGAGTTGAATTGACTTGAGTAGAGATGAGTTGTGCTGAATGTAGAGGAGTTGAGTTGAATTGAGTTCAGTTGTGATTTCAAAATGTTCTTAAAGAATTTCTAAAATTGAAATTATACAAGTTTACTAATAAGAACTACGCCTAATTATGAAATAGCAAACGGTTCAGTGCTATAAGTTGTTAGAGTTCGAAGAAATGACTTTTTTTAAATTTGTGGAAATAGTGATTTCTACAAAACTTTTAACATTTTATACTTGGGAAAAGCCATCCAAAGCAATGAGGGTTTTATGGCAATGGATCTTAAACAAATTTTTTGGGCGCTGGCTCCTTGTGTTCCAGAACTTGCAGTAGTTTATATCTCAATAGGAAGAACATTTTTAAAAATAGTGAGAACTGGCAGCTCGATCTGTTTTCAAATAACTCAACTCAACTATACTCTACTCTACTCCACTCAACTCAACTCTACCCTACTCTACTCAACTCATTTCAACTCAAGTCAACTCAATTCATTTCAACTTCAACTCAACTCAACTTATCTGAACTAAACAGAAACTCAAATGAAATAAAGTGAAGTCATTTCAACTCAACTGAACTCAAATTAATTGAACTAAACTAAACTGAAGTCAACTCAACTCAACCCAACTCAGTTCAACTCTACTGAACTGAACTGAACCGAACTCAATTCAACTGAACTGAACTGAACTGAACTAAACTCATCTCAATTCAACATAACTCATCTCAAGTCTACCGAACTGAAATGAACTGAACTCAATTCAACTCAACTCAACTCATCTCAATTCAACACAACTCTTCTCAAGTCAATTGAACTCAACTCAATTGAACTCATCTCAATTCAGCAGAACTGAACTGAACTGAACTGAACTCATCTCATATCAACTCTGATCAACTTAACTCAATTCAAGATCAACTAAATTCAACTCAGTTAACTCAAATGTATTCGTTTCAACTCACTTTAATTCAGATGAGTATTTGATGAAAAAGTTAGAAAGTTGCAAACTACATCTGATTTCTTAAGGACGTCAGTTCAAAAGTTTTAAAGAATTTTTGAATTGAAACTATACAAGTTTACTAAAAAAGATCTACGCCTAATTATCAAATAGGAAATGCTTCAGAAATATACGTTGTTAGGGTTTTCAGAAACATCTTTTTTGAAATTTGGGAAATTCTGATTTTTAGAAACATTTTTACTATATCTAAAAATGGGAAAAGCCATCCATACCAATGAGGGTTTTATGGCAATGGATCTGAAACATTATTTTTTAGCTCTGGCTTCTGGTGTTCCACAACTTGCGGTAATTTATATCTCAAAAGGAAGAATATTTTTGAGTTGAGATGAGATGAGTTGAGCTGATTTAAGTTGAGTGAAGTTCACTTCAGTTCAGTTCAGTTCAGTTGAGATGACTTGAGTTCAGTTGAGGTGTGTTGAGTTTAATTAATTTGAGTTGAGTTGAGCTGAGATCAGTTCAGTTCAGTTCAGTTCAGTTCATCTGAGTTGTGTTCAGTTCTGCTGAGATCAGTTAAGTTGAGTTGAGTTGAAGTTCAGTTCAGTTCAGCTCAGTTCAGTTTAGTTTAGTTCAGTTCAATTAATTTGAGTTCAGTTGAAATGAGATGAGTTCATTTTAGTTCAGTTAAGTTAAGTTCACCTCAATTCAGTTCAATTAATTTAAGTTCAGTTGAGTTCAGTTGAGTTCACCTTAGTTCTGTTAACTTCTGTTCAGTTCAATTAAGTTGAGTGGAGTTGAAGATGAGTTGAGTTGAGGTCAGTTGAGATGAGTTCAGTTGAATTGAGTTGAGTTTAGTTGATTTGACTTCAGTTGAGATGAGTTCAGTTTAGTTCAGTTGAGTTAGATCAACTCAAATCTTCTCATTTCAACACAATTTAGTTCAAATCAATATTTTTTGGAAAAGTTTTGAAAGTTACAAACTACATTTAATTTCTAAAGGACGTGATTTCAAAATTTTTATAAACAATTTCTAAAATTGAAAATATACAAGTTTACTAATATGATCTACGCCTAAATTATGAAATAGGAAATGTTTCAGCACTATAAGTTGTTAGGGTTTGAAAAATATGGTTTTTTTAAATTCGTGGAAATTCTCATTTCTACAAAAATGGTACTATTTTATACTTGGGAAAAAGCCATCTATACCAATGAGGGTTTTATGGGAATGGATCTGAAATATGTTTTATGAGCGTTGGCTGCTTTTGTTCTAGGACTTGCAATAATTTATATCTCAATAGGAAGAACAATTTTGAAAATAGCAAAAACTGGCAATTGAATCTGTTTTCAAATAACGCAACTCAACTGAACTCAACTGAACTCAACTCAACTGAAATTAACTCTACTCCACTCATCTCAACACAGCTGAACTCATCTTATCTCAACTCAGATCAACTTAACTCAATTCAAGATCAACTCAAGTTAACTCAAATCTATTCATTTCAACTCAATGTAATTCAGATGAGTATTTGTTGAAAAAGTTAGAAAATTGCAAACTACATTTGATTTCCAAACGATGCCATTTCAAAAGTTTTAAAGAATTTTTGAATTGAAAATATACAAGTTTACTAAAGAAAGATCTACCCCTATTTATCAGATAGAAAATGCTTCAGCACTATATATTGTTAGGGTTTTTAGAAATGTCTTTTCTGAAATTTAGTAAAATTTTAGTAAAATTTTACTATATTTAAACATGGGAAAAGCCATCCATACAAATGAGGGTTTTATGGCAATGGATC
Source organism: Plumapathes pennacea (assembly GCA_964036295.1). NCBI lineage: Eukaryota > Metazoa > Cnidaria > Anthozoa > Antipatharia > Myriopathidae > Plumapathes > Plumapathes pennacea. The sequence goes on along the minus strand of OZ038467.1, from coordinate 16,761,035 downwards.
TCAAACATTTTTTTTGAGCGCCGGCTGCTTGTGTTCCACAACTAGCTGTAATTTATATCTCAAAATAGGAAGAATATTTTTGAGTTGAGTTGAGTTGAATTAAGTTGAGTTGAGTTGAGTTAAGTTGACTTGAGATGAGTTGACTTGACTTGAGTTGAGTGGAGTTCAGTTTAGTTAAGTTAAGTTAAGTTAAGTTAAGTTGAGTTGAATTGACTTAAGTTGAGTGGAGATGAGTTGTGTTGAATTGAGATGAGTTAATTATATTAATATATTAATATTATTATAATAATTATACGTTGTTAGGGTTTTCAGAAATTTCTTTTCTAAAATTTGAAAAATTCTCATTTTTAGAAATATTTTACTATATTTAAACATGGGAAAAGCCATCCATACCAATTAGGGTTTTATGGCAATGGATCTGAAGCATTTTTTAAAGAGGTGGCTGCTTGTCTTCGACAACTTGCGGTAATTTATATCTGAATAGGATGAATATTTTTTAGTTGACTTGAGATGAGTTGAGTTGAGTTGAGTTTAGTGGAGTTCAGTTCAGTTTTGTTCAGTTGAGTTCAGTTGAGTTCAGTTAAGTTTAGTTGAGTTGAGATGAGTTCACTTTAGTTGAGTTGAGTTTAGCTGAGTTGAATCAATTTGAGTTCAGTTCAGTTTAGATGAATTGATTTCAGTTCAGTTCACCTCAGTTCTTTTCAATTCAGTTCAGTTCAGTTAAGTGGGAGTTGAGTTGAAGTTGAGATCAGTTCAGTTCAGTTAAGTTCAGTTCAGTTCAATTAATTTGAGTTCAGTGGAGTTCATTTCAGTTGAGATTAGTTGAGAAGAGTTCATTTTATTTCAGTATAGTTAAGTTCACTTCACTTCAGTTCTGTTCAGTTCAGTTGAGCTGATTTCAGTTGAATTGAGTTGCGTTGAGTTGAGTTCAATTGAGATGAGTTAAGTTGAATTGAGTTGAGTTCAATTGAGTTGATTCGAGTTTAGTTGAGTTCAGTTGAGTTGAGGTAAGTTGAGTAGAGTTTAGTTGAGTTGAGTTGAGATGAGATCAGTTCACTTCAGTTAAGTTAAGTTAGATTAACTCAAATCTACTTATTTCAACACAATTTAGTTCAAGTCAGTATTTGTTGAAAAAAGTTTAGAAAATTACAAACAATATTTAATTTCTAAAGGATATGATTTCAAAATTTTTTCAAAGAATTTCTAAAATTAAAAATATACAAGTTGACTAATAAGACGTTGAAATAGGAAATGTTTCAGCAGTATAAGTTGTTACGGTTTCAAAAAATGGCTTTTCTTAAATTTGTGGAAATTCTGATTTCTACAAAAATTTTACTCTTTTATACTTGGGAAAAGCCATCCATACCAATGAGGGTTTTATGGCAATGGATCAACTCCTCAACTCAACTCAACTCAACTCATCTTATTTCAATTCAACATAACTCATCTCAAGTCAACTGAACTGAACTGAACTGAACTCATCTCATCTCATCTCAAGTCAAGTCAAGTCAATTCAACTCAACTCTACTCATCTCATCTCAATTCAACTGAACTCATCTAAACTCAACTCAACTGAACTCATCTCATCTCATTCATCTCATTCAGAACAACTCATTTCAACTCAAATCAATTCAACTCATCTCCACTCAACCCAACTCTACTCAACTCAACTCATCTCAATTCAACATAACTCATCTCAAGTCAACTGAACTGAACTCAACTGAACTCATCTCAATTCAACACAAACTGAACTGAACTGAACTGAACTCATCTCAATTCAACACAACTCTTCTCAACTCAACTTAACTGAACTCAAGTGACTGAACTGAACTGAAATCAACTCTGTTCATCTCATTTCAACTCTGATGAATTTAACTCAATTCAAAATCAACTAAGCTCAACTCAGATTAACTCAAATTTATTCGTTTTAACTCACTGTAATTCAGATGAGTATTTATTGAAAAAGTTAGAAAGTTGCAAACTATATCTGATTTCCAAAGGACGTCATTTTAAAAGTTTTAAAGAATTTTTGAATTGAAAATATACAATTTACTAAAAACGATCTACGCCTAATTATGAAACAGGAAATATTTCAGCACTATACGTTGTTAGGGTTTTCAGAAATATCTTTTCTGAAACGTGGGAAATTTTGATTATTAGAATAATTCTACTATATTTAAACTTGGGAAAAGCCATCCATACCAGTCAGGGTTTTATGGCAATGGATCTGAAATTTTTTTTTGAGCACTGGCTTCTTGTGTTCCACAACTTGCGGTAATTTATATCTCAGTAGGAAGAATATTTTTGAGTTGACTTGAGATGAGTCGAGTTGAGTCGAGTGGAGTTCAGCTCAGTTCAGTTCAGTTTAGTTAAGTGAAGTTGAGTTGAGTTGAGATAAGTTCAGTTTAGTCCAGTTCAGTTCAATTAATTTGAGTTCAGGTGAGTTAAGTTGAGTTGAGATGAGTTCATTTCAGTTCAGTTCACCTCAGTTCTTTTCAGTTCTGTTCAGTTCAGTTAATTTGAGTTGAGTGGAAATTGAGTTGAGTTGAGTTGAGATGAGTTGAGTTCAGTCGAGTTTAGACACAATTTAGTTCAAATCAGTATCTGTTGGAAAAGTTTAGAAAGTTGCAAACTACATTTAATTTCTAAAGGACGTAATTTCAAAAAAACATTTTTAAAGAATTTCTAAAATTGAAAATATACAAGTTTACTAATAAAATCTACGCCTAGTTATGATTTAGGAAATGTTTCAGCACTATAAGTTGTTAGGGTTTGAAGAAATGGTTTTTCTTAAATTTGTGGAAATTCTGATTTATACAAAAGTTTTAATATTTTATACTTGGGAAAAGCCATCCATACCAATGAGGGTTTTATGGGAATGGATCTGAAACATATTTTTTGAGCGCTGGCTGCTTGTGTTCCAGAACTTGCAGTAATTTATATCTCAATACGAAGAACATTTTTGAAAATAGCGAAACTGGCAATTCGGTCTGTTTTCAAATAACGCAACTCAACTCAACTCAACTCGTCTCAATTCAGCTCAGCTCAACCGAACTCAACTCAAGTCAATTCAACTCAACTCCACTCAATTCAACTCAATTGAATTGAACTCAACTCAACTCAACTCATTTCAACTCAACTCAACTTAACTCAAGTCAACTGAACTGAACTCAACTGAACTCATCCACAGCACGAAAAAGCAGATTTAAGCTGAATTATGCTACATCTAAAGGTGCTTAAAGTTCCTAAGTCAGCTTTAAGCTACCAATAAAAGCAGCTTAAAGGAGCTTAAAGTATACTTTATGCAGTTGAGCTTAAAGGCATTGTAAAGGTTGCGGAAAGGTCCTTGTTTACCTTTACGCCACATTTAAGCGTATCTTAATTACGATTTAAATGAAACTTTACTGTCTCCTATTATAGGTGGTGTAAAGGTTGCGTAAAACTGGTTGTTTACATTTACGCCACGTTTATGTTAACAGTAAACCTAACTTAAATCGATTTTTACAGTTAATATAGGCAGTTTAAATGCTGCGTAAAGTTACAATTTAAATCGAACAACTGCGTGTGACTTAACATCATTGGCATGTACATACTTCCATGCATACATGTTACAACTTTGTTATACTATAAATGTTGGACATATATGGGCTGCTGCTGTAGTAGAACCCACAATGTTATTTTCAGGGAGTCATTTTCACCCCACTGTGGGAGTTTAAATAACTCCAAAGAGTGGAGTTATTTTGTCGGAGTTATTATAACTCTAGCTGCGGAATTAATTTCACTCCACCCCAGAGTAGAACTTACTCAGGGGGGAGTTAATAATACTCCCATTTTTGGAGTTGAATGTTTGGGGTTATTTATATTCCGACATCAGAGTTAATTTTGCTCTAGAGGTCTGTTGGTGGAGTAAACATTACTCCTCTTTTGGAGTTAAATGTTTGTAATTATCTAATACTCTGAATGCCTTGTGGGATTTAAATTAATTCCTATCCAAGGCACATTTGATCTTCGAAACGGTTTGTACAGCGACAACGTGCATGAATAGTAAATGGATAAAGCGACTTTTCACTTTGAGGCGATTTTTTTTAGACCTAAGACTTTTCATTGTGAAAAACTTTTCATTACGAGTCGGCTTTCATCACGAGGCAATTTTTCATTATAAGCGACTTTTCACAACGAGACAACTTGATTTTTCATTGGGAAGAGGGGTGCCAAGGACCGTTGCAAGGTTCCAAGTATCATTGCAATCCCGGTTTCGCGCCCTTTTAGTCACGTGACGTGACGCTGCGACATGAAGATGGCGGAAAGGTGCGTGGTTTGGTTCGCTGTAATATTCCGACGCTATAACGCGACTCCAATAATTGTTAAAAATATATATGACTCAGTGCAAAACTTCACTTCGCAAATCTGTCAAAGGCAAAGTCTGAATCTATAGGTTCTTCAAAGTCCAACCCTCACGGCGCCTGGAAGTTCAAGTTATACAAATGTGCAGATACCAGATGTTATTCTTCCAAGTCCAAGCCCTACAATGCCTGGGAGTTCGAGTCATACGAACTTGGTTGCTTTGAACTCAACACTGGGTCGCCTGCAGCAGCTTTTCCACTTCGATCTATCAAGGGTTGCGAGTTTCAAGCCTCATTCATTCGTCTTTCGCGCTTATAACGTAAACAACTTGCCGCTTTTCATTTCTCCAAGATCACGGTAAACGTCTACAGGATTCAGACAATGGAAAACAAGATAAAGAGGTTCCTGGACCATCTCAAGTTGAGCACGAACCGGACAAATGAAGCCGAACATATCAAGATATCGAGGAAAACTCCATACTGCATATATAACAAATGGCCAATTAAAACAAAGGTGAGCAATGAGATCGCTTTCTGTTCTTTACAATGGACTGTCTAAACTACACTGTGGATGTACTCGTCAACCAAAGTATAAGTGAGTGAGATTTGTTACATGCATGTTTGTTCGTTTTGATGAAGTACGTGCTTAGTGCTCTTTGGAACTGCTTTACTTTGGTATGTAAAGTAAAACCGTGCCGGGTGGGTCCGTTGAAAACACAGCTTCAGAAACTTGTTTAAATGTATTCGCTCAAAACTATATTCAATGCTAGCTTGTGACTCTAGTAAGTGTCATTTGATGTTCCATTACAGGCAATGATGTATGTAGTGTTTGTGAATTTTTATGACAGAACAGACTATTTTCCCTTTCTGCATCTGCAGAAAAGTAGGGTAGAATCACCTGATACAATTTAGATCTTGAAGTGTCTGGACTCTCAAGTATGGGGTGGTGAACATGCACAATAATGTTTTATCTGTTATGTTTAAACCAGTACTTTGAATGAATTTGCATATACAGTAATTAGTACAACCATTTATTTGCAGAAAAACACAACTCAAATGCAGGAAAAGAAGACTTTCCAGAAGGACTCCAAAGCTGAGTACAACTGTAGATGCTTATAACATTATAAAATGATGTGATCAATGTTTACAATATATTTATACAGGGGAATTGTTTAAAAGAAACCTGACAGATATTGAAGGCCTGACATATGTATTATCAACTTGCAAGAGGCGTGCACATGTAAACATGTAATGTATCAAATTGGGACTGCACTAATCCAAATGTTTATACTTGCTTGTAATCACTCAAAATGAACATCCATGAAATATGAAGGTTCACAGTAGCTCATATACTTTCAGCTCAGAATGCAGCTTTGGTCTATTTCTTTCCTAACAAAATAATGTTTTGCTGTTTTTTTATTTGGACAGGAGGACTCTAAAGTTGCAATGCATTGAGTTGAAGGTAAATGAAATGCACTGGAGTCCCAGTTTGATACATTTATAAAAGCACACACCAGTTTCTCACAAAACATTTCTGTTCAATATTATAGGCACACTTCATGCATATGCTACACAAAGACTTTAAAGCCATAAAAGCCTTTAAAATCTAAAGTGCTGTCATGTTTTTGCTTTTTGTTTTCTTGTTTTCGTTTTTTACACTCCTATGTACCTATGTACCTTGCCTGTACAGCTGTAATTCAAGGTCAAAATTGTACAGCATTTGTGGTAATATTTTGAATTAATCAGGGTTTTAGAATGGTTGCTTTAGTTGTTTAGTTGTAACATCGCTAATTCTTTTGTCAGCTCATGATATTGAAAGTTGGTGATTTTTCACAAGAATTTCTCTAGAGCAATATTTGTCACACCAGGGTAAAATTATTATTGAAAGTTCTGGTTTTCAAATTATTCATACTTTCAGTTTCTTTTCAGATATGTTAAAGGAATTTAAACTCGAAAAACCAATATTATTTTAGATATTGTTAACATTTTATTGTTGGCTGAATAAGTGATCTATCAGACATATTTATGAAATATTTTTAAGAAAACGAAAGTTCAAAGACCAGTTGCATTACCACTGATCTCGTTATTGTTGGGTAGATTATCTACCGTTTATAAATTTTGCAATATTGAAGAATTGCTAATATCTTTATATCATGTTCTAGTAACAATAAAGAAAGTACAACTGAAAAGATAAGTGTTATTATAATGTGGAATTTCTTAGACTTGTTAACTACTCTATCCCAATATACAGCAGCTACAACCAATAATGCAAATCCTCCAAATGACTATACTGCAAGTGCTACATTAAGCAACTGTACGCGACATTTAATTTCACTATCTGCCCATACACGCGATCTTTCGTAAATTTTAGCGTGGTCGTTTTCACTGTTTACGTCACTTTTATTTCGCATTTGCGCCAAAATTACCAAGGCGTAAAGAAGTCTCGTTAAACTGCATTTAAGCTTAAGAGACCCAAGCGTAAAGTGTAAACTTTAAGCTACTTTTACGCTAACACTAAGCTTGATTTGCGTGGACTTTAAGCGACATTTTCGTACTGTTTAATTCATCTTTATTTCGTATTTACGCCAACATTACGAAGGCGTAAAGAAGTCTCGTTAAGCCGCATTTAAGCTCAAGAGTAAAGCTGAAGTAAAGCTGAACTTTACGCGCTGTAAATCTGGCGTAAAGGCGTTTAAACTCAATGTTTACGCTGCTTTTACGCCACCATTAACCTTCATTAAATCTGCTTTTTCGTGCTGTGATCTCAACTGAACTCAACTCATCTCGACTCAACTGAACTGAACTGAACTCAATTCAACTCAACTCAATTCAACTCAACTCAACTTAACTCAACTCAACTCAATTCAACTCAACTCAACTCATCTCAACTCTGCCATCACGGTACCACAAAAAATAAGAATTATTTTTGTGAATCCAATGCTTTTAGTTACAACACAAAGGGTCCGTGGGCGTTTCGTTCATTCAAAAATCAAAAATATTGAAAATTGAATTCACCCCTGAAACGTGATTTCAATTGTTCAGTAGCTACTGTGGGAAGTGTGGATGGTCCGTGAGCGTTTCGTTCATCCAAAAGTTAAAAATATAGAAAATTGAATTTACCCCTGAAACGTGATTTCAATCGTTCAATAGCTACTGTGGGTTGATTTCAAGTGTGGATGAAATACCTTGAACATTAGCGTCACTCAATTTTCAAAAAATTGAATTCACCCGTCGTTAGGTTCAAAAACCCCACATATCCTAAATATAAATGCACTAAAACACTTGTCATGCCGTTTTTACGAAAACCGTGACACGCAAGCTCTTTTCACGGTAAATTCCTGTGTGGTAGTGGGGTGGGTAGTTGAGAGGCTGCGTGACGATTTCTGTGGGGGTGGGGGGGGGAGCGAGCAGAGGGAAAGTTGAGTGCAGGGGAGATCACGTGGAACTGGACATGGACGAGGTGGTTACTCCGGAGTTCATCACACATCTTGCTTTCAAGTGGTCACATAAGAAAATTAGCGAGGAGCTAAAACGGCAGCATCCAAACGTCCGCTAACACTGCCGTTCTTCGAAGTGATATTCCAGTTCTATTTGATAAAAAAATGAACGTTTGGTCCACGCCGCCTAGCTCTGCCATCTTTTCTGTTCTGATCTCGACTCAAGACAGGCAAAAAAGCGGGAAACCAAGCCTTATTAATCAGAACCTAGACCACGCGCTCTTCCGTGACGCTTCTCGCTCTCCCCCCTCCCCCCACAGAAAACGTGACGCGGTCTCTCAACTACCCACCCCACTACCACACAGGAATTTACCGTGAAAAGAGCTTGCGTGTCATGGTTTTCAAAAAACGGCATGAACAAGTGTTTCAGTGCAATTATATTTAGGATATGTGGGGTTTTTGAACAATTTTTTGAAAATTGAATTCAGCCCTGTGAAATCAATTTACGGACGTGACGCTAATGTTCAAGGTATTTCATCCACACTTGGAATCAACCCACAATATCTATTGAACAATTGAAATCACATTTCAGGGGTGAATTCAAATTTCAATATTTTTGATTTTTGAATGAACGAAACGCCCACGGACCACAAAGAAATGTGTGAATGCTGCAATATTCACTCATATAATTACACTTGTTTCAATTTTATTGATTCGTTATTACCTCTAATAAAAGACGTACGTTTCCACCGCATTTCAAGTGCAAATAGAAATTACTTAGTATTCCCTTGCAAAATGGTTTTCCAGCTATGAGGAATGTTCTGGAAATTTCTGGATATTACTAGAAACATTCCAGCTTCTTATTTTAAAATTTTCGGGATTTTTCGAGCTCAGGAAAATTCCAGTTTTTCCAGCTCGGATACACACAGAAACTAGAAATTTCTGGTAACCAAATTTGACGATCATTTTTTCTGGAAATTTCTAGTTTTCCCCAGCTGTCGATTCTTTCACAAACTAGAAATTTTTAGAACGCAAATTCGGTGATTAATTTTATTTGTGATTTCTAGTTTTTTTAAGCTCTTGATTTCCATCAAAACTAGAAATTTCTGGAACGACCAAATCTTAAAGTTTTAGCGCTATCCTGGTTTCTGTCAATAACTAGAAAGACCAGAAAAAGGTTGGTTTCTAGTTTTCTGGAAATTTCTACCCTATTCAACCCCCAACGGTTAAATACCCTATTTTAACGGCTATTAAAAGTTGTTGAGCAAATTTGGCGATTCATGAAAAATCGCTCACATTCCCTAATAATAAAAAAATGCCAATTTTATCATTTGATATTCGCTAAACAAAAACAAAGTTTTGGGTAGTTTGCCTCAGAATGTTTGTTGTCTCCGAGCTCTGCGGGGGTAATAATAGAACAATAACTGTAACATAAACGTCATCGAGATTCAGGGGAAGAGTTCACGTGGGCGGCCTGGCCGGCATCTCGCCCTAGCCGCAAATGCCACAGAAGTTTGGCCGTCTGACGACACAAACATGGTCTTGGTTGCCTTCCAGGAAGAAAACTTTTTCGCTAATGGATGTCACCGTGGCCACTTGAAGCTCTGCAGACCTTTAATTGAGAAATCAGTTAGCCCTTCAGTGGAACGCAGACAAAAAATCGACACCTGGGAGCTGGCCGAGGAAGACTTTTCCTCAACTTTTCCCAAACTCCCCAGCTGTTTTATGTGGCTGGAACGTATGCAGCTTAAATATGAAAATCGCCAGCATCATGCTCGCCATTGCCAGCTGACACACGCTCGATATTAACCCCTCCCCTAGACAGGTAAGTGTTGCTCATGTGAAGCTGCAATAAAAATAGTTCTGTTCAGCGGATATCCATGCAATACTACAGTAAACCTAGTAAACCAAAACCTCGGTGATTTCCTTTGAAGGATTGTGCAGCTCACCAGATTAAAATGGGCCAGTTTTGATTTACTGTAGAATGGGTTCGACCTTCACCGCGCCATTGTTTAACAACACGACGGAGAGGTATGAATCGTCAAGAATTCGTTGTGCAGTTTCATAAACTTAGTGTGTAGTATCACCGTTCTTTCTTCATTCTTAACATATGCTGGCTACCCTGGGTGCCAGAGGTTCCTCGCTCTCGGCAGCCGCGAGAGGCTGGGGGCGAGGCGGGCCGAAGCGAGGGAACCTCTGGGCGCGACGTGTCACTTTCCTGTTCCGTTAATTATTAATTCAAGTTGGTAAACGCGCGAAAAATGTAAATCTAGCTAAACAGGTTTTGTTCGCTGGTGTGACATGTGAAGTGCAGTACCGTAAGTTCGCGCTTGCGAGAATTTGTAATATGATCAAAACTCCCGTTAAAGCCGTAAAACCTGACGAGATATGCAGGATTTGTATGTGTAAACCGTCCATTTTAGGAAGGGGAAAATGTAATTTGTTCACCGGGAAAGTCTCCAAAGAAACCAAGCTAGCAGAACGTTTATCTCAAGTTTTGGCAACGCCAGTTACCAGATGCGCTGGAGTTTCGAGCGTTATTTGCTACAAGTGCAGAAGAGAGGTCGAACGGTTTGAAGGACATTTGAAAGCCGTTTCAGTTGATCTGGAAGAGTTCAAAAACCGATATAAGAAGGCCGTGGTGGCTCAACAGCGGCAAAATGAGCAATCTACGACTGAACCCGAGCGCTTCAAGCGATGTCGAGTTTCACCGCAGCAACAGATCAAAACAAAACGTGAGTGCAGACATCTGCAGAAATTTCTGTTGCCGGGCATCAGTGTCGAACCATAGTAACAACTACCTTGCCATGACGACTTAATAGAAGTATCTGCAGCCGACATTGAGGTTTGTCAGAGGTTGGAATTGTCTTTCTGCTTCGAGCGAGAAAATTTTAATCACCGTGCAAAAGTAATGTTTTTAGTTGAAAAGTTATATTTTGTACTTTTCAGGTTGTTATAAAGTATCCATCCAAGACGATTCGCAAGACGATTCAAGGACGTTTAGAGGCGAAAGTAATTAGCCACACAGTGAACGGGAACTTACACTTGGCAGCGCGCTCAATTCTTCAAGACGAACAGGTCAAAGAAACTGTCGCTTCGTGTTTCGAGAGGGACCTTCAGTCTGAAAGTAGGAGATTATGCGGAACAAAAGATCCTTCTATCCTGAGGAAAACATTGCCAGAAGATCTGACAAACTTAACAGACGCTGATGTGAACGCAGAATTAAAAGATCGTGCTCCAACCCTACATCGGTTCTTGACTGCTGTGGCAGTAAATGAGCGCTCGCAACGGAAGGCGAAAAAACAAAGAATGTAGCAGAAAAATCGATATCGGCAGTCAGCATGGCTTCCTCTGTTCTTCTTCGAGCCAGATGCCATACTATGTCAGCATATGCCTACAGGTTGTCAGTACTTCTATGGCATGGTGGAATCGACAAGAAAGTAAGCTAATAAGCTAAAATGGGTATATGGTGAACTCTCTTTAAGGTGCCGGCTTGGGACGTCTTAGTTACATGGCACGGTTGTTTAAAACCCATTATACTGGCTCTCCATTCAGATCTTTGCCCCTTAGGCTTAGGCTTTTATAGTGTTTGAAACAGTTATAAAGTTTTCATATGAATTATTCTGTGTTTATTTTTTCAGTTCTACACCAGAGGTGGTAAATGGGGGATTTGCATGAGTCACAAGAGGACCCTGCAGAAAATAGATGCAATGGGAGAGAACCATGATGTGGAAGTGAAGAAATGGAAGCAAGAAATCGAGCAGGAATGCAAAATACCAGGTACATGTGTCTCAGAAGATGTGCAGTGTCTTGATGGTACGGCTGATGGTTTTCCAGAGGGTGCCAAGGAGTCTGTTGCTTACCAGATAACTGGTGACAATGTTGACTTTCTCATAAAACCAAAGCACCAGAAATCTACAAATCAGAATCAGTCAATCCACTGGTTTAATCTTAATGCTGTCCAGGATAGGGTTACTGGCAGTTCATTGGATAACCAAGAGAACCGGCCAATTCGGTCCATAGTCAACATCGAGAATGTTGAGTTTCTCCCGTCAACAAAGGACAACCAGGACCTCCTTCATGACTTGATTCCTCTGGCTGCAAGAGTGGTTGTAGACAATGTACCTGCATTTAAGAGTTTTTCAAGTTGTGTTGTCCGTCACATTCCCCATTTGTATACAGATGCAATGAAGAAGAAATCAACACAGGTACATATTATTTGCATTTAGATAACTACATTATAACTACTGACAAGCTTTTTGGGACTTCAGTTGGATGGTCCATGAGAAGTACAAGGAGTCATGCAGGCATTCCAACATTTCTTGTTTTATCATTGTTACTATGCAGCCACAATATTGAAAATTATTTGTAATAAATTGGAATGATTTTATTTGATAAATGTGACAATATTTAAGTGGAAAATAAGGTAGATAAAATGAGCTCAGTATCTCTGATTTAACAGCCAACTAAGGTGTCCCCTTATGATATCGTACAGAGGGTTAGTTGACATTAACTGTTACATGTGGCCAGGCCAGTACCTAATGATGTGGAAGAGCTTTTAAGGTTCTCATTTGCTGAGAAGTATGCCACACACAAGAGTGTACTGTAAGTTGTAACAGAATTGGTTTCTAATTACCTAAACTACACTTCTCTGTTGCAGTACATGTACAGTATCATACCAAATGGACAAACTTTTTGCAGTGTCCCCTAAATTACAGGGGCACCTAAAGTAGAGTATAATATACAGTATCATTAAATAATAATTATTTATTATTGAGAATACAGTAATGGAGTAGGGAAATAATGCTTTTGTTTCAAAACACAGGTTTCTCAGGCTTCTCAAAAATGAGAACAAGAATGAGGAAATGATAGACATCCTACAACACCTGCATGACAATTATGTGCCTTTATCAAGGGATGTTAATGACCAGACTGGAGAACATGACGAGACGGACGCGCTTAGTTACGCTCTGGAGGGTGGATATTTTATCCAGGTTCCAAACATTCCTTTCTCGGGTGGCTTCCCTTTTAATCCCAAAGGAGCTACTAAGTCAATTACTTTGACAGATCACATGTCGTGCAGAGAGTTCCCGCAAACCGCAAGGGAAGAAAAACGCTTGAACAGAGGTACGACGGAGAAAGTTTATTAAAAGCTTTATATGTTGCAAAATATCCGAATATCGGTTTTACACTGTTAATTTTACGAGTGTGATCGTCCAGACATGTATATACGGATCTATTTGCACCGTAAAACAAATTACTGCTGCCGTGTGCAACAAAATTCAACGGGCGTGAGTGGGGAAACTCATGCGAGAAAAAAAAAACAAGAGAAAAGTTTATGTGTTACAGTATTTCTGAAGCCACGACCAACACTGACCTCATGAGAACTGGGAGTTATAACTGTTGCCCATGGGTACTCAGGATAAAACAAATTAGAATCAAATATCATAAAAAAAGTTACGCAATTGATTTCCCTGTACTAACTCGGGCTTTAGTCGGTCGCACGCTTCTTAACATAAGTTTTATTTCTGCTACGGTCGGCCGCTTCTTAGGACTCGTTGCAGTAGAGGCGGCAACGACAGCGTTGCAGTCAGCATCAACAGCCTCAGCGACGAATCTAATGATGATGGCCAGAGAGAATACATCGCTGGCAGTAGTTGCTTTGCGTCCCCTGAGGACCTCAGGTGCCAAATGGGGGAACTTGAATTTTCTGACGCGACCATCCGGCACCTCGGTTATTTTGCAGCTTTTCCCAAAGTCTATTATTATCGGCGAAAAGCCCCCAGAATTGTTTTTTTCTAAAAGCACGTTGTTGGACTTTAGGTCATTGTGCAGGAAGCCCTTTGTATGTATATATGTCAGAGTACTGCACAATTCCTGTAAAACAGAAATTGAGGAGTCAAAGGATAGCCATTTGCCCGTTACTGCTTCGTGTAACGTTACACTTTTGCCATTCACGTTGTGGAATTGCATAACGAGGCAAAATGGTGCTGCTTCAGTTACTGCTCCAAAGGGCATTGGTATGGCCGGGTGATCGAAACATGCCAAAAAACCTGCCTCATGAACAACCTCGGCCTTGGCTCGTACCTGGTAGCCGTATGGACTCTCGCCTTTCCTACGTTTCATCTGCTTCACAACCACTGTCATTCCTCTGTACTTGGCAGTGAAACATTTTCCGTAACTTCCACTGCCAATTGGGCTTCCAGCGTCGTAGTATTCTAGAAGATTGGGGTTTATTTCTCTAACGACTTGGCTTGCATCTGTGTGTGAGGATTTTGCGGGGCGCACAACAGTGGCTGACTCTCTTCGGCTCTTTTTGCGATGTACAGCAGCAGGGGGATCAGCATGTGCGGACCGTTTTGAGGGCTTGAAACGATCTTGTGCCATTCGTACCATTTGTGCACCTCTAGACAAATTCAATATGCATTCTGCTTTGCCAGATGATATTTGTGCTCTGCTTGACTGATGGGTCGACGACACTGATGGGTCGCACCGGCTCCTCCACTGTTACTTCATCAGCCCTACCCGAGCTTTCCGCAGAACTGGCATTCCCCAAGTTGTTCTCTGCATTCTCTCCTTCCTGATTCTTTCGTTTCGGAACTGAGGGGTCAATTTTCTGCACCATTTGTTTAGCCTGTTGCCTTCTTTTAGCTTCAGCAGCTCGGATCTTTCTTCTTTTTTTCTTAACACGTTTCTTGGAGTGTGCCCTGATCTGGCTCAAACTGTGCGGATCGTGTCGTTTCTTCATAGCAAAGCGCCCTCGTAAGTAAAACTCAATTGTCTGACAAATGAACCTGCTTGTACAAATGTGATGTGGTAGCCACAAAGTACAAGCGGAACACTAAAATAGTTTTCACACGCATTGTTCATGTGTGATGGCGCTTTATACCCCGGGGGGGGTACTCCCTATGATCGGCTCACGGGGAGGTCCCGCCCGAAATGGGTCCTTTTTTTTTTACTCAGGTATAAGAAAGGGTATGGGAAAAAGTCATATTTGGTATTTGAAAGGGTCACTAAAACACTAACCACGGCTAGTGATGTTGAATCACATTGGTTTTTGAAAGGGGTGCGAAAACCGGAAACTCTGCCATGGAACAATTACATTTTAATTAAGATTTTCATGTTTCATTCGGAGTACAACATCTCAGGCGCCTTGTCGGTGTGATTGAACAATCAAATCACCGTCACATCTGCGATCGGTCACGTCCCGCAAGTTTAGGAACTGAATAAATTGCGCTGGAGTTTGCTAAGTGCAACCGAATGTCTAGACCGGTTAATGCACGCGTAAAGCTGGATACGAGAAACATTTATAACTAAGATGCAAGCTAGAGGTTCAAAAATTGAAAGATCTAAAAGTACGCAATCTTGAGATTGTCACGCCAAATGTCACATTGGACATTTCCGTTTTTGACTGTTTATCACTAAATCAAATACCCCGAATCAGATCATACAATCTTAGCAGTGAAACATTTTGTCCGTGTCGAACGGCTTTTTCAAAAAATGTCATTTTCTGTAAGTTGTGATGTTTGCCGAAAAGGCAAATTCAGAACGCAAACAGCCCTTCGAAAGCATCTGATGGCCAAGCATGGCGCTTTGGTTCAGAGCACGCCTAACTTCACAGACGAGAATGGGGTGGTCGCAGCCAATCTACCTTGCCCGCAGCGGCTAGAGGAGGCAGATATGCCGCGTTATCTGGAATGGCTGAGCGCAATTGTTGAGCGAATTAACGGGACTTTACAGCCATTGTTAAAAGGTTAGCGCCATTGTTTGAACATTCTAACGTCGGGGATACTATAACTGCACTGCCGAATTGAGACATCACGTAACAAAACTGTTTTTATGTTTCAGCTGGCTGGCATAGAGTGGACGATTATTTTGTACCAAAATTTTACATCGAGCACTTGCTGTGTAAGTTGGGAGAGTCAAGTCCGGACAGTATCCGAGACAGTGCCAGCCACATGAAACAACCTTTGTTTTACCGGAAGACAAGACGTATTTCCTACAGAGTGTACGACAAGGACGATGTCCTGGTGGCTCTCGGAGAGCAAAGTGTTACGCCAACCAAACTCACAGCAGTCTT
This sequence comes from Plumapathes pennacea, assembly GCA_964036295.1. NCBI lineage: Eukaryota > Metazoa > Cnidaria > Anthozoa > Antipatharia > Myriopathidae > Plumapathes > Plumapathes pennacea. Next base: position 16,745,175 of record OZ038467.1, on the reverse strand, counting down.
TCGGCACAACAGAGAAGTGCAGGGAAATTCCGCTCCGTTAGATGTAGAGGAAGCCATAATGGCCGCAAAGAAGAGAGCCTTGGTAAGGCACAGCAATCCCGCGGAAATGACACCCACGAGTGAGTCGAACATCAATGTTACTTGGCTCAAACAGGGAAGGAAAAGCAGAGAATTTGAACTGATTTGGTGGCCAAACCTGTACACCAACAGTAAATGTGGCAAGCTCACTTTCAGATATTTTGTAGACAAAGCAACTTTTTCACGAAAATAGAGTTTTGATACTGAAAGGGAACTACAGAATGCCCCGCAATTTGTAACCCCTCCTCCCTTTGAAAAAATTATATGAAGTGGACCGAACTCAAGTGACACGCGCACCATGATTAGTTTTGCGCTGCCTTACCATTGCTAATTTTGATTCAGAAAGGAAAAACTATCAACAAACAGCATTTGTTAGCTGGTACAGCCGGAAAAGATAAATAGTTTACTTCTGGGTATAAATAAATAGAACAAAAGGTACCATCCAAAGCCTCGCAGTGAGCAACACAAACTATAAGTTGTCTTCTGCACTTGCTTTAAACTATTATCGTGGATAAATAAAGGTCGATTGATTGAGAAATTCAGCTCCAAACCGAAATACTTTTCGACCACACAAGTTTAATAGCCAACTCCCAAATAGCTATTTTATTTCCAACAAAAGGGTTAGAAAATTGGGCTCGCGCGCCATTTTGTTTTACCGGAAGCCGCCAGGAGGTGAATAGTACTTGATATTCCGAGATTGAGGAGCCAATCAGAGCGCGCGAAAAGCAGTATTCACTTGACCGAAACAAACGTGCTCTAAAAAAAAAAAGAAAAAAAAAGAAAAAAAAAGAAAAAAAAAACTAGAAAAGTTTAGTACTCGTTTTCTCAATCTGCATCAGAAACAGGCCTCCCCGAATCGTGACGAATAATGTCCAGAATCAATTTCTTGCGATAATGCCGCATTTCACTGAACTTCCAAGCAAACTGTGGCAAGGATACAGCTGCACTATAACAAATGAAGTCTCTCGCAGCAAGTATGACTCCGACGCCGCAGCTTGACGATCCTACAAGGGAGCCATCGGTGGGTTGTCTCGGCATACCGAACCTGCGGTACCGTCTTGTTGTGTTCCACACCTTGTCATGGAAAACCGCAGCCGATGGGAAAATCTCCTTGAAAGAGGCAATTAGCAAGTGAGCATATGCGATGGGTGGCGGTGCCCACTTTAAACCATCGTCAAAGTACACAGACTTCAACTGCAAGTCAATTACAACAAGGCCCCAATGACAACCCGACAAGTTAACTGGCAGTAGAATATGTCTCAGTTCCTCAGGTTTGGCACAATGGTGTACAACATGTCTGATGCTTTGCAACAAATAGGGCTTGTCGTTGGTGTCTAGCCATGCTGTGGTGTACGTGGGCAGGCAGATCACCTCCAACTGCTTCGCTTCGTCTGAAATGCATTTGGCCAGCATGAAATTAATGACACTGTCATCAATGTCGTTTTCCATGGTAAGTGTGGCCAGAGATCGAAGATTTACAGCATACACACCAGCAGTTGCTATAGTGTCTCGGAGTGGACGATCCCACAAGCATGAACGAATTTCCTGGTGCGCCACGTCATCCAGGTCATGACCTGTTTCTAGCCAATGTTTTTCTTTGTCGAAGACCCTCTGTAACTGGGCGATTTCACAAAAGCGCTCGAGGGTATAAACAGACTCTTTAGAGAAGACTCCCAGGTGACCAATCCGTACCATGGTTTCGCAGCTGTCCAAGTCATCCACATCTACTGGCCCCTCGGCGTGAAGCTTCTTTTCACTTGCGCTCCTCAACACATCCTTGGCTCTCTCCACAACGACCTCAGCAGGACGAGTTGCAAGCAGAAACGGGTCAGTTTCTGAGGACGTTTGAGGTGCCATGGTTACGTCAGTAGGTCTAACATCAGTATTAATGTGGGGGAGCTGACAAGTTGCCATTGCTGCCCGCTTTGCAGAAGAAGAAACCGCGTTCTTTAAGTCTTTATTCTCCCTTGCTGTCCTCCGCTCGGAGTGGAGATTTGGCAAAGCGTTCGTAGATCGTGAACTCGGAGTCAAAAGAACGCCGTCACTCTGGAAATCTAAATTTAGGGATTTCTTGCACAATTTATTCCGAGCAGCTGGCCGAACTTTCCGCTTCCGTACGGCAGGTGTAGCTGCTGCTGGGAGATGGGTAAAATTGGCTGATGCTGATGGGTGAAATTGGCTTTCCCACAGACTATGCTCGTACTCAAATTTGGGTTGGTCATCCTGGCACACAGTGCAGACTCTGGTCTTCTTTGGATATTCATAACGCAAATGAGACTTTCCAAATAACTTGTTGAAAAGCTCATCCACGATACCAATCCATGCCTTGTGCTCCTGTGACCATGCTGAAGGGCTTCTTTTGGTTGACCACCCGCATCCTCGAAAGTAAAATTTGCGGCCTATGAAACAAAAACAGACAGAGCGGGTTCCCGCTTTAAACTTTTTACACTAAAATAGAGTCAAAAAATGGATTAAATGGTTAAACCCATTATGTTGCATCAGCCCTGTGTAACAATGGCGAATGACATGCTAGCCGTCTGAGTACTTTTTTATCCATCTATTGTCACTAGCAATCAATCAATCAATCAATCAATCAGTATATTTATCTATCCGCGTATCTACAGTATATATCTTTATGCACTATCAAGAAAGACAAACCTGTGTTGATAGCTCGGACAGCTTGGCTGAAGGAATACCTTACGGACAACAGTTTTACTGCATAGTGATGAACAAGTATTTGCTCAACTGAAAAAGAGACAAAGAAAGTTTTTTTTAGCCTAATATTTTAACACGCTTGTTCGTGTGTGCTGCAGTGTAACGCATCTTGTCAATTAAATTTAGTTTGTCTTGCAAATTACATTGCAAAAAACTCAATTATCATACTTGATGAGGCTGGACCACTTCCATCATGGCTGGTAGCTCTGGAGTACATCTGTCGCTGTAACTTGTGGGAAGCCTCGAAACCCTGGTTTGAATACTTGTGGAGGGAGTGGAAGTTTCGTAGGAGCATAGACACATGCTCAATGGTCATATGCCCATAATCCCCTGTTCCAAGGCCTGGTCCAAACAATTCCCGAAGGCATAATCCCCACTCCTTGCACTGAAATTTAAAAATTAGAAAGCGTTTAAAGTCTCATTTAGCCAAATCAATAAAATGCGGCATACCGGTAGCTGACCAATCGTTCATACTCCGTATTCATATAAATCCAATGACTGCCTCGCCCCGAGACAAATGCAAAGGAAGCTTGGCTCTTTCAAGAACGATAAACTATCAATATAAAATATCAACAACGATAAAATATGGCATCAGATGTGCAAAAATGGCAAAAATAGAAAAAAAAAGAAGTATCATACTGTATATAGTCAGCTTTACCATTCGATTTATACTGACCTTCAGATCAAATAAATCAATATCCTCTTCCATGTCTTCATCAAAGACTGTCTCCCTCATTGTAAGGGCAATCTCACCCCACTGCTCATAAACCTTTGGCACAAGAAGTAAAACTATATTAGTTGGCCCTGCCGTAAGTGAAAATATATTTCATTTCCCTCTCAGTCAGTACATCATAATTTATAGTACAGTTTAGTACATACATACTGAGATTCTAGAGTATGAGAAGCTGAAATTTTGAAGTAGACATATATCTTATTAGACACTTAGGCGTGTAGTACGGCTGTATATTTTTACGAGTCGTGCAGTATTTTGGCGAGCCGCTTCGGCGAGCCAAAATACAAACGACGAGTAAAAATATACAGCCGTACTACACGCCTAAGTGTCTAATAAGTTATTTATTATACAACTCCCTTAGTAAAAGATGTAAATTATTTTTAAATCGCGGTACGTTGTGTGACCAAAGTGACATGTTTTCCGCGCGCGATATGTCAATCAAGTTTAGTGCCGTGTGCAGTGTAAGCAAGCGCGGATTTTGTACTTGCAGTACTTCTAGTCGTTGCTTTCTGAGCCGAGTAGCATTGAAGCTGAAAGAGGAACTTTAAACAAAGTTTGCGGGGAGATCTGAGATACTACATCACATAATGTGGTCATAAACAGAACAAATTGGACGAACGAGATGTGTCAACATTTTCATTTTCGTCGAGTGCCATGAATCAACAAACAGCCAGTTCTCGCCTTCTCCTCGCTTATGAAGTATGAAAAGGACTTTATCTTGTGATCAGTGGTGGTACAGTTTGCAGTGCCGTTTCTCGATAGAGGTAATCATTGCCTGTTGTTGCAAGTCGATGCCATAGATCTTGGACTGGAATTACACGCCGAGGCAAATCCAACGGCTGCCGTGTTGAATGCCGACAAGAACTCGTTTCGAGATTGACAGGGATTCTTCAACTGCTCTCAGAAATATTGATCTGGCTGGAAACACTATGGCCTGATAACCGAACTGTGGTGTGTGGTCTGACATTTTGTGGAACGGAAGATTAGTTATGTTGCGGCAAATTCAGTTGATTTTCTGACGAAGAAGCTGGTCTCCATGCTCGATTTTGCGTATCGGATAGTAAGCCAGGTCAGTTTAAATTCTGTGCTTCTTTCTTTGCTTAATAATCTCTAGAAGTGATGTAAATACCAGCTGTGCACAGGGCGACTTTTATACGAAAAGCGAAAGAAAAGAATTAACGGCAGCGAATGAAGAAAAAAAAATTCTTTTTTCCTTAGCAACGTTGAATACGGCTGTATCTTTTTTACGTGTCTATGGAGTTATTCGCACGTTACTATGCGGTATTTTCACGTTACTAGGGGAGTTGTATAATAAATAGAAATACTACATGTCAATGTTAAAAAAATACGAAAAATATAGTTTTTTTGTGTAACAAGCTACAATATATAGTTACCTTCCTGTACAGTGCTATTTCTGTTTCAGAAACATAAGTGCACGTGTCTTTCAGGAGGAGTTCAGGGTTTTTGTTTAGGCTTCTGAGCTTGTCTTCTGTTTCCTTCTGTTTTTCCATCCAGTAAGTCAGTCGCACATAAATGTCTGATCCTGCAGCTGGTAAATTATAAATGTGTCAATATTAAACATAAACATGACAAGAATACCTCAGGGGTTACTGTATGATAGCATTCAGACACAGGAACAAGCAAGTGCTTTGAAGATGTAACATTGATGCCACAAACAGACACTAAGAATAATAACACTGCGGCTGGATTGATATGTTGAACACAAATATACCACATACTGACCATTGCATAACTCCAGTTTGTCTGTCAGAAACGTAGTGTGCATGTAAATGTGTCAGTGATGACATCATTGTCAATCGAAAAAGTTTGCATACCTGAATCTCTTAGTGGGATAGTAGTCTTCTTTGTACCATAGTCTCTGACAAACACACCATTAGCCTGCAACCCTTTGTAATGCTGGTTATAGGGATATAACACATTTCAAAGAAATATTGGGATAAAAATTCTCTTTGATCTCAGTGCTTTACTTTACATTTTACCTACTCTACAAAAGTCTCATGGAATGCTCAGGCGGAACACCAGGAAACCATACCTGCTTCAAACACTGGTGGTCATTTTCTGTCAGTCATCAAACTGTCTGGTCACTTGGACATACCTGTGGAATGCTCAGGCGAAACGCCAGGAAACCATACCTGCCACAAAGGCTGGTTCAGGAAGTCATTTCTGTCAGTCGTCAAACTGTCTGGTCATGTGGACATACCTGTGGAATGCTCAGGCGGAACGCCAGGAAACCATACCTGCCACAAAGGCTGGTTCAGGAAGTCATTTTCTGTCAGTCATCAAACTGTCTGGTCATATGGACATACCCGTGGAATGCTCAGGCGGAACGCCAGGAAACCATACCTGCCACAAAGGCTGGTTCAGGAAGTCATTTCTGTCAGTCATCAAACTGTCTGGTCATATGGACATACCTGTGGAATGCTCAGGCGGAACGCCAGGAAACCATACCTGCCACAAAGGCTGGTTCAGGAAGTCATTTCTGTCAGTCATCAAACTGTCTGGTCATATGGACATACCTGTGGAATGCTCAGGCGGAACGCCAGGAAACCATACCTGCCACAAAGGCTGGTTCAGGAAGTCATTTCTGTCAGTCGTCAAACTGTCTGGTCATGTGGACATACCTGTGGAATGCTCAGGCGGAACGCCAGGAAACCATACCTGCCACAAAGGCTGGTTCAGGAAGTCACTTCTTAGTCCTAAATAATGCACAAGAATAAAACACTGTCTGGTCACATGACTAAGATACCTGTGTGGAATGCTCAGGCGGAACGCCAGGAAACCATCCTGCCATGAAGGCTCAGGTGCACAGGAAATCATTTGGTCACATACAGACTGCCTCAAAAACAATGCTCATTAGTATTTATGCAATGTACCTGTATCATTTCCTCGTAAAAGGTTAGTTTGGAAAGCAAGTATTGCTCTACAACTGCAATTCCTCTATCAAAATAGTTAAACACATTTTTGAATGGAAGAGACTTGTCCACAATATCAGTGATGTTCCTCAGGTAATTCCGTTGAGTAGGACCTATGGCAGTAAAACAATATATTTAAAAATTATGTAAAATAAAACAAACTACTTAAATAATTTTGAGCATTAGTGTAATATTGACCCTTGGGTCGAGATGTGGACATTTAAAAGTACACAATAAGACACACAATAAGAAACCTGCAAATGAGCTGACTTGGATGTTACTTTTGCGTGCTTTCGTCTCCTGTCCAGGTTTCAACTTTACTTTCACTCTGTCATATGATTTCATGTTCTCTGGTCCATACTCAGCAAGAACTTTGTTGCATGATTTCAGGGAATGACACTCGTATGCAAAGAGACCCAGTGAACCAATGAGCTGCTCAGTGTTCCTCATTTCACAGTGCAAGGCACACAGATTAACACTGGTGATTTCTTCATCCAACACTGTATCCAAGTCATCTCGTATTCCTTTCCATCTAACATTGTAACAGACAAGTGCTTATTAATTAAATGCAACAAAAATGTGAATGATGTACCATTAATGTTTTCATCTTCTTTGAGCATGGATTAATGTCTGGACTAGATCCAGAATATTTGCTGCATGTACAATAATTATGTTGGATAAACTTACTGCCCAATGTTTTCTTTGCTTTTAAAGAAACAACCTGTGCATGTTTCACCTTCTGGAACATCTTTACAGTCACACCCCTAAAACAAAACAATTAATGTTAGCATCTCTGTTAGTAGTGCTGTCTCTCTAGCTGTATTGTGTAGCTTTGGTAGCTCAATTAGCAACCTAACAGTATGATGGTATAACTGTTACCCCATATTTTACTATATTATGTAAAACATACTATAATATAAATATTAAATATATTATAATTCATATTAGTCTTCTTTTCATCCTGCTGGAAACTATAATCTTGTCCACACAGCACTAACCCGGATGGCTTTGCAAAAAACACAGAACTGTACTCCAAGTCCTCTGCCACCAAGTTTGAAATTGTCATCTGCATCATCTGCAGTATCAGTCCCCTTTTTTTTACAAGTGTCACCAAAGCCTTGTAATCCAGAGTTACTACAAAATAAATAAAATAAAAAATAAAAAAATTTAATGGCAACAACAAAAAATACACAGGATCCAATTTACAGTACCAACATAATATAATTATCTCAAATAACAATTTAGAAATTAAAGCTCTCATTCTGGGTTGCCCTGACACTGTTGCTTATGTGTGAGTATAATATACAAGGACAAACTAAACATAATAAAAATAGGTTATTTCACAGAATTTCACATGTACCAGTCCTATTTTATGCACATTCTGTGAGCATTTACATTTTTTTACATTGACCATCTTGACCATCTTGAATAGGGTACCCACCTGTGAACCTGAAGTTGAACAGCCTCCCATCCACCTGCAGACCATCTCTTTTCAGCAAGTTCTTCTGCTTAGTGATTTCCTTCAGCATGGCTGTTATATTTGACCTACAACCAGTTTATACAATTGCCTATCACATAGTAATATATATATAATAAAAATATAACAGTAATATTATTACTTGTTCTTGTAAGTACACAGGCCCCAATTATCACCTGAAATGCAATTTATTTACTTAAATACTGTTATTTCACAACATTCAGGGCCTTGATTTATTTGGCTTTTAAAATTGTTAAATTATATACATTGATCTACTATATCTATCTATATATGAGAAGTATAACAGAGTGCTGCCAGAAAATGTACTATTACAACACTAGGATTACAGGGTGAATCAATCAACCCACCTGTTCTCTTGACAGTTAGCAATAGCCAGAGGGTACACAGTCTTTGAGCTCTGACATGAGGTATATGGTGCATCCATTGGGACAATACCAATCATAACTTGGCTCTTTCCTGTTTCGACACATAACAGTAAACGTTTTTTTTCTATCAGACACATGACTGCATTTTACACACATAGACACATAGTACAATAGCCATGTCAATACATTGTATTTGGTAACATTGAGCAAATGCGTTGACGTGTATAACTTGTATAAATCAGACAAATAAAAGTGTTTTTATAGTACAGACAACAGGGTATTAATATTGTTCACAACCTTCAATAAGACAGTCAAACCAGAACTCCACAATATGACCACCAGAAGCGGGTACATACCACAAAAAGGTCTCCCATCCAGTTTGATATTTAATTCAAGGTCTGTTCGGTCAGGGTCAAGCAGCCTGATTTCACGTGCAGCCCAAACTACAGCAGAGACCAGGTCAACTTGGAAGCCCTCGAGGGGTTCTGGGAATCTACTGATTCCAACAGTCTTCTTGACAACTTGAAACACCATTTTCCGTATTGCTTTAACTTGTCCAGTCGTCAGCAACAAGGGTGTATCTGACTTTTTCTGCAATAATAATAATGCATTAAGGTGAAATTAAATAGGTTTCTTACTGATGATAATTTAATTAATTGCAGTGTAACAGAAATTATAAGCACCTTATAATGTCACCAATGTCAGAAAAACATATGTACAGGATATAATTTACAGTTGCAATACATAACTTTTAAAATGCATGCAAAGCTTCAATATTTTAACTTAATAATTAATTTGTAACTGAAAATGTTGAAAATGTAGCCCAGGCATTTAATATAGACAGCTGAATATATACAGCAGAACTGAGCATGCTTGGTGACCAACTTGTGATATGAATAAAAAATTATCATATACACTGAACCATTTTTAATATACATCACGAAAATGGAAACATTTACAAAACCTTACCCCACTCCTGCCAAGTTGCGTGAGGTTGAGAAGAGTTTGCCATCCTTGGTCGGGCATTTTCGCCTCTAACTTAAAATACAAAAGTACCCAATCGGGAACTCGCATCGACTGGATGTGTTTCTCCATCAAGCTGTCGGAAAAGGCCCGTTTAACACCCTTTCCCTGGACTATATCCACGATGTCATTCAGTGCATCGTCTTTCGATACCACACTGTCATTTACGCTTACATTGGCCCTCTTCTTTCTCGATTCCACTCCAGGCAAACCAGACCGACAAACTGAGCCACCCGATGTCGCGGGTGTCGGAGGCGGTGAATCGATGCTGCTGATACCGATAGGGGTTGCAAAGACAGATTTCTTCAGCTTAGCGGTTTCTTCTCTGGCCAAAGCAAGCTCTTGACGAAGTTTAGCGATGGCGTCGTCGTTGTCTTCCACGAACAAATTTGGCGCCAAACTCTCCAGAGCGACGGAGTTTAGGTGGTCTGCCACATTTCGAAAACCCTCTTTAACATACAGAGATGATTTGGACGGGTTCTGTCTGAGCATGGAGGCTATAACACCGAAGGAGGAAGCCACGATCACGTTATCATTCTTGTATCCGCGCAGAGAAGGTTGCGCGCCATTTCTGTCCTTCAATCCAGAGAGCGGTACTTCGGCAAACTCCGTTGAAAACCGCGAACAAAAATGACTTTGTGAAATATACTTCCCCGGCGGAGTTCCACTGATCGAAGTGGATAAAACATACCACTTCTTAGAGGAGCACAAATCGGGGCTGAAAATTCGCTTGAAAAGTTCACCTGGTCGATGCTCACTCGCCGCCTGCATAATTACAACTGAGCGCAACTTAAATTTGCCGCGGATATATTGTTGTGGCGATCTAATGTTACATACATAAACCAGACCAGTTGATAAGCCGTTTCTGTCAACGCGAGTAACTCTATCATCTAATTACAAACCGCAATGACATCACACCCCTAGCAACCAGGACCACACGCGGTTTTTGCAGAAAAATCGCTCCGTCTCGTCATGGGAGGTCCATGTGTTGCAGAAAGTCTTTTTCGGTGGAGACCAACTGACAGATTAAAGAGCAAGAAATGCAAGGGTAGCCAGGGCAGATGGTGATACTGATTATGAACGCCTGAAAGGAGTCATTCCAAAGGTAGAGGATTGGCACGCTGTAAGAATCCTGTACCAGGTAAAGATAAACCAAGAGAGATGTCTGACATGACTAAATATTACATCATCCAGAAAGCAACCCAATTTGTGCTTTAAAGTGAGGCAGTTTTCGTACTGATACATGAATGATGGTCAACATGACAGTTGGCTTTAATATTATTGATTCTGGTTGGGTTAGACCCGTAAGCAATGATGAGACCACAAGTAGTCTTGATCCTTATCACCATGGGTGTTGTGTGTCAAGCTCTTATAATAACCCAACCACTGTCAGGCTGTCTGTCAGGTCAAGCATTTTACTTCTGTATCAATCTTTAGGGCTTTCTATTCTACACTTTTTTCAGTGAGTTATAATTGTAATGATTAACATAATTTTTATCTTTTTGTGTTTTCAGGTGCTTTACAACTTGTATTTCAAAATCACATCTGTGAATGACATAGGAACTGTGTTCCAACATGGCTGTCATCAACAATGTGAATGCCAAAACTCCTAATGTTTTGGACAACTTTAACACCTGTAAAGAATACACTAACCTGGAAACTGATGCATTCGTTGTGGCAGCTGCACTGAAGTACTTTGGCATGACCTCCCTTACAACACTTGAAGAAGAGGTTATACCTCCCACAGTACGCCATGCAACACAGCCTGAAAAGAGGATATGGCTTCACCAGCATATGAAAAGGATGCTTGAGGTGTTTGTGATGGACGTCCAAGAGAGACAGCATAAGAACATCAGGGCTGGAGTAGCTGAAGCAGCAGCACCTCCACAGAGGCATGCAGTTGCCTGCCCTGTATGCAGCAAACAGTACCAGTACCAGAAGGCAATGGAGAACCATGTCATAATGCAGCACCCAGACTGTGTTGTTGCTACAGCCACAACAACACCTGAAACCCCAAAGTCCTCAGATTCTGAGATGCTGTCATCTGAAGAAGACCATACTGATGACCATTACAACTATGCTTGTGGACGCATGAGTCTGGGACTCCTCTTGAGAAACATGGATGATGCAGTGAAGGAGGGGGATGGAACAAGGATACTACGATGCTGGAAAATATCCATGATGATATTTAGGGCACATAAGCAAAACAAGTATGCTCTTGCTTCTCTGTTTCTGCAAGCCTCCACCCAAGCAATACTGACACCTAAACAAGCCCACTGCTTAACCTGGAACCGGACAGTCAACAGCAAAGGTGGCATAGGAAGGAACATTTCTCTTGACTTGCGCCTGGAGCATATCAACAACAAGACCAAGCACATGCTGAAGAACCTGGGGCCAAACATGTCAGAAGACTCTGCAAGGCGTTGCAGTCACTCTGTGAACAATATTGAGAAGTTATTGGATGCCATTGATGAAGACCTTGGATTAAAGACACCATCTGGTAAGCACACAGCCAAGAGATCATTACGTGATTTTAAGGAACTTGTCAATGAGCTACATGAGAGAGGAAAGATATTCTTCTACAGTCCCTCGCCAGATCGTCAGTATTTAGAATTTCCTAAGTTTGACCGTAATATCTTACAAGGTATTGATTATCGCCAACTAAATAACTGGATCACTGGTCACAAGAAGCAGTTGGAGAGGCAGGAGTTAGTGTAACAGAATTTGGGCACTAAACTGGAAGGTTTTTTTCACGATGTAAGCTGTAGTATCAGTATAATACCAGAGCTCCGTAAGGGTAATAATCACGACTTTAAAGCTGTAGTATCGTGTTACTTGGAGACTCGGGTCACCATCTCAAAATCTAATGTTCATTATTATTTAATAAAACTGAGAGGGGAAATAAAAATGTTGAATTTTCTGAGTGTATCTACTTACCAAAAACATGCCCTACAAATAGATCCCTGAGATACCATGCACATCAGCTGAGCCAAGAACATCCAGACATTGCTGAAGCAGCGCTATTGTCAGACTCATCAGAATCAGATCCACTTGATCCTGACATTTCATCATAGCAGCCTCCATACTCCAAGTCATACTCAGAAGAAGCACATGTAGTAGGATCAGAGAAAGCAATCTCCTGTGGGATGTCAATGTCATCAAAAACATCTTTGAACATGCACAAAATGTCCAATGCATGCCTTTTCATGTAAACAGGAACTAATTCAAATATGTCATCCAATGTAAAAATGAACTTGCACTTCTGGAGGACAGTTTTTACAAGAACTGCTGTGAAACCAGTGCTGCTCTCAGGTGGAAGAAAGTGTGCCTGTAATTGTGTTTCCAAGCTATTTTTGTAGTCATTCAAAAGTTCCAGTAGGAGCACCTTTTGTTCTTTTTTCACATCCCTAACTTTCCGGTCATGTAATGATGCACCTTTCTGCTCACAATGGTCAGACATACCCATTTTGGGGACACCACAAGTATTTCCAATGCAGTTGCACCTCTCATGACACACCCTACAACATTGGTGAGAATCCCGATGAACTGTATCTTCAGGACTTTTTTCGAATCCCTCCAAAAGAATTTGCCGCAAACATAAGGTGCTCGAGGTAGCATACTTTTTTACCTGCTTGTCACACTTTCTTAAATGATGACCACTGTAAATAAGAATTGCCTTAGAGGGTAATCGATCCCTCCCTGCTCTGCCCATCTCCTGTATGAAGTCTTCCACATGCCTTGGTGGACCGTAGTGAACTACATAGCGGATGTCCTTCATGTTAACTCCCATTCCGAGGGCAGTAGAGGCAAAAACCACACGACACACTCCATCCTGGTTCAACAATGATTCAAGTACCCGGTCCTTGTGTCTGTTGAGGGTGTTGTGGTGAAACATTGCCAGCAGCATGTTTGCACTTGTCTGTTCTGCATCTTCAGTTGAGAAGGCATGCTTTCCCAGTTCAGCCTTAAAAAACATGAACAGTCTCCCACAGTCCTTCTGCGACTTGCAATATACGATGGTCTTTGAGGTGTTTGCACCTTTGTCCTTGATAATATTAGTTAACCAATCAAAGGCCGCATTGAGATCATTTGCTTTGATTTTGATTTTCTCAAGGTAGATATTTGCTCTGTTTGGGCTTACATAAATACTGAAAGTATCAGGGCGTAGCACCAAAGACTTTATAATCATGGACTTTGTATCTGCTGTTGCAGTTAAAGCAAGCACTGGTGTATTACCTGGTAGAAGAGATCTTAGTTCACCAAGCCTACTGAAACATTCCCTGAAGGTTGCCATCTTTTCTTTAACATTTCCATACCCCCTATCAATAAAACCAAAACAAGACAGGCCCGTGGCCAGTGGGCTTGTGACGTCATTAGTACAATGAATAGAGACACGAGGGGTCCCGGGAGAGGAACTTTTGTCGTGCGTTTATATGCAAAAGATATTATAGCCGAGTCAGTTTGCACATGACGGATCCAAAAGCTCCCTTTATTTTTCTTGCCCTCTTTTCTAATTTCGGTCAAACAGATATTCACGAAAAAGTGTATTATAATAATTGAGAGAAAACAATTATCGAAGGCCCTGTAGGAATATTCTTCGTTTGCAACAACCCAGTTTTCATTGCTTTCCGATGCACGTGACAGTACTTGTGTGACGCTTGCTATACAACCTGGCAACCTTTCAAGCTGACATGTTTTGTGGAGGAACTGTGTTGTCATTTTGTAATGGGATTGACTGGGGAATACCCGACATCTTAAGTAGCTGTAAGACAGCGTAATAGCCTTATCTCATCTTCCCAGCGTGTGCATCATGTTCAAGTAGCTGTAATTGAAAGCTTTCAGACTTATCTCTGTAGCACATTAAAACATGACACTTCCCATGATGAAATTACTTCGTATGAAAAAGCCATCTCAGGCGTTACTCATCCTACATGTACAAGTCTGATCACTAATATGTTCAAGACTGCTATGCATTAAGAGCGAATTTTCCTAAACACCGGGTGAAATGAGAAAAATGTGGCACATGAGTCAAAAATCGGGGTTCTTCATATTTTGTCCAGAGATAGCCTATGGTGTGCCAAGTACTCTCGTATACTTATTTTGTTAAAAATTTTTTGGAGTTTCAAGAAAAAAATTAAAAACCGCTACGCCTCAAAATGACTAAAATGAAAGGGATTAGGAGGACCACAAAAGCATACGCGCGCGACCGCGCAATGAAACTCTACAGATAAATGTCTTCATCTATTAATTAAGAAGACATCTACGAGCATTTTGAGCCTATAAATAGAATTATCGGTCAAATATTGAATATCTGGTGTCGGGGCAAAGACAGCCCAAATTTCAATGCTCGCAATTCTCAGTTTAGAGCACTTTTTCAAAAAATCATTTCTATGTCCGGTATAACTCAGATTTGCACACAAATTCGGTTGTAATATCTAGAAGTGCTGTTCTTATTTAGAATATAAAAATTAGTTTGGTACTTTTCATTGCTCGAAAGAACTAACGCGGCCAATTTTGCCAAAATCACAACATCGACTTATAAACAACGCGCAACGATCAATTCACACTTTCCAATAAACTCGAACAAAAACTTCGCCCTCTACCTCAAACTTGGCACAAAACTCTGTAGGAGACCTTATAATAAGTTTAACTTTCAATATCACCGGTTAACGATTGATTTATGTGTTTTTTTCCTATAAAAATGCCTCTTCAACTCAGTGGTCGACAAGCGCTAACTGATCGCTTCACTTTCTTTGCCAATTTACGCCTCATTTCGCTTTATTCTGCTACAATATAGCACAAATATGTTTCCAAGGATGTCCCTGTCGCTTTAAGAGCTCTTTCTTGTAAAAAATAAAAGATTCATGCAGTCAAAACATACGCGCCGACGTCGCCGTGGTTCGTTATTGGTGTCACGCAATCTTAAAACTCAGCGAGATATGTTTATTATATTTAGTTATACTGATATCCCTTGTTTGACCCAAAAATATATAAACTTTGTTTGGCCATTATCGCTAACGGGAATGAAAATGCGACATAAAACTTTATTATTTGGGTATCAAAGTGGCCAAATAATGAAAACAACAGGAACCATAAACTAGAATGGTTATGGCCTGAGTAATCAAAACAGCACGAAGGCAAAATTAACTCTTCTGACTTGAAATTGTACCGTACACATCATTAGGAGCTGCAAGACAACTTTATAGAAAATATTCCCAAAATGTCCCCCCCCCCTCCCCCCATACCAAGAAACGGATTATTATATATTTTGGTCTCCCCCTCCACCACCTCCCCCCCTCCCCCCTCTCTCTCTCGCAATTTCAATTTTCTCCAATACATTATTTGTACTTTACACTACCTTTGAGACTCCACTCCGTCCCAACACAACCCACCGTACCATACAATTGTGTCATAAACTGGCTTGGGGAGAAGTGCCCTTCCATTAAATCAAAAATCAAAAATCAAAAATCAAAAATTCCAAAAGCGGCAACTTTTAAGTTAAAAGCCCTGTATATATGAAAAAAGGTTGGCCCGGGGACCCTAGCCTGGGCGCGCCAACTATTCACACATTTTTTTATTATAAATCGAAGCGAGCGTGTACAAAGTGATATAAAGTTACAGTTGTCTACTTGAAATAGTTTTAGTATGTACCGTAAGCACACCCATGCACTGCAGATAATCTTAAAGTTATATTTTCCGTTGTTCTTTCTTTTTTAATTGTACCAAAGAGAAGATATGAAGCCAGATTTAGAACCGAATTTCCTATCAGAGCAGATAACAAATTATAAAAAAAGACTTAACGCACAGTGCCCGAACCAGCCGCAACAAATATACCAGTGCGGCGAAGGATTGCCCTAGAGAGCGCTTTGTTGATCCCGCGATCAGCCTTGCGCGATTTCCCCTTCTCACCATGTCTGCATAGGCCCGCTGGAACTCAGCAACGCTGCGATCTTTTGCGCCAACCAATTTGCAAAGAATAGCGGTGTGAAGCGCAAATCGTCAATTTTGATATATCAGACGGCGGAGTAAATATCGACGCCCGTGTTAATATCAATTCAACTTCGGTCTCAACATCGCTTATCTCATCGCCTTTTTGTGCCCCGAAATATCCTTATTACAGGAACAAAGAACTTATCTCCATTACAGACTCGCCTCCGCTTCTCAATTTGCCAAATCTGCTTTGAAAAACTAAAACCTTTATGTCACCGTTGCTATCTTTTCCTAACACCTAACGGCAGCTGCTTCTACAACCAATATAGGTATTCATTTTGGTGTGTTGGGAAAAAGCAAAACGGAAGTTGCCCCGCCTGACCCGCCTTTACGAGTCCTTTCATTTTCTTTTTTTCCCCTCGGCACTGAGTAACAAGACAAGACGGCCACTGAATAGAAAGAAAAATACGGAAAATAAACTAAAATGTGAATCTCTGTTAGTGATGTAAATTTGAGAAGAGGTCTTATTAATGCCGAAAAAAAAACAAAAAAAAAACAACACCAACATGAGGGTGTCTAAATGGGTGAATAAATGCAATATTTGTATAAGTCAGGCGCTTCACGAACAGATAAAACTCTCGAGAAACAGTCAAATAAATAAAGATTTCTTGCCAGTTAGGCCAGTAATAAAATGTACATATCACTTCCTTGTCAGTTTCTCATTAGATCTGTGTGCAGTTCATTAAGCCGGATCCGGTAAAATAACTCGTTTTGGTAAATAAAGTAAGCTCAGTTTAAAATCCTGGAGCCACTAAGCTACTGATCTTATCATGTTTTATTTGTGTATAAAAAAATTAAAAAATATTTCTTGGCCAGATATGTATTCATGTATCATTTCAAGTATACAAATTCTACTGTTGTTGTTGTTTTCATCATTTGGCCACTTTGATACTCAATAAAATTTCATGTCGCATTTTTATTCCCGGTAGCGATAATGACAAAACAAAGTTAATATATTTTTGGGTCAAACAAGGGCTATCAATGTAACTATAAAATATAATAAACATATCTCGCTAAGTTATAAGATTGCGTGACACCAATAACGAACGCACGGCGACGTCAGCGCGTATGTTTTGACTGCCTGAATCTTTCATTTTTTAGAAGAAAGAGCTCTTAAAGCGACAGGGACATCCTTGGAAACATATTTGTGCTATATTGTAGCATAATAATGCGAAATGAGGCGTAAATTGGCAAAGAAAGTGAAGCGATCAGTCAGCGCTTGTCGACCACTGAGTTGAAGAGGCATTTTGATAGGAAAAAAACACATAAATCAATCGTTAACCGGTGATATTGAAAGAAAACTTATTATAAGGTCTCCTACAGAGTTTTGTGCCAAGTTTGAGGTAGTAGGCGAAGATTTATGTGAGTTTATTCGAAAGTGTGAATTGATCGTTACGCGTTGTTTACAAGTCGATGTTGTGATTTTGGAAAAATTAGCCGCGTTAGTTCTTTCAAGCAATGAAAAGTACTAAACTAATTTTTATATTCTTGATAAAAACAACACTTCTAGATATTACAACCGAAGTTTTGTGCAAATCTGAGTAATACCGGACATAGAAATGATTTTTTGAAAAAGTGCTCTGAACTGAGATTTGCGAGCATTGAATTTTGGGCTGTCTTTGCCCCGACACCAGATATTCAATATTTAACCTATAATTCTATTTATAGGCTCAAATTGCTCGTGGATGTCTTTTTAATCAATAGATGAAGACATTTATGTGTAGAGTTTCGTTGCGCGGTCGCGTGCAAAGGTTTTTGTGGTCCTCCAAATCCTTTCATTTTAGCCATTTCGAGGGGTATGGCGATTTTTCAAAAATTTCATGAAATGAAAAAGTTTCCAGACAAACTAAATATACCAGAGTAATTGGCAAACCATAGGTTATCTATTGACAAAATAAAAAGAACCCCGAATTTTGACTGATGTGCCACTCCTCACCTGGTCAGAAAAAAAAAGTCGCTCTTAAGCTTTAACGCAAAATTCTGGGTCGATACGAAATTAATCTCTATCGGAAGCTGCAGACGTTTGAATACCGTGACAACAAAGGCGTGCATCACGGGCTTGTGGAGCGAACATTACGGCTCGGATAGTCGGATATCAACCTTGAGCTTTTGAAGACTTCGAGGTATTCAGTGACAAATATTCTCGATGTAATCGCCTGCCGGTCTTTCCTGCTTTTGTTAAAGCGGCGTGAGTGAAAGCTAAGTAGCTGATGATTCGGGATTCCCCGTTCTATGATATTATGCTCGTGACATTTCATTGACAGATCTTGTATCTTAATCTCGCGTGATATTTGCCTCAAACCTATTAGTAATTCAATATCCTCAGACAATAAACAAAGAACCTTTACTGCACGCAAAACGAAGTTAAACGCCGACTGTTCGTATGCGCCGCGCGTTACATAAAGCCGCAGAGTTTCCGACAAAGGGAGACGCTCTGCCCGCAGGGAAAAGTTCAAGTTCTATCAAGTTTCGACACGTCTTCTACTACTTATTCGATGTTCTCTCACACAAATATTGCTCAGAACACAGATACATTGGTTGAAGCGGTATCTATAATCGAGCATTTGCAAAACACAACCCTTCGTACTTTACGGGGGTCCCGCTGGTAACACATC
This sequence comes from Plumapathes pennacea, assembly GCA_964036295.1. Taxonomy (NCBI): domain Eukaryota; kingdom Metazoa; phylum Cnidaria; class Anthozoa; order Antipatharia; family Myriopathidae; genus Plumapathes; species Plumapathes pennacea. The sequence goes on along the minus strand of OZ038467.1, from coordinate 16,726,225 downwards.
AAGCATTTGTGTACGGCTATTTTCAAGTCTTCCGACGCTTAAAAACAATGCAAGCCAAAATCGCTCTTAAAGTATGGCTTCCGTGCATCCAGAAAGCCAACCGATGATCGTTTTGTTTGGATCAACAACTGAAGGACCGGAATTTTTTTCTATATCCCTTGACAGAGAAAACCCATTGTACTTGGTTCTGTGATTTTGATCTCTGAGTACGTCTGATCTTGCAATGCCTGTTTTTTTAACACATTTTAAAATACAAACGTATCTTAGCACCTCGGTTACTTTTGGCAATCTTCTTTTTGAGCTTCTACCTTTCTCGCAGCGATGGTTTATTGATCCTAATTTTCTCTTTCCATTTCCATCTGTGGCTTTTTATTGTTTACATGTTGTTTACATGCACGTTCTCGGAACGCATTAGCATTGTGAAGTACGTAAGCTCGGGTATAATCATGAACTTTTGACGACTTTGGGACATTCTTTGAAATGTATTCTTGTATTAGTCGCCTGCTTTTTCTACTCTTGTTCAAAATGCGTGAAAGGTTATTCAAGGGTACGTGGCTTGGCTCACGACTTCGTCTTGCAGGACTTCGGTTTTCTTTCACATAAACATTTGTGGGAATACAATAAAACTGAGCGAAGCGAGATCTACCAACGGTCACTTTTTCCTCAGCCATTTCCCAATTTTCAAATAATAACGCCATCTGTTGCACTGATTGTTTGCCCTTCATGGCACCGAGCCAAAATGTCGCAACAACAACATAAATGCACAGCAGAGTGAAATTTTGATCACAAACAAAAGTCAGATTTACTGACGTTTTACTTGTATCAGCAAGAATAATACAAAGTAAAAGAATACAAAGTACCTTCAAGTTCACCCTCATACTAAACAGTTCCATATAATCCGCTATCAAGCGCTTGTCAAGAATCGCCGTCTTTACACAGGTTCTCGTCTTTGTATGTCGAGCGGCTTCGTTCAGCTTGTTCCTTCAAGTTCTCAAGGTTCTGGATGTCAGATTCTTCGTACATTTCTGTACAGTTGTGCATAGTTATGCAGTTCATTGATAAGTTCATTGCATTTGCTTTCATGGCTTTCAATATGGCTTTTGAGGCTGAACGGACCGACCCAAGCCAAAACCGCTCAATGAAATTTAGTATGGGTCTACCGCAGCCGGCGTATGCGTTTGTAAGTAAGATGAGCGGTCCATAAAATAATCCACAGAGCCAACTAAGGCAAGCAACTTGCTGTCTGCAAAATGGCGAAACTGCTCGCCCGCCAAGTCACTTGATCACAACGTCATCACAAATCACATGATAATATGAACCAATCACCGCATGCAGATCTCTAACCCAGCAATTATGCTTTAACACTAACAAAAAAGTTGAAGTGTATACAGGAAAGTGTATAAGCCTGTGAGGTCCTAACCAATTTAGTAGAAAGATACCAGCTGAATTACTCCTAATTTAAAATATTTAATATTTACTCAACAGTACAATAATTTAGTGTTGATGTTTAATATTTTAAACATGTGACACAGAAGATGTATGGCTACAATCCATCATGATACTGGCAATGAGTTTAATTGATAATATCCTGGTATAAATTTATTAACCTAGAGCTCTGGTATTTGGTTACTTTCAGGTCACAAGAACAACACATAGTTCTTAAAATAATAAACTTTATTAATCAACACAAATACAGTGGTATTACAGCATAATCCTTCAAGTAAAAGTGGAAAATCTGCTGAAAAATGTTCATGATGCATATTCAGAAAAAGCCTAAAAAGGACTGATGTCAAACTATCTATTAAATTTCATCCTTGCATAGGATAAAAGTTTTTTGTGCCTATATTCAGTATAAGACATTGGAACCTCCAGCATGGCAGTTCGATCGAGGCAACGTTGGGTATGGATTTTGATCTCTCTCGGGAATCAAACCATAACAAAGTAAACAACTTGTTTTACTTACCACTTCGGAACAACATGAGCTTCGTCTGCGACGACGCCAAATACTCGATCCTGATACACTTTGCTTCAAAGCATTTGACGCCACTTGTCATTTCTGATAAGAGATTCTGGGCTAGCGATGACAACTCGATACTCGCCTTTCATAATTCCTACCTCGTCCACTTTTTCTCCAGAAAGAGATGGCGCAGAAATACCTCTTCTGCTCAACTCAGTTATGTGCGAGACGGCTAGCAATGTTAGCGGACATATTACCAGCAATATCGGCTTTGTGTGATACCCAACGATGCCTCTCTCGCCTAACTTAGCGCACAAGTCGGGAATCGCTTGAAATATGAGCGACTTCCCCGTGCCAGCGGGAAGAACCGCGAAGACATCTTTCTTGAAAATAAACTGAAGAATAGCATCCAACTGCTGCTTTCTCAACCTTTCGATTTCTGGGAATTTTGTACGTATTAGTTCTGTCAAGGCTAGAGCAACTCCGAGCAAGAACACTTCGGAAGCCATTTTTACTCGCATGGGCAAACCGGTTTTGGAGCGAGCCAATCAGCGCGCCAGGGTCAGAATCTGACTCGCGGAATAAAACTCGATTCATAATTGGTCTCTGAGAACAATAGGTGACACGTCGCGCCCAGAGGTTCCCTCGCTTCGGCCCGCCTCGCCCCCAGCCTCTCGCGGCTGCCGAGAGCGAGGAACCTCTGGCACCCAGGGTATATGCTGGCCGGCATCATCAAAAAAGAATGATTGGTTTGCATCAGGCTGTAGTTCTTTGAAGACTGCTGCTGAGGTTCCAGACTCTCTGTTCCAAACAAAGAACTGAACCTCACCAATTCTTCCATCCGTAAAAAGAACCACACAAGCATTCCGTCTTGTCATTCGGGAGTATTCTTTTGAAAAGAAAACTTGCCCCTTCATTACGATTCTTGCGACTTTCATGCTAGCATGGCCCACTGCCTCTCTTATCTTGTCCATCACTGTTTGTGGTATCCCCGCTGTGAAACTGCGTGCCTTGCCAGCAATCTGACAGCCTTGGGCATTTTTTAAGTTTTTCAGCCTGTAAATTTTATAGCTTTATCAGAAGACATTTTCCATTGAACATGAAGTAAAGCATGAGATTCTGCAATATTTTTCCTGCCGTTTATCGACTTAAATTAATTTCTTTGTTTGTGTGTTTCTGATTAAAATGACTCATACCACACAGGCAAAACATGGATAACACATCAAATAAACCTCAGGATTTTGAAGACAGCTATAAAGATTGTCACTATTAGACCATTTTTAGTAAATGGTTTTCAGTATTGTTTATATGCAGTTCCAATAGAGTCAAGGTAAACAAAAACTTCAAGTTTTACAAGTTTTTGAGTGTACGTAGGCATGTGTAACGTTTATCCACAGAAAACTTAGGATTAAAGTAATAAATTATATACATAAATTAGTAGTTTTACATGGTTGTTAGAATTACATTTTGCACCAGTATCATCTCTTTATGGCTGTAACACTTCTATTGAAACATTTTGATGGTCAACCCTAATCTGATGCAAAGACGTTACATTAAGCAGGCTTCCGACCTGTAACACAACAGCTTAGATCATCTATAGCCGGTTCACTATCATCAGTCCATTTGCTTTTCTTTTAGTAACGACGAAAAAAAGTCGTATTTTAATCATATATAATGGAGTACTAACTTCGCGTTTTTAATTTTCGCGCCCTTTATTTCGAGTAATAAATATGAAAGACCTACCCTCCGCAGCCATCCGTCGCACAAATGCAGGTTTCTGGTTCTTGCGGGAAGAGGCTGAAACACTTCTCGCATACATCGTGTGCCAGAATTTCGCACTTCCCACATACTTCTTGAACAAGATTGTAGTTCATTGAAGCAAACACTTCACTTCCTGGGCAGGTGACCTTTACAAGATGGACCAAGTCCTTCCCAGCTTCTGCACTGAGCCGGTGTCTCGTTACAAAAGAAAGGACAGTCATGCATGCCCTTTCCTGATTGGAGAAGGTGCGAGCGTTTTTTCTTGTGGCTCCACAAGTTCCCTTTCACCCGACGTCAGTTCCTCTTCGCTGTCACTTGACGATTCCGACAAGTCGCTATCATAAGACTCGGATGTATCCGCGGGATCATCCCCTGAGTCAGATAGATCATTTTCAGTTGATGACTGGTCCAATGGAACCGCTGCTGAACTTGAATCATTGAAGTGGTAAACAGCTCCAAGCATGATTCGTGCCGCCTTCTTCATTGAGCAACGGGTGATCCGCCGTCAGACGTGTTCTTCTCCACTGAGTGGTTCGCGAACGAGGGTTTCCTTCTCTTCCTCCTGTATCATTCTCCATGACTGGTTCAGGTATGCCATGGCTGTTCATCAAATGAGAAATAACACGCTGCTTGGAGGATAAACGATTCCTGCATAATTCGCATTTCCAACGTACCACGCCTTCCTCCACCACGCGGACGAAGTGAACGTATGCACGTCGCTATTCATTTTTCTTTCATCTAGGTGCTTCCCTTCCCTGCTAAGGCTCTATTTGGACAAACACCAAAAGTTGCTTTGTGTCAGTATTTTACCGAGTGAGCTGGTTTTATGAACCGTATTTTTCAAATCGGAGAGATTCTGGAAATTCCCTGGAATTTGCAGAACGTGGACGTGGTACGCCCATGCTAGTTTAATGGTGATTGGCTCTTTACTTGTTTGTCAATTTTATGGGCATTTCACTAGTTCTAGAAATTTCTGGAAGTTTACAGAAAATTTTTAGATTACTCACGTGGAGGCACACGATGGGTTTATAAATAGATCTTAACTCGAGCTATGATAGGTTCCTGTCATTTTAGCTCACGTGCAAACCTGTGACGTGTGATGTGGACTTTTGGCCGACCACCTTTGGATTGAAATTTTTAAACGAGTGAGTTAATTGCTGTTCTGTGTGATGTCTAAGAAAGCAACAAAGTTTATTGTTGTCGGTTGGGGGACATGGGGGGTCGACGCCCAACCTGCAGACAAGATCATTTTAGATGATCCAAATGCGCCAAAGGAGGGTGACAAATGTCACATACAGGGTGTACACCCAGAAGCGACCAATGCTGTTTGAAGGAACGGTCATGGCTGTCTGCGGTAAGTGCTTAAAAATATCTATCAATTTACTATGATAGTTTCGATAATGACGCTTTTCTTATGCATTTGGACAAAGTCAGATATAATTTTCCGTCAGCGCTCATTATGTTGAGCAGTGTCAAAACGTTCATGCAGGTTCATGTACGCAGATGATAACGGTTCGGTTTTAGTACCAGCCAGGTTTAAACCGGGAGCAAATTAGTTTAGTGGTTTCCGATATTTCGCTGAATGGGGTTAGAAACACGTTTAATTAAATTTAAGTATTACGCTGTCAGTAAAGAATTTTTAATGGCTAAAAAACTGGAGTCTCCAATGTCAGATAGGCAATTTCCTTTATAAACTCTTCTTTCAACTGGTCAAATCGAGAATAGTTCCTTCAAGAATTTTCGAAAAATGAAAGTGCAACAAACTTATAAGTCGTTTCTTTTGCGTGTGGAGTTTCATCATCCACTAAAAAAGCGTGCAAATTTATTAGTTTGATGACTTAGTTCTGGCCATATCATGTGTTGTTTGAACTCTGTACGTGTTTCAGAAAATATGCCCATTATCTTTGTTTATCTCAAAGTGAAATTATCGGCTTTTCAGTCAAACAAAAGCTAAATTTGTTCTAGTTTTGACTTAGCACCGCGGCTAAATAACAATGCCGACTCGATGTTGCTACGGTTTTCCGATTTCTATTGTTTCCCAAGGGATGCCCTTACAATTACTTTGTTGTACTGGTAGATTGTTTTCACTTACTTTTCAACGGTGGTATGATGTTGGACGAAATTTGAGAGAAGCTCGCCCGTGATGTTCAATTTTACGATCGCTGGCTCTCGGATTGGACTATCAATTCTCACTAACACCACTAACATTTATCGTGAATGGTTGCGAGAATCCAGCGGTATAAACTAGAAGAGCTACTGAGTCACGTTAGGATTTAATTGGACGTAATTTAGATATCAGATAGGTCATCCAAATAGTTGGCAAAAAAGCTAATTACAGCTTGCATAAGCCACGCTGCGGTTATAAGTTTTTGATGACAGGCATAATATTTGACGCCGACTTCCGGCCTTATTTTTTACAGACGATCGAGGGATTAAATTAAGGCAGTTTAAGACTTAAACGCATTTTATTGCTTAAGTCACCAACACTGATTTAATAATTGGAAGTCATAATATTATCGAGACACAACCTTAATATTTCATAGCCGTATGACTGCATATACGATTCTTTTTCATTTTTGAAATGATCCATCTTACTGAATAACCAGGAAGTAAAAGAGATGCTGAGAAAGAGGTCAAAGCCTTGGTGGAGTCCACAAGCGATGGCGAGGATGAGGATGAGGCTGAGACAACCGCCACTGTAGCAGCCTTGCAGCCACGACAACGGCAACAAAAGCCATCGGCGAAGAGGTTGGCGGCTGAGGACAAAACATCCCCGGCCGGCCGCGGAGTGAAGAAAACAAAGACAAAAGAAACTAGCCTGCAGACCGGGAGCAGCAATGCTAGTCTGATAGCGACTGAAAATGCAGCCCGAGTGAAGGCAATGCTATTGCCAAGCACGTCCACCCCTGCCTCTTCCTCTCAGCCGCCGGCCTCTTCCTGCAAGCAGCAGTCATCACAGTTGTTCACAGATTCGTTTTCTACGGAACCGTGGACCCTGACACCTCCCGCTCAACCAGAGCAGCGCTTCTCCATCCAAGCAAGTCTGAGCCACTGCTCAGATTTTAACGTGGATGATCTGGAGCAGCCACTTCCCCAAAACATACTGTCGGTGGAGCCAGCTGCGCCTGATCCGTTCTCGGTCAGTGCCTGCAGACCGTGCCAAAGCTGCGCCCCCCTTCTCCAGCCACTCTCCACCAAGTTGAGTGTTGTGGAAGGGGAGCTCGATCGTGTAAAGAGAAAATTGAAGAGAGTAAGTACAGAATTACTCGGTTTATCATCTGTGTGACCAATAACTCAATTCTCCCTTCTCGAGGATCGACAAGCCAGACGCTGACTGGCTGTTGTCACGTGGGTATGTTTATTGCCACAGATTAAGATTTTGTTTCACCAACGAGTGTCTGTATTCACCATGTTTAAAGGGGTACTTTGACCAAAATCGGACCATCACTTAAATTCAATTAAAAACAGTCAAAAACAATCTTTAGCACACCACTGACAATCCTACCAAACCGTTTGTCGAAATTATTTTTGGAAGTGCCACTTTTTGACCTCTGTTTTTCTTGAGCCGTGAATAAATCGATAATTCCGAGTGGGGATTGGAGAGACCGGCGTGACGTCATCTTACCAACGCAAAGTATCACAACTATAAGGGAAGTGTGAAGTTTTGCAGAAGAGCGTGTGTAACTCTTGATTGAAATCGAAGTAGAATTTGGAATTTTCAAACAAAACTGCACAACATGCCAGGTAGGTGTGTAGTACAGGGCTGCGACAGCAAGTCCAACCCGAAAGAGGGCATTTCCCTTCACATTTCGCTCAATAATAAAGCGCTGTGCGCGATGTGGAAGAACGGTTTGTGCTACTTCATCGCAGGAACTTCAATCCTGGTGATCGCTTCTCTGTCTGCTCGAAGCATTTCAAAGAGAGCTGTTTCTCAAGGCTCCACCAAGAAGGTTTTCTCCAGCAGACTGATTCCAGGATCAGTCCTCACAATTTGGAGAGCAACTAAAGATCGAGGCGAAAGTGCAAGAGATCATCGTAAGTCTTGACGAGGGAATTTTTTCGAAGTTTGAGCAGTTTAAGAGTCCCACAATTTGCAAACTGTCATCAAACTGCTTTCTTAGATGTTTCGTTTAGCAGAAATTGCAAGAACTGAACTTTTGTTTTCATCGCACATCGCACGCTGTGGCGGCGTGACAACTTGTTATGAGTCCATTCGAGTAAATTTGAAGCACTTTTCGGACTGATGCAACTAAAAGCTATACTTTTACAAGCGCTAGTGAATACAAAAAGGCGGTGTTTCAGTGTGATTGTTGTAGCTTAATAAAACGGTCAAGTTAGCTAGACGGCGGCTTTTCATATAGACACAACGCCGGGCAGAATCACACAACAGTCGGCATGTCAAATCAACGTAATTGTATTTATTCAAAATAGTGGCACTGTATACGATCTATGAATTTCACTTTACATTAAAACCCATGCATTTACTAGATCTTTCAATAATTTGATAGAATCGAAAAGTTCATGTTGATTTTGCAGTAGTTTGTGTGCTACTGACTTCGTAAATTTCCGAGTTCTGAAGTGTGTTAAAATTAATAATGGTCTTACCACGTTCCAAAATTTACTTCTCGGCTGAATCTTTTCTTGAATTCGGCTTCTTCTTCGACCGTGACTTGCTCGACGTACGCCGCTAGTTCTTCGATGTTTTAATAGAATTGAAATGTTTTGATAGAATCGAAATATTCATGTTGATTTTGCAGTAATTTGAGCGCTACCGTCTTTGAAAATTTCCGAGTTCTCAAGCGTGATACATTAATAATAGTCTTACCACGTTCCAAAATTTACTTCTCGGCTGAATCTCTTTTTGAATTCGGCTTCTTGTTCTTCTTCGACTGTGACTTGCTCGACGCACACCGCTAGTTCTTCTTCCGTGGCAACTGGTTCAAAGACTGTCGTCGTACGCAAACGTACTGCCTTCAACACTTGAATGTACATGTGAAACATCTAATAATGACTCGTGAGTCGATAAAAAAGAAGAATTCGAAGAAATTATCAATGAAAGTTTGCTCTCATTCGAAGACATTTGCAAAGAAATGTGTGTGAAGTCCGCGTCTCGTTGGTAAGATGACGTCAGAGTGGTAAACCGCTGGCCCGAAATATTTATTCATGGCCAACATGGCGGACAGGCGTTTTAGCCTCCTTTGAATTAATATATCTCGGGAGTCTTACATCTGAAAAAAATGTTTTTGGGACATTTTGCTATTCATACCATACACTTTCATTTAAAGTGGTTAAAATAGTATTTCAAAGTGGTCCGATTTTGGTCAAAGTACCCCTTAAGATACGTTGTTGTTGTAGTTTTTACAGCTTGAAGCAACACTTTAAACCAGTTATTGGTAATACTGATTGCCTGAGCTTCGTATTTTTTTATTTATTTGCAGCATGCGAAGAATGAAGGGGAAACGAGTAGCAGTGAACCAGCCACGCCGCTGTATGGCGGTCATATCAAGGTACGGCCTAAATGACCCTCTTGATAGCTAGATTATACAGTCACTCGAGAAAGAAATCAAGCCAGCGAGTGTACTAGCCGTATTGCAGTATGTCACGTCATATTAATACACTCTATCACTTTCCCCTTTTTTTGTGCTTTTTTCTGCAAGAGTTTAAATTACATTTTACTTAGATATTTGCTCTTTGGGTGCACACTAGAATGACGCTTATCGGAGGTCAAAAACAACGGGAGAAAGCAATATAATGGGGTCGCTAAGGAAAAATTGGGGTATAAAAATATTTTATAAGCCAAATTCAGACGTTACTGCAGTGAAGACTTTGACAGTGAACTGTTTAACTTTATATGATCATGTTAATACAATAAAATTATCTAAAATACTGCAGTGACTTAACCAATTAATTAATTATTATATATTGTGATTTGTATCTCAACATCTTCAATTAGGCAGAATTAACAGCGACAATTGACAACACAGCAGATGCCAAGGTTGCTTGCGAGGCCTTGGCTTTAAAACTATTTACATTGGAAGACCTCAAGGCATCATCTGTCACTGGCTTCCAGTGTAATAAAACTCACAAGTCAAGGCCTGCACTAAGCCCAGGCAGGAGGGACTTAATTGAAAGTAAGTATTAAACAAAAAATGTTATTATATGTAGTTATGAAAGGGATGTCATGCAGGGTTGGGGCTGGATTGCTATTGAAGTTTAGTGGGGGTAACAAATGTGCTGTATGGTCCCCTAATAGTAAATTATTTTTTTATGTACATAATCCCCGAACGAAGTGAGGGAAATATTTACGACGCTAATGCAGCATAGTCGGCTCATTTGAAGACTCCAAGCGCGTCGCCATCTCGAAATCTAATGTTCGTGTGTTTGTGTGTTTGTGTGTTTGTGCGATGCGACCTTTTTAGGCCAGGTGCCTAAGGCAATGTCCAAATAAGGCAATGACGTAATCATTATCGACTAGCGTCACCGCCATATTTTTAAGAAAGATTTGAACGAAGCAACAATATTGTACATAACTGCGTTCACAAAAATGAATTTGAAAACTAGAAAACTTGAAACAGAACGGTCTCGCGAAGCTCGTCTTCAAAAGAGAAGGGAACAGGCACGGGCAAGGCGAAATCGTGAAACGATCGAACAGCGCCAAATACGTCTAGAGAAAGGACGACAATCACGTGCCGACGAAAAGACTCCACAAAGAGAACAACGCTTGAAAGCAAAACGGGAGCTTCAGAAAGAAAAGCGGCTCGAAGAAAAAACTCCACAAAGAGAACAACGCTTGAAAGCACAACGGGAGCTTCAGAAAGAAAAGCGGCTCGAAGAAAAAACTCCACAAAGAGAACAACGCTTGAAAGCAAAACGGGAGCTTCAGAAAGAAAAGCGGCTCGAAGAAAAAACTCCACAAAGAGAACAACGCTTGAAAGCACAACGGGAGCTTCAGAAAGAAAAGCGGCTCGAAGAAAAAACTCCACAAAGAGAACAACGCTTGAAAGCACAACGGGAGCTTCAGAAAGAAAAGCGGGCCAAAGAAATAACTCCACAAAGAGAACAACGCTTGAAAGCAAATCGGGAACTTCAGAAACAAAGGCGGGCCAAGCAGAGAACTCCGCAAAGAGAATCCAATCGCCAGCGAGTAGCTTCTCGACGTGCCAATGAATCGTCTGAACAGAATACCCGCAGGCTTCAAGCTCAAAATGGAGCCAACACTCGACGCCGACAACAACGTGCTGCAGTTGTCGAAAGACGTCGCAGACAGAAACAACAATATTTGCATAACCGTGGATGGGCAAATCCAGAAACTCCTCCATTTAACGAACAAGAATGGGTGCGGGAAGAACTCACTGCCTTTCACCGCTTTGAGGAAAATCTCCGACACTTACGCTGCAAGGTATGCAAAGAAACATGGTCGATCACCAACCAAAGCATGTCTGAGCAGAACTACACTTGCACCAGGTGCAAGCGCGACAAAACGACTTCGTGTCGATTGTTCTCGGCTGACAACGACATGGATCCTGGAACAGTGCCTGCAGAACTACAGGACCTCACCGAAGTAGAGGAAATGTTGATCGCCAGAGCTTTCCCCATCATGTGTGTTTACAGGAAACACGGCGGCCAGCGTGGGTACAAAGGTAATGTCCTCAACTTGCCACAGGATGTTCAGGGATTTCTCAGCACTCTTCCAGCCAATGTGAGTGATCTACCCGTTCTTATCATCAGGAAGCAAGGGTCAGGTAAGAATTGAAACTATTCTGTATGGGTTTTATGGTTGTTGTACATGTATTTATATTTTTTGATTCTGTGTATTGATGGCCAAATTGGCCACTCTTTGTCATTGTTTATTTTCAACGAATAACAGCTGAACAAACAATACATGGTGATATTTTGTTCCTTAATGTTCCAAAAAATTTTGAATCTGAACTCATGTTTATCAGACCACTAAATGTGTTTTATTATTTGCTGCATTTTCATACACAAGGATCGAAGAGAACACAATACCGTATACACGTGTTTGTACTTTGATTTACCATTGCAAAAGCTGTAGTTTGTTTTTTAGAATATTTGCCAATTTTTACTACAGTATCAGTGCCTAATTAATTTACAGTGATTTATGATTTATGCAGTGAAGTTTCTTTAGCTGTCCATATGATGATGTGCATTTGTTTTTATGCCATATACAGAAAGCATCTACAGCAGTGTTTTTAGGAAAGAATTGGCCTCTATTATTTATTAGATAACACTCATAAAGACTATAGAGTGCGCCGCAAGCGAGTCTTGGATGCTATTCAGTGGCTCAAGGCCAACAATCCATACTACAAGGACATTATCATCGACCACAAATCACTGCAACAACTGCCTGAAGATGATGTTCCAAGTGGTCTGCTAATGGTTGAGGACAATGATGACACAGCCCATGAAGAAGAGAAAGAAGTCACAAATAACCCAGATGTACCCCCTGATACACAAGAGGATGCTGATGGAGATAATGAAGTTTCGAGGAGTTTCCTTCCTCTCCCACTCCACAAAAAGCCAGATCAGGATGCAATCAGATCAGCTGTTGATGGACAAGATCCATTAGAATGGCCATCAGTCACTGGAAACTCCATCAATGAGTTCAAGACCGCAGGCCTGGCTTCTATGGCTTTTCCCACACTCTTCCCATATGGAAAAGGTGACCCGACTAACCAAGGGCGAAAGAGGGCTGTATCTTTAGCTGACTCATTCAAGCACCTGATGAAGTATGCTGACCAAGAAACTGATGGCCGCTTTCGTTGGAGGTTTGCCTCACATGCTCGCTTCCCATACTGGGCTCTAAACATGAAGCACAGGCACCAGTTGTTATCCCAAGCAAACATCTACCTGAAGCAGCACCCAAAAGATGCTAATCTCACAATAGAAGAGCTGCGTTCAATGGTGAAAGATATGTCAGCCAAACAACTGATGAACCGTGTACAGATGTATGCCACCAATATCCAGGGCACCAGGCAGTATTGGTTCCAGCGCCTACAGGAACTTCAAGCACTGTTTGACCAGAAGGGATACCCTACCTTCTTCTTCACTGTCAGTGCAGCAGATAACTACTGGCCAGATCTCCACCGCCTACTGCAGCAGCCAGAGGGTGCAACCCGTGGTATGCATATGCAAGCCATTATCAACAACCCCCATCTAACAGATTGGTACTTCTCAGCCAAACTGCCAGAATTCATCAACCATTGGATGTATGGGTGCCTTGATGCAAGTTGGCACTGGTATCGATATGAATGGCAAGCTCGTGGATCTATTCACGCCCATGGCTGCGCTCAGCTGAAGAATGACCCTGGCCTTTGTGAGCTCATTACCAAAGCTGCCAAGGGCTGGGAAGCACAGAATATGCTTTCTGATCCCAACGCTAATCGTGAAGAACTGCTGGCAACAATTGTGGAGGGCAACCAGGCCAAGACAACAGCAGTCGAATATGCAGATTGGCTGGTGACAACAATGAATGAGGCAATGCCGGACTTCAATGACTGGTCAGCACCAGATCCACACCCATCCTCTGTTCCCTTCAGAGATGTGGAAGATGAGGATGAGGATTACCATCAACTGGTCAACTCTGTTGAGCGGCATACCCGTTGTAATGCAGCCTACTGCCTTCGTCGCAAGAAAGCAGGAGAAGAGCCTAGCTGTCGGTTTGGCTATCCTCAAGAGCTGAGAGAAGAAACTGGTGTCACTTTTGAGGAGATAAGTGAAGATAAGATCAGGGCCACCCTTGTCACAAAGCGTAATGATGGTCGCCTCAATTCCCACAATCGGGTCATGCTGCAGCACTGGCGTGCTAATGTTGATCTCCAGATTGTTGTGGATGTCGATGCATGTGCACGCTACATGGCCAAGTACATTGCCAAGGGAGAACCACGCTCTTAGCCAGTAACCGGCATATTAAAGACCTGTGTAGACCGGCTTCAGGACACTGACCAGGCATCATCTGCACTAAAGAAAGCGATGATCAAAGTTGCTGGGGATCGTGACATGGCAGCACAGGAAACAGCCCACCTTCTGCTGCAGGAGCCCCTGTACCGCTGCACCTATTCCTTTGTTACTGTGTCACTCGATGAAAGTCGCAAAGTTAACCATAAGCAGAGCAAGGAAGGCAGCGAACCAGGTGAAGTATTGGACCAATCAATGCTCAGTGTCTACTCCAAGCGAGAACAGTGGGAGGAACGTTTACCTGGAATATCGAATCTAAACTTCATGGAATTTGCCTCTAAGTATAATCTCGTCAGCGGCATTCCAAGGCCACGGGCCAATGAGGTTGTTATAAGGGCTTATCCATCATTTTCATCCAATCCAGCTGGGAAGAACTACTCTCTGTACTGCAAATATCAGCTGATCAAGTACAAGCCATGGAGTGGAGAGCCTCAGAATTCATGGGATGGGGAAGAAGAATGCAGCAATGTATTTATCAGAGCATACAGTGCATTCCTGTCCACAGAATATGCACAGGGGCACATCCCAAAGGTTGCATCTGAAATTGAGAGTGCTCAGCGCTGCTTAGTCACACTTGAGTCAGAAGATGATGAACCACCACCACCCCCAGAAGAGACATGTGAAGAGTGGATGCTCTTGTGCCGCTTGAACCAGTACTATGAAGATCATCCCACAGATCAGATAGACAACCACGACTGGAGCAGTGGAGCTTCTGAACTTCCCCCTCCTCTCCTACGATCCTGTCCACAGTGGGTTGCTCAGCAAAAAAAGGAAGGTTCAAGGAAGATGCAGTGTCCAATTGCTCATGTAGACATTTCACAGCTTAATGAGGACAAGCGTCTAGCCTATGACACTGTTCAGAACCACCACAAAGCCCTGAATGCTGATGAAGCAACAAATCCACTGCGAATGATCATTTCAGGGACTGCTGGCACTGGGAAGTCATACCTCATTAGTGCTATTGCAGATGTGCTCAAAGAGGAATGTGTTTTAACAGGAACAACAGGAATGGCAGGATTCAACATCCATGGCTGCACCATCCACTCTGCTTTGCAGCTCCCTGTACGAGAGCAGAGAAACAAAGAATTGCAGGGTCAATCACTGCAGCGGCTTCAGATGTTTCTGGAAGGAAAGCATTACATCCTCATAGATGAAATGTCAATGTTGGGCCAAAGGAGCATGGGATGGGTTGACAGGAGGCTACGCCAAGGAACAGGCAAGCTTGCCGAACCCTTTGGGGGACTATCTGTCATCTTGATTGGTGACTTTGGCCAACTCCCACCTGTTGGAGACAGACCAATTTATGCAGCTGCTACAGGATCAGTTCTTGGTGACCAAGGCCACGCTGTTTACAAAATGTTTGACACAGTTGTTCTGCTAACACAAGTCATGCGACAAGCAGGAAACAATCCTGAAGCAGCAGCTTTCCGTGGCCTGTTGTTGAGATTAAGAAATGGCCAGTCAACAGAAGACGACTGGAGGAAGCTACTTACAAGGTCACCAAGCACCAGCAACCAGGCCGAGTTTAAAGATGCAGTCAGACTGTTCTTTGATAAACAGAGTGTGGCTGAATACAACTATGAGAAGTTGAAGAGCCTTAACACCCCCATTGCTCGCATCTCTGCCAAACACTCTGGCACGGGTGCAGCTTCTGCCAAGTCAGATGATGCCGGTGGCTTGGACCCAGAGATCTTCCTCACAAAGGGAGCACAGGTGATGCTCACATCCAACCTGTGGCAACAAATGGGCCTGTGTAATGGTTCCCCTGGTATAGTACAGGACATTCTGTTTGCTGCAAACACTGGACCACCAGACCTTCCTATTGCTGTCCTTGTAAATTTCCCACACTACACTGGACCACCTTTCATGGAGGAAAGACCACAATGCATTCCAGTACCACCACAACTGTTTGAGTGGGACTCCCATGGTAGCAGACTTTCACGCCTTCAGGTCCCCCTGAGACTGCGATATGCCATGACTATCCACAAGTCACAAGGTCAGACCCTATCCAAGGTAGTGATTGACCTGGGTAAAAGTGAGAAAGCAACTGGATGCACCTTTGTTGCAGCATCGAGAGTGCGTTCCCTTGACCATGTGCTCTTCCAGCCAATGAGCTTTCACAGACTTCAGTCTATTGGTAAGGCTAAAAGTCTCAAAAACAGGATAGCTGAAGACGACCTACTGGCTGTATATGCAAAACACACGTGCAGTAAATTCAGGCATGCAAACTCTGTGGTTCAGCCAAAAGTCTCAAGGCCAACTGTTTTAAGGAGTGTGCCAAGGAATGAACCAAGAAAATGCAAAGTCAGCACCCAAATATTGCACTCTGATGTTACAAATGTTCACTTCATCAAAGAGTTTATCCGCTCAGAAAGGGAATCACTGTATCATCAACTCGATCAAGTGCGAGGCATTGAACCAGCAATCTATGATGGCATGCAGGTTTCAGAAAGGCACATCATGGCACAGCTCCATCCTGTTGTACAAACTTGTTACACAGCACTTCCAACCAGTCCTGATGGCAATTGCCTGTGGCATATGGTCTCACAGGGACTGATAGGCACAGAAGATTTGACAGCTGACCTGCGACTCCTAACTGTGCTGACAATGGTAGAGAATAAACAGTACTTCAGGCAGCTCCTCAGCCTTGAGCATAATGATGAAACGTTTGCAGACATTGTTATAACAGCTGCCACATGGGGAGCTTGGGGTGGAGAGTTTCATCTCCATGCACTTTCCCTTGCCTTGAACAGAGCAATATATGTCTACTCATCATTCCGTCTCAGGGATGGCTCCTTCCCTTATGCATTCCAAAACGGTGCTGAACTGGCACAGCTTTTTCAGGAAGGAGCAGATCACACAAGGCACCATTTCATATATCAAAAGCCGGGAGGATCCTTATTGGATCGCACACCTATCTTGGGGTTCTTTGCGGCAGCTCACTTCACTGCCATTCTGCCAAATCATGGCTATTTGTCCTTGATGTTTCATCCCACAACCAACCTGTTCCGTCTGGCGGACACAAGGCTACTGTCTCATCATTTCAGGTGAAGCCTTACAGTAGTTCTTTATCATCACAAACTTAGTCTCATGACTGTAAGAGTTTGAGAGCCTTTAGGCTAAGAAGAAAGCAGTAACTTCCATCAACAGACGTGAATCACGTGACTCCCAGAGTTTGTGCGCCTTTAGGCAAGGAAGACATCAGATCTCCTATCATCACAAGCGTTAGTCTTATGACTGCCAGAGTTTGTGAGCCTTTAGGCTAAGAAGATTACAGTAACTTCTATCCTTTAGGCAAGGAAGACAGCAGTTCTTCTACCACACAAGCGTTAGTCTTATGACTGCCAGAGTTTGTGTGCCTTTGGGTAAGGAAGACAAACTGATCTTCTTTCATCACAGGCGATAGTCTCGTGGCACCAGAGTTTGTGCGCCTCCAGGCAATGAAGACAACAGTATAACTTCTATCCTCTAGGCAAGGAAGACAGCAGTTCTTCTATCATCACAAGCGTTAGTCTAAAAGACTGCCAGAGTTTGTGTGCCTTCGGGTAAGGAAGTCATAAAACTGTATCTTCTATCATCACAGGCGATAGTCTCATGACTTCCAGAGTTTGTGAGCCTTCAGGCAAGGAAGACAAAACTGTATCTTCTTACCATCATGATGTAGTCAGTCTGATGACTTCCAGGGTGTGAATGTCACTGGCAAACATACATGTTTACCACTGAAAACTGTGAGATAAGATAGACCGCTTTTGTCTTTTTACTTTTGCATAATAGGTTAAATTTATGACAGATCAAAACTTATAACATGTCAAAATTGAGTTATTAGGGTTTTAGTAAACATATCGAACAAGTTACCTTACTCTGACGTAAAACATCCAAATCTTGAAACTGTAACGAATGTGCCAGTTTTTGTTGCATGAGTACATAGTACTGTTAAAAGACATTCTATATGAGTTCAGAAGTTAATGTGTACCAAATCACAAGCTATTTTGTGTTGAAAATTGAGGCTTAGCATCACCAGATACAAGTTTTTCACATTGAGAGCAATCCTACAACAATGTCAACCATTGCAGTACCATTGAATAGTAAGTATGAGGACAATGCTGTGTTTATTATCTATTTTGCTGCATGTACATGTTGTATCTGTTTTAGTGAAAAATATTATTTTGTCCTTAATTTTTTCCATGTGCATATATTTTATCCATAGTGACACTCTAAATTGTACTGTACAGGTAATTGTTATTATTCAAAAACTGCTGGTACTAAGCATTAAAGATGAAAAAAGACAATACCAAAAGAAGGTACTGTAATAATACAATGAAACATTAACCTTTTGTTTGTGCATATATACAATCTCTTTATCACACATTAAACTAAAATATTGCTACTAAATGTTGCTATCACCTATAGTGTACTGTGAAACACTTCACAATGTACTCAAGAATTTTTCTCTTTGTAGGACCTAATCGTGTTAACAATCCAGGACAACAAGTATTATTTACAGTGCGCCAGTTCCTTTGCAGCATCCTTCCAAGATTTATGTCAATTGTGGATGAATAGTAAGGTTAGCTATGAAAGTGCATTGTATTGTGTACATCATGTGAATTATCTTATAAATCGACTTAAAACTTGGTGCCTTTTCTGATTTTTGTAGGAGCAAAGAAAGAGGTTCCTTGGCTAAACTTACACTTCAGTCCAAATGGAAGTTCAATTTCTATGTTGTTTATAGGTAAGTACTGTATAATAAATTTGGAACAATATGTACTGAAGACAAAAACCTGAACATGTGTTTTCATCTCCAAAGATCATGCTAAAGGAAATGTTAAAGTAAAGGAATCATGCTGAGAAGTCAACTCCTGTGCTGTTAAGGTATCCTCATATACCAAGTCACTGACATCATGAAAGTGTAAGATTGTCAGGAGCCAAAAATGAACTCAATGCTGACGTGTCTAACAAGAATGCCAAAGGAAAATGTTCTCAAAAACATTGGCCTGTATATTCTGTTGAGTACACCACAGAAAAATTTGGTATATCTGTATGTTTTCTTAAAATTTGGAATGGTACTGTACTGTGCTCAAGTGGATGACATGCTCAGAGCCAAGTATTTTCTATGTGTAACACAAGGTTTTGTTATTTACTTATTTGTTAGAGGGTTGTTTGCTTTTTATGAAGGAAAACTTCAGTACAGTTATGTAATATAAGTGGCAATAACATTTGAGTAAGGCCAGCATTAATGTATAACAGTTATTCAATATAAGTGGCAAGCCAGCACCAAGGTAGACAGTAACCAATGTTGTAACAACAAGTTTAAACCCTTTCACACCTAAGAGTGATCAAATTCAATTTTCTCCTTCAGTTGAAAGTGTACTGTATTGTACAGTATAGAGAATATATAGCTTTTTGTACCTTTTTGGCTAAGTGAATGCTGACTAAACTGTCCCTTATCACTACATAATGTATTTTATGTAATGTATTTTGAAAAAGCTGAGAGATTCTGCATTTAGGCTTGGGAGTGAAAGGGTCGTTTACCTGTATTAAGTTCGTGATAGTTATTATACCCTTATCCTCCAAGGGATTGTGCTCCTGCATGCTTTTGGTTGGAGAGTACGTTCCTACTTTTTCCTACAAGGTTTTGGGTTTTCGTACCAGGCAGGAGCACTTAATGAAGCTTATATAACACAAAAGTATGATAAAAAGGGCACACAATGAATATAGTGTGCTGTATGATGATGATGGCAATAAGATTAAGAATAAAAATAATTGATGCTGATATATATGTTGTTTTCTTATTGGGTCAGAGCTGATCCATTATAGAGTGGTAAAGTGATTAATCACAAGAATGATTTTTTGAAATTTGAAAATTGAGTTGGTAAAAAATTGCTCATTCTTTTTAGAGTTGTGAACTTTTTTAAGTTTTGCACACATTTATTTCATTATGCAGTTTGAAAGTTTGAATGAAAAACTGCAAAATTATGTCCCACTTTACCACTCTATAATAACGGACTAAACTTCCAAGGAGGACAGCAGGCCTGACAGCATCATTTTGTATGCTGCCAGTCTCCTGTCCTCCGGTGTCTTCTGTGTGTTTTTTTCTCTGTTCGCCTTCTCTTCTCTTTTTCCCTTGTTTTCCCTCCTTCCCTTGTTTTCCCTCCTTCCCATGTTTTCTCTTTTCCTCCTCTCTTCTCTTTTCCCCTTCTCTTCACCGGTGGAGATATAGATTGTATCTCCATTACTGAGGAAACAATGCAAGCAAACCGTGGTGCATTACTTGATAAAGTTCATCACCAGAAATTTCAGACATCCGGTTGCGCCATCTTGGAAAAGGCATCAGGTTTCACGCTGAGAGCCGCTCAAGAAATATTTAATAACAAAGAAATGTATGGGATCTGATAATAAATTGCGCTTTTCGCTTAACTGAAGCACGTTCGTAAAAATGTTTGGGCAGCATTCGGAAGAGGAAAGCTTCCTAAACACAACAGTGCAAAACATATTTATCTCCGGTAAAATTCGATGTGTACTTTTTTGAATTTAAAATTTCGGCCGACGTAAGAAGGGATTGATAGCAGAATACGCTCATAACCGGCTACTGTCACTTTTTAAGCTGCATTTAATACAAGAACCTTGGGTACAACGCAAAATGTTTACCCCGTACCTGATTGTCGAAGGATTGAACATCTCCCGTGAAGCCTCGGCCAGTCCCCTGGAGCAAATTCGATGTGTACTTTTTGCGTTTGAATTTGCAGTTCACAGCCAGGCGTGGCGAATGCCTCCCGTGAAATACGCTGACTTCGGATGTTGATATTTTGGGCTAGGAAGCTCCAAATCGCATGAAAATTGCATCAAACGAAAGCTAATTTCAACTGGGTCGGTCAGCGGCACATCTCCTAAACGTAGCAGTCTCTTTTTGAATTGGAGAAACCCATCCCTCCCCCACCCCACTGAGGCAAAATACGTCACAATGTTGAATGTATGAATGGCGCATGCTCATACCGCACGCCGCTGGAAAAGACCGGAAGCAATCGTGGACGCAAAATGTCCGGAATTTCTGGCGATGTGTGAACACCGCGCAAATGTCACACTGAAAACAACAGGAGTTAAATATTGTCGTACCTTATCTTCTTTATCCTTCTCCCGTCCTCCCCAGAGAAGTAGAACTTTAAAGTTCTGGGGAGGCGAAACCAGTTCGCTACCTTGCGTTTTAAAGCGCCCAGTGGTGCTTTGAAATTCCAGGGTACACTCTGAAAATGAAACAGATCAGCGGTCGTGCATCAACATTCGGGACCAGCAGTGAAGTGTGACAGTACTAATAGATCATGTCCATTACCTTTGTTGTGGTTTGCCCTTTAAAGCAATTTACTACAAAAATAGTTTCCCGATCGCGACTTTCTTGTCCGTTCCTGCAATAGCGCATAAATTAAATTAGTGCATAAAGAACCGAAACTTGTACAAAAGGCAAGACATTCCAGACAAACACGCAAAATTTCAACTGGCGAATGTTGGTGGCCAAAGAAGGCAAAGAAACTAACCGTCTAACACTGCCTAACGTTTTCAAAGTTTTCAAGCAAACTTGCAGCGAATCGCCACGTGGTTTCGACACGGACAAGAAAAAAGGAGAGGCAGGAAGACTCGACAGCAAAAATCACTGAATTTATTTTAATAATCAACTGAAACACCTCCAAACAAACTAACACGATTGATTTGGATCCTGCTAGTACCAAACCGCTTCGACAAAAGAAAAAAAAAAAACATTTTGGTATTTAAAAGTATAACTTCAAAAAAGGTCTCACCTTGCCTCAACCGCTTCAGCTGCATCTGCACCACCAGTCTTCTCAACTTCCATCCTCAAAGCGTACAAACTTGCTCGGTTTCAAGGTATTGACTTGCTCGAAAGCTTCAAAATTTGAATGCGCGGAAGAATTTTGCAGCAGACGCGACGATAGGTATTTCAAGTTTTTATCACTCTCTGATTGGTCTATTCACCGTGGGTAAATAAGAGTCCAGACAGTGATGCTGACGCCAGCAGTCGCGCTTTGTTTTCTAAATGTTGGGGTAAAAATAGCTAATTTCCACTGGTTTGCCGTGGTTTGTTGTGAACTCACTCGGAAATTCACCGTAAGAAAATGCGTGGCGTAACGCAAGAGAGGCCAGACGGGGTGGGTTTGCGAAATTTAGATATGTTTTCCAACGCAAAATTAGTAAACCACTAGTGACACAAAGTTACTATATTTCAGACCACTCTTTTTCTCCTTTAAGTGTTCAGCACTTGGTATAGTACAAGTAGTAAAACGTTGATTTAACACGCTTGCTCCGTCAACTACAACAAGCTGGTTACATCAAAGGCCGTATAAAATAGACACATTACTTCTATGTTTATTTTTTTGCGTCGAAACTTCTAATATATGCCAGTGCAGGACGGAGTGAGGGGGTATCTGCGATTATCGTATTTCTAGTTGTATATCTCTGTGTAACCCAACACCAGCCTACTGACCAGTGCTCCAATTTTGTATCACCTTGTTGATGTGCTGATTGAAAGTATAACCTGATGCAAAGTGACTATATATATTACTTGTTATGATATTGTTTGTAATGATAACTATAAAGCATGGAGATAGTTTTCAACCAAAATAATATCATAACATATTGCAATTTACTATTATTTTAATGTTCCTGTTACAGGTATTGTAAGAGCTAAATATTCCGGATCGTCAAGATCGACTGTCAGGAAAGACCTTGGCACACTATTGAAAAAAGTAAGGGCAATGGCAGCAAGGAAAGAGAAATGTTAAGATGTCATCCATCCCCTTCCCCCAACTGGTTTTTATAAATTGAAACATGATATAAAATGGTGACTTATCTACCTTTTTCTGTAATGATGAATGTAATGTATATACCAAATTGCACATTATAATTCTCTGTATTATGCAGTGAGCACGAGAAAATTGTTGTGTGTTAAACCAGTACTGTATTTGAAATGCTCTAAAAGTATGACCCCTTCTACATTGAAGGTTGTAGGTGTGTGTGTGTGGTTGTGGAGGGGGGCAGGATGATACCTTAACAATAGCTGTACTGAAGTTTTAATAGTGCATGATTTATCAGATTTGGTCTGTACGACTGCCCATTGCAAACTTGGATGACTGCACTTAGTGGAACCAATTTTTTAATCATATAAGTATGAATAGAGCTATTTCCAGATCACTGTCAAAAGCCAAAACTATTAAGTAACTGCTAGCATCCAATCCTGTCGGAGGCTGTAAAAACACTTTTAACCAATCGGGAAACCAATGAAAGTAATTAATTTGTGTTTGGTTTTGCTTTAAAGAAGAAACCAATCAGTGTGAGGAAATGCCATTAACACAGTTGATTTTCTTGCACGAGAGACTTGCAATAGGCCTAATTTTGCTTTGATCATTGAGGCCAAGATTGCTGCTAAACTTCTTACGTAGGTACCCAATGGTAGCTGTGAACCAAACACAAAACCAAAGCAATATTGCTATCACGTGATTATTTTTGGACAGCCATTTGAAAACAGCTCTATACATACACAGAGTAACCAACATTAGATAACACAAATAACAGCCCTATACTAATTTATTCATTATAATTTGTCAGTATACCCGAGCATTTTTATTTTGGAGAGCATGGATTATTCCTTTTTTAAGATGAAAACCTGTCTCACTACATTTGATGGCTTTCAAAATCTGTTTGGACAAATTGTCACAGCCATAATTTACCCTGCAGCAAAATCTCATTCACTCAAGTCTTTTCTCTTTCTCAGGTTCTGCTAATTAAGGGTTATTAAACCATTTGGCTGAAATGCTAAATGTGATGATAAAACTTAATATACCTGGTACTGAATTTTTTTAAAGATGTTTCTTTGTAAACCATGAGCATTTGGAAAATTATAATCTGTGAACTGGCTGCTGTGAAAGACTTCATATTCTTAAATATTCTTCATTTTTTCATTTTTTGTACATGCATTTCAAAATCATGTAATGATATATACCCTTGGAGTAGCTGTTATTGTGTTTTAAAGATAATTCCCAGAGTATCATTACAGTTGGTTTGAAATACAATAACATCCAAGATAATTATTAGGTCAAGTGAAGGTTAAATATGTTTTCTAAAGAAGTACAATGGACCCTGTCATTATATGCAGACCACTAAAACAGGCCATCAAAATTGGGTTGGATTAACAGGATTCATAAATGAGTAGAAAATGAATTATATTTGGTCAGTCAGGACAAAAAGTAGGTGGTTGTTATATAATATTGAGGTGCATTGTTCAATTTATATATGAAAGGTCAAGTTGCATTAAGGTGCAGGGGTCCACTGTATTATGTAAATAGATGTTAGCCTCCCTCAGTTGCATTGAGGCTAGGTTTAATTCTATTTCTTATACAAAGTATCTGCATTAAGTAGTTCCATGGTTATTAATTATTGCTGGAATTATTTGGTTTGGACTTGCCTGTTAAACTTTAATAATGTGATGCCATTACACTGCCATAAAATAGTGCACCAAACTGTAAGTATACAGACATACTAGATATAAAGTAACATAGCTGTTGTAGTTTGAATTTAGATTTTAGGATAAATTATACAATAGAGAACTAAGATCACATCAAGACCCTGAGGTTAGTTATTGGCTTGGGATTAATATTTCACAACATATAAAAATTCTAGAAATTTCTAGCATAACCTAGAATAATTCTAGAAATTCCCAGAAAGTTCTCTGCTACAAGTTGGAGCAATATTCTAGATCTCTATTATTATCAGTTTGGTTAATTCTAGAACTGGAGCAATTCTTGAAATTTCTTGAATTACTGCTGGAAAAATTCTAAAATGATCCAGCTTCATTATTCTGGAAAATGCTAGAAATTTCCAGATTATAAATTTCCAGAAATTGCTAGTTTTGATGTTTCATATTTAACATCCTGGTAATTTCGAGAAATTTCTAGATTAAGAGGTAGACTAAGATTCTAGAAATTTCTAGAATAATCCGGCTTCATTATTCTAGTTATTGCTAGAAATGTCCAGACAAGAAACTTCCAGAAAAAAAAATTGAGATTTTATTTTGAATTTTGTTTCATTTAACATCCTGGAAATTTCTGGAAATTTCTAGTCTTAAAGCTGGAAATTTCTAGAAATAAAGCTTGAAAGATTCCGGAAAAATTCTAGAAAATTCTAGAATAATCCAGCTTCATTTCGCAAGGATTTCACGAAGCCTTGAGAGGTGGGGAGCTTTTGACTAGCTGCGCGTGGTAATCATGACTGCTTCAATTTAGTTGTAATTGTAAACGTAAAAGAAATATAATCGTGTAACGCTTTTAAAAATGTTTCCAAAGTATGACATCATAATTATACTTCGTTGAAACTTTTCAGCTCGTTTTCCTTTTGCTCACTGAAATAATAAATAGATAGATAGATATATCACTTTTTTATATTTCGATGTATTTAGCACTGCAGTGCTAATTGGGGAGACTTGAAGTGCAGAAACCAAAATATCATAAACGGCTCAACGTAAATTTGTTAAGAATTCCAACTGGTCGGAGGCTAACCAGTTGGCTTTTTACATGGTGTGGCAAAGGATTTGAACTCAGGGCTACAGTGTTGTAGTGGTTAGAGCGGGACTAATGGCTATCTGGATTCTCATAATTCAAGGGAAAAATTCACATGGTGTGGAAGCCTCGTTTTTCTTGTACACAACTTATGATATAGAAAAGGCAATGAACTAACTTATAGTCGAGTATCGAGTCCTAGTATTGCGTTTCTTGGCTAAGTCTTGAGGTTTAACGAACGTTACAATTTACTACAAAATCTGCACTTGAATCCACAGTTTTGTGCAATAAGCGCTGACTTAAAAGCAAAATGACCACACGGCCGAAAAACGTATTTCCAGTATACAACCAGTAAAATTACATTCTATTGAAATAGTTTTACGTTTCTATGTAGTAATTAGGATGCCCTAACGAAGGTATAGAAGATGGTTTCGATCTCTTGAGCCGTCTTTCCTCCTGGACGGTTTGAACATGCATCAATTTTCTTTGGAATTCACGGCAGATGTAACGCAATCACGGCATTTCACATTTGGGCGGATTTCCCGACAATGAAAACTCCCGGGTAAGTTTGTTTGTGATTTTCGAAAGTAGTACACCAAAGGGGTTTTTCTGACGAAAGAAGGAATCCGAAATTTCAGTTTTGACGGCAAGTTCTCGATATTTACAGTCACCCACTCTTAAGAACTCCTTTGTATTTGAAATATTTCGTCTCTTACATGTCTCTATTAAAGCAAGGTTAAACACACAGCATCGATTTTAAACTAGTGTACGAGTTAGAGAATCACAGACCCCAGGGCGCTCAAAACGTCAGCTTCAAATTCTTTCACGGTGTTCAGCTTTCACACATCGACCCTAATCTTGCACTCTGAAAATAAATGCCAATGAAATAATACATATATGTACTGGTATCACTAAATACTTAAAATGTACAAAAAACACTCCACTGTACAGTATAGCAGTTGCAAACATTAATAAGTTAAATATGAAAGCCGTGATAATGAAAAGCATGAAAATCAATTCACTATCTCTATTAAGGGGTAAAATAAATCAGAACATACACAATTTAATTTTGAGCTGTATTCAGTAACAGAAAAAAATGCAATTGAAATGAAATTCTTAGTCTTCAAAAACAAATAATTTAAAAGCAAATGTAACTAAATTTTAATTGATAGAAAATCATGAAATTTCTCAAAGACAAAAAATGTAAAACAAAGCATGGCAGCTACTTTTTAATAATTAAATAATTAAATCAATTATTGATAGAAAACCAGGAAATTACATACTACGGAAAGTGTAATCCAGTTAGAAAAGACAATAGTTGTGTAATGGTGTCACGGGTGCACTGTACCATGCATTTTCTTTGTGTTCTACTTATTGAAGGATGTTTGCAAAATTCGTGAAGTGAACATATACTGTACAATTACATGCATGTAAAAAAAATTGACAGCAAACAATCAATTTCTTACCTACCCCTTGTTTCCTGGTGATAAGAATCGGCAAATCACTCACATTGGCAGGGAGACTGCTGAGAAATTTCTGCACATCTTGTCACCCGAGAATAAGCACAAACTCTTTTTGTTTCGCTTACAGGTGGTGCAGGTATAGTTCGGCCAGTCATACTTTGGTTGGCAAAAAGTGGCCATGTTTCCTTGCACACCTTACAGTGAAGGTTTCCTTTATAGTGGTGGAAGGCTGCCGGGTTGTCAGGGTTAGCCCATCCACGGCTATGCAGATATTGTTGCCTCTGGAAGCGCTGTTCTTTGACAAGAAACGATTGTTGCTCACGGCGTCGATTGTTGGCCTTATTTTGAGCCTGAAGCCTGTGGACCCTTTGTGCATTCATTTCATTGTGGCGTCGGGAAGCAGCTCGTTGTCGTTCGGCTTTCACGCGCTGTTTTTTTTGCCTGAGTTGTTTCTTGGTGTGGCTTCGTCCACGTTGACCCTAATAGAAGAACGCGCTCCCTGAGAACGTCAAAACAATAACGCTATTATTGCTGCTTCCCGACAGGACGGTTCCTAAAACATAACACGAATATTACAAGACTGAAATCCGAGTAAAACGAAACGAAAACAGTACTTACAAATGTATTAGAGCATGTTGAAACCAAACAATTGGCGAACAAACAATTGCAACTAAATCTTTAAAACAAAATACATATCACTCGTTAAAATCTGACCCAGTCCTACTTGCGTTGCGACACGCTACCTACCAAATATGGAAAAATAAGGGCTGTGACAAAAATGAACGAAAACTACGAGAAACTAACGAAATCACGTATTTGGCCGCAGCATACCCGCCTCCAAAACGGCGTACAATGGGAGCCGTTTTCCAAAGACGCTCACGTGAGGGCAAATAAACAATAAATAAACGTTACCAACGTGTCCAAACTACACAGTTATGTTGCTATCCCAACATCAACAATCCATTCAATCAACTGATTACACATAAAACTAACAAAGTTCTATAGGTCATCAACTTCGGCAGATTCGAGAAAGCACAGCTTGGTAATTGGGCGAACCAGGCTTGCTGACCTGGTCCTGACTGTTGCGCTCCTAACGCACCCATCTTCACCTCGATGAATGTCGAGGATGCGTGCGATAGGCGAAGAACATCTAGGCATCGATTGATCCGCCACCAGTACTAGTACCACCAGTATGTCCCCAACAGCCAAATTCCTGCGCAGCTTGGTCCATTTCTGTCTTCCTGGCAGCGAAGGCAAGTACTCTCTCGTCCAGCGTTTCCAAAATACATCAGCAAGATACTGAACTTGCCTCCATCGTCTCACGCTGTACAGATCTCTCCTATCAAAAATTACAGGTGGTAAATCTGGCCCGGCACGGAAAAGTAGCAGATAATTCGGGGTTAGCGCTCCCACATCCCTGGGGTCGTCGGATACTTTGGTCTGTGGTCTGCCGTTCACAATCGCTTCAACCTCGCACATCAGCGCAGTTAGGCCCTCGTCATCGATGGTCTGCTGTTTCAGAAGCGCATTCAGGACCTTCCTTGTTGTTCTGATTGCTCTCTCCCAGACACCACCCATGTGAGATGCCGCAGGGGGGTTGAAGACCCAACGTATCTCTCGTTGAAGTAGGAACTCGTGAATCTGTTCTTAATTCCAACTAGCTACCGCGTCTCGCAATTCCTTCTCTCCACAGGTGAAGTTTACGCCATTATCAGATCTTATTTCCTCAGGTTGACCTCTTCTTGCAATGAATCTCCTCAGTGCGTTTAGAAACGAATCCGTATCCTTTGGACAACTTCAATGTGGACTGCACGAATCGCCAAGTAAGTAAAGATGACTCCGTACCTCTTCACCATGCTGCGACCCCGTTTTACATAGTATGGCCCAAAACAGTCAACTCCTACGTGGCTGAAAGGGGGCTTGTCTGGAGTTACGCGATCCACTGGCAAGTCCGCCATCTTCTGCTCACCAAGGGCCCCTTGTCGTCTTCTCCAATCAAAACAGCGTCTAAATATCCTGCGCATGGTGACTCTTCCCTTGATGATCCAAAACTTCTCCCTCAAGAGCGCTAGGACATATTCCTGGCCAGTGTCCAGAGACTAAATGATAGTGCCTCACAATCACGTCTACGACATGATGGCGCTTTGGTAGGATGATCTGGTGTCTTGCATCGAACTCAGTGGGGGAGAGCCCCTATCGACCTCCAACGTGAAGCAGTCGGTCAACAATCACAAGGTCCAAACTGCAAATTGGGCTCGACTTCTTCACGTATCCAGCTTTCTTCATAAATGCATCACTCTCACTTGAATCTTCTCTCTTCGTACTCCTTAATTCTTCCCCGAAGGCTCGTTCTTGAATGTACTTCAGGATTTCTTGCTCAGCATACTTCATCTCGCCAACTGTGATTCTTCCTTCCCTTGTCGGCTTCATGTTGGGAAGCGGACTTGCCCTTTGTTGAACCTTGCTCAGAAGCCAGGATCTGTAGCGAAGCATCCATGCAGTGGCCATTCTGAGTGTGTTCCAAGATGAGTACCTGCAGAACATCATGTCCATTGCCTCCTCTCCTTTGTCCAAGGTCGTGACATGCGCTTGTGCTTCTAGCTTCACTTCTGGGTCATTGTCTGGGATATCCTTCAAGCCCACAGGTCTTCGTGGCCAGGTCACCACGTCCTCAAACCTCGGAGGTTTAAGACAGCGGTTAATTGAGAACTGTCCCAACTTGGGTAACTCATCAAGCCATCGTTGCCATCGAACCAGATGCTCATCGGGAATTGCGTCGTCCCACCCAAGGTCTCTTCGGCAGAGGTCCTGAAGAATTGCCTTTGCTGGCAGGATGAAGGGGCATACGAAACCCAAAGGATCGTAGACTGAAGACACAACGCTGAGCAACCCTCTTCGTGTCAATGGTTTGTCCTTGATCTTGATTTTAAACATGAATCTGTCAGTTTCAATGTTCCAAAAGACGCCAAGTCCCCCTCTATCGGCAGCTTATCTCTGTTGAGATCCAGCTCTTTGACCTCCTTGGCTCTTTCTCTCACTGGGATGGTTTCAAGAACTTTCCTGCTGTTGCTTATCCACTTTGTCAAGTTGAATCTGCCGCCAGCGAGAATCTGACAAAGCTCTCTGGACAACTTGATGGCCTTCTCTTCAGATTTGACCAATTTCAAGCAGTCGTCCACGTAGAAGTTCTTACTTACAGATTGAACTGTCACAGCATCAAAGTGATTACTGCTACTTTCAGCTGTCTTCCGCAATATGAAGTTGGCACAACTCGGAGACCACACTCCTCCGAACAGGTGTACCAACATCTGGTATTCTTCAGGCTCTCGACCAAGATCGTTGTTTGAAGGCGTCGACATCATCTGGGCAAACTCTGACTTGATGAAACATGGCTTCTACATCCGCCATCAGTGCCACTGGCTCTTCCCGAAACCTGAGCAGGACGCCAACCAACTTGTTAGTTAGGTCTGGTCCCTTTAGAAACCGATCATTAAGCGATACTCCCCGATGCAGCACAGTCAAAAACAATGCGTACTTTGTCTGGCTTCTGGGTATTAACTACAGAGTGATGAGGTAAGTACCACGCTGCCATTCCTTCGGTCCAAATCACAGTCTGGCACCTTCCTCGTGTACCCTTTCTCGAGGTCATCCATGAAGGTGGAGTACTTCTTGAACAGCTCCAGAGCCTTGACCAGCTTCCTCCGTAGGTGTCTAATTCGATGTTCTGCCATTGGCTTGTTGTTAGGCAGATCAGGTGCACACTCCTTCCATGGTATGGCAATCTCATAGTGACCATTAGTTAATCGCACTGATTCTTCATAGCTCAACAGCGCTCGCTTGTCGTCCCGTGACAGCTTTCTCTTCAGAAATTGAGTCATTGAACTCCAGGTTTACGTAGCGTTAGAACTGCTGAGTTAGCAGCTCATCGGTTCGTACAAAATTCACATGTTTCTCTTTGGTTGCCCCACATCTACCTAGCGGTCCGTTTAGAGCCCAGCCAAGTCTCGTCCTCATCGCATATGGCCCATGATTTTGGCTTTTTCTGACTTCAACAGCCTCCAGTGCTAGAGGTACATCTTGGCCGATGAGCAACTCTATCTCTCCCGCGAATTTATCAGGAAGTTTGATTCCTTTGAGGTGAGGCCACCTGTCAACATCAGCTTGACTCGAAATGCCAGACGAAGAGATATTTAACTTCTTCTTTGATAGGACATCAGGCAACTCAATCATCACATTCTCTTCCAAATCCATTATTTCAAGATTGACCTTGGAGGAGAGTGTCAGGCTGTTCTCCATCTCAATTGTCGTCAAGGAGATCTGAACTTTAGGTCCTTCTGCACCAAGGTTCCTTGCCAACTTCTCAGTACACCACGTACACGTGGAGCTGCTGTCAAGCAAAGCATATACCTTCACTGTTTCTTCTCTTCCTCTAGCCTTCACCTTGACTGGAACGATTGGCAAGGCCTTAATCTCTGACCAAGCCCCAATGGAGTTACCTTTATTCGTATTCGTGATTCCTGTGAACCCATTTTGAACATTGGCAGAGCCGTCATCCTGAGACTGGTTTGGAGTGGCGACAGTTCTTGTTCCACCACCTTGCCCTCGACCTTCACTGATCACAGTCCATAAGGCATCATGTAGAGATTCTCTGTGCTTACGTTCAATTCTGCAGTCTTGAGATCTGCACCCTTTGGGGTTCTTACAGCCGCTAGCGAAGTGAGTAGAAGATAGACAGTTCTCACAGAGTTTCCGTTCACGCACAAATCGTAGTTGGTCTTCACTTGATTTAGTTTGGAAGGTTCTATATTCCTGCAACTTGTCATGATCTCCACAGAAGTAGCATGCAAGCTTCATACTGTCATTTCTATTGCAGAATTCCTTCGAATTCGCCTGAGTGCTGAAGTTGTAGCTTTTAGACGCTCCACGAACCTGTCTGCTCTGGACCCTTCCCTTGGTGCGTTCGTCTCTACTACCAGCCTCCATGATAGCACCAAACACTGGATCATTTTTCTCCTTAGCTGCTGCTCTAACTAATTCTGTCACGTCTTCAATGTTAGTATCTCTGCCTTCCTTTCTGATATCCTGCACCTTCTTTTGCCATCTCAACTTTATGAATCCTGGCACTCGTTCAAGTATCTTCACCAGCCTATCCTCATTGTTGATCTGACCTAGCCTCCTTGCTACTCTCAAGGTAATTTCACAGCTCTCCAAGTCGTCAGCGAGGTTTTGCAAGGCTTCTCGATCACCACCTCTGATAACAAGCCCTATTTTTTATTTACTATACAAATATTAATTAAGACTGACTGATTTCCTGATTTTCTGACTGATTTCCTTCCATTTATCACCAAGCACTAAGTATACCAGAAATAAATAGGAACCATTGAAAAACAAAAGCGCAAACTACGTCACTCAACTTCATCCCTCCAAGACCAGGCAACGACTGCACTGAATCACTACTAACAATAATATTGGCATATAAACTAGAGAAGGGTTGTAACAGGGACTCACCAGTCCAACAATGCAAGTCACGCAAGAATAATGCCAGACCAAAACTGGCTAGCAGATTCAATCTGCCCTCCACTTCCACCTTTATATAAAAAACAAACATGTCTAAACAACAGAAGAAACTATTTTTTATTTCCTTACTACTATTAAATATTTTCTAATAATTAAGCTAATTAATAAACCGATATTTCATTGCATTTATAACCTCTGACCCATTTCTAAAATATTATATTGTACACCTTCTTTAACTTACCAACAATCTAACTGTTACTGTTACTTTTTAATTCTTTAACTATTATTATTATTATTATTATTATTATTATTATTATTATTATTATTATTATTATTATTATTTTCTACTATTTACTATACAAATATTACTTCTTATTTATAAAATCTGGCTTATTTCAACAATATCATAATATGCATATGATCCAGTAGTTTATCAGTGGCAATCACTCAAAACAAAACAAGTGAACAATCTTCACTACTATCACCAAACACTCACTGTACGACATGCAAAATATCAGCTGCTGAAAAAGTCCAACACCACACTCTGACTGATTTCCTTCCATTTATCACCAAGCACTAAGTATACCAGAAATAAATAGGAACCATTGAAAAACAAAAGCACAAACTATGTCACTCAACTTCATCCCTCCAAGACCAGGCAACGACTGTGCTGAATCACTACTAGCAATAATATTGGCATATAAACTAGAGAAGGGTTGTAACAGGGACTCACGAGTCCAACAATTGAAGTCTCACAAGAAATAATGCCAGACCAAAACTGGCCAGCAGATTCAATCTGCCCTCCACTTGCCACCCTTATCCAAAAAACAAACATGTTTAAACAACAGAAGAAACTTTTTTATTTCCTAACTACTATTTAATATTTTCTAATAATAAAGCTAATTAATAAAATGATATTTCATTGCATTTATAACCTCTGACCCATTTCTAAAATATTATATTGTAAACCTTGTTTAACTTACCAACAATCTAACTGCTACCGTTATTTTTTAATTCTTTAACTATTATTATTATTATTATTATTATTATTATTATTATTATTATTATTATTATTATTATTATTATTATTGTTTTTATTATTTTTATTATTTTCTACTATTTACTATACAAATATTACTTCTTATTTATAAAATCTGGCTTATTTCAAGAATATCATAATATGCATATGATACAGTAGCTTATCAGTGGCAATCACTCAAAACAAAACAAGTGAACAATCTTCGAGAAAACGTCTTCACTATTATCACCAAACGCTCACTGTACGACATGCAAAATATCAGCTGCTGAAAAAGTCCAACACCACACTCTGACTGATTTCCTTCCATTTATCACCAAGCACTAAGTATACCAGAAATAAATAGGAACCATTGAAAAACAAAAGCACAAACTATGTCACTCAACTTCATCCCTCCAAGACCAGGCAACGACTGTGCTGAATCACTACTAGCAATAATATTGGCATATAAACTAGAGAAGGGTTGTAACAGGGACTCACGAGTCCAACAATTGAAGTCTCACAAGAAATAATGCCAGACCAAAACTGGCCAGCAGATTCAATCTGCCCTCCACTTGCCACCCTTATCCAAAAAACAAACATGTTTAAACAACAGAAGAAACTTTTTTTATTTCCTAACTACTATTTAATATTTTCTAATAATAAAGCTAATTAATAAAATGATATTTCATTGCATTTATAACCTCTGACCCATTTCTAAAATATTATATTGTAAACCTTGTTTAACTTACCAACAATCTAACTGCTACCGTTATTTTTTAATTCTTTAACTATTATTATTATTATTGGCAAATGGTTTGAACCCAGGAGTGTGAACAGTAGGTTGGTTGTGATCGTCCGGGTTAGAGTAGTCTCCAGAAAGACTGTTGTTGGTGACTGACGTTTCGACTACCTGAGCGGAAGTCATCTTCAGAGTCAAGTGAAAAGTATTCGTCAGATGGCGGTATATATGTCTCTGGTTGTAGAAGTGATTGGTCCGTTATGTCGGTCTATGGTTGGTCGAGTCGGCTTGGTTGTGTTTCGTTATTGGTCAGTTGATGTTCTTTTGTCCTGTTGATTAGTCTATTGTTCGTTCGGTTGCGTTTGATGTCATCTATCAGTCGTTTGTAAGGTGCCGGTAGTTGTTGGCATCTGTTGAGTGGTTTCCGTTCTAAGTTTGTGTACGACCCTACAACATCCGGGTAGCCCACAAACCCATCACGACTCTACGCGACTTACTGACCAACGTAAAGGACAAAGACGAACCCATCAACAGACAGGGAACAGTATACAGAATATCTTGTACTGACTGCAAAGCCACCTACATCGGTGAAACTGGCAGAAACCTGAACACGAGACTTACTGAACACAAACGAGCTACCAGAAACGGCGACATCAGAAATCACATTTCTGAACACCACCGACAGACTAAACACGACATCAACTGGGACTCTGCTGAATGCATCAGCCACAGTACCAACTACTACCAACGACTTACACTGGAAAGCTGGTACACAAACTTAGAACGGAAACCACTCAACAGATGCCAACAACTACCGGCACCTTACAAACGACTGATAGATGACATCAAACGCAACCGAACGAACAATAGACTAATCAACAGGACAAAAGAACATCAACTGACCAATAACGAAACACAACCAAGCCGACTCGACCAACCATAGGCCGACATAACGGACCAATCACTTCTACAACCAGAGACATATATACCGCCATCTGACGAAAACTTTTCACTTGACTCTGAAGATGACTTCCGCTCAGGTAGTCGAAACGTCAGTCACCAACAACAGTCTTTCTGGAGACTACTCTAACCCGGACGATCACAACCAACCTACTATTATTATTATTATTATTATTATTATTATTATTATTATTATTATTATTATTATTATTATTATTATTGTTTTTATTATTTTTATTATTTTCTACTATTTACTATACAAATATTACTTCTTATTTATAAAATCTGGCTTATTTCAAGAATATCATAATATGCATATGATACAGTAGCTTATCAGTGGCAATCACTCAAAACAAAACAAGTGAACAATCTTCGAGAAAACTTCTTCACTATTATCACCAAACGCTCACTGTACGACATGCAAAATATCAGCTGCTGAAAAAGTCCAACACCACACTCTGACTGATTTCCTTCCATTTATCACCAAGCACTAAGTATACCAGAAATAAATAGGAACCATTGAAAAACAAAAGCACAAACTATGTCACTCAACTTCATCCCTCCAAGACCAGGCAATGACTGCGCTGAATCACTACTAACAATAATTTTGGCATATAAACTAGAGAAGGGTTGTAACAGGGACTCATGAGTCGAACAATGCAAGTCACACAACAAGTAATGCCAGACCAAAACTGGCCAGCAGATTCAATCTGCCCTTCACTTGCCACCCTTATACAAAACACAAAGATGTTTAAACAACAGAAGAAACTATTTTTTAATTTCCTAACTACTATTAAACATTTTCTAATAATTAAGCTAATTAATACAACGATATTTCATTGCATTTATAACCTCTGACCCATTTCTAAAATATTATATTGTACACCTTGTTTAACTTACCAACAATCTAACTGTTACTGTTATTTTTATTTCTTTAAGTATTATTATTATTTTCTACTATTAACTATACAAATATATATATCTTATTAGACACTTAGGCGTGTAGTACGGATGTATATTTTTACGAGTCGTGCAGTATTTTGGCGAGCCGCTTCGGCGAGCCAAAATACAAACGACGAGTAAAAATATACAGCCATACTACACGCCTAAGTGTCTAATAAGTTATTTATTATACAACTCCCTTAGTAAAAGATGTAAATTATTTTTAAATCGCGGTACGTTGTGTGACCAAAGTGACATGTTTTCCGCGCGTGATATGTCAATCAAGTTTAGTGCTGTGTGCAGTGTAAGCAAGCGCGGGTTTTGTACTTGCAGTACTTCTAGTCGTTGTTCTCTGAGCCGAGTAACATTGAAGCTGAAAGAGGTACTTTAAACAAAGTTTGCGGGGAGATCTGAGATACTACATCACATAATGTGGTCATAAACAGAACAAATTGGACGAACGAGATATGTCAACATTTTTATTTTCGTCGAGAGCCATGAATCAACAAACAGCCAGTTCTCGCCTTCTCCTCGCTTATGAAGTATGAAAAGGACTTTATCTTGTGACCAGTGGTGGTACAGTTCGCATTGCCGTTTCTCGATAGAGGTAATTATTGCCTGTTGTTGCAAGTCGATGCCATAGATCTTGGACTGGAATTACACGCCGAGGCAAATCCAACGACTGCCGTGTTGAATGCCAACAACAACTCGTTTCGAGATTGACAGGGATTCTTAAACTGCTCTCAAAAATATTGATCTGGCTGGAAACACTATGGCCTGATAACCGAACTGTGGTGTGTGGTCTGACATTTTGTGGAACGGAAGATTAGTTATGTTGCGGCAAATTCAGTTGATTTTCTGACGAAGAAGTCTCCGTGCTCGATTTTGCGTATCGGATAGTAAGCCAGGTCAGTTTAAATTCTGTGCTTCTTTCTTTGCTTAATAATCTCTAGAAGTGATATAAATACCAGCTGTGCACAGGGTGACTTTTATTCCTAAAGCGAAAGAAAAGAATTAACGGCAGCGAATGAAGAAAAAGTTTTTTTTTTCCTTAGCAACGTTGAATACGGCTGTATCTTTTTTACGTGTCTATGGAGTTATTCGCACGTTACTATGCGGTATTTTCACGTTACTAAGGGAGTTGTATAATAATACTTCTTATTTATAAAATGTGGCTTATTTCAACAATATTATAATGCGCATATGATACAGTAGCTTATCAGTGGCAATCATTTAAAACAAAACAAGTGAACAATCTTCGAGAAAACATCTTCACTATTATCACCAAACGCTCACTGTACGACATGCAAAATATCAGCTGCTGAAAAAATCCAACACCAGACTATGACTGATTTCCTTCCATTTATCACCAAGCACTAAGTATACCAGAAATAAATAGGAACCATTGAAAAACAAAAGCACAAACTATGTCATTCAACTTCATCCCTCCAATTCCAGGCAACGACTGCGCTGAATCACTACTAACAATAATATTGGCATATAAACTAGAGAAGTGTTGTAACAGGGACTCACGAGTCCAACAATGCAAGTCACACAACAAATAATGCCAGACCAAAACTGGCCAGCAGATTCAATCTGCCCTCCACTTGCCACCCTTATACAAAAAACAAGCATGTTTAAACAACAGACGAAACTATTTTTTTACTTCTTAACTACTATTAAATATTTTCTAATAATTAATCTAATTAATAAAACGATATTTCATTGCATTTATAACCTCTGACCCATTTCTAAAATATTATATTGTACACCTTGTTTAACTTACCAAAAATCTAACTATTACCGTTATTTTTTAATTCTTTAACTATTATTATTATTATTATTATTATTATTATTATTATTATTATTTTCTAGTATTTACTATAAAAAAATTCCTTCTTATTTATAAAATCTGCCTTATTTCAACAATATCATGATATGCATCTGATACAGTTGCTTATCAGTGGCAATCACTCAAAACAAAACAAGTGAACAATCTTCGAGAAAACTTCTTCACTACTATCACCAAACGCTCATTGTACGCCATGTAAAATATCAGCTGCTGAAAAACTCCAACACCAGACTCTGACTGATTTCCTTCCATTTATCACTAAACAATAACTATACCAGAAATAAATAGGAACCATTGAAAAAGAAAAGCACAAACTATGTCACTCAGCTTCATCCCTCCAAGTCCAGGCAATGACTGCGCTGAATCACTACTAACAATACTGTTGGCATATAAACTAGAGAAGGGTTGTAACAGGTACTCACGAGTCCAACAAGGCAAGTCACACAACAAATAATGCCAGACCAAAACTGGCCAGCAGATTCAATCTGCCCTTCACTTGCCACCCTTATACACAACACAAAGATGTTTAAACAACAGAAGAAACTATATTTTTATTTCCTAACTACTATTAAACATTTTCTAATAATTAAGCTAATTAATACAACGATATTTCATTGCATTTATAACCTCTGACCCATTTCTAAAATATTATATTGTACACCTTGTTTAACTTACCAACAATCTAACTGTTACTGTTATTTTTATTTCTTTAAGTATTATTATTATTTTCTACTATTAACTATACAAATATTACTTCTTATTTATAAAATCTGGCTTATTTCAACAATATTATAATGCGCATATGATACAGTAGCTTATCAGTGGCAATCACTCAAAACAAAACAAGTGAACAATCTTCGAGAAAACTTCTTCACTATTATCACCAAACGCTCACTGTACGACATGCAAAATATCAGCTGCTGAAAAAATCCAACACCAGACTATGACTGATTTCCTTCCATTTATCACCAAACAATAACTATACCAGAAATAAATAGGAACCATTGAAAAACAAAAGCACAAACTATGTCACTCAACTTCATCCCTCCAAGTCCAGGCAATGACTGCGCTGAATCACTACTAACAATACTGTTGGCATATAAACTAGAGAAGGGTTGTAACAGGGACTCACGAGTCCAACAATGGAAGTCACACAACAAATAATGCCAGACCAAAACTGGCCAGCAGATTCAATCTGCCCTTCACTTGCCACCCTTATACAAAACATAAAGATGTTTAAACAACAGAAGAAACTATTTTTTTATTTCCTAACTACTATTAAATATTTTCTAATAATTAAGCTAATTAATACAACGATATTTCATTGCATTTATAACCTCTGACCCATTTCTAAAATATTATATTGTACACCTTGTTTAACTTACCAACAATCTAACTGTTACTGTTATTTTTATTTCTTTAAGTATTATTATTATTTTCTACTATTAACTATACAAATATTACTTCTTATTTATAAAATGTGGCTTATTTCAACAATATTATAATGCGCATATGTTACAGTAGCTTATCAGTGGCAATCACTCAAAACAAAACAAGTGAACAATCTTCGAGAAAACTTCTTCACTATTATCACCAAACGCTCACTGTACGACATGCAAAATATCAGCTGCTGAAAAAATCCAACACCAGACTATGACTGATTTCCTTCCATTTATCACCAAGCACTAAGTATACCAGAAATAAATAGGAACCATTGAAAAACAAAAGCACAAACTATGTCACTCAACTTCATCCCTCCAAGTCCAGGCAATGACTGTGCTGAATCACTACTAGCAATAATATTGGCATATAAACTAGAGAAGGGTTGTAACAGGGACTCACGAGTCCAACAATGCAAGTCACACAACAAATAATGCCAGACCAAAACTGGCCAGCAGATTCAATCTGCCTAGCCTGCGTAGCTGGCGGTCTCATTCGATGCGGTTGAACGGTGTTCACGGGCGCCATTTTGTACTGATGGCGGATGGGAGACTGAGGTCGAGTGACAAAATTACGGGGTGGGGGGAGGGGGGCGGGGGCGGGAGAAAAGACCGCCTGCCCGATGACCATGGGTTTTCGACATCCGCTCACTTTTGACAGGCCAATCAGCAATGGGATGTCAGTTGTCAAATTTACTGACACCATCTTGACACATGACACGTTTTTCTCACAACAAACTTCTAAAATACACATGGCGAGCTGTCAAAGTTTTTCGGACGTACAGAAACAAACGCCAAAGAAGGTAGTACCTAAGAGAAAAAAAAGTGTTGGACACTGGAACGATTTCTGCAGGTTGTGCAATTGTTCTTTTAAAATTAAATTTGGAGATTTCCAAAAGACTTCAAAGATTTCCACGGAAAATCTATTCAAGGCCGGGAAAGGTTCCGATCGAACTTTGTCGGAGTTGTGTGAAGCAATTGGACTAAACGTCGCGAGATCTGCCGGGTTGTCGGAGCGCGTATGCCAAAGCTGTGGAAGAAAGATAAGGAATGCTCATAACTTTTACCAGTACGTTTCGTCGGGATTGAACGATGCAGCGGTCCGAGCTGCTGTTTCAAGTGACGGTGAATCGGACAGCAGAGTCAAGCGGCAGCTGCCAACAACCGTATCTTCTCCAGCAAGAAGCCCGCAAGCAAAGAAAATGCAAAAACCCAATGCGCCTGCGAGGAAATCATTGCCATTTCAAGTTGAAAGAATGATACCAAGAGATAAAAACATCATCTCCGACAAAGTTCTATCTGAGCTGAACGTGGAAGGATTGCTTCAGAAGAAGGGCACAACCGATGTAAAAGTGGTTATTGCCTCGCCAAGTGGTCGTCTGGAAAGTTACAGTTCATTTGATGATAAAACGAAATCCATGATTGTGAACATCTCGCGCAAGAATTGGAATGCTGTCGCAAATCTTGTTTTTCAACATACTTATGTTCGCGATGAACTGTCTGTGCCCTTAAGAAAGACCATCGCAAAAGAGTTCAAGGAATACTGTGGGGATGCAACCGATTCCATACTACAAAAGAAGACAGCAGAAGAACTATCAACATTTTCCAACAAGCTTCTGGTCCACGAGGTTGAAGTGTGGTGCCCCTTCTGGATTTCATGTATTCGGAGCCTGTAATGCCACTTCGGAACCTGATGTCAAAACGGTCAATTCAATCGCTTTGTCCACTGCTGTTGCTGCGAGATGTAGGAACCTTAAAATGTCTGCTGTCGCGTACCGAATTTCAGCAATCCTCTTTCACAGCGGTGCAAAGCATCAAGACATAGAGCGATTACAGAAACTTGGTGTTTGCATGTCACCAGACACCCTCGTGAACTTCCAGAAGAAAATAGGATCAAACTGCGAGGCTAAAGTGCAGTTCTGGAAAAGCCAGATCGAAACCAACAAGGCCACTGCTCTTTTGCTGAAAGAAGTCAGGGAAAAACAACTTGGCGTGTTTATGGAAGACCGCATGCAGACCGAAGTCGATTTTTCGGAGACCACCATGAAGGGCTACACAAATTACGAAAGCGGTGTCTTCAAGCATTGCCAGGAGCTGTTGTACAGTGTTCCTGAAGACGTCCCAACTGAAGACGACCTACAGAGAGCAATTCGCAGTTTGTCCAAGGAAAAATTGCCTCTTTACAAGTAAGCCACATCGTTTGAGTGTATAACTTTATTGTCGGCCATTGGGCCAGTTATGGCCAGATTTTTCTGTTTCTTTTCTACTTTTATTCGCGGGAAATAAATTTCAAGCACAAAAATGAATTTAATTTTGGCAGAAAAAGAAATCGTGTTAAAAGGGACTATATTTTTTATATTTTCCAGAATTGTTGGTGATAACATTGACCTAATGGTTTATGCAAGGATTCAGAGCACACAACATCAGAATAGGTCGATTCATTGGACCCAACAGTATGCTGTAGTCCATCGGGTAGTGGAGCCCTCCATGGAAAAGAGTAGCCCCAGGAAACCTCTGTGCAATATCCAGCCCATTGATCTCCTCCCTGTTAAAGCTGTTCAGCAAAGGCTGACACAAAGTTGGGCAGTGTTGGTGAGCAGAACAGTAACCAAGTACCTCCCAAAATTTCAGCACCTGAAAGACGTGGCAATCTACCACATTCCGCACCGCTATTCAAAAGAAATGGCAAATAAATCTGAAACTGTGAGTAATATTGAGTTTTAACAGATGGTTCGCA
Organism: Plumapathes pennacea; assembly: GCA_964036295.1. Taxonomy (NCBI): domain Eukaryota; kingdom Metazoa; phylum Cnidaria; class Anthozoa; order Antipatharia; family Myriopathidae; genus Plumapathes; species Plumapathes pennacea. Next base: position 16,684,310 of record OZ038467.1, on the reverse strand, counting down.
TGCCATCCATGGACAAAAGGAGCCATGACTCTCAGTGACTGAAATAAATGGCTTTCTGTGAATAGTTTCATTCCATGAAATCAACTTCCATGATTGTTTCTCTCTAACAGTGCTGCCTTGGTGTTCAGTTCCTCAATCCCAATGTTGCGGGTGAAATGGCAAGACTACTAATCACAAATCAAGAGAAGTATGTTCCCTGCATCAACAACTCGGAGGGCAAACATGTTGTACAGTCAGTGCCTTTCCATGGGGATCAATTATTTGAAGAAAGAGCTAGAAACACCAAATGGACCTATCAGGATGGAGACAATCCATATGACAGACTGGAGGGTCTTGAAACGGAATTTGCTGACTGGCATGCTAAGCTCAATTTATATTCGGTAAATCCTGATTTAATAAACATTCTATATTTTGTTTCATGTACTGAAACCCCTGTTTTTTTAATTCTTAAATTAGGTGGAATTTGATACATTCGTATCACACTCCTCACCTGCTGAAATTGGAACTACGCGTGCCAGTATTAACAGGACACAAGAGACAAATGCAGCCAAGGGTGTTCATAACAATTACAATGAATACAAAGAGTTTCATCAACAAGAAATTGAGGCACACATTTGTTCTTCCTTTATGGAGATGTCAGGGATGGTTAAGATGGATGGTATGAAAGTAAAAAATAATCATGTAACATGCATTTTACAACAAATGCTCAATTAGGTGACTAGGATCTTAATTATTTGAATTAGGGAGGGGGGGGACTTATTAAAACAATGTTGCGAGTTGTGAATGCAATCTGTACCATACCATGATTACTTTTTCTAAGGGGGGGACTTATTTGGACATTTATGCTGCTATGGAATCACTTTTAATCACATCAGAACGCTTACCTTTTACTTATTAGTCTTCCTGACTTTTAGATTACCCGGACTATATAATCCCTGATAAAGGTGTCCCCAAAGAAACACGGCGCACCTGGTTAATGGAGCTGTGTATGGCACATGTCCAAAAAGTCCTGCTGACAAATGAGGAAGTTGAACCCCTGATGCAGCAAGTGCAGAAACTTCAGGATGCCACATCTTATGGTTTCAACTGCCGTGTTGGTGAATGTGACAAGACATATGTTCACCACTCATCAAGAGTCAAGTAAGTAAGCTAAATGGGAAGTCACATGCATGTATCTGGTCAATTCACCAAAGACTAATCAAGTTCAAACAAATAGTATAGATTTCTAGACACTAAACTGCACAGTATGTCACATAAGTTTTTGGCCTGCTAAACTTACTACAGATAAGGAAATTCAATATTGATATAATCCATTTCAGCAGTTTTTTTGTGCATTGTTTTTCCAGGCATGAAGTTCAACAGCATGGCACCATCTATGAGCAGTACCAGCATGGCATTGAGAAAGATAGTTTGGGCTACTTGCACTGCCGTGCTTCATGTGGAGTAGTCTTTTCAACAAAGTGTACAAGGAACAGGTTGGTATAATGTTGGTACTGACAGCTGTTATGTTTTACCAGATTTTATCCATGCCTGAAAAATGTCATCAACAAACTGAATTCCCAAACCCAAATTCATTTCATACTTTTACACAAACCTCAATCTTTTGCTAGGCATGAATCCCAAAGTCATGTTGGTGTTGCAAATTACAACCAGGTGGTGGAGGAACAGGCCAAAACTGCTGAAGATCACCTGCTAAATTACCACAGGGGCAAACTTGTATTTGGTCTCATTCTCTTTGAATTTGATGATGCCATCAAAGAAGGCGATGGGGAAAGACTCCATGATTTGTACAAATTGGCTCTTTTGGTGTACAAAGCCCATGGGAAGACAAAGTATGCCTATGCTGTTCTGTTATACCTAGTCAAACTTGAAGGAATTCTGTCTGAAGAAGAGGCCCATTACCTAAAGTGGAACAGATTCTTTAACAAGCATGGGACAAAAGGTGGTAACATCCCCTTGGACCTTCGAATGGAACAGCTCAACAAGACTGTGAAGACCATGTGGAGATCCCTTGGTGCAAACATAAGTGAAGCTTCTGCTGCCAGATTGGCTAACACCGTGAAGCCAATGGAAATGGTACTGGATTCCATTGATATAGATTGCAGTTTGAAACAGAGCCCAGGTCGGAGGTCAATGGGAAAACCTGAGATTCCAGTAGCACAGATGGTGAAAGACTTAATGCAGATTAAAGCTTTCAAACATCAGTCGGGGAGAAAGGGGCATCTATCCTACCCTGTCTTTCCACGGAACATTTTGAAGAATCTTGATTACAGAGACCTGCACTCCTGGATGACAGGACTCATTAAAACTTGGGAACCTCTTTTTCAGTAAAAGAAGTACAATGTGTGAGTTTACTGGTACTTAAATTATCATGAAAGATGAACTTTTCGATTCAGCAATAAACTTGTACTAAAAAGATCTAGATTTCGGTATTTTTTTAAATAACTTTTCGATGTCTGTATTTCATGATGATGCACAACCACAAATATAGTGAAATTAAGTCATGCAAACAAAAATACCAGTAAGGAATACTGTACAAGAATAATGGAGTCACTCAGTTAAATCCAAATCAGCAAGTTCTTCCTCATCATTGTACTCACTCTCCAACAAGTTGATCCTGCACAACTCAGGAAGTTCGTCAACATCACAGAGGAAGGTTGTGTTGTTTAAAGAACATTCTGCAATGTCATCAAAAAGTTCATGTAGAATTTCGATGATCTTCACAGCATGCTTTCTTGAAAACACTGGCACATTTGTCATTATGTCCTCAATTGTAAATAACTTGTGACAATTAGCTACCACATCAGAAATAAGCTCTTGTGAAAATCCATGGTAGGCTGCTGATCCGAATGTGGCAGATGGAGTTGCACCAGCACCAGAGGACAGGTTGCTTTCCAACTCAGACAGAGAAGCACTTAAAATGTTCTTGTCCACATCTGAAACAGTTCTGTAGAGTGGTTCTGATGCCTCACATGGAACATTCTCCATTTCAAAAGGCTTCTCAGGTTCTAAACATTCATTGGACATAAAACTGCATGCACAAGACCTTGCACAGAAATTACAGCAGTCATGAGCAGGTGAACATGGCACAACATTTGCATCAAAACTTGCCAAACTGGCTACCCGGTAGCATCCACTTGACTTCAAAAAGTCTCGCACATCAATATCACAGTGAGACAATTGTTGGCCGTAGTAATAAATAACCACATTTGACTGCAATCCATCACGTCCTGCTCTACCTGCTTCTTGGTGTAAGTCCAAAAGGCTTCTAGCAGGTCCAAACATTACAACATGGCGTATGTCTGGGAAATTCACACCCATGCTTAGAGCTGTGGTAGCAATTGCTACCCTTTTTGTTCCACCACACTTGAGGGAATTTAGCAACCTTTCCTTGTACATTTTGTGGGTCAAGGAGTGAAAGATCCCCAATATGCAGTCCTCTCTTTTCTTAGAGTGTGTTGGGTAGAATGCATGACATTGCAGCTTCATTAACATGTAATTGTACACACTGGCAATAGAGTACATGGTGTCACAGAAGACAATTGTCTTTGGAGTGTCTTTTCCAAATTGCTTGATCAAATCTACAATCCAGTCCAGCTGGTTCAGCATGCTAGTCCTGGAAACTTTCTTGACAGACAGTCGCAAGTTCAGTCTGTTTGGGCTCACAAACAGCCTTGATGGGCTTTTCATCAGCAGGTCTGCAACAATTGTATTTTCTGTATTTTTGTCTGCAGTTCCAGTAAGGGCTAACATTGGAGTTGCTGAATGGACATAAAAAACATTGTATATGAGTAACAGTATTTTAATTATTTTAAATATAAAAGGTTGCCAAATGGAAAATCCAGGGCCCAGTCAAACCTTTTTGGCTAGTCTGATTAAAATTCATGTTCGACAAAAACACATTCAAACTGCTGCTGGGTTAGCTCACTGAACAACCACTGCTGTGACAAAAGGACTTCTAAAATAGTTTCAACGAGAGTGACAGAGTATATACTTCGTGTTCTGCAATGTAAAGTTCATACCTTGTTTACACAGGGACATAAGAATTGAAAGTTTTCCATAAGCACTGCGAAACGCGCCTTTACCCGGTCCTTGCTTGTTCCTGTGTGTATGAAGCAGATATCACGTTTCTGAGACCTTGTTTGTGTGTATTAGACATTTTAAAGATCGCATAAGATCGCACACCTTTGTCCTGTCCAGGATTCCACCGTGTGTGCCTCGTCCACGACAATTGCTTCCACGTTCCGATGGAGACCTGCACTGTCATCTTTTAGCGCATCTAGGAATCTCTTATCGAGCGCTTGCTCGGCAGAGCAATACACAAACTGCGGTGTATTCGTAATAATGTCAGACAAGCTCTCACTTGTGAGTTCCTTCGCTGTGCAATCTAGCGATTGCATCTCCACTATTTGGTCAGCTATCAAGCTCTTGAGCGGGGAGACAACCAAAACAGACGCGGAACCGTTTACAGTTCCCTTCTCCTTCGCAAGCACGAACAAAGTAAAAATAAGACTTTTTCCAAAGCCACTCGGCAAAATGGCGACCACATCCTTCCCAGAGAGTAAATCTTTTACAGCGTTTTCCTGTTCCTTTTTCGGGACGATCCCGCGTTCGCAACCTCTTAAAATATTAAACTTATTCAAAGCTTCCTCAAAAACAATATCGATCAAATCCGCCATCTTGACAGTTTAAAATTCTTAGCCAATCAGAATGCTGCGTGCACTGGTGCACGCAGCCAGTCGAAAACCCATGGTCATCGGGCAGGCGGTCTTTTCTCCCGCCCCCGCCCCGTAATTTTGTCACTCGACCTCAGTCTCCCATCCGCCATCAGTACAAAATGGCGCCCGTGAACACCGTTCAACCGCATCGAATGAGACCGCCAGCTACGCAGGCTACAATCTGCCCTCCACTTGCCACCCTTATACAAAAAACAAGCATGTTTAAACAACAGACGAAACTATTTTTTTATTTCTTAACTACTATTAAATATTTTCTAATAATTAATCTAATTAATAAAACGATATTTCATTGCATTTATAACCTGACCCATTTCTAAAATATTATATTGTACATCTTGTTTAACTTACCAAACATTTAACTATTACCGTTATTTTTTAATTCTTTAACTATTATTATTATTATTATTATTTTCTAGTATTTACTATAAAAAAAATTACTTCTTATTTATAAAATCTGCCTTATTTCAACAATATCATGAAATGCATCTGATACAGTAGCTTATCAGTGGCAATCACTCAAAACAAAACAAGTGAACAATCTTCGAGAAAACTTCTTCACTACTATCACCGAACGCTCATTGTACGCCATGTAAAATATCAGCTGCTGAAAAACTCCAACACCAGACTCTGACTGATTTCCTTCCATTTATCACCAAACAATAACTATACCAGAAATAAATAGGAACCATTGAAAAACAAAAGCACAAACTATGTCACTCAACTTCATCCCTCCAAGTCCAGGCAATGACTGCGCTGAATCACTACTAGCAATACTGTTGGCATATAAACTAGAGAAGGATTGTAACAGGTACTCACGAGCCGAACAATGGAAGTCACACAACAAATAATGCCAGACCAAAACTGGCCAGCAGATTCAATCTGCCCTTCACTTGCCACCCTTATACAAAACACAAAGATGTTTAAACAACAGAAGAAACTATTTTTTTTATTTCCTAACTACTATTAAATATTTTCTAATAATTAAACTAATTAATACAACGATATTTCATTGCATTTATAACCTCTGACCCATTTCTAAAGTATTATATTGTACACCTTGTTTAACTTACCAACAATCTAACTGTTACTGTTATTTTTATTTCTTTAAGTATTATTATTATTTTCTACTATTAACTATACAAATATTACATCTTATATATAAAATGTGGCTTATTTCAACAATATTATAATGCGCATATGATACAGTAGCTTATCAGTGGCAATCACTCAAACCAAAACAAGTGAACAATATTCGAGAAAACATCTTCACTATTATCACCAAACGCTCACTGTACGACATGCAAAATATCAGCTGCTGAAAAAATCCAACACTAGACTCTGTCTGATTTCCTTCCATTTATCACTAAGCACTAAGTATACCATTGACAAATAAGAACCATGAAAAACAAAAGCGCAAACTATGTCACTCAACTTCATCCCTCCAATATCAGGCAACGACTGCGCTGAATCACTACTAACAATAATATTGGCATATAAACTAGAGAAGGGTTGCAACAGGGACTAACGAGTCTAACAATGCAAGTCAGGGAAGAAATAATGCCAGACCAAAACTGGCCAGCAGATTCAATCTGCCCTCCACTTACCACCCTTATACAGAAAACAAACATCTTTAAACAACAAAAGAAACTATTTTTTTATTTCCTAACTACTAATAAATATTTTCTAATAATTAAGCTAATTAATAAAACAATATTTCATTCAATTTATTACCTCTGACCCATTTCTAAAATATTATATTGTACACCTTGTTTAACTTACCAACAATCTAACTGTTACTGTAATTTTTTAATTCTTTAACTATTATTATTATTATTATTATTATTATTATTATTATTATTATTATTATTATTTTCTACTATTTAATATACAAATATTACTTCTTATTTATAAAATCTGGCTTATTTCAACAATACCATAATATGCATATCATACAGTTGCTTATCAGTGGCAATTACTCGAAACAAAACAAGTGAACAATCTTCGAGAAAACTTCTTCACTACTATCACCAAACGCTCACTGTACGTCATGCAAAATATCAGCTGCTCAAACAGTCCAACACCACACTCTGACTGATTTCCTTCCATTTATCACCAAGCAGTAAGTATACCAGTGACAAATAGCAACCATTGAAAAACAAAAGCGCAAACTATGTCACTCAACTTCATCCCTCCAAGACAAGGACACGACTGCACGAAATCACTACTAACAATAATATTCGCATATAAACTAGACAAGGGTTGAAAGAGGGACTGACGAGTCCAACAATGCAAGTCATCCAAGAAGTAATGCCAGATCAAAACTGCCCAGCAGATTCAATCTACCCTCCACTTGCCACCCTTATATAAAAAACAAACATCTTTAAACAACAGAAAAAACTATTTTTTTTATTTCGTAACTACTATGAAATATTTTCTAATAATTAAGCTAATTAATAAAACGATATTTCATTGCATTTATAATCTCTGACCCATTTCTAAAATATTATATTATACACCTTGTTTAACTTACCAAGAATCTAACTGTTACTGTTATTTTTTAATTCTTTAACTATTATTATTATTATTATTATTATTATTTTCTACTATTTAATATACAAATATTACTTCTTATTTATAAAATATGGTTTATTTCAACACTATCATAACATGCATATGATACAGTAGCTTATCAGTGGCAATCACTCAAAACAAAACAAGTGAACAATCTTCGAGAAAACTTCTTCACTACTATCACCAAACGCTCACTGTACGTCATGCAAAATATCAGGCACTGAAAAAGTCTAACACCAGACTCTGACTGATTTCCTTCCAATGATAACCAAGCACTAAGTATACTAGAAATAAATAAAAACTATTCAAAAACAAAAGCGCAAACTATGTCACTCAACTTCATCCCTCCAAGACCAGGCAACGACTGCGCTGAATCACTACTAACAATAATATTGGCATATAAACTAGAGAAGGGTTGTAACAGCGACTCACTAGTCCAACAATGCAAGTCACACAACAAATAATGCCAGACTAAAACTGGCCAGAAGATTCAATCTGCCCTCAACTTGCCACTCTTATACAAAAAAAACATGTTTAAACAACAGAAAAAACAATTTTTTTTATTTCCTAACTACTATTAAATATTTTCTAATAATTAAGCTAATTAATAAAACGATATTTCGTTGCATTTATAACCTCTGACCCATTTTTAAAATATTATATTGTACACCTTGCTTAACTTACCAACAATCTAACTCTTACGGGTATTTTTTAATTCTTTAACTATTATTATTATTATTATTATTATTATTATTTTCTACTATTTACTATAAGAATATTACTTCTTTTTTATAAAATATCGCTTATTTCAACACTATCATAACATGCAGTAGTTTATCAGTGGCAATAACTCAAAACAAAACAAGTGAACAAATCTTCCAGAAAACTTCTTCACTACTATCACCAAACGCTCACTGTATGTCATGCAAAATATCAGCTGCTGAAAAAGTCCAACACTAGACTCTGACTGATTTCCTTCCATTTATCACCAAGCACTCAGTATACCAGTGACAAAGAGCAAGCATTGAAAAACAAAAGCACAAACTATGTCACTCAACTTCATCCCTCCCAGACCAGAAAAAGACTGCGCTAAATCACTACTAACAATTATATTGGCATATAAACTAGAGAAGGGTTGTAACAGGGACTCACGAGTCCAACAATGCAAGTCATGCAAGAAATAATGCCAGACCAAAACTGACCAGCAGATTCAATCTGCCCTCCACTTCCCTCCCTTATACAGAAAACAAACATGTTGAAACAACAGACGAAAATATTTTTTATTTCCTAACTACTATTAAATATTTTCTAATAATTAAGCTAATTAATAAAACGATATTTCATTGCATTTATAACCTGACCCATTTTTAAAATATTATATTGTACACCCCGTTTAACTTACCAACAATCTAACTCTTACTGGTATTTTTTAATTCTTTAACTATTATTATTATTATTATTATTATTATTATTTTCTACTATTTACTATACAAATATTACTTCTTTTTTATAAAATATGGCTTATTTCAACAGTATCATAACATGCATATGATACAGTAGTTTATCAGTGGCAATCACTCAAAACAAAACAAGTGAACAATCTTCGAGAAAACTTCTTCACTACTATCACCAAACGCTCACTGTATGTCATGCAAAATATCAGCTGCTGAAAAAGTCCAACACTGGACTCTGACTGATTTCCTTCCATTTATCACCAAGCACTCAGCATACCAGTGACAAATACGAACCATTGAAAAACAAAAGCACAAACTATGTCACTCAACTTCATCCCTCCCAGACCAGGACACGACTGCGCTAAATCACTACTAACAATTATATTGGCATATAAACTAGAGAAGGGTTGTAACAGGGACTCACGAGTCCAACTATGCAAGTCATGCAAGAAATAATGCCAGACCAAAACTGGCCAGCAGATTCAATCTGCCCTCCACTTGCCTCCCTTATACAAAAAACAAACATGTTGAAACAACAGACGAAAATATTTTTTATTTCCTAACTACTATTAAATATTTTCTAATAATTAAGCTAATTAATAAAAGGATATTTCATTGCACTTATAACCTCTGACCCATTTTTAAAATATTATATTGTACACCTTGTTTAACTTACCAACAATCTAACTCTTATTTTCTACTATTTACTATACAAATATTACTTCTTTTTTATAAAATATGGCTTATTTCAACAGTATCATAACATGCATATGATACAGTAGTTTATCAGTGGCAATCACTCAAAACAAAACAAGTGAACAATCTTCGAGAAAACTTCTTCACTACTATCACCAAACGCTCACTGTACGTCATGCAAAATATCAGCTGCTGAAAAAGTCCAACACTAGACTCTGACTGATTTCCTTCCATTTATCACCAAGCACTCAGTATACCAGTGACAAATAGGAACCATTGAAAACCAAAAGCAAAAACTATGTCACTCAACTTCATCCCTCCCAGACCAGGCAACGACTGCGCTGAATCACTACTAACAATAATATTGGCATATAAACTAGAGAAGGGTTGTAACAGGGACTCACGAGTCCAACAATGCAAATCACACAAGCAATAATGCCAGACCTAAACTGTCCAGCAGATTCAATCTGCCCTCCACTTGCCACCCTTATACAAGAAACAAACATCTTTAAACAACAGAAGAAACTTTTTTATTTCCTAACTACTATTAAAAATTTTCTAATAATTAAGCTAATTAATACAACGATATTTCATTGCATTTATAACCTCTGACCCATTTCTAAAATATTATATTGTACACCTTGTTTAACTTACCAACAATCCAACTGTTACTGTTCTTTTTTAATTCTTTAACTATTATTATTATTATTGTTTTCTACTATTTACTATACAAATATTACTTCTTATTTATAAAATCTGCCTTATTTCAACAATATCATAATATGCATATGATACAGTAGCTTATCACTGGCAATCACTCAAAACAAAACAAGTGAACAATCTTCGAGAAAACTTCTTCACTTCTATCACCAAACGCCCACTGTACGACATGTAAAATATCAGCTGCTAAAAAATGCAACACCCGACTCTGACTGATTTCCTTCCATTTATCACCAAGCACTAAGTATACCAGTGATAAATATGAACCATTGAAAAACAAAATCGCAAACTATGTCACTCAACTTCATCCCTCCAAGATCAGGCAACGACTGCGCTGAATCCCTACTAACAATAATATTGGCATATAAACTAGAGAAGGGTTGTAATAGGGATTCACGAGTCCCACAATGCAAGTCATGCAAGAAATAATGCCAGACCAAAACTGCCCAGCAGATTCAATCTGCCCTCCACGTGCCACCCTTATACAGAAAACAAACATGTTTAAACAACAGAAGAAACAATTTTTTTATTTCCTAACTACTATAAAATATTTTCTAATAATTAAGCTAGTTAATAAAACGATGTTTCATTGCATTTATAACCTCTGACCCATTTCTAAAATATTATATTGTACACCTTTTTTAACTTACCAAGAATCTAACTGTTACTGTTATTTTTGAATTGTTTAACTATTATTATTATTATTATTATCATTATTATTATTATTATTATTATTATTATTTTCTACTATTTACTATACAAATATTACTTCTTATTTATAAAATCTCGCTTATTTCAACAATATTATAATATGCATATGGTACAGTAGCTTATCAGTGGCAATCACTCAAAACAAATAATAATTAAGCTAATTAATAAAACGATATTTCATTGCGTTTATAACCTCTGACCCATTTCTAAAATATTATATTGTACACCTTGTTTAACTTACCAACAATCTAACTGTGACTGTTATTTTTTAATTCTTTAACTATTATTATTATTATTATTATTATTATTATTATTATTATGTTCTACTATTTGCTTGTGACGTCACAAGCTTTAAAATGCAACGATTTTTAATTTTTTTATTTTTCTGGGTTAGAAATCTGCATGCGGTGATTGGTTCATATTATCATGTGATTTGTGATGATGTTGTGATCAAGTGACTTGGCGGGCGAGCAGTTTCGCCATTTTGAAGACAGCAAGTTGCTTGCCTTAGTTGGCTCTGTGGATTATTTTATGGACCGCTCATCTTACTTACAAACGCATACGCCGGCTGCGGTAGACCCATACTAAATTTCATTGAGCGGTTTTGGCTTGGGTCGGTCCGTTCAGCCTCAAAAGCCATATTGAAAGCCATGAAAGCAAATGCAATGAACTTATCAATGAACTGCATAACTATGCACAACTGTACAGAAATGTACGAAGAATCTGACATCCAGAACCTTGAGAACTTGAAGGAACAAGCTGAACGAAGCCGCTCGACATACAAAGACGAGAACCTGTGTAAAGACGGCGATTCTTGACAAGCGCTTGATAGCGGATTATATGGAACTGTTTAGTATGAGGGTGAACTTGAAGGTACTTTGTATTCTTTTACTTTGTATTATTCTTGCTGATACAAGTAAAGCGTCAGAAAATCTGACTTTTGTTTGGGATCAAAATTTCACTCTGCTGTGCATTTATGTTGTTGTTGCGACATTTTGGCTCGGTGCCATGAAGGTCAAACAATCAGTGGAACAGATGGCGTTGTTATTTGAAAATTGGGAAATGGCTGAGGAAAAAGTGACCGTTGGTAGATCTCGCTTCGCTCAGTTTTATTGTATTCCCACAAATGTTTATGTGAAAGAAAACCGAAGTCCTGCAAGACGAAGTCGTGAGCCAAGCCACGTACCCTTGAATAACCTTTCACGCATTTTGAACAAGAGTAGAAAAAGCAGGCGACTAATACAAGAATACATTTCAAATGTCCCAAAGTCGTCAAAAGTCCATGGTTATACCCGAGCTTACGTACTTCACAATGCTAATGCGTTCCGAGAACGTGCATGTAAACAACATGTAAACAATAAAAAGCCACAGATGGAAATGGAAAGAGAAAATTAGGATCAATAAACCATCGCTGCGAGAAAGCTAGAAGCTCAAAAAGAAGATTGCCAAAAGTAACCGAGGTGCTAAGGTACGTTTGTACTTTAAAATGTGTTAAAAAACAGGCATTGCAAGATCAGACGTACTCAGAGATCAAAATCACAGAACCAAGTACAATGGGTTTTCTCTGTCAAGGGATATAGAAAAAAATTCCGGTCCTTCAGTTGTTGATCCAAACAAAACGATCATCGGTTGGCTTTCTGGATGCACGGAAGCCATACTTTAAGAGCGATTTTGGCTTGCATTGTTTTTAAGCGTCGGAAGACTTGAAAATAGCCGTACACAAATGCTTGATGTGTTACCAGCGGGACCCCCGTAAAGTACAAAGGCTTGTGTTTTGCAAATGCTCGATTATAGATACCGCTTCAACCAATGTATCTGTGTTCTGAGCAATATTTGTGTGAAAGAACATCGAATAAGTAGTAGAAGACGAGTCGAAACTTGATAGAACTTGAACTTTTCCCTGCGGGCAGAGCGTCTCCCTTTGTCGGAAACTCTGCAGCTTTGTGTAACGCGCGGCGTATACGAACAGTCGGCGTTTAACTTCGTTTTGAGTGCAGTAAAGGTTCTTTGTTTATTGTCTGAGGATATTGAATTACTAATAGGTTTGAGGCAAATATCACGCGAGATTAAGATACAAGATCTGTCAATGAAATGTCACGAGCATAATATCATAGATATCATCAGTTAATTAGCTTTCACTCACGCCGCTTTAACAAAAGCAGGAAAGACCGGCAGGCGATTACATCGAGAATATTTTTCACTGAATACCTCGAAGTCTTCAAAAGCTCAAGGTTGATATCCGACTATCCGAGCCGTAATGTTCGCTCCACAAGCCCGTGATGCACGCCTTTGTTGTCACGGTATTCAAACGTCTGCAGCTTCCGATAGAGATTAATTTCGTATCGACCCAGAATTTTGCGTTAAAGCTTAATGCATAGCAGTCTTGAACATATTAGTAATCAGACTTGTACATGTAGGATGAGTAACGTCTGAGATGGCTTTTTCATACGAAGTAATTTCATCATGGGAAGTGTCATGCTTTAATGTGCTACAGAGATAAGTCTGAAAGCTTTCAATTACAGCTACTTGAACATGATGCACACGCTGGGAAGATGAGATAAGGCTATTACGCTGTCTTACAGCTACTTAAGATGTCGGGTATTCCCCAGTCAATCCCATTACAAAATGACAACACAGTTCCTCCACAAAACATGTCAGCTTGAAAATTCACTCAACAAGGTTGCCAGGTCGTATAGCAAGCGTCACACAAGTACTGTCACGTGCATCGGAAAGCAATGAAAACTGGGTTGTTGCAAACGAAGAATATTCCTACGGGGCCTTCGATAATTGTTTTCTCTCAATTATTATAATACACTTTTTCGTGAATATCTGTTTGACCGAAATTAGAAGAAAAGAGGGCAAGAAAAATAAAGGGAGCTCTTGGATCCGTCATGTGCAAAAACTGACTCGGCTATAATATCTTTTGCATATAAACGCACGACAAAAGTTCCTCTCCCGGAACCCCTCGTGTCTCTATTCATTGTACTAATGACGTCACAAGCGCACTGGCCACGGGCCTGTCTTGTTACTATACAAATATTACTTCTTATTTATATAATCTGGCTTATTTCAACAATATCATAACATGCATATGATACAGTAGCTTATCAGTGGCCATCACTCAAAACAGAACAAGTGAACAATTTTCAAGAAAACTTCTTCACTACTATCACCAAACGCTCATGGCCGACGAGGCAAATTTGCACGTAGTGAAAACGGAGCTCAGTAATGTGAACACTTTATTTGAGCAATTCCAACACGCATATAATCTCCACTATGACGAGTCTGACTCTGAGGAAGAACAAGACAGACAGTCGGAGACACGACGCCAAGGAGAAGTCTTTCCTCGAGTTCAGGGAACAAGTCACTACCTGGATTAGGCAAGTTGAGCACCGTCTATCGGAACAAATTGATCATCTTTCCGATGTTGTATTTAGAGCATCCAAAACGTCCAGAAGTTCCAGAGCGTCCAGTAGATCGCAAGCATCATCTACAGTTTCTGCTAGGGCTAAAGAGAAAGCCAAAGTCGCTGAGCTGTTAGCTGAAAAGGCTATGCTAAAGAAAACCCAGGCACTCTTTGCAGCAGAACATTAATTAAAGTTGGAACTGGAAATCGCCAAGGCTCAAGGAAGGGAAAAGACATACGTGGAAATCGACGAAGATCAAGCCAGGCAAAACGCTGACAATAACATGTTGCTATCCCCAGCGGCCGATCCATACAAGTTACCTTTTCCGTCACCTTATCCACCTCCAAGCATGAATTCACCACCACCAGCCGTTCCCGCTCACAGCTCCCGCTCCCGAACTCATCAGTGTGTGACCATCACGATTTCCAACGCCCACCAACTGCTGCTGCTTCTGCACTCAACCCCGCCGCAATGAAGTTCAACCCGACTGACCCCAAAACCAGGAGTCAAGTTCACAACAGTACCAAAGCTATCGATGCGCCAAAGGACAGTCGGGACGAGGACCTCAATTGCTCTGTTCTCAATGAGCAAACAATTGAAGCTATACTATGTTACAATAGTTAATGATTAGCCCACCAGGGGCCTCGTTCTGATGTGTTGATATTCTTGAAGCACGAGGACTGGCAGCGTGCGAAGGACCAAATAAAGCTTCTTTAATGTGAAAGTATCGGCGATACTTGCTTAAAGATACATGGTGTCAGCAGTTAAGCGATGTCCACACCTCCAACCAGCCAATCAACCGAACCACCGACAGCGAATGCTGTGCCACTTTTACCGAGCGGGTTGAAGATGCCGCCCCCGCTGAAAACTGAAGGAAACCTTGCGGCAAACTGGAAGCGTTTCAAACGCTCTTGGGACAACTACGCGATCGTCGCAAGGTTGGAGCACTTCGAAGAAAAATTTCAAACTGCCACACTCCTGTCAGCGATCGGAGAAGATGCAATGGAAATGTTTGAAGGATTTAGTTTCCCCACTGAGACGGATTGTTGGAAACTAAACACAGTCATTAAGAAATTTCACGATCTTTGCATTGGCGAAACAAACGAAACCTACGAAAGGTTCGTTTTCAACCAAAGAAATCAGGAAGACGAAACTGTAGACCAGTACATTACAGAGCTACGGAAACTCGCCCGCACATGTAATTTTTGCTCGTGCCTTTAAGATTCGCTTCTTCGCAACCGCCTGGTGCTTGGCGTCAAAGACAACGCTGTTAGAAGAAAGCTATTACAAGAAAGAGATTTAACGCTCCAACGGGCCATCGACATATGCTGCAGCGGTGAAACAGCGAGCAAACAACTGCAGGACCTCAAGAAAGCGCCTGCGGCCGAGGAAATCCACGCCATCGCCAGACAGCGAAATTCGAGAAGAGAGACGGGCAACGAGCGTGACACAAAACACAAGCGCGACCTGCCATGCAACTACTGTGGCGGAATACATGAGAACAAGAAAAGCAAGTGCCCGGCATTCGGACAGACATGCAAGAAATGTGCAAAGAAAAACCACTTCGCTAGAGTCTGTAAACAAAGTGCTCAGCCCAGCGGAAGAAAAACAGTGCGTTACGTAACAGACAGTCACGCATTATCTGACTCCGATGACTCTGGCGACTCAGTCATCACTTTAGAGCCATCTCCTGAAACCTCCCCGCTAGACGACATTCTTGTAGTAGACCACCGACAGGTTAGCTCCAAAATACACGTCCCTATGACAATCAAGGGAGGCTGTGAGATCACCTTCCAAGTTGATACTGGTGCAACATGCAACGTAATCCGATCCTGCGAACTCCAGGGAACAAAGTACGAAAACAACATCGCCCCCACAACACAAGTCCTGAAGATGTTCAACTCATCGCCACTGAAGCCTATTGGGAAATGCCACATCCAGTTAACCAACCCACAGAACGGCCAGAAGTACAAGGTCGAGTTTACCGTTGTGCGAGACGACAACGGGCAAACCAACCTGATCGGGAGCTCCGCAGCCCAGCAGATGGCTCTCATCCAAGTCAAATATGAGAACATGGCGGTCCCAGCGGAAATCAAAATCGTGCAGAAAATGCAACCAAAGGACATAGGCCTAACAGAGCAGCAGCTCACGTCAGAATACCGTGACGTATTCGACGGCCGGATCGGCGAACTTGGCAAGCCCCTACACCTCGAAGTCGATGACACGGTGAAACCTGTCCAAGTTCCGCCCAGAAGGGTGCCAGAAGCTTTAAGGAAACCACTGAAGGACCATTTGGCTGAACTAGAACAACAAGGAATCATCGAGGGAGTCGTCGAACCGACGGACTGGGTAGACGCGACCGTTGTCGCAAGAAAACCCAACGGGAAAATAAGACTCTGTTTAGACCCTCGCCCACTTAACAAGGCACTCAAAAGATGCCATTATCCAATCCCAACAGTCGAGGATATTCTGCCGGACCTAGCTAATGCCAAAGTCTTCACGAAGGTTGACTGCAAGAACGGCTACTGGCAAGTACCTCTCGACCAAGACTCAACCCTACTGACAACGTTCAATACACCTTTTGGACGGTACAAATGGAACAGAATGCCTTTCGGGATATCCCCGGCTGGCGAGATTTTCCAAAGGCGCCTCGACCAAGCCATTGAGGGCCTCGACGGTGTGCGAACGGTAGCAGATGACCTCCTAATCATTGGCAACGGAGCCACCATGGAGGAAACAGTGCGAGACCACGACGACAAGGCGAAAGCACTCCTCAACCGCTGCAGAGACAAGCACGTCAAGCTCAACCCTGAGAAGATTGAGTTCAGACACATCATGGGCACCGTTAATTACTTGGCAAAGTTCTCGCCCAGACTTTCCGACGTAGCAGAGCCCCTGCGACACCTAACAAGAAAGAACAGCCAGTTTGCATGGACCGCCGAACACGTTACAGCACTGGAAGAAATCAAGAAATTGGTGACTGCGCCACCTGTGCTCAAGTATTACGAGCCAGAGAAGCCACTAGTCCTGCACTGTGATGCAAGCGAGAAGGGCCTCGGAGCATCTCTGCTGCAAGACGGCCGCCCCATCACGTACGCAAGCAGAGCCTTAACACCAGCGGAATGCAAGTATGCTCAAATAGAGAAAGAGCTATTGGCAATTGTTTTTGGAGTGGAACGTTTCCACCAGTATACCTACGGAAGAAAGGTCATTGTCGACTCTGACCACAAGCCACTAGAGACAATTTATCAGAAACCTCTGGCATCAGCCCCAAGGCGCCTACAGAAGATGCTCATGCGCCTGCAGCAATACGACATCGAAGTACGCTACAAGAAAGGAACCGAGATGTTCCTCGCCGACACCCTGAGCAGGCACTTTACCCAGGAAGCGAGCGTACACCTCCTCAGATCAGAGTTCGAAAAAGAGATTGAGCAATCTCCTGACCCTGACGAAGTACACCAGTTGGCCATGTCACCAGAGCTGATTTCCACAATCAGGGGAGAAACCGACCGAGATGAAACCCTGCAAGCCGTCAAAACAACAATCCAGCACGGATGGCCAGACAACAAGAAAAACGTTGCGCCCAATGTCAGCACCTACTTTCCTTTCCGTGACGAGCTTGTCGTTGAAGAGGACCTGATCATGCGTGGCAACAGACTCGTGGTCCCACAGGCAATGAGAAGACGAGTCTTAAGAGACCTCCATTCAGCCCACCAAGGGGTCACATCAACCCTTAGGAGAGCTCGAGAATGTATCTACTGGCCAGGAATGACTGACGCCATCAAGGACCACGTTTTCCACTGTGAAACATACACGACCTATGGCCCAAACAGCAGAAAGAGGCGTTGATCAGCCACGAAGTCCCTGACAGGCCATGGGCCAAGATTGCCACCGACCTTCTAGTGTTTAAAAAGAAAGAATATCTCGTGACGGTGGACTATTTCTCAGGATTCTTCGAGGTAGACCGCCTCACTACCACAACATCACAAGGGGTCATCCGCAAGCTGAAAGCACACCTTGCAAGATACGGCATCCCAGACGAAATCGTCTCAGACAATGGTCCACATTTCATCTCGAAGGATTTCAAGACATTTCAGAGCAACTATGGCTTCAGCCACATCTCCACCAGCCCACACCACCACCAGTCCAATGGCAAGGTTGAGGCAGCAGTCAAGCAAGCAAAGAAAGTCCTCCGAGCAGCCCACTCGACAGGCGACGACCCTTTCTTAGCCCTCCTCACCATCCGCAATACCCCACAGGAGGACTTAGAGTCCAGTCCAGCACAAAGGCTGATGAGTAGGCGAACAAAGACGAAACTGCCCACATCGGAGAAACTCCTACAACCCCGTGTAGAGAAACATGTTCTGGAGAAAGTCCACAAGCGCCAACAACGACAACAGAAGTACTACGACAGAGGGGCCAGAAACCTCAAGCCACTCCAAGAAGGGGACACTGTAAAGATCCAACCTGTGCACTTGGGGCAAAAAGAGTGGACCAGCGCCAAAGTCCTGAAACAAGTGGGCATAAGGTCGTACGAAGTGGAAACCAGTGGTCGAAACCTGGTTCGAAACAGGAGACACTTGAAGAAGTTTGAAGAGAGTGAGGCCTCTCCTGCAGCAGCCTTAAGGCGTTTCTCCTTCTTCCTAACCAAGTGCAAGAACGCCATGAAGAACATATCGCATATGACAGTACTCAATCACTCTCCAAATATGCAGATAATTGTTCAAAAGCTTTCCTTCACACCTGCAGAACGAATGGTGTGACCTGGTCACCAAGAAGAGGACTAGGAACCAGAAGATAGCCGACTTCGAAGATCTCGTTGAATTTGTTGAGTCTGCCGCCAAGTCCACAAACGACCCAATCTTCGGAAAGAATGCCCTAAATGGTGCGGAAGAGAGGCCAAGATTCAGCCACACAGAGAGCAGCAAACCATTTGTCAAAGCCAAACTGAAAAGCACCAGCTTTGCCACACATGTCGACACATCACCCAGATCCAAGCCCCCAGTTTTGAGCCGATCACAAGGTCAGCTGAATGCAAACAACAGATCGTGCTCGCTTTGTAGCAAATCCCACGACCTGGATGAATGCGAGGACTTCGCCAAGAAAACCACTGAAGACAAGAAAGCATTCCTCAAAGAGAACAGAATGTGTTTTGCCCGCTATGGAAGCAACCACATTTCTAAAGGATGCACAAAGAAGAGGACATGTCGGAAATGCAGCAAGCGACACCCCACAGCGCTCCACATAGATGGGTTCAAATTAACCAAGAAAAGTGAAAGTGACGAAGCCGGAGCCAGCCAAGAAGCCACCAGGGTGTATAACAGTTTCGTGGATACACAGAATTCTTGCAACCGCGCTGGTGTTGAAGAAACTATCGTGCTTCATGCAATAGTTCCAGTCAAAGTGAAACAGAAAGGCAGCAACTGGACAGTAACAACATACGCCTTCTACGACGGTGGTAGCGGAGGTTGTTTTGCTTCCGAAACCATCAAAAGCCAGTTAGGAGCAGACGGTATCAGAACAAGACTGCAGCTGGGCACCATGCATGGACAAAGCTTCATGGACAGTACCGCCCTGAGTGGGCTTATTGTGACAGATCTAAATGATCACAACTCCATCGAGCTGCCACGGACCTTCACGAGAGACGGAATTCCAGTTAGCCACCAGCAAATTCCAATGCCCCAGATGATCAGTCACTGGGAGCATCTCCGTCAAGTATCTCAAGAAATCTCGGAGCTTAGGCCGGACTTGGAGATTGGCCTGTTGATCGGCAGTAATTGCCCTGCTGCACTAGAGCCTCTGGAAGTGGTGCCCAGCCAAGGTGAGGGCCCCTTTGCTGTTCGCCTCAGGCATGGTTGGACTGTGAGCGGTCCTCTGCAAGTCAGCTACAAACCGGACAACAACGTCCTCACAGCAAACCGGATCACCTTGAGGGAGGTCAAAACCATCAAAGAAATCGTAGCACCCAAAGCTCTGTTAACGATGCTTGAATTAGGCTTCAATGACCACACCCCCAGCAAGAGCCCTGACGACCGCGGGTACTCACAGGAGGATCAAAAATTTCTACAAAAAGTAGAGAGCAGCATCAAGAAAGTTGAAGATCATCATGAGATCCCTCTTCCTTTTCGAAACTCCAACATGATTATGCCCAATAACAGAGATCAAGCTGCCAAGAGAGCCCTCTGGCAGAAAAAGAAAATGCTCCGCGATGAAAAGTATTATCGCGACTACGTTGCCTTCGTTAACGGTGTAATCGGCAAAGGCTACGCACAGAAAATCACAAGGGGCATGCAGTCAACCAAGCCCGGAAAAGTGTGGTACCTTCCCCACCACAGAGTCTACCACCCAAAGAAACCTGACAAAATCCGTGGTCTTCGACTGCAGCACAAAGTTCAGAGGGGAATCACTCAACGATCAGCTCCTTCAGGGCCCTGACCTCACCAATTCTTTGGTTGGTGTCCTGACCTGATTTCGACAAGAACCCGTAGCTTTCATGGGAGACATAGAAGCAATGTTCCACCAAGTTAAAGTCTCAAACGAACACTGCGACTTCCTGCGCTTCCTGTGGTGGCCAGATGGAGATTTGGAAAGCGAAATGGAAGAATACCGAATGACAGCAACCTATTCGGTGCCGTCTCATCACCCAGCTGTGCTAACTTCGCCTTAAAGAGGACGGCGAAAGAAGACGAGAAGGAGCACAGTACCCTGGCTGCTGACACACTGAGGCGGAATTTCTATGTAGACGACTGTTTGAAATCCGTTGCCAGCGAAGTCACCGCTGTGAAGCTGGTCAAGGGAGTTCACCAAATGTGCACTGATCTCTTCTATTTACGACCCTCTTGGCTGTCACGCCGTTCACGCTGTCAGCAAAGAAACTACTACAAGAACTCTGCGTTGAAGGAAATCTAGGTTGGGATGACGAAATTCCAGAAGCATATCAAATAAGATGGGCCAAGTGGTGCGGTGAACTCCCGCTGCTGGAGCAATTGCAAGTCAACCACTGTCTGAAACCACCGCAGTTTGGGCAAATAAAATCCAGGCAGATACATCTCTTCTCAGACGCAAGTTCCACAGGTTACGGATCAGTAGCATATCTGCGTCTCCGCGACAACCAAGACCGCATCCACTGCTCCTTTCTGTTGGGAAAGGCCCACTTGGCACCAGTCAAAGAAGTGACCATACCATGCCTAAAGCTCACGGCCGCCACAGTTTCCGTCTGCCTGGCACAAATGCTCAAGAAAGAACTGGACGAAGAACTTGATAGCATCAAGCTCCACACAGACTCAACTACAGTGCTAAGATACATTGCCAACGACCAAAAGAGATTTCAAGTCTTTGTTGCAAATCGTGTACAAGTGATCAGGGATCTCTCCAGCCCAATGCAGTGGAGGTATGTCGACACTGACGACAATCCTGCAGACGAAGCCTCCAGGGGCCTGGACAGGCCATCACTGTTGAATGAGCATCGATGGTTTAACGGCCCAGAGTTCCTATGGAAGCCAGAGAAGGAATGGCCAGAGCAACCATTCACGATGGGTGAAATACCGGACAAGGACCCAGAAGTGAAACGAATTGCCTCCAGTCACGCAACAGCAATCAACTGCTCATCTACCGCTGCGTTCAAACTAATTGAGCACTACTCAAACTGGTACCATCTGAAAAAGGCTGCGGCTGTATTTCTGCGTGTGCGAAAGATACTCTGGAAACGCAGGGAAGACCATAGAAAGCAAAGAATGAAGTTTTAAGCAACGAACCGCAGCCAGAGAGATACCAAGCTGACCCACGCTGTTCATTCCTTACCGTGCAGGAGCTGAAAGAAGCCGAGACTGCCATACTTAGATTTGTCCAGTCCCATGTCTTCAGCAATGAGATCCACGTCCTCAACCGACTCAGCCCTACAGATGTAGATGAACGGAGCCGCAAAAAGCGAAGGAAAACAGAAATCAAGAAGGCAAGCAGCCTCTATCGTTTGGATCCCTTCCTTAAGCATGGCATGCATCGGGTAGGGGGTTGTCTTAGCCGAGCGGATATACCAGTGGATACCAAATATCCTGTCATTTTGCCTCGCAAAACCCACGTCACAACGCTAATCATTCATTACATCCACGAGCAGTTGGGTCACGCCGGTCGCGGCCACGTACTCGCCAAGCTGAGAGAGAAGTACTGGAATGTGGGCTCCAACACTGCTGTCCGGCAGCTAATCACAGATTGCATCACTTGCCACCGCAAGCGAGCTCCGCCGAACCAACAGAAGATGGCTGATCTTCCTAAGGATAGATTTACTCCTGCACTGCCATTTACCTACACCGGGGTAGACTACTTTGGCCCGTTCCTGATTAAAGAAGGTCGCAAAGAAGTAAAGAGGCACGGATCCCTCTTCACCTGCCTCGTAAGCAGAGCCGTGCACATCGAAACCGCATACTCGTTAGACACAGATTCCTTTATCTACGCACTGCAGCGCTTCATTGCCCGTCGTGGACCGGTCAGATCAGGTGCAACAATGGGACAAACTTCATTGGAGCAAAGAGGGAATTGTGCAAAGCCATGGAGGAGTTGGATCACAATCAAGTTCATAACAAGT
Source organism: Plumapathes pennacea (assembly GCA_964036295.1). NCBI lineage: Eukaryota > Metazoa > Cnidaria > Anthozoa > Antipatharia > Myriopathidae > Plumapathes > Plumapathes pennacea. The sequence goes on along the minus strand of OZ038467.1, from coordinate 16,661,431 downwards.
TAAGGAAAGAGGGCATCGAATGGATCTTCAATCCACCCGCAGCCAGTCACATGGGCGGTGTGTGGGAAAGGCAAATACAAACCATCCGGAGCATTCTCGGGTCTCTCCTACAGGAACACGGTAACCGCCTGGATGACGAGTCTTTCCACACACTGCTGTGTGAAGTCGAGGCCATCATGAACTCCAAACCGCTCACGTCTTCGTCAAGCGACCCTGACGATCTTGATCCTCTAACTCCCAACCACCTGTTGACCCTAAAGACAAGCATTGTCCTACCCCCACCTGGGAATTTTCAGCGTAACGACGTGTACATGTGCTGCCGCTGGCGCAGAGTCCAGTACCTCGCCAACCTCTTCTGGTCGCGTTGGAAGGAGTACCTTGTAACTCTCCAGAAGAGACAGAAGTGGCACCACCCCCAACGCAACTTAGAAGTTGGAGACGTCATCCTCCTGAAAGACGACAGCACTCCCAGGAATGTCTGGCCTATGGGAGTCATAACTTCAACCGAGCCAGATGCAAGAGGATTGTTCCGTAGCGCGGTCGTGAAGACACAGAACGCAGAACTTCGTCAACCCATGGGAAAGCTTGTCCTCTTGCTTACCAACTCAGATGCAAAGGCTGGCACAGAAGAAGCCAATGATGACAAGACCCTGGTATAACACGGCCAGCCAGGCTGCGAGTATACACGTACTTTCACTGCCAAGTTTGATCTTTGTTTTAGTTTTTCTTTTCATTCAGTGCTCCTAATGATTACAATGAGTACTATCATATATTCAAATAATTTTCGTTTTCGTTTTTTTTTGTTAAACAACCTGCGATCGTTTAAAGGGCAGGGAATGTTGATGCGGATTATCGATAAAGCGCATGCGCAACACATGCAAAAAAGAGAGTTGGACTGCAACAGTGATCAGACACGTTTTTTATAGAGAGTGATCGGACACGTTTTAAAGACCGTAATTACCACTCATCGTTTTTAGAGACCTAATAGGAACACAAATGTAAGTAGATCTCTTTCAATGTTCCTTTTATCAATTTGTAATTTTGTAGCCTAAATATAGTCTAAGTAGTTCTTTTGTTTTGTTTTTCGTTTAGTTTTTGATACCATAATCCGTCGTGTACCGTTTTGGGAACAATTAAATGTGCAAGCACTTTGGCTCTTGTGAAGACGGCGAACGCGCATATCTTAAGTGTAGTATTGGTCTCACTACCGTTATCGTTATCGTCCTGTGAAAGGCGAGGAACTTAGGTTCCTGCATCCACAGGTAGCTCTTAAATATTTTGACCGGGCACCTGTCTGTTTCTGTGGCATACATTCGTGGGTCAAAATATCGCTCAGGACCAAACTCTTTTCTGCCGCTTCTTGTCTTCGAGCCTCTCTCAGTGTGCTAGGCAACATATTGGCGCTTCTCTCCTTCTTCCTGCCGTAACTCCAGATCACCAAGAAGGACTTTGCGATGTTCATCTCTTGCTCTCCAACCAAAATGCATAGTGTTGTTGAGCCATACTGTGCGAATTAGGAAATCTGGAGAATGATCACCAAGTTGACTTTCGGACCACAGTTTCTCCATTTCAACATCGCTCAAGGCGAGAGCTTTATTGGGACGTCGCCCTTTGCCTGCCAGCTGTAGCTGTTTTCTCTTCGACTCAAGAGTTTCCCGTGACCTTTCAAACTGCTTGTCAGACAAGATACTGTATGGCTTTCCAAGTTGCCGTAAGCGGCGGTCATAACTTCGCTGGAGAGGTCAGCGTTCCAGGTTCAAACTCAGTGTTGTCGAGCTTCCTGACCTTGATAAAAAAAGTGGCAGAGAAGATTGTTCAGCTCACCAGGAGAAATATCCTCCATATCCTCGCCCACTGAGGAGCACCACTGTTTCCAGACGTTCAGGTAGGTCTAGGTTTTTTTCACCGTGTTTTTCTTTTTGTTTTGTGCAATGAAATCGCCGATTTCTTCGTCGTTGAGTGTGGCTGTTTCTGTTGTGGTTGTGCGGGCCGCTTCATTTGCTCCATCTTTGCCAGTAACACTTTGCTGTGCATCGGTCAAAAATTCTTCAAAAGGCAAGTCGAAATTGGGCAGCCATTCATTTTCAATTTCAGGAAAAACTTTAAAAATGTCCTCCATGTTTACATTCGGCAAATCCGACGTTAATAGAACCTGTTAAACCGGTTCTCCTTAGCAACGTTGAATACGGCTGTATCTTTTTCACGTGTCTATGGAGTTATTCGCACGTTACTATGCCGTATTTTCACGTTACTAAGGGAGTTGCATAATGAAGTAGCTTATCAGTGGTAATCACTAAAAACAAAACAAGTGAACAGTCTTCGCGAAAACTTCTTCACTACTATCACCAAACACTCGCTGTACGTCATGCAAAATATCAGCTGCTGAAAAAGTCCAACACCAGACTCTGACTGATTTCCTTCCATTTATCATCAAGCACTAACTATACCAGTGATAAATAGGAACCATTGAAAAACAAAAGCGCAAACTATGTCACTCAACTTCATCCCTCCAAGATCAGGCAACGACGGCACTGAATCACTACTAACAATAATATTGGCATATAAACTAGAGAAGGGTTGTAACAGGGACTCACGAGTCCAACAATGCAAGTCACGCAAGAAATAATGCCAGACGAAAATTGGCCAGCAGATTCAATCTGCCCTCCACTTGCCACCCCAAACATGTTTAAACAACAGAAGAAACTTTTTTTTTCCTAACTACTATTAAATATTTTCTAATAATAAAGCTAATTAATAAAACGATAGTACATTGCACTTATAACCTCTGACCCATTTCCAAAATATTATATTGTACAACTTGTTTATCTTACCAACAATCTAATTGTTACTGTTATTTTTTATTTCTTTAACTATTATTATTATTGTTATTTTCTACTAATTACTAAATAAATATTACTTCTTATTTATAAATGAACTGAGCCATTGTGCTCGGTGGCCATTGCGCCAAATAGAGAGTCAAATCGATACTGGGCTGATCAGTGCTGATTGTAGTTCACAAGATCATGATGAGGCTTTGACAAGTTGTTATCCTTGTGAGAGTATTGAAAACCATATAAATGGTTATAGTGTAACTATTTCTGAAAAGTGTAAGGTTGAAGCTCATATGAAACGAGTGAATTGCCAGAGGAAAAGGGACAGGGAACCATCTCGAGTTCCTGTTAAAAGAATTCTAAAGGCACTCAGGAAAAGAAAGTCAAGGAATAGATTAAAGTCGTTTGTAAGACAACATCTTCCAGACAGTTCTTTCATCAGTAGTTTGTGTAAAAATTACAAAACTTGGAACCTCTGGTATACCACTGATCATTTTTATAGTAAATTTGTTTTTTACATGAAGAAACAGACATTCGAAACTAGAGATAGGAATTGTACTTGTAACTGCAGACAAACACACATCGATGTGCCAGATAGTTTTCCTGAAATTCATGATCGCAATTCAAGATTAAATGGAGGTGTGTCTCCTGAGAATGGTGTTAGCCATGATCTGCCATGGAATCGTTTGACAGAAAGACTTCGTCTGATAGGACTGATACCACATGATTTAGGCGGATCTGGGGATTGCTTCTTCAAATCAGTTGCACACCAACTGTACAGGACTGCTGCCTTGCATCTTAAAATTCGTATGGCCGGAATTAGCCATTTACAGAGTTACCCAGAATTGTATATTGAAAGCATTTCTGATGATAATTGGAATACCTATATTCAGCAAATGTCAAAAAAAGGCACATGGTGTGATAATATCATCATGCAGCTGTGGCCATCGCATATAACTGTGCCATTCATATCACAGAATCCAATGTAAATTCACTTCAAGGGACAATCATAAATCCTGTTGCTGATCAGGAAGGACGAAAGACAATATTTATTGGATATATAAATGAATTGCACTGTTTCGACATTGACCGACAGAAATAGTCAGCATAAAAACAAACTCAAATGCTTAAAGAGAAATTTAGTAGAAACCAATGAAAAAAGACACTATAGACTTCTTAAGCAAAGACAGCGCGACAAGAGTCAAATATACAGAAACAGCTAATGAAAGGGCGAACAAATGTGCACATAGGAGAGAGAATGATAACAACGTAACTGTTGACAAGCAAGAAGAGAGACTTGCAAATAGGAAAGCATGTTATAGAAAGTCCGAAGCAGTTCCTGGGGGTCCAGTTCATGAATAAAAACAGGCACAAAATAACATTAACGTTTTCCATAAGTCAAATGAGTATTCAGTTTGCCAGTGCACTGTCTGCTTTGAAGCATGGCCACTGAAATCCAACCCAAGGAGGATTGATCAGTACCAGTGCCAAAGGTGCATGAGAGATAAACAACAACCAAAGAAGTTTTCTATGGAGAATGACATGGTTCCATCATTAGTGCCTTTACAACTGCAGGGTTTAACCCAAGTAGAAGAAATGCTTATCGCACGTGCACTCCCTACCATGCGTGTTTACATAAAACCTGGTGGACAAAGAGGCTATTCAGGTCACTGTATCAATTTGCCTCAAAATATAGGTGAATTAGCACATTCTCTGCCCAGATACCCTAAGGATATATCTGTTGTTGTTGTTGTTAAAATGAAAGGAAAAGACAACAGTTTTAAAGATGTGAGAGTCCGGAGGCAAAATGTAGCTGATGCACTGCAACGGCTCATGACCAATACCCAAACTACAGGGACATAAACATGAACCAAGACTGTTTAAATTCTTTACCAGAAGATGGTGTTCCATGTGGTCTTCTCTCAGTTGAAACAGAAGATTGTGGTGAGGATACCACTAATGAACCAGATTTGGGTCTTCAAAATGAAGATGACATTGTTTATAATGAAGGCACAGAAATGAGTAGTTTTCTCCCCATCCCCGAATGTCAACCCCAAGAAATGGATGCTATTCAGCAACAACTCTCTCGGGTACAATGCCTTGGCCAACAGTAGATAATGAACCCATAAATGAGTATCTCACTCCTTTCCTGGCTCTCATTGGCTTTCCCAATGTTGTTTCCAGATGGTAAAGGTGATCCTACCAATATGTCATTACGCCGAGATATACCACTTGGAGAAAGAGTGAAGCACCTTCTGAAATTCGGAGAAAATAAAAATGAAAAATGGCTATATCGCTTTGCTTCGCACTCTAGGTTTGCTTACTGGGCATTGAATATGATACAGAGGAAACGTATTCTACAACAAACAGGCATGTTCCTGAAAAAAAACCCAGGAGAAGCACATTTGAATCCTGAAGAACTGCGTCAGATGGCTGCTAATAATAACACAAAGGTGTTCATATCAAAGATATCACGCTATCTTGGCAACATTACTGGTTCTAATGCCTATTGGCACAAAGCTAAAGAAGATTTAAAAGCAATAATTTCCCATGCTGGAGCTCCAACATTCTTTTTCACATTCTCATCTGCAGATATGCATAGGCCTGAACTTCATGCACTGTTTGGTACTAGCTCAGTTGGTGGTAGTTCAGCCAACAACAAACGCCAGAATGTAATTAACAATCCTCATATTACAGACTGGTTCTTCACACAACAATTAGAAAGTTTTGTCCATTGCTAAAGCTGATCAAACAAATATACCAAAACTCAATCAAGAGATTCTTGAGGGAAATGACGCTTCCAAAGAAGTCTGTCAGTATGTTGACTGGTTACTGTCTACATATAATCCAAACCGACCTAATAATGGAGCCTGGGAAAAATCCTTAATTCATCCCTGTCAAAGACGTCACAAAGACATACTAGATCCTCAAGACTTTCATGATGATTATGTTGATTTGTTGCATACAGTGCAAAGGCACACCCGCTGTAATACAATCTATTGTCTTAGAAAGAAACAGAATGAAACTGAACTGAAATGCAGGTTTAAGTTTCCATTTGAACTTTGTCCCACAACAAGGCTGGAATTTGAACCGATTCATACAAAGGATGGAAATACACAATACAAAGCAAAGGTGATAACAAAGAGAAATAATGCGAGGCTCAATAATCACCAGCATCTGCAGCTGCAAGGCTGGAGAGCAAACTGTGATATTCAAGTGGTAGTTGATTATCATGCGTGTGTGGAATACCTTGCAAAATATGCATCCAAAGGTGAACCAAAGTCACCTGTAATGAAGCTTGCATTTAATTCCATTGTTCGTAATTGTAACAACAGTAGCAACCCAACAAAACTGATAAAAAAGGTGATCTTGAAATCACTTGGACAACATGACTTTTCTGCACAAGAGACCATCTAATGTCACTGAAACTAGTGAGCTCATCATTCATTGTAGTACCTATCAGTCTGAATGATTCATGTAGAATCAAAACTAAGATACCAGATGGGGATAATGCAACAAACGACTCGCTGCTTGATACCTATGCTCAGCGTGAAAAGTATGCCAACATAGTCCCTGAAATAATGGCTTTAGATTTCATTGATTTTGCCACGACATAAAAAATTGTCAACAATAAACTATCAAGTCAGCCTGAAAATATGGTTCCAAGAGCCTATCCAGCATATTCTCCATATCTCTTCATATAACATAAATGGATGTACCATCCATTCACTATTAAAACTGCCTGTTGGCTCAAAAGGAAACAGAGTTGACTGGGGCACGTCTTTTCAGACTACAAGAAAACCTTAAAGATATCAACTATATTATTATTGATGAATATTCTATGCTAGGATAAACAATGTTTGGCTGGATTGATAGGCGATGCCGACAAGCAACAGGCAAAATTGATGAAGTATTTGGCGGTAAATCTATAATCTTAGTGGATGATCCTGGTCAGTTGCCACCTGTTACCGATAAACCATTGTATCATTCTAGACCCTCAAGTTCCATAGGTGAACAAGGCCACTTAGCTTATTTCATGTTTAACAATGTTGTTAAAGTATCAGTAAACAAAAGAGTTCAAGGCACAAACCCAGAGCAAACACAGTTCAGGGACTTGCTTATGCGACTACGCACAGGAGATTGTAATGAAGAAGACTGGAAACTTCTCGTGACAAGACAACCTTTGAAAGCAGATAATATAGCTGAATTCCAAGATGCCACAAGATTGTACTTTAGCAATAAGGAGCTGCCAGTTATAACTTCCAACAGTTAACAGAGCTCCATCAGCCAATGGCACGCATTGATGCACGACACTCAAGTGATTTAGCTAAGAAAGCTAGCTCAGATGACATATCAGGATTACAGCCTAGCATTTTCCTTTCAAAAGGGGCAAAGATAATGCTTACCATGAATTTGTGGACAGATGTTGGGCTTTGCAATGGAGCAACTGGAACAGTTGTAGACTTTATATATGCAGATGATCAGCAGCCACCTGACCTACCTGTGGCTGTAATTGTGAAGTTTGATGACTATACTGGTCCATCTATTCATGATAGCATTCCAGCATATGTACCTATATGCCCAATAACAGTCACCTCTCACACTTTAGATGGTTTGCATGAGAGACAGCAACTGCCTTTGAAACTTGCTTGGGCAATAACAATACACAAGAGCCAAGGTTTAACACTACCAAAGGCATGGATTGACATTGGTCAGACTGAAAAAAATGGAGGCATTTCATATGTGGCCATAAGCAGAGTAAGAACACTTTCAACTTGCATAATTGAACCAATGACTTTTGAAAGGCTGACAAGCCTTAAAAAGTCTATAAATTTAAGATTTAGACTTGAAGAAGAAAGCAGACTTCATAATCTCTCAAATATCAACTGATCACAAACTCAAATAATAATTACTCTGACAGTCAAGTAAAGGATCAAAGTCCTACATTGGGGGCTATTAACTTGATTTCTTTCATGACATTTCTTATACTATTATTTTAATGTTTGCCTTTGGCGATAAATTGAAAAGTAAGTTTTGTGTTATGTTTATAGGGAACTGAATTGGTGTTACGGGGCATGATTAAAGTCCTAATTTCAGGGTTGCATGTGAAATCATTATATATTTTGTGCTACTGCCTGAAGGAAAGATTGTACTCTGACCCATAGCACCACAAACCATAACTGTATCAACTGAGTCATTGTTGTACTCAAACTAATTTTATGCTTCATATTTCATGTTTCTACCACAGAATTACACACGTGTACAATAATGGAGCCAGAAAACCAAGGCAATGGTGAGTACATTATAACATAGTCACGATACAAGCCGCGCGCTGATTGGTCGAAAACCGTGGTTTGCCAGAGTATAAACCACACTTACCCGTGGTTTATAAGTTATAAACCACGCTTACGTCATCCTCTGGCAAAAAAGAGAAAATAATGCGAGAATGGAGTCACCAATGCCCAACTATGAGATAAAATTTGGCTTTAAGTGAAGGCACCGGCTAGTACGGTTCACCGTGAATCGGTAAAGAACGTGACCTCATCAAAAGCACTTCAACAGTTTGGAGAGGGAAAATCTATGTCGAAGAACGGCAAGTTTCTCGTCAGCATCGTGGAAAGCGACTCGGTTTAAGGACTGTCCCTAAGTACAGCATATTTGGGAGTCACATTACATCAGTGGGTTGTTTGAATGAAGTTGAATGGCTTCAACAAGGAAGGAGAGAGCAAATCATTCAGTTGAAGAAGATCAGCCGTGAGCAATCACTGAACATGAACGGCGAAGACAGACGAACAGACGTGTTTGTAGTGATGCAAGAGAAAGAATTTCCGACGATGTGACTGAAAAAAATTATTGAAGAATTTTCGGACGGACTTCAAATGATTGTACTACGAGGTAGAGTCAAGAAATCGGTAAGTTTTCATTCACACAATTTTCAAGTCGGCCGTTGGAGCATTTGTTGATTCCCTTCAAATTTGCATTTTATGCACTAGCCGACTGTATGATTTCATGTACTTGTAGTCCAAAGTTCTACAGGAAATATAGTTCTTTACTGTGAGGTGTTGCCTAATTTTATAGAACAGAGGGCCTGGTTGAAAAATTGAAGTGAAACTGTACTGACTTGGCAATTCGGACTGTCGAGCCGTTTAGGAGAATCTATTATTTCATCGCTGTTAGCATTCCAACATTTTTGATGAATAAAGACAGTTTTATTGTGAAAGTTTTGAAGTTCTATGTTATAAAACAAATAAACCAGCTTCAAGCGTGCTCCGTTCAGAAATAAAGCACTTAGCAAGTGCCGAGAGCACTCAAGAAGTAGGGAAAAACGCTCGCCTTCGGCTGGCGTTTCTCCCTACACTTCTTTCGTGCTCTCGTCACTGTGCTTTATTTCTGAACGGAGCAGCTTGAAGCTGGTTTATTTGTATCGTTTTGTACACCACTACTCCTGCACTGCATGAAACATGATATTCAACCAGTCACAAAAATGACAGTTTTATGAACTGATGTATAAGATAATTTAGACAAACAGATAAGGAAATACTGTCAAACCTATCTATACAACTATGTAATACTTCAGCAATTTACAGCAGTTGTACCAAGCAAAGGAGGCTGAATCATAACCCCAATATCATAATATTCATTTTTAGAACTACATGTAAATACAAGTTTTGATCGGTAAGTTTTGTTCCTGTTAATAAAAATATTGTAACAGTATTGAAGTTTTGCCATATTTAGTTTTGAAGTATTGAAGTATTTATTTAGTTTTGAAGCATTGAAAATATTGTAACAGTATTGAAGTTTATTAAAAACATCTGTTACGAGTGAGACTCTTCCTGTGCAAATGTAGGAACCAGAAACACTTGCTACCACTTATCAACAAGTACTAACTGTACCAGTGATAAATAGGAACCATTGAAAAACAAAAGCGCAAACTATGTCACTCAACTTCATCCCTCCAAGACCAGGCAACGACTGCGCTGAATCACTACTAACAGTAATATTTGCATATAAACTAGAGAAGGGTTGTAAAAAGGACTCTCGAGTCCAACAATGCAAGTCACGCAAGAAATAATGCCAGACCAAAACTTTTTCTGAGCTGAAAAAAAAAAAAAATACGGCGAACCACCTCAATCGGTAAGGAATTTATTAAAAGACTACATTTATAACAAAAACTGAAATGACAATTCGATGAAAACATTCAACACCACTGTCAATATTTGATGAGCATTTGACATTTGAAGTCAATGGAAATTCATCATTGAGTCATCATCAAGTCAGTTCAAAGTTTTCTGGTTTTGTACAATCAATCTTTGTATCCTGATGATGCATCCACAAATTATAGATATTGTCTTTTATTAGGAGAATATTGGCCCTCAGTCTTGACCATAAAGACCTCGCCGAAACAGTTCGGTTCATAAAGTGAAGACTTCGGCCACTATTCTACTAGAAATACGATAATCACAGATACCCCCTCGCTCTGGCATTGATTGTACTATTACTTTGGTACTGCCCAACAAGAGGGCCTTTGTTTTACCGAAGTTTTAACACAACCATTTCTTCGAAGTCTAGGGCTACACGCAGTCAAGTGAAGTCAAGTGCTGCACGCAGCGACATGTCAGCCAGGGGCTGAAGGGGGAGCAGATTTCCACATTCAACCAAAGAGTTGGCAACACTCACAACTGCCATTAAATAGTGCCTTGATTCTCCATGTGCGAGAGAGCCAAGTTATTTAGAAGACCTCTCTCTGGAGAGGTAATTTAGCTTCTGACATTCTGTCGCCAAGTTATAACATTAGCAGGGAAACCCTTTACTGGAAATTTCTCTGTGCATTCTTTGTGTTAAGTAGATAAAAGACAAACTTTCTCACAGGTCCTGTACCATAGCGGCTTATATATGGCTAACACTTCATGCCCCTCCCCTCTCGGTAGTTTTTGCCACCTAGAGGGGGAACATTTTATTGACCTAATGAGATGGGCCGAACGGCTGTTAGGCCAAGGTGCCGACATAGAAGTTATTTGCATTTTGCAACTAGCTTCAAAAAGTGAATTCCTTTCATGCTCACTTATTATTCTTACAACCTCAAAGCAAAGGCCACCAAAGGCCACCCACTGATTCCCAGGTACACTGTACGATACACACACCTTAAAAGTCAACCCACACCTTAATCCCTGAAGATCTCCCCAACCTCCAGAATTGTCATTCCACCCATGCACTACAAGTGACTTGTGGACTTTTAGGGATTTCCAGGAAGGGGTCCAGAACCAGTGTACAAAAAGCACCAGATAATTGTTAACCTGTGTTGACCTGTTCACTGTCATTGTAATTTTAAAAATTTAAGAATCTAAAACTGATAACCGCCGCTATAACATGAAAGAGGAACGATGAGGGTCAAGAGCATAATTCATTAGATAAGAGTATGGTAAGAGAATGAAGATAGAATGTAGACAAGTTGTAAAAAAGGGATATAGAGTGGTAAAGTGATGACGTCATAAAAATATTTTTTCGGACATAATGGACTTTGCACAATTCTTCGGAATGGCCTACCTAAAAAAAATTCACAAAGAAAAAGTGGGCTCTTTAGTGCATTAAACAGCTGAGATATAGGCTTTTGAAGTTCAAATTGCTTCATACTAAACCCTCTTATTTGGTGTTGGTTCCTTTGATTTGGAACCAACGCTAAATAAAAGAGTTAAGTTAAGACTATCTCGAACTTTAAACTTCTCTATCTTCGCTTTCAGTAGGGCTAACGATTTGAAATTTTGCACACGTTCTTTCAGCTGCTGTGTATATCGCATGTGGTTTTGAGGTTTGAATGGAAAAGTTTGCAAAATGATGATGTCACACTTTACCACTCTATTACAACATCATGTGTGAGGGAGTAATATTAGGAACTAAGAATTTTGATGGATGGACATGGAAATATGAAAGGAGTTTTGATATAGTACCCAAGACGTCTGCAATGCAATCTACCCATCACTTCATCATATAATGTACTTATCAGTGGCTATCCAAGGAAGGGAGATGAATGATACAAACCAATCCCCCCTACCTAAAGACAGTATATTTCAGCAAAAATCAGGATCATTTTAGAAAGGTGAAAATGTGATCCAATCTCTGTCCCATGCTTAAAATTGTGAACAAAAAAAGTTGACTGTGCCATCCCTAGATACTTTTGACAAAAAATGCTAACTTGAATGCGCCATCTCATCCACCTTCAGCCAACCTAAACTAAAACCAGCTCTAATGACCCACCTTACCCCATGCCTTACTGTAGCACCACCAAATGATGGATTTGCCTTTTCAGTTGGAAGAAGGAGATTATGATTCTTAACACCATATATTTAAGCTGGTTAATGGAGTTTACAAGAAGATAGGAAAGTTAAATACAATACATCAAAACGGTCAACATTTGCATACAATATTACATAGTGCACCAGATACCTTACTCAGAGCTTCACTGAGGCAAAGCAGATGCAAGAAATCACTTGTAGGTTTCAGGGTTCAACCATCATAATTTCCTGATTGACCAAGTCCTACAACAGCAGGTATACACACTGTTCATTGCTGACCAAAAACAAAAGAGAAAAGAAGCTAGGTTAGCACTGGTCAAGATTTTAACCACTAAAAAGGGACCACTCATTTATTATGTCCACTGAGGGCATTGGGTTTAAGAGAACATGGCAAAAAAAACTTACAGTACCCCTGTTAATCTCACTGCTGAAAAATACCCCCCTTTCAGTACCCAAGGTTAACAAATTTCTACCAACTCCCATGGTATAATCTAGACACCCAGCCAATATGAATGAAATCAGAATATACTAAAATGGAAACTAGGGACAAGAGAGAGACTTTCAGTTTCTTACAAGAAAATTATCATACAGTAAAGAGAAATTGGCTTTTGACACCTTGCCCAAATGAAACCTGATTAAACTATAAATAATTCAGTATAACAATACAATCATTACTACAATAATTTATAACAACAATAATTACTATTGTTACAACACTCATACAAACTGCTTCTTAAGAGTTGAGGGTTTTTGTATTTTTAGCTTAGGAGTGAAAGGGTCAGCCAGCAAGAAAAGAGTAACACGTGACTTATCTAGTAATGCAAATTCAATTTTGACAGCTTGACTTCAAACACTTAATTCTAATCAGAGGCCACAATTAATCCAGGCTTCGCTTCTATAGTAATGTTTTGTTTTGTTTTGTTCTTTTACTAATGCAATTCTTCTATCAGACTTTCGAGTACTTTCCCTCTGTAACAAACCTAAAATTAAAAGCGACAAAATGTAACACAAGACTTGTTTTCAATATTATTACAGTTTTGTTCACAGTTTGTTCAGTCCATTTGTGACTGACAAACTCAATGCTCATGGCTATTTTGGTGTATTTTATATTTCTATTGAACAACCATTGCAAGACAAAGGCTACAGTGTACATGATCAAAATTAATGAAAGAAACATTTCAACAGCACTGTAAAATAAGCCGATTTGAATAACAACATTTTGAAGACTGTCACAGGCTCACAGCATAATACATGTAATGTATTCACAGAACCAGGCTGTGTGGAGTTTGAGCCATGAGAATGGATATTTTGTCACAAAAACAGATATATTTTCAGTGAATAAAACTTTACAAAACAGCTACAATATGCATGAGGCAACAGATGTCATGTATAGTATAAAGCATACTGTATGGTAAATTGTCATTGTTTATGGCTAAAGTTCATCAGAGCTTTGAAGCTCATTTCGGCCTGGTATCTTCTCAGAAGTATTTTGTGTCACTACAGAAAGTTTTGTCGGGACTAAATAATTAGCTGCAATAGAGTTATTTGCAATCCCATAGCGGTATTTATCAAGTAATCTCATCCATCAAACATTTGTTTACGGCTATTCTCAAAGCTTCTGCAGTGAACTTAAGAACACAAGCCAAAATCGTTCTCTAAAGCCCAGTTTATCTGTGCATGTTCCACAGGACCATTGTTGAGTTTGGATCGGATGCAGCTAACGTCACACACAAGTATTGACGTACAATTCAATCATCCAAATCGTTTGCAAAATAACCTTACATCAGTGCACATCACATGACGATGTGAACCAATCACCGTGTGCTGATTCCTAACCCAGAAAAAAAGTAATAAAAGAAAAAGCATTCATCTTGCAATCCTAAGCTCGTCGGCTTTACCACGAGCAATGAAGCTTGAATCATCATAGAACTTACACCAATTAACAAATTGACGTCAGTTTTTTTGTCTCTCCTCTTATTGATCATGAAACGCGTCGTAACATTGTCAAAAAGTTGTGGATCCACGAGGCGCTTCGCCGAGTGGATCCGCAACTTTTTGACAATGTTATGACGCGTTTCATGATCAATAAGAGGACAGACACATAAAAAGCTGACGTGAATTTGTTTTTTACAATAACAAAACTCAAGCGACGACGCGGGAAAAACACACAAGAAAACTGGATTTTGTTCAATTTGACCAAAATGTTGTCAACAAATTTTCCCGCTTTCTAATTGGTCGAGGTTAAAATTCAAGACATTTCATTGGCCAAAAAGTGACAGTTTGACGTGGGCATTTCACGCGTGCAAAATAAAATTTTGTCAAAGAAGTTGGAAAGAAATGAAACTAGACGCTTTTCTGCTGCGGTTTTCTCGACAATTTCAAGACAAAGCTCAAGGAAATTCGCCTCTGAACACTTCTGGTTCTCTACTTCAAATGCTGAATGTCGCTTTTGCAAGAACTGAGGTAAAATTGAAGCTGAATTCACCTTCTTTGTCCAAATCACTGTCGTCAGCACTCGATTTTATGTGTCTGTCCTCTTATTGATAATGAAAATTAGTCAATCACAAAGCGAGAAACTGACGTGTTATTGTAAAAATTTATATTGACTAAAAACGAGTTTTTTTTTGTTTTTTTTTTCCAAAGAATCGAAATCAGACATTACTATAATACTTTAAAAGATTAATCTGTGATCTGGAGCTTAGAACTTGACATGCACTTGGTTTCTCTTAACAAAGTTTAAATAAACAGACGGTCCCCAGTCTCGAACGGGTCAAAGTTTAGGACCTCTCATATTCTGCCAATAGTACATCGAAAATGTTGGGAATTTACCAAGAAAATGGATTAGGGCTGTTTCAAAAGAATCGTACGAAAATAGTACTACACTTACAAGCATATTTTCCCGAAAACATCACATATATTTCCACACAACACACGTGGTGACGATTGCACAACTTCAAAGCTGGCAGGTTCTCTGGCTGTCTCTCCAGACACTTTGCTCAAACGAAATGGCATAAAATGCGTGGGAGCTGAATTTTCAAAGCGACAACAAACAAACTCACCAATATTTCAGTTCACAAAGATAGCAGGTCCAACGAAAGGCGCGGGGAACGAACCCACATCCCGCATGGTTCTGCAGTCTCTATTTCACGAAGCACTTATCTGCCTCTGGGTGAAGGGGTGAGCGTTATGCCCAGGCGTGATTTCCAGTTTGATCCCAAAACCACTGGCGACATTCAATATTGTAGTAAGGACAATCTTCATAGAAAGCTGCAACTGAAGCCAACGTAGTATACTGTACGCTTGGAGTTGCTTTTCCCAGCATTTGACCGCAGCGGGGTAGGGAAGGGCAAATACTTGAGCCCGCGCAATCTCGTGCCACGACACAATGGCCGACATGAGGACATTTTTGTAAATGAAACACTATCTGTGTGCAAGATGAATGGTTAAGGGATCGCATAGGGTTAGCCAAGCTTTATTTTGAATAGAAATATTTAATATTTAATTTATTAGCCTGTATAGTAAATCGGAAATGTTTGTGGACATCATTTCATATATCTCTCAGCATTGCATACAGTACTTGAAAACAAAGGTTTTATGCATTGTGTATTAACTGGAACAAACACTGACAGGCACAGTATGTTGTACCCATGATAAAACAACCTATTTCAACTTCTTTTTTCTATGTATTTGACAATCAACAGAAACAAATATTTCTTCAAACAGTATCATTTAACAGGGTTTCGACAAAAGACTGACCCCCGGTCTGCTGACCCCCCTTTATAAAATGCTGACCCCCCTATAAATCACTGACCCCCTGTAAAACACTGACCCCCTCCAAAAACACTCATATCCATTAGTATAACGCCTGGGCTGTGTTTTCTGAGGCTAGCGAAGTGAACCGAAGAGTCACAGCATTAAAATACTACGCTCGAAACACGTGAAGCGTTTCAAAACACCATACCTTCAAACTCTCGATACATCTCCAGATTCGCTTCATCACGCTTTGGTGATGCTTGCTCCAGTACTCCGTACAGCCTGCCTGTTTACTACAGAAATCGCAACTTGATCTTTGGTGTTTAGTTGCCCTGCACGCCATGTTGTTTTCGATTAGAACCGCGCTCGTACACAAGTAGGCCCCAGGGGAGGAGGAGGAGAGGGTCAGTTTCAGTCAGGCGTTCCCGTGATGAAAGCATGACAGCATGGATGGTGAGTTGCTCATTTATTAATTTTCATCGTAATTACCCCGGGCAATCGCTCGTCAATTCCTTCTTTTCTTATTCAATGAGCAACTCACCATCCATGCTGTTACCACGGGAACGCCTGACTAAAACTGACCCTCTCCTCCACCCCTGGGGCCTACTTGCGTACGAGCGCGGTTACTAATCCAAAACAACATGGCGTGCAGGGCAATAAAACACCAAAGATCAAGTTTATTTGCGATTTCTGTAGTAAACAGGCGGGCTGTACGGAGTACTGGAGCAAGCATCACCAAAGCGTGATCAAGCGGATCTGGAGATGCATCGAGAGTTCGAAGGTATGGTGTTTTGAAACGCTTTACGTGTTTCGAGCGTAGCATTTTAATGTTATGACTCCTCATTCGCTCTGACGAAGGGCTAGCGCTCGAAACGTCAGCTATTGTCTCTTTTACGGCGTTCCATCACCCTCATCAACACCCAGTTGATACACCAGTTTGTCTTCCGCCACGCCGACGCAGTCAACCTAGTTCTCTTAAGAGCTGGTATTACATCTTTTGTCGAAAC
Source organism: Plumapathes pennacea (assembly GCA_964036295.1). Lineage (NCBI taxonomy): Eukaryota > Metazoa > Cnidaria > Anthozoa > Antipatharia > Myriopathidae > Plumapathes > Plumapathes pennacea. Next base: position 16,644,550 of record OZ038467.1, on the reverse strand, counting down.
CCCATTTAACAACAACTGATTTGAGCTCTTTCAAAGCTTCTTTAGCTTTCCGTCTGCTACTACTACAGTTTTTGTTCCCAAAAGATGGGCTTTTCGCCGTTCTCAGCACACACTTGGCAGACAGGGTTGACTACTTTGTATCGCTTCTTCATCCACTCATTGACCAGTGCATCAGGTTCTGTGTTGCCGCATCTACAACAGATTAGGTCGAACTTTTTGCACGAATAGTATTGTTTTTCCACTGGGTCACTGCAGGAGATTTCTTGTCTTACAGTAAAAACGGTTGCCATGGGGTGTCCTTCCAGGAGAACTGTCTCAATTAGAAACGAAACAAAACATTTTATGGGGATGGCCTAAGCAGACAGTTCCCCTCAAGAAGCAGAGAAAGTGTCCGTAACTGTGTCCACTTACGGGAGCTTCAACTGTATATTAGGATTTACATGATATTGGCATGCATGGTGTAAGCATACATGAGAACTCTACCCATTGCTGTTTGAAGAGTACAGTAATTCTATTATATATGTGGGTTGGTCGTGAAAGTTATTGTTCTCTTTCACACAAAACCATGCCATGTCCATTTCACAGTGATTTTGTTCCATAAATATTAAGAAAGTATACAGAGACGGTCTTTGCAATCCATTCATTAGTGAAATACTGTATATGTAAGTAATACATGTACATCATACTTCTCAAAAGTTTTCAATTGTTCCATTTGTTGCCTGGTACATGTACTAAAGCACAAAATCCCATGTCAGGAAAATATAATCCTAAACCTATACTTCCCAGCATATTGGAAAATTGGAAGTTCCTGTAGTGAAAATGAAACAAATGCATTATAAATACACAATGATTCTACAGAATATTAGACAAGTTAGCACATATTCTCTACCACTGTAAGATGCTGTGGGCACAAGCAGAGCATCAGTTTTGACACTGTTTTCTTAAAAAGTCTCATTTCCCATGTCATAGGGTAAAGTGACTTTTCCTAATCACAGAAAGTTACTTTTTCCAGTTTGGCTCAGTGAATTTCTTCTCAAGGAAAAAGAAGGAATCAATGTAGTAGAAAGCTGGCACGAGTAAAATGTTACTAATTGTGGTAAATGTAAATTGATTCTTTGATTGGCTTATAATTATTATGTATCTTTGCAAATTGATTAACCTTGAAGCACTGAAGGCATCCAGGACTCAATGTCTCTGTCATTTTTATCCAATTTCAACTTTTTAGATGGCATTTTTTTCTGCCCACACCAGATGGTAAATAATACAGTTTATTATATAGACATGAGTGTTTTACTGGAAAATATACCTTGCATAAAATCCATACGAAACTACATCCGGGACCCGAGTGGCGTATTTTCCATATCCTCACTAGTGACGATATCGTTGGCATCAGTTCTTGCTTTTGCACGGTTGTTTGTGCAATTTCTCGTAAAACACTCATGTCTAATATAATAAAAAGAAAATTACACGGCGGCTTGAAGATATGGATTTTATTTTCAAGTGGTTAAAAACAATATTTTACTCACTCGCGAAGCGCTCATTTGTAAAATATTGTTTTTACTACTCGAAAATAAAATTCATATCTTCGCGCCGCCATGTAATATCATCTATAAATCTCTTCTGAACATTATTCTTTATACAGTGATACCAGCTAAACAGGTATAAGTTCAAAAAAGCAAAAGGAACTGCAGCAATAACTTCATTTTTTTCCTGATGCAGAATTGACAAAACAGTCATGATAATTTCTAGTTTACTGAAACATCAGTTTATATGCACTTCATGAATGCATAACTTACTATCATCTATAGAAAGGGGAAGGGGGGCTTATTGGACTGAGGGAGGCTTTTTTCTAAAATCGACCTTGAAGATGGAGGTTTAGAGAGGGAGGGTTATACTTACTTGAAAATACATGTACTTGTTTGAAAATATATGTACATGTAAAAGAAACAAGAGTGATCAGGTCAATACTCTCTAATATGTCCAAAAATCTTTTCTGAACACAATTAGAATACTTTAAACTACACTCAGTTGATTATTGCACTTGTTTCAACAAGTGTTATGGTTAACCAATTGCAATATTAGAACATGGAGTGCTTACTTGGTATACAGAGCTTAAATACCCTCAAAATAGAAGTTGGACAAGGATGGGGTTATATTTTTTCAAATCCTTATTTTGCATCCCATGCCATTGACCTTGCAATTATTATGAATCCAAAAAAAAAATTTCTGCACCTATATATCTGCACTTTTACACCTAAACAGTGTTCACAGAATATCCCTCCATGTATTCAATACACTTCTATACTATGTGAAGGATGTCTTTCTGAACAAAAATGGAATACTTTGAACTTGTTTCAATACATTATTATTCAAGTATTTGAGCTTGAGCAATAGTTGAGTACATACCTGGTATTCAGTGGTCAAATACACCTCAAACTAGCTCTTGGACAAGCATGGAAATATATTTTTAAAATCTTATCAAATACACTTGTATAGTATGTGAAGGACCTTTTTCTGAACCTGAAGTACAGACAACTTTGAACTTGTTTCAGTGATACCCCACCCTTTCAGCTTAGCAATATTTAAATTATTACTAGAAATACGATATTTGCAGAGGTCCCACGCCCAAGTAATTGATTATGTATGACACTGCTTAGAGCTCTCATGTACTGTATGCTTTCACTACACATCTCAATATTATATAATGTAATTAAAGGCGGATGACACTATATTAGCATTTACATGATAGTGGCGTGTGTCCCATTCCGGAGAGTACTCATCATAATTTTGGGTGGGGGTGTGCCGCCTGGACCTGAAAACCCCTTACCCTATTTCAGACCAAAATATCTGACTTACTATACCCATTTTAGACCTGACTCTATAAATATATACCCTATTTCAGACCTGACTCCAAAATGTAATACCATATTTCAGACCTATTTTAGAGATTTATTTCTTTTGCATCAATTTCCACCCTGTGTTTTTTTCCATTTGCTGTGCATTGTCCGCTGCGACACATTTCTATTAAAATCATACCCTATCCCAGGCCAAAAAGGCAAAATCTATACCCTATTTCAGACTAAAAATGTTTGAAAATGATACCCTTTGGGGTGGCACATACCTATATGGCATAGTACTCCCCCCTCCCCTCCCCAGGATCCCACTGCTGTTTGAAGAGTACAGTAATTTTATTATATAATATGTAGGGTGGTCTTAAAAGAAGGAAGTTCTTATGATATTATTCATCATGCCATGTCCATTTCACAGTAATTTATTCTGTCTCATAAGAAAGTATACATAGTCAGTCTTTGCACTACATTCATTGGTGAAAGACTGTATATTACATACTTCTCAAGTACCTGTAGGTTACATTATACTTCTCAGAAGCAAATTGATATGCATGTGTTGCCCAGTACATGTACAAACACACAAAAGTCCATGCCAGAGAAATATAGCCCTAACCATACTCTCCTGTGAGTAAAAATGGAAAAATGATTTATAAATATTCAATAATTTTACAGAATATTAGACAAATGAGAGTCAGGTTCGCACATTATCCACAACTGTAAGACGCTGTGAGACATGAGAAGAGCAACAGTTTAGTACTGTATTGAAATTCTTATCTTAAAAAAGTCTCATTTCCCATGTCATGTGGGTATAAACTACCTCTTCCTAATCACAGAAAGATACTTTTTCCAGTTGGACTTGGTGAACTTCATGCTTGTCTTGATATTTAGGGACCTATGAAAAACAAAACAAGCATCAAAGTCTATAATTTAAAAAGTGTGTTCTGTGGCTTGAGATACTATGTGTTGGCGGGGTAACAGTTTAGACAATATCTCACCAGATGTCATGCAGGTGCATGGAAAAAAACTTGTTCAAAAGAAAACTTATTAAACTATATCACTAATTCTATCTAGGAAAAGAAAGAAATTAATGCTAGTAAAGAGCTGGCTGAAGTGAAATGAAACTGTGGTAAATGCAAATGACTTGTTTGGCTTATAATTATGTATCTTTGCAAATGGATTTTTGACTTTCAGTCTACTGAAGGCATTGACTTGTCAGGGCATTATCTAATTGAACTTGTTTAGATCATGGCAATTTTTTTCTGCCCACACCAGCTACTAACACAGTAAATCTCTTCTAATCATTACTTTATACACAGTAATGTATAAAGTACAGCTAAACTGCTAATTCAAAAATGCAAAAGGAAATGCAGCAATAAATTACATTCTTTTCCTGGTGCCAAATTGACAAAATAATCATTCATAACAATTTCTAGTTTACTAAACATCATTTCTGTTTATTCATATATACATTTTATATTAGTATAATTATGTACTATGATTTATAGCAAAGGGAAGGGGGGCTTAGTAAGACAAAGAAGTAAATACAAACAAAGACTGTATTGTTATGGAAAGTGGTGGCCGGGTTTTGGAAAGTTTAGCCCAACATAAAAAAATACAGTTCATATAGTACTTATACAGTTTTTCCCAGCAAACCCCGCTGCGCGGGGAGGTCGCCCGTGAACGAAAAACATTAAAAAACGACATGGTGTTCAGATTAGTACCCACGCAGGGCGTGGGAACAATAAATTGTTTTTGGAGGGAGGGTGTGAGGATGGTCTTGGAGCCTATTTAGCACTTAAAACAGTCACTGTGTGAGGCAAAGACATCAATTGTGTCATAGTTGCTTACTAAAATAAATGTACTTACAGAGATTCTGCTAGACCAGCATATGCCGGTATTTTACCCATAAAATTTCACTTTACTGGAAAATCGAGGCTGCCAGTATTTCGTACTGGTAACATATGAAGTACAATCTTTTTTTGTGAAGGCCCTCCTGTCCAAAGGGAGCCAACACTGGATATTCTACTCATTCTAGCAAAGAAATGCACCGAAACAATCAAAAACTGGATGAGATAGACTATCTGGTGTCCAGTTCCACTGCAGTGGAAGAAATAATTATTTTGCTTTACATATTTGTTGTACTGGTTTCAGGCCGCTACTGGAGAAAAGATTTCTTACCAGTACTCTGTACTAGCTGATGGACGAGTCTAGTGGAATCTCTGACTTATAAGCATCCATCCAGAGTTTGACTTTTGCTGCCAATATTAAGCCACTTTCACAATCAAAGCGAATATATGTAACACCTTTTAACACAAGTTCTTATCAAGTTAATCTCTCTGCTGAGCTTGGTTTGGTTTCTACATAATCGCATTATGACCAAAAGTTGTCTGTTGTTTTCTTATTGTTTTGCAGGTTAATTCGTTTATGAATGTTGGGCAGTCTGCATATTCACAGTTGGTAAAACTGAGGGGACAAGAAGACCCAAAAAGTCTAATGTCAAACGACAAAATTAATACAGTGGTAAGCAAGACAACCAACACTGAGCAAAGAATATAAGTCTAAAATTATGTATTTTAGTATTGTGTCATTGATGTGATGAAGAGACATACATGTAATTTGACCTTTTTGAACACTTCTGTGAAAGGAGAAAGACAGCACAACCTTTATTTTTTAAAGTTATAAGATGGCCCACTGGAACTGAAATATTTCTTAGCCAGCAGAAAACATTACTTTATAGTCCATATTTCTGAGCTTTGGTATAAAGCTACAATAGCCGGTAATTGTGTCCCTTTACTGATACGTAGCAACAATGGAAAGCAAGGCCTTCCAGGATTTTGATTCTGTAGTTAACAGATGGAACACAGTGTACTGAGGGAATGGAATACCAGTTAATCCCAGTGTACAAGCCACAATGAACCCTGGCATAAAGATAATAGTAACCTGACCGTAGACTCTTTCATGTCATGCAAATGCAATCAATAATTATTTGGATCACTCGTTCAAAGCTCGATATGCTGATCTGGATGCATGACTATACCTTCTGGGTTACAAATGTACATTCGATCCTAAAATTGCATACAGAGGAAAGAGTTTTAAGGTATTACCCCCCCCCCTCCCCCCAAATGACCACTTTCCAGCAGATTTCTATTTAAATTGCATCAATTTACTAAACGTAGACATTTCATATATCAAACTATTTGTTATTAAATTGTCTAGCTGCTTCCAATAACATCTGTCATTGGAAATGAAAAATGGAAAACATTATTGTGCAATTATTGGCGTTACATCATATTTTTGACTTCATATCCTTTACTATTTAACCAATTGGAACGAAACCAGTGGAATATGATAGGATCCATTGGGGTCTAAGAAAGAGTGTCTCAAAATTGCACCCTACTTAAGACACTAATGCAAAATGATATATTCTATGTAATTTTCCTTAGGCAACAGAGTCGTCTGCATTTACGTGGTAATATACATCAAGTACAAACTCCTTGTAACAAATACATCCAGTCAAATGCTATATTACAGACAAAGTGATGAATGCAAGATCAGCGTCATGTGAAAATGTTGTTTACAAATAATTCAATGTAATTGCAATTCTCGTTGCGCAGGGCAAGAGTTCAAGCTGAAGTAGGAGTTCAAGTTAGTTGACCATGGAAGTTAACCCTGTTTAAGACATTGAAATGCAAAATCATATATTTTGTTTAAGCTAGCTGGAGGACCCTGAAAACTATACCCTATCCAGCAGAACATCCCTATAGAAAATATAGGGGAGTCCCCCCCACATACAGTATATTATGAGAGACCATTTTGTTGATACATGCTGTTTTACATACCTTTTTTTTTTTCTCTGTCGCTTGCAGCATATTTGGTTGGCTTTTGCGATCAATATCAAGGTCTTCTCAACCTGTGCAGTAAATATAGGGTAACAAAGGATACTACTTTAGCTCTACATGTACCAGTGTTGGCACTAGATGCTTCATGGACACATTAATATTACTATGATGGCTCAAGTGAAATATAATCCTCCTTGTTTGCTGCAAACATGGTATTATCCCCGAACGAAGCGAGGGAAATATTCACGACGCTTATGCATTAATATCGCATTATATCGCCTTACTTGGGGACTCCAAGCGTGTCGCCATCTCGAAATTTAATGTTCGTCTATCACTCAGTCAGTCTGGCGTACGACTTTAGGCGCGGTTACCATGCATAATCAATAACAAAGGCCGGATCGATCACGTGTGCCCTGTAGTTTTACTCGGAATAAGAGAAATAATTAGATTTGAACGAAGCAACAATATGTCGTAGCTGCGTTCATGAAAATGGAAAACTTAAAACCTGGAAACACAACAGTCTCGCGAAGCTCGTCTTCAAATAAGAAGGGAACAGGCACGAGCAAGGCGAGATCGTGAAACGAGCGAACAGCGCCTAATTCGTCTCGAGAAAAGGCGACAATCCTGTTATGATCGACAGCATCACAAACAGAAGCGTGCCGAACAAACGACTCCGCAGAGAAAACAGCGCATGAATGCCGATCGAAAGCGACATGAACAGAAGCGGGTAACGAAGACAACTTCGCAGAGAAAACAGCACATGAATACCGATCGAAAGCGACCCGAACAAAAGCGGGTAACGCAGGCAACTCCGCAAAGAGAAGAGCGCTTGAAAGCAAATCCGGAACATTAGGAGAAAAAACGGGCCAGAGAAATGACTCCGCAAAGACAACAGCATATGAGTACCAATCAAAAGCGTCATAAAGAGAAGCAGTTGACACAGACAACTCCGCAAAGAGAATCCAGTCGCCAGCGAGTAGCTTCTCGACGTAGCAATGAATCGTCTGAACGGAGTACCCGCAGGCTTCAAGCTCAAAATCAAGCCAACACTCGACGCCGACAACAGCGTGCTGCAGTTCTCGAAGAACGGCGCAGCCAAAAACAACAATATTTGCATAACCGTGGGTGGGCAAATCCAGAAACTCCTCCATTCCACGAACAAGAGTGGGTACGGGAGGAACTCACTGCCTTTAAAAGCTTTGAGGAAAATCTCCGACACTTACGCTGCAAGGTATACAAAGAAACATGGCCGATCACTAACCGAAGTATGCCCGAGCAGAACTAAACCTGCACCAGGTGCAAGCGCGACAAAAAGACTTCATGTCGATTGTTCTCGGTTGAAAACGACATGGATCCTGGGACAGTGCCTGCAGAACTACAGGACCTCGCCGAAGTAGAGGAAATGCTGATCGCCAAAGCTTTCCCCATCATGTGTGATTACCGTAAACACGGCGGCCAGCGTGGGTACAAAGATCATGTCCTCAACTTGCCACAGGATGTTCAGGGATTTCTCAGCACTCTTCCAGTCAATGTGAGTGATCTGCCCGTTCTCATCATCAGGAAGCAAGGGGCAGGTAAGAATTCAAAACTATTCTGTATGGCTTTTATGGTTGTGTTTACATTTTTGACCTCTGCTTATTGATGGCCAAATTTGAACAGTTATGCATTAATTGCAATACGGCCATTCGTTGTCATTGTTTATTTTCAACGAATAACAGCTGAACAAAGGATGCATGGTGAAATTTATTTTTATCTGAATTTCTGTTGTACAATATCTCTATCACACATTCTTCAACTAAATATTGCTATCACCTATAGTGTACTGTGAAACACTTTACAATGTACTCAAGAATTTAGGACCTATTGTGCGCCAGATCCTTTGCACCATCCTTTCAAGATTTATGTCAATTGTGGATGAATAGTACAGGTTAGCTATGAAAGTGCATTGTTGTGTGTACATCATTGTGAATTATCTCATCATCCTCTTGAAAATTTGGTGTCTTTCTGATTTTTGTAGGAGCAAACAGGCTAAACCTACACTTCAGTCCAAGTGGAAGTTCAATTTCTGTGTTGTTTATAGGTAAGTACTGTACAATAAATTGAAACAATATGTAGTGAAGACAAAAACCTGAATATGTGTTTTCATCTCCAAAAATATCATGGTAAAGGAAATGTTCAAGTGAAGAAATCAGGCTGAGAAGTCAACTGTGCAGTTAAAGGATCCTTGTATACCAAGTCACTGACATCATGAAAGTGTAAGATTGTCAGGAGCCAAAAATGAACTCGATGGTGATGTCTCTAACAAGAATGCCAAAGGAAAATGTTCTGAAGGACACTGGCCTGTATACTCTGTCAAGTAACCCCAAGAGAAATTATATCTGGGTGTTTTCTTAAAATTTAGAATGGTACTGTATTGTGCTCCAGTGGACGACATGCTCAGAACCAAGTATTTTTTCTGTGTTCCCCTCTGACACAAGGTTTTGTTAGTTATTTATTAGTTAGAGGTTGTTTGCTTTTTATGAAGGAAAACTTCAGTTCAGTTAACATGTAATATAAGCGGCAATAACATGTGAGTAAGACCAGCACCAAGGTAGACAGTAACCAATATTGTAACAACAAGTTTAAACCCTTTCACACCCAAGAGTGATCAAATTCAATCTTCTCTTTCAGTTGGAAATGTACTGTATTGTACAGTAAAGAGAATACAGCTTTTTTATACCGTGTTGGTTAGATGAATGCTGACTGAACTGTCACTTCTCACTACATATTTTATATAATATTAATTTATATAATTTCTTTTGAAATTAAAGCTGAAATATTCTGCATTTTAAACTTGGGAGTGAAAGGGTTGTTTACCTGCATTAAGTTCATGATAGTTGTTATACCCTTATCCTCCAAGGGGTTGTGTAGCAAAAGTGTTAAAAAAATTTTTTAACATGCTTGCCCCATCAATACAAAAAGTTGGTAAATTAAGGCCTCATAAAATAGACACAAACTTCCATGCTTTTTTTTCTTTTTTCTTGCGTCGAAACTTTAGTAAATAGCAGAGCAAAAGGCTGCTGTTGTTGAGCTACCAAAACAATATATGCCAGGCCAGAGCGAGGGGATATCTGCGATTATCGTATTTCTAGTAATAATGGTAGTCAGAATCCTTAAAACTTGTTGGGTCCTAACCTACGTTTACTAGAGTGTCTGTGTGCTTCATAAAATAAGTTTAACGCTAAATTCAGTAATAATGGCAGTCGCAATCAATTAAAACTTGTTGTGTCCTAGAACTAAAATTGACTTAAGTGTCTGTATGCTTTATAAAACAAATTTAACGCTAAATTCAATAATAATGGTAGTCACAATCCTTAAACTTGTTGAGTCATGAGATATTGAATTTGAATTCGCGAATGTTGCTCTCTGATAGGAGACGCTTGAATTTTCCCAAAGTTTCTGTTTCTTGGGAGGCTGAGGGTGTTGTTTCCACTCCTCATACTTCGACTTGATTGATTGTTCCCACGCCCTGCGTGGGTACTAATCTGAACAACATATCGTTTTTTGATGTCTGTCGTTCACGGACCGACCTCCCCGCTACGCGGGGCTTGCTGGGTAAAACATCAGAACTCCAGTCTCGTTTCCAGGATCTGTCCTGTCCGAGCCCAAATTCTCGCGTTGTGATGCAACACGTCCTCCTCGTAAAATTACCCTATGGAGACAATTCACAACCACGCTATGATTAGCCGTATGAGACAATTCAAAGCACCTAAACCCGTCTGGATGGAAGTGTGGGATAGAGTTGTCTGCTTCATCAAAATGGCCACCTCTCGTGGGAAGCGTTCTGGAGATTTATCAACCGACGCTGCTGCCGATCGCTGCAACCTTATCGAGAGTAGAAAAGAAGACCAGGAAAGAATCTGATAACAGATGCAGTAATTATGGTAGCGCAACTCCTTCGGGTAAGGCGGCCAAACGACTTCTAAATGCTCGTTTGTAGCAGTAGGCCACTGCGTCATGTAGGCTGTATATCTCTTGAGAACGCTTGCCTTTCACGTTTGATGTGCGACGAGAGGCGGCCATCTTGGTGATGCTGATACAAACCTGGCGTGCATGGAATTGCAGGATATGGTTTGTGTAGTTTGAATATTGCTTCGTGTGCGCTGAGCTGTGAGTGTGTGGTATATATGGCTTGTTAAAATACTATTTAGAAAATATTTAGCATTACAATAAACACCCGCTTATAAGAACCTACATTTATACAAGTCAGCCTAAATAGGTTCTTATATATCGGGTGTTTAGTGGGGATTAAATCAGGCTGCTTCGGTTCTTAAGTCGGTTCTTACTAAATCAGGCTTTTAAAACTGTTTGCTACTCTTCAGAATGGTACAAATCCATTACTATAATTATATAATTATATTACTAGAAATACGATAATCGCAGATATCCCCTCACTCTGGCCTGGCATATATTGTTTTGGTAGCTCAACAACAGCAGCCTATTCGTAAAGTTTCGACGCCAAAAAAAAAATAAATAAATAAAACATGGAAGTTTGTGTCTATTTTATGAGGCCTTAATTTTACCAACTTTTTGTAGTTGATGGGGTAAGCATGTTAAAAAAAAAAATTAACACTTTTGCTACACAACCCCTTGGAGGATAAGGGTATAACAACTATCATGAACTTAAGGTATCAGGATACCCTCGTGAACGACATGCGTTCAAACCCATTTTTCGCGCTAGCGTTACATTTAACTAATAATAAAGTATATATTTTCTGAAAGCTCAACAATCACAGATTTAGGTTAAAGCTTTATATTTTTTGAATTTGCTAAAGAAAGAAAGTTATCAGCTTCCGAGTGAATTTTGACCTTGCCTCACTAAAAAAGCCTAATGTCACTCAGATTTTACCCGATTTGATTATTTATTGTTTCAGCCTACTGTTGACACAATGAAGAAAGAAAAGGTGTCTCCGAATTTTGATATCTTGTCCACATACAAAGTTATTGACTTTTAAAGTTGGCCGATCATATTTATAGCTACGCGCAAGACAAAAGCGGACATATCTTCCGAACGAAAAAAAAGAAATAAAATCGGAGACACCTTTTTGTAACTTTGATATTGATTCACATATTTGCCAAGTTTCAAGCCAATCGATTAAAATCCATTGAAATGCAGGTTTCCGAAAGAAACACTTTTCCGCGTTTTAAAAACACCGAGAAAAACACATTTAAAGATTCTAACCAGGGAGCCGGAAACCTGTTTACATAATCGCCTCATCTGTCAGCAATCTGTCAAAACACCGCAGGTAATTGAAACACGCAGCAAAAGACCGCCGTGTATAACCATCAACGCTTCGTTCGGGTAAGTTTCGCAACATCTCTTTTCCCTTCACAGTTGCACTCACCACTCAACACCAATTCAGCCTTTTGCAGCCACAGTTGGAATTCGGAATGAGTTCAAGCAAACGACAAACTCGTTCTAAAAAGAGAGCTGCGAAAAGCAGGAGTGCTCTTGAGCCACCACCATCGAGCATGGTCCACGCGCTGCTCAAGGTTTATAAATCGGCATTGTGCAAAAATCACACGTTGTGACATTTCGTCGCTCACGTGGTTATATTTAATTTGTTTCAGCGTAAACATAGAAAAGCGTTCACAAAGGCGTACAAGGAAAGATTTCTTGCGGCATTTCGTTATTCTTGCAGATTTGCTGTTAGTCATGCGTTACCCGTCGCGCGGCTAAAATTTGTACTTTATTGTTTGCATGACTGGCGCGCAAGCCGCATGCTGCGCAGTTACGAGTGATACTGACGATCTGTTGACAGGTAGTTTCCGGTGAGAAAGAGAAAGATAAAATTCTTTCGTTTAAATATCTCGGGAAAAAAAATAGGTATCCAAATTTTGTTTTCAGAAACACAAGGTAAAACATGTAGTAATTTCGTTAAGCCAAAAAAATATTTTTCGAATCTGGCAAAGTTCGGAGGGTATCCTGATACCTTAATACAGGTAAACAACCCTTTCACTCCCAAGTTTAAAATGCAGAGTATTTCAGCATTTTCATTAAATTAATATTATATAAAATATGTAGTGAAAAGTGACAGTTCAGGCAGCATTCATCTAACCAACACGGTATAAAAAGCTGTATTCTCTTTATTGCTCGTTGGGGCAACGCCCCGACGAGCTTAGGATTGGAGACCGTGTCTTTTTCTTCGTCATATTTTTCTGGGTTACGAATCAGCACACGGTGATTGGTTCACATTGCCACGTGATATGTGATGACGTAAGGTGAGTTCGCGAACAACTTGAGATGTAGTCGATTGAATCGTACGTTAATGGTTGTGTATAAAGTTATCTGTATGCCATCCAAACTCAACACCGTTTGGCTCTGTGGAACAGGCACGGATAAACTAGGTTTTAGGGAACGATTTTGGCTTGCGTTCTCAAGTTCACCGTCATAGCCGTAAACAAATGTTTGATGATTCGATTATCCCCGAACGAAGTGAGGGAAATAATCACGACGCTAATGCAGCAAAATCGTATCATTTGAAGACTCCAAGCGTGTCGCCATCTCGAAATTTAATGTTCGTGTGTGTGTGTGTGTGTGTGGGGGGTACGACTCGTCCCCAGGGCCATCCGCGTCGAGCGACCACTGCGAGGTTACATCGGCAGCTTAACTGTAAACCGCCATTTTCTTAGTGACATGCGGTAGCTGTAAGAGTACGAACGGAAGTGATTTTGTACAATAAGATGCAGATACAAGGCCAAGCAGTTCGACGGACGGCTGTAATTTGCCCGGATATTTTGCCGGTGTATGGGAGGCAACAAGCTTACTAGCCGTGAACGGATTCTTAAAGGCACAACTGGTCGACCTGAACACAATCCCAGACGCCAGTACTGTGTTAAAACGCAGACACTTCTTCAGAAAGAAATAGCAAAATACAGTTGGTGGAAATCGAACAATCATCGTGGCAAATTTCACCTTTTACAATAACAGGAATGTAGTTTTCAGAATCCAAGTTTGACAAGAGACGACACACAATACAATGGAAAGTGGAATTTTCGTACTGTATAAGGACTGCTCTATACAGTGTACTTTGAAATCATTGAAGACGTAAACTATGGTGTTTTGGGTTTTGTTTCCTTTGCTGGAAAAGAGCTAAAGCTATGGCTTTCAGGAACCGGTGAGTTTTGAAAATTTACATCAATTAACGTACAACGCTTTTGTTAAATGACGGTCGTGTTATCATTATGGTATTTCAACAATTGCCGTATATTTTGTCGTTTGATGCCCCGGGAACTGTGATGAAGGCCAAGTAGGATTCTACTGTGATCTTTTCGCTAGTTTTCAAAGCTATTTCAGAGTGCCTTCGTGCAAGATTGTGTCATCCGATTCCTGACATATTTGCATAATTTCACTGACAGTCTGACACATGCTGTGAAGTTTTGTCGCCGCGTTTGTTGGCACACTGTATTCAAGGATAAAATGTAACCGGGTTAAAATGCTTTTGTTTTTTGAAGGCTATTAAAGTAGAAAATATCCGGCCACTGCTTTCCAAATTAAACAATTACAGTCTATTGTATATTATTGTCTACTAGCGGGACCCCGTAAGATACTCGCTCAACACAATCGAACTTTGTATTATTTAGTGACCGGGTTTGCTCTCTCAATACAATCGGACCTTGTATTATTTAATGACTTGATTTCTTTTTTCTGTCAAAGATTTTAAAATCGTCAAACGCAGTTTGAAAAGTTGTTGTGTTCAAAATTGAATACCTGCCAAAATTCACACGATCCCGAGACTTCGAAAGCGTGTAAACAAGCGACTCGCTTTGACGGCTTTAAATTTGTCACACTCGAAGAAGCGTATTAAACTTATAAATTAAAAAAAAAAATAATAATTCGGTGTCCAAGATCGACTTTGCTTGGCTTTCAAGCCTCGGGAGTATTCTGTAGTTGCGTGTAAATGTTGTCTCAGCGAATTTTGAAGTTCAGCTTAGTGTCTACGAAAATTGCAGACTGTGCACGTTGTCTGAACTAAACCAGACTGCCGTGCGAAAAAGATTTTTTTTAGCGGCCGACTGGTGACGTCGCTACACAGCCGTGGTTTGCAAAAAAAAAATTTAAATAATCTCCGAACCGAAAATAAACAAGAATCCCGCTTTCCGAAAACCCACTACTGAGCGAGGGGATCTCTGCGATTATCGTATTTCTAGTATTTAATGGCTACCGCTACAGGATTGCAAATAACTCTGTCGCCGCTAATTATTTAGTCCCGACGAACTTTGGGCACACAAAGCTTTCCTTCAAATTTATGATGTCGAAGTTCCATGTCTTTCAAAGTGAAATACGTACGTGCAACGAATACCTTGACCGCAAAGGCGGTAAACAAATGAATCAGGAATCGGATTTCATATCATTGTTTAGTTTCAGTTTTATAATTTGTGGCACTCGGAAACCGTAGAAAAGAAGCAGCCGGGTGGATCACTGTGGGTATTTCTTGGCCAGGCGATGTACAGCACATCTATTCGGACAAAGGTTGACTTTCATAAATTTTTGCATTGAAATCTGTATATGGAGGTATTGCGACTTGCGTGATGAACGTGACCAGCCGGTCAAGGCTTTAACTGGCACAAGTGCGACAAATATGGCCTGCCAATCGTATAATCGAACTTTAGGGAATCCAAATCAGAATTTTCGAAGGGCTATAGGCAACGAGGCGAGCTTAGCGGCGACTTGCAGCTACAGCTGTGGAGGTGTTAATTACAGGTTTTGTTGAGGCTCTGTTAAACTTGGGGGCAGCTCAAAGCAGAATTTGACAAACATTCCGCCATGGTGAGACACGTACTGACTTAACAACCGCGCCAAAAAGCTAAAGTAAGTGAGTGAGTGAGCGACAGATTGTAGACACCAATGACTCCCAGATATGCATAGCATATCCGTGAGTCAAAAACGAAAACAAACAAACTCCGTTTTTAAGCTCGCCGCAGCCGCGAGCAAATACACCGAAATAGTCCTGAAAATTGAGTTTGTTAGTCAGAAATGACTGAACACGCTGTGAACAAAACCGCAATAATATTGTAAACAAGTCTCATGTACATTCCTCGCTTTCAATTTATATTTGTTACAGAGCGCGAATACTCAAAAGCCTCATAGAAGAAACGCATTCAGTAAAAAAAAGAACATACGTATTGAAGCGAAGGCTAGCTTATCGTGACCTCGGATTACAAATAAGTCTTCAAAGTCAAACTGTCAAAATCGACTGTGCATGAAAAGATAAGTCACGCATTACTCTTTTCTTGCTGGCTAACTTTTCACTCCAAAGATGAAAATGCAGAGTCGCTCAACCTTTAAGAAGCAAGTGTATGAGTGTTGTAATGACAATTTATGCCAATAGGTTTAATTTGAGCAAGGTGTGAAAAGTCAAGTTATTTATACTGTGTGATATTTTTCTGGTGAGAAACTGAAAGTCTCTTTTGGGAGTTCCGCTCTTGTCCCTACTTTCCATTTTAGTTTCCTCTGGTCTCGACCCCACCCAACGAGCTCACTGGCAACGCCAGTCTTGTTGTACAATACAGTACATTTCCAACTGAAGGAGAAAATTGAATTTGATCACTCTTGGGTGTGAAGGGGTTTAAACTTGTTGTTACAATATGTTACTGTCTACCTTGGTGCTGGTCTTACTCACATGTTATTGCCGCTTATATTACATGTTAACTGAACTGAAGTTTCCTTCATAAAAAGCAAACAACCTCTAACAAATAAGTAACTAACAAAACCTTGTGTCAGAAGGAAACACAGAAAAAATGTTTGGCTCTGAGCATGTCGTCCACTGGAGCACAATACAGTACCATTCTAAATGTTAAGAAAACACCCAGATACTAGAAATACGATAATCGCAGATATCCCCTTGCTCAGTAGTGGGTTTTCGGAAAGCGGGATTCTTGTTTATTTTCCGTTCGGAGATTATTTAAAAATATTTTTGCAAACCACGGCTGTGTAGCGACGTCACCAGTCGGCCGCTAAAAAAAATCTTTGTCACACGGCAGTCTGGTTTAGTTCAGACAACGTGCACAGTCTGCAATTTTCGTAGACACTAGCTGAACTTCAAAATTCGCTGAGAAAACATTTACACGCAACTACAAAATACTCCCGAGGCTTGAAAGCCAAGCAAAGTCGATCTTGGACACCGAAATTTTTATGAATTTCAAGAAAAGCCGCGATTTCTCCAGCCAATGCTTTATCCCAATTTTAATCCCTTTAACCCTTTATCCGATAAGGCGATAATACTACTGCATTAGCGTCGTGAGTATTTCCCTCACTTCGTTCGGGGATAATTTCTCTTGGGGTTACTTGACAGAGTATACAGGCCAGTGTCCTTCAGAACATTTCCTTTGGCATTCTTGTTAGAGACATCACCATCGAGTTCATTTTTGGCTCCTGACAATCGTACACTTTCATGATGTCAGTGACTTGGTATACGAGGATCCTTTAACTGCACAGGAGTTGACTTCTCAGCCTGATTTCTTCACTTGAACATTTCCTTTACCATGATCTTTTTGGAGATGAAAACACATATTCAGGTTTTTGTCTTCACTACATATTGTTTCAATTTATTGTACAGTACTTACCTATAAACAACACAGAAATTGAACTTCCACTTGGACTAAAGCGTAGGTTTAGCCTGTTTGCTCCTACAAAAATCAGAAAGACACCAAATTTTCAAGAGGATGATGAGATAATTCACAATGATGTACACATTACAATGCACTTTCATAGCTAACCTGTACTATTCATCCACAATTGACATAAATCTTGAAAGGATGGTGCAAAGGATCTGGCGCACAATAGGTCCTAAATTCTTGAGTACATTGTAAAGTGTTTCACAGTACACTATAGGTGATAGCAGTATTTAGTTGAAGAATGTGTGATAGAGATATTGTACAACAGAAATTCAGATAAAACAAAATTTCACCATGCATCCTTTGTTCAGCTGTTATTCGTTGAAAATAAACAATGACAACGAATGGCCGTATTGCAATTAATGCATAACTGCTCAAATTTGGCCATCAATACACAGAGGTCAAAAATGTAAACACAACCATAAAAGCCATACAGAATAGTTTTGAATTCTTACCTGCCCCTTGCTTCCTGATGATAAGAACGGGCAGATCACTCACATTGGCTGGAAGAGTGCTGAGAAATCCCTGAAAATCCTGTGGCAAGTTGAGGATATGATCTTTGTACCCACGCTGGCCGCCGTGTTTCCGGTAAACACACATGATGGGGAAAGCTCTGGCGATCTGCATTTCCTCTACTTCGGTGAGGTCCTGTAGTTCTGCAGACACTGTCCCGGGATCCATGTCGTTTTCAACCGAGAACAATCGACATGAAGTCTTTGTCGCGCTTGCACCTGGTGCAGGTATAGTTCTGCTCGGGCATACTTCGGTTAGTGATCGGCCATGTTTCTTTGCATACCTTGCAGCGTAAGTGTCGGAGATTTTCCTCAAAGCTGTTAAAGGCAGTGAGTTCCTCCCGTACCCACTCTTGTTCGTGGAATGGAGGAGTTTCTGGATTTGCCCACCCACGGTTATGCAAATATTGTTGTTTTTGGCTGTGCCGTTCTTCGAGAACTGCAGCACGCTGTTGTCGACGTCGAGTGTTGGCTTGATTTTGAGCTTGAAGCCTGCGGGTATTCCGTTCAGACGATTCATTGCTACGTCGAGAAGCTACTCGCTGGCGACTGGATTCTCTTTGCGGAGTTGTCTGTGTCAATCGCTTCTCTTTATGACGCTTTTGATTGGTACTCATACGCTGTTGTCTTTGCGGAGTCTTTTCTTCGGCCCGGTTTTTAAGGTCGACGTCTCACAAAAGTGAGAAGCACGACCTTATTGCGGTCACGACACCGTCAGTCAGTCAGTCCGTCATCTGTGTCAACAACAGACTTCCAAATTAGGAAGTTTATTCCAAATCTGGGCACGATCACGCATGATAAAATACATTTCAAGAGATAGATTAACTTTAAAGGCACGGAATTATACAATCTTCTCAATCACGGGTTTTGGTGAAAGTATGAATGCGGAAGATGCTCCAAAGGTTTATAATTGCTCTTGGCCGATACCTCGAGTGTTTCAAGCATCGCCCAATTTTCCTGATAAACTCTGTGTGAAAACAACATTTCATACTGGCGTAACGGTACGGACTTTATATCGATCGTGCAGTTATCATTTTGTGTGAATGTTTCAGTCGGTTGACCGTACACAGGAACACGGCGTTCATCTCTATCGACACTCATTGTGCAGTGGACGCGCGCGATTTAGTTGTTTACATTCCTCAGTTTAAATTTGCCTGGATAACTTACCACAAGACTTGAAGTATATTGTGTATGCCGAAGCCCTTGAACGAAAGGTTACTTTGGTGTTCTTCGTTGATAATGAGTTACAATTATTAAGAGTTTGCTCGAACGAACTATGCAAGAAAACAACACATTCTTGTACGTATGTACGTATTCAGTCATCCAGTTAATATTTATCTGTTTCATCGGATTACCGAGACCGTAAATATGTGAACCTTCTATGACAGGTCATTCATGTGACTATAATAAACTTCACTCTTGAAAAAGCATTTTGTATTCGTCGTCATTTGAAACCCGAGTTAATGATTACCGTGAATACGTATACCGCTTGGAAGGAAGTTACGCCGCTCAAACTGATTTGAACATCGGTAAAGCGGGCAAGGTTTGTGCACTTTAGAATATATCCTGTCAATGTTCGCTTTGAGTTGAGAGGATTAGGCCACTTTGAGGTTTACGAGAAGTTATTTGACTCTCTGAGCTGAGCCGATTGCCTCATTAAATATGCATGTTACGCTTGATTGAGAGCAAGCGTGTTGCCCAGCACAGTGGTAAAGTCACAGGCGGCCCAAGCTAGCTTGGGGGGGAGGAGGTCCGGTGGTTGCGATAAATCATAGGATTTGCTAATAAAACACAAAATAAACGCACTCTACCTGTTAGTTGTTGTCTCCTGTGTCCCTTGTGTAAATTTAGAGTCGCTACGGCCAGTATTAGTGGTCGAAATTCCCTCCAAAAGAGAGAGAAGGCTGGAAACTCCGTTGGCGAGTCGTCGTTAGACAAGCGCCGATAAATGCCGCCAAAATCTTCCAACGTCACAAATTTCTCCACCACGCCATTCCTCGATAAATTGCACTCCGGCACATCGGTGTTTCGGCAAATTCGCGCTATCTTCAAGCCCGCAAAACAACGATACTTATTGTCAAACTGCCATGAAATTAGATGCTCCCATGCTTGACTCCGATAAGGTGGCAACATTCCGAAACAACCCAAACCGTCGCTCTGAAAGCGACATTCCCATTGGTCCATGACAACAGAGGCAATTTGAACAGTTGGCGACAAAACGCATTCTGTCTGGAGTGGTGTAAAGAATACGACTCTGAACATGACATTGCA
Organism: Plumapathes pennacea; assembly: GCA_964036295.1. Taxonomy (NCBI): domain Eukaryota; kingdom Metazoa; phylum Cnidaria; class Anthozoa; order Antipatharia; family Myriopathidae; genus Plumapathes; species Plumapathes pennacea. Next base: position 16,624,423 of record OZ038467.1, on the reverse strand, counting down.
GGCTGCAACCTTCGTTTGTTTAGTTTGTAGTGCATCAGCCGTACTACCTCCATATAATCCGGCTTTACAGGATAACTTGGTTGGACGAGACGATTTAATCGAGAGTTATTTTCGTCTGGGCTTAACTGTGACTGAAATTCTCATGTTCCTGTTGATGGTGCATGGTATGAATCTCAGCCGACGACAACTTAAACGAATCTTACGTATGAGAGGTCTGAGGAGAAGGGATACAAGTAATATAGATGAAGTTTTCGATGCTCTTGGTGAAGAACTGAATGGCAGTGGTCGTCTTATTGGTTATCGCGCGATGCATCAGCGACTAACAGTCGAGCGTGGTTTATCAATCGGTCAAGATGTCGTACGCCGCGCTCTGCGAATTGTTGACCCTGAGGGTGTGGAGAGGCGATTACGAGGGAGATTGATGAGAAGTAAGTACAAAGCAAAAGGCCCCAACTATTTATGGCACATAGATGGATACGACAAACTAAAACCTTTTGGCTTCTGCATACATGGCGCTATAGGCGGATACAGTCGGCGAATCCTGTGGCTTGAAGTTGGCCCATCAAATAATAATCCTACCATTGTTTGTCACTACTATCTGGACTGCGTAAAACAACTAGGGGGCACTGCAAGAATCATCAGAGGAGACCGAGGACTGAAAATGGACATATTGCTGCAGTGCAGCGATTCTTTAGAAGTGATGCCGCAGACGATTTTTCCGGGGAAAATAGCTTCATGTTTGGTGCATCGACATCAAATCAACGCATCGAAGCGTGGTGGGGAATTCTCCGAAAACAGTGTTCCGACTGGTGGATAAATTACTTTAAAGATCTCAGGGACGTTGGCCTGTATTCCGACATTAATATAGTCCATAAACAGTGCTTGAAATTCTATTTTTTTTTTGGAGTCCTACGAGAGGAATTGAGAGAAATTGTGGAATGTCCATAAAATGAGACCTTCAAGAAACCCTGACTCACCCCCTGGTCGACCAGACGTTCTTTACTTTATTCCTCAGGCAACCGGCACTCGGGATTACCTGACCCCATGTAACCTCGACGACATTAATATTGCTGAGCACATGTCCTGCGATCAGCTTCCACCTGGAGGGTGTTCCCCGGTTTTTAAAGAGTTGACAGATTTGCTCATGGAGGAACAGAATATGGCTATGCCCCAAGCACATGACGAAGCGCTCACTTTGTATGCAGAGCTTACTCGCTTGATTGAAGCAATTTAGATGGAATCTTTGAGAAAGGCGGGTTTTGGGGTACTTAGGGCTTCTCTAACCTATCCTGGTGTTCTTCTATTCCGAACGCTGAAATTGAGCCGCTGAGCGTCAAAAGAGAGCCGTGAGAAAAAAAAAAAAAAAAAAAAAAAAAAACAGACTGGCTTTTCTATTTTTCTTTATTACCTCAGTGTGAAGCACTCTGATTAATTTCTTTTAAATTTAAATAGAAACACAGAGGAAGGAACACATTTTGCTGTAGAAGACTGACACTGAACATAGTTTTAATTAAGCTTAGTGTTTAGGTGAATAGCATTGATGTCTGCTTGTTTGATTCAGCAATACTATAAAAAACATATTTTTTTGCATTAATTGCATGCTGTCCTGCTGATTACAATGATCACGCACTCTTCTATGAGCCCTCCTGGCGCAGCTGGTGTTTCCATGGCTTAATGTTGTGGTTTACTATTGGCCAGTTAATGAAACAAGAACATTGGTTGTCGAAACATAATAAATATATTCCGAGTGCAAGAATTAATAACAGCAACATATCAACAAAAATAACAAAAATATACAAGAACAACAAACATGTCCCAGTATTAACCGGATTGGATTGTTTTTGTTTTTTGTTTTTTTTTCTCGCTAAATTGCGGGATATATTGAAAAATGGTAGGCAGTAGGAGGACTGCCCCACAAGTGTGTCCAACTGTGTATCCTCGAGCTAATTTGCAACAAAAAGAAGTGTTTGTCACCCAGAGCACATTCAGTCCCACACAAAACCTAACGGAAATATTGCTTCATAAAGGCATATTATTGCCCAGTTTCATTAGCGAATGGGAAATTGAAATAACAGGAAGATGGACTCCTGTAAACCAGCTAATCTGAATGCAAACAAAACAACAAGAAATTAATAGTAACTGTCAAATAAAGCAATCCTGTCCTCACAGAAAATCTATGTCCCAGTATTCACCGGATAAAATATTGTTCATTTCTTCGCGAAACTGCGGAAAGCATTGATATGTAGTAGGCAGTTCAAGGACTGCCCCACAGGTGTGCGCAACCGGGCGTCGACATATATCTCTTCCTCACATGACTTGCCACGATGTGTTAACAAGGCCAAGAATTTCCCCTTACAGAGCAGTTCATAGCGACAGGGACCATAGAGCTTCTTATCAGCGTTCTTCAGTCAGTTTTGCTGCTCTGTCAGCAACTCTTTGAACAATTCACTTGAGATAACACTCACATCCGCCCTGCTGTCAAGCTTGAATTTGATGAATTTTCCATTCACTGCCACGTTGGTCGCCCATGCGCACCGTCAAGGGTAGTAAACGTTACGGTAATGTTTTGCACACAGAGCATGTTATATCCTGTGCAAAACCGTAAAAACTTTGTCAGCTTTTCCTCGTCTAGGCCTCGTATGTATCGTTTGAGGTAGGAAGTGGCATCTCGCTGGGCGTTGTTGGCCGGATCTGCAAGGAGCATTGCCAAGACCTTCTTGTTGGTTGGCTTGCATTTTTCGTATAACAGTTCTACGAGATGTGGAGACGATAAGTGCTGCTTCAGTGCACTGCATGGTGGGCGCCAGCTATCGAGAACGTACTGTGGATACTGGATTATTTCTTTGTGCGCAATCTCCAGAACAACGCTCTTAACCTTATTAGGCTGGGGCACTGTTTTACAGCCGAACCTATCCAACAAATCAACCCATTCATCGGACTGTTCATCAGTCAATTCATTACTCAAGGATAGACAAATCAATTCTCTTTCGTCTTTGCTAACATATGCCAGGAAAGATTTCAGGAGCATTTCACTCGTTACTTCGTCTTCTCCAAAGAGCGTGGCCGCGACGAATGCCCTGCTAAGCTTGACAGGGAAAAACTTCGCTTGCTCATACCCTTTAACAAGGATTCTACCAATGGATTCCCATTCTGGATGCTGGAAGTCATATCTGATGACTGGAACTCTCTCATCCTCACCATTTGTGCACGAGTCGTAGAAGGAGTTCCAGAACGCTGAAAGTGCATCCAGGAAAATGCTATTATTGTCTAATCCCTCATCTTCGTCTCCAAAAGAATTGACCATAACAACAGTCACTGCAGGGACATTCATTATTGACTCGTCCTTAAAATGGTTGATCATGTCGGCTAGTACGTTTACTGTTCTTACTTGTAGGACCCTATAGGATCAGAAGAAATAACAGCAACAACACAACGACAAAGGAAGTTAGAAACGAATGTCAAAATATTAATAGAAAAGAAAGTAACGCTCAATACCTTTCTTTGGTATTGAGTCTAATCCAAAGAGGTTTCAACTGAAACTTTATCTGCTTATCGGCTGCCGTTTGGTCATATGTACTGTACCTGGGT